>CM041633.1:28541006-28555696 GCA_023333625.1 Bothriochloa decipiens
AGGTTATTTATCATCTCTTTGAACATCCATTTAAACCCCTAGCCCCAGAGAAACTTAACGAACAGGTGGAGTCAGCTACTTGTAATCCACCAGTATATAGAAACGCAGTTTCATGAGTCAGTTTTTATTGGTTTGCGACAACCCCCTAGATCGAAATGCCTCCATGTCAAAAGCAAGTCACTCTACTTTATTTATCATCTCTTGGAACATCCATGTAAACCCCTAGCCCCACAGAAACTTAGTGAACAGGTGGAGTCAGCTGTTTCCATTCTGCCATTTGATAAAAGGTCGTTTGAGGACTTAGTTTTTATTGTTTTGCGATGACACCCAGGATCAAAACGCCCCCATGTCAAAAGGTAATTCTCTAGCTTCTTTATCAATTCTTTGAATATCCATTTAAAACCCCTAGCCCCATAGAAATTGAGTGAACATGTGGAGTCAGCTATTTCTAATCCGCCATTAAATAGAAACACAATTCCGTGACTTAGTTTTTATTGGTTTGCGACAACCCCTGGATCGAAATTCCTCCATGTCAAAAGCTAGTTTCCCTAGGTTATTTATCATCTCTTTGAACATCCTTTTAAACCCATAGCCCATAGAAACTTAGTGAACAGGTGGAGTCAGCAACTTCTAGTCCGCTAATAGATAGAAACGCAGTTTCGTGATTCTGTTTTTATTGGTTTGCGATAACCCCCTAGATCGAAATGCCTCCATGTCAAAAGCTAGTTGCTCTAAGTTATTTATTATCTCTTTGAACATCCATTAAAACCTCTAGGCCCACAGAAACTAAATGAACAGGTAGAGTCAGCTATTTCTAATCCGCCAGTAGATAGAAACACAGTTCCGTGACTTAGGTTTTAGTGGTTTGCGATAACCCCCTGGATCGAAATGCCTCCATGTCAAAACCTATTCGCTCTAGGTTATTTGTAAACTCTTTGAATGTCCATTTAAACCCATAGCCCCATAGAAACTTAGTGAATAGGTGGAGTCAGCTACTTCTAATCCGCCAGTAGATAGAAACGCAGTTTCGTGACTCAGTATTTATTGGTTTGCGACAACCCCGTAGATCGAAATGCCTCCATGTCAAAATCTAGTTGCTCTATGTTATTTATCATCTCTTTGAACATCCATTTAAACCCCTAGCCCAACAGAAACTTAGTGAACAGGGGGAGACAGCTATTTCTATTCTGCCATTTGATAAAAGGCCGTTTGAGGACTCAGTTTTTATTGTTTTGCCACAACCCCCTGGATCGAAATGCCCCCTTGACAAAAGCTAATTCTATAGCTTCTTTATCAATTCTTTGAATATCCATTTAAAACCCCTAGCCCCACAAAACTAAGTGAACATGTGGAGTCAGCTATTTCTAATCCACCAGTAGATAGAAACGCACTTCCGTGACTTAGTTTTTAGTGGTTTGCGACAACCCCCTAAATCGAAATGCTTCTATGTCAAAAACTAGTCACTCTAGGTTATTTATCATCTCTTTGAACATCCATTTAAACCCCTAGCCCCAAAGAAACTTAGTGAACAGGTGGAGTCAGCTGCTTGTAATCCGCCAGTAGATAGAAACGCAGTTTCGTGAGTCAGTTTTTATTGGTTTGCGACAACCCCCTAGATCAAAATGCCTCCATGTCAAAAGCAAGTCACTCTACTTTATTTATCATCTCTTGGAACATCTATTTAAACCCCTAGCCCCACAGAAACTTAGTGAACAAGTGCAGTCAGCTGTTTCCATTCTGAGTGAAAAACTAGTCACTCTAAGTTACTTATCAATTCTTGTAATATCCATTTAAAACCCCTAGCCCCACAGAAACTGAGTGAAAAGGTGGAGTCAGCTATTTCTAATCCGCCAGTTGATAGAAACGCACTTTCGTGACTCAATTTTTATTGGTTTACGACAAGCCCCTAGATCGAAATGACTTCATGTTAAAAACTAGTCGCTCTAGGTTATTTATCAACTCTTTGAACATCCATTTAAACCCCTAGCCCCAAAGAAACTGAGTGAACAGGTGGAGTCAACTGTTTCTATTCTGCCATTTGATAAAAGGCCATTTGAGGACCCAGTTTTTATTGTTTTGCGATGACCCCTGGATCGAAATGCCCCCATGTCAAGAGCTAATAATGTAGGTTCTTTATAAATTATTGGAATATCCATATAAAACACCTAGCCCCACAAAACTGAGTGAACAGGTGAAGTCAGCTATTTCTAATCCGCCAGAAGATAGAAACGCAGCTCCGTGACTTAGTTTTCATTAGTTTGAGACAACCCCTGGAACACAATGCCTCCATGTCAAAAGCTAGTCACTCTAGGTTATTTATCATCTTTTTGAACATCCATTTAAACCCCTAGCCCCACAAAAACTTACAGAACAGGTGGAGTCAGCTACTTCTAATCCGCCAGTAGATAGAAACGCAGTTTCGTGACTCAGTTTTTATTGGTTTGCGACAACCCCCGAGATTGAAATGCCTCCATGTCAAAAGCTAGTTACTCTAGGTTATTTATCATCTCTTTGGACATCCATTTAAACCCCTAGCCCCCTAGAAAATTAGAGAACAAGTGCAGTCAGCTGTTTCTATTCTGCCATTTGATAAAAGGCCGTTTGAAGACTCAGCTTTTATTGTTTTGAGACAACCCCCTGGATCGAAATGCTCCCTTAACAAAAGCTAATTCTTTAGCTTCTTTATCAATTCTTTGAATATCCATTTAAAACCCCTAGCCCCACAAAAACTGAGTGAACATGTGGAGTCAGCTATTTCTAATCCGCCATTAGATAGAAACATAGTTCCGTGACTTAGTTTTTATTGGTTTGCGAGAACCCCTGGATCAAAATGCCTCCATGTCAAAAGCTAGTTTCTCTAGGTTATTTATCATCTCTTTGAACATCCATTTAAACCCATAGCCCATAGAAACTTAGTGAACAGGTGGAGTCAGCTACTTCTAATCCGCCAATAGATAGAAACGTAGTTTCGTGACTCAGTTTTTATTGGTTTGCGATAACCCCCTAGATCGAAATGCCTCCATGTCAAAAGCAAGTTGCTCTAGGTTATTTATCATCTCTTTGAACATCCATTTAGACCTCTAGCCCCACAGAAACTTAGTGAACAGGTGGAGTCAGCTATTTCTAATCCGCCAGTAGATAGAAACACAGTTCCGTGACTTAGTTTTTAGTGGTTTGCGACAACCCCCTTGATCGAAATTCCTCCATTTCAAAAACAAGTCACTCTTGGTTGTTTGTCAACTCTTTGAACGTCCATTTAAAACCCCTAGCCCCATAGAATCTGAGTGAACAGGTGGAGTCAGCTATTTCTAATCCTCAAGTAGACAGAAACGTAGTTTCATCACTCAATTTTTATTGGTTTACGACAACCCCTGGATCAAAATGCCCCCATGTCAAGAGCTAATTCTGTAGCTCCTTTATAAATTCTTTGAATATCCATATAAAACCCCAAGCCCCACAAAACTGAGTGAACAGGTGGAGTCAGCTATTTCTAATCGGCCAGAAGATAGAAACGTAGTTCCATGACTTATTTTTTGTTAGTTTGAGACAACCCCTGGAACAAAATGCCTCCATGTCAAAAGCTAGTAGCTCTAGGTTTTTTATCATCTCTTTGAATATCCATTTAAACCCCTAGCCCCATAGAAACTTAGTGAATAGGTGGAGTTAGCTACTTCTAATCCTCCAGTAGATAGAAACGCAGTTCCGTGACTCAGTTTTTATTGGTTTGCGACAACCCCCAAGATCAAAATGCCTCCTAGTTGCTCTAGGTTATTTATCATCTCTTTGAACATCCATTTAAACACCTAGCCCCAAAGAAACTTAGTGAACAGGTGGATACAGCTGTTTCCATTCTGTCATTTGATAAAAGGCCATTTGAGGACTCAGTTTTTATTGTTTTGCGACAACCCCCTGGATCGAAATGCCCCCTTGTAAAAATCTAATTCTCTAGCTTCTTCATCAATTCTTTGAATATCCATTTAAAACCGCTAGCCCACAAAAACTGAGTGAACATGTGTAGTCAGCTTTTTCCAATCCGCCAATAGATAAAAACGTAGTTCCGTGACTTAGTTTTCAGTGGTTTGCGACAACCCCCTGGATCGATATGCCTCCATGTCAAAAACTAGTCGCTCTAGGTTATTTGTCAACTCTTTAAACGTCCATTTGAAACCCCTAGCCCCATAGAATCTGAGTGAACATGTAGAGTCAGCTATTTCTAATCTGCCAGTAGATAGAAACGCAGTTTCGTGACTTAGTTTTTATTTGTTTGCGATAACCCCCAAGGTCGAAATACCTCCATGTCAAAAGCTAGTTGCTCTAGGTTATTTATCATCTCTTTGAACATCCATTTAAACCCATAGCACTACTTCTAATCTGCTAGTAGATATAAACGCAGTTTGGTGACTTAGTTTTTATTGGTTTGCGACAAGCCCCTAGATTGAAATGAATCCATGTTAAAAACTAGTCGCTCTAGGTTATTTATCAACTCTTTGAACATCCATTTAAACAACTGGCCCCAAAGGAACTGAGTGAACAGGTGGAGTCAGCTGTTTCTATTCTGCCATTTAATAAAAGGCTGTTTGAGGACCTAGTTTTTATTGTTTTGCGATGACCCCCTGTATCAAAATGCCCCCATGTCAAGAGCTAATTTTGTAGCTCCTTTATAAATTCTTTGAATATCCATATAAAACCTCTAGCCCCACAAAATAGAGTGAACAAGTGGAGTCAACTATTTCTAATCGGCCAGAAGATAGAAACGCAGTTCCGTGACTTATTTTTTATTAGATTGAGACAACCTCCTGGAACAAAATGCCTCCATGTCAAAAGCTAGTAGCTCTAGGTTTTTTAGCATCTCTTTGAACATCCATTTAAACCCCTAGCCCCACAGATACTTAGTGAACAGTGGAGTCAGCTACTTCTAATCCGCCAGTAGATAGAAACGCAGTTTCGTGACTCAGTTTTTATTGGTTTGCGACAACCCCCAAGATCAAAATACCTCCTAGTCACTCTAGGTTATTTATCATCTCTTTGAACATTCATTTGAACCCCTAGCCCCATAGAAACTTAGTGAACAGGTGGAGTCAACTATTTCTAATCCGCCACTAGATAGAAACATGGTTTTGTGACTCAATTTATATTGTTTTATGACAACCCCCTAGATCGAAATGCTCCATATAAAAAACTAGTCGCTCTAGGTTACTTATCAACTCTTGGAATATCCATTTAAAACCCCTAGCCCCACAGAAACTAAGTGAACAGGTGGAGTCAACTATTTCTAATCCGCCAGTAGATAGAAACGCAGTTTCGTGACTCAATTTTTATTGGTCTACAACAAGCTCCTAGATCGAAATGACTCCATGTTAAAAACTATTTGCTCTAGGTTATTTATCAACTCTTTGAACATCCATTTAAATGCCTGGCTCCAAAGAAACTAAGTGAACAGGTGGAGTCAGCTGTTTCTATTCTGCCATTTGATAAAAGGCCGTTTGAGGACTCATCTTTTATTGTTTTGCGATGACCCCCTGGATCTAAATGCCCCCATGCCAAAAGCTAATTCTATAGCTTATTTATAAATTTTTTCAATATCCATTTAAAACCCCTAGCCCCGCAAAAACTAAGTAAACAGGTAGAGTTAGCTATTTCTAATCGGCCAGTGGATAGAAACGTAGTTCTGTGACTTAGTTTTTAGTGGTTTGCGACAACCCCCTTGATCGAAATGCCTCCATGTCAAAAACAAGTCACTCTTGGTTGTTTTTCCACTCTTTGAACGTCCATTTAAAACCCCTAGCCCCATAGAATCTGAGTGAACAGGTGGAGTCAGCTATTTCTAATCCTCCAGTAGACAGAAATGTAGTTTCATGACTCAATTTTTATTGGTTTACGACAACCCCCTGATTTGAAATGCCTCCTTGTCAAAAGCTAATTCTCTAGCTTCTTCATCAATTCTTTGAATACCCATTTAAAACCCCTTGCCCCACAAAAACTGAGTGAACATGTGGAGTCAGCTATTTCTAGTCCGCTAGTAGATAGAAATGCAGTTCCGCGACTTAGTTTTTAGTGGTTTGCGACAACCCCCTGGATCAAAATGCCTCCATGTCAAAAACTAGTCACTCTAGGTTATTTGTCAACTTTTTGAAAGTCCATTTGAAATGCCTAGCCCCATAGAATCTGAGTGAACAGGTGGAGTCAGCTATTTCTAATCCGCCAGTGGTTAGAAACGAAGTTTCGTGACTCAGTTTTTATTGGTTTGGGACAACCCCCTAGATCGAAATGCCTCCATGTCAAAAGCTAGTCACTCTAGGTTATTTATCATCTCTTGGAACATCCATTTAAACCCCTAGCCCCATAGAAACTTAGTGAATAGGTGGAGTCAGCTGTTTCCATTCTGTCATTTGATAATGGGCTGTTTGAGGACTTAGTTTTTATTGTTTTGCGATGACCCCTTGGGTCAAAATGCCCCCATGTCAAAAGCTAATTCTCTAGCTTCTTTATCAATTCTTTGAATATCCATTTAAAACCCCTATTCCCCACAAAAATTGAGTGAACAGGTGGAGTCAGCTATTTTTAATCCGCCAGTAGATAGAAACGCAGTTCTATGACTTAGTTTTTAGTGGTTTGCAACAAACGTTGGATCAAAATACCTCCATGTCAAAAACTAGTCCATCTAGGTTATTTATCATATCATTGAACATCCATTTAAACACCTAACCACATAAAAACTGAGTGAACAGGTGGAGTCAGCTATTTTGAATCCACCAGTAGATAGAAACACAGTTTCATAACTCAGTTTTTATTGGTTTGCGACAACCCCCAAGATCGAAATGCCTCCATGTCAAAAACTAGTCTCTCTGGGTTATTTTTCAACTCTTTGAACATCAATTTGAAACCCCTAGCCCCATAGAATCTGAGTGAATAGGTGGAGTCAACTATTTCTAATCCGCCAGTAGATAGAAATGTAGTTTCGTGCCTCAATTTTTATTGGTTTATGACAACCCCCTAGATCAAAATGCTCCATGTCAAAAACTAGTCACTCTAAGTTACTGATAATTCTTGGAATATTAATTTAAAACCCCTAGCGCCACAGAAACTGAGGGAACAGGTGGAGTCAGCTATTTCTAATCCGCCAGTAGATAGAAACGCAGTTTCGTGACTCAATTTTATTGGTTTACGACAAGCCCCCAGATTGAAATGACTCCATGTTGAAAACTAGTCACTCTAGGTTATTTATCAACTCTTTAAGCATCTATTTAATTGCCTGGCCCCAAAGAAACTGAGTGAACAGGTGGAGTTAGCTGTTTCTATTCTGCCATTTGATAAAAGGCCGTTTGAGGACCCAGTTTTTATGGTTTTGCGACAACTCCCTGGATCGAAATGCCCCCATGACAAAAGCTAATTCTCTAGCTTCTTTATCAATTCTTTGAATATCCATTTAAAACGCCTAGCCCCACAAAACTAAGTGAACATGTGGAGTCAGCTATTTCTAATCCGCTAGTAGATAGAAACGCAGTTCCATGACTCATGTGGTTTGCGACAATCCCGTGGATGGAAATGCCTCCATGTTAAAAACTAGTTGCTCTAGGTTATTTGTCAACTCTTTGAACGTCCATTTGAAACCCCTAGCCCCATAGAATCTGAGTGAACAAGTGGAGTCAGCTATTTCTAATCCGCCAGTAGAGAGAAACGCAGTTTTGTGACTTAGTTTTTATTGGTTTGCGACAACCCCTAGATCGAAATGCCTCCATGTCAAAAAGTAGTTGGTCTAGGTTATTTATCAACTCTTTGAACATCCATTTAAACCCATAGCCCCACAGAAACTTAGTGAACAGGTGGAGTCAGCTACTTCTAAACCGCTAGTAGATAGAAACGCAGTTTCGTGACTCAATTTTTATTGGTTTACGACAAGGCCCTAGATTGAAATGACTCCATGTTAAAAACTAGTCGCTCTAGGTTATTTATCAACTCTTTGAACATCCATTTAAACAACTAGCCCCAAAGGATCTGAGTGAACAGGTGGAGTCAGCTGTTTCTATTCTGCCATTTGATAAAAGGCCGTTTGAGGACCCAGTTTTTATTGTTTTGCGATGACCCTCTGTATCAAAATGCCCCCATGTCAAGAACTAATTCTGTAGCTCCTTTATAAATTCTTTGAATATCCATATAAAACCCCAAGCCCCACAAAACTGAGTGAACAGGTGGAGTCAGCTATTTCTAATCCGGCATAGATAGAAACGTCGTTCCGTGATTTAATTTTTATTGGTTTGCGACAACCCCTGATCGAAATGCCTCCATGTGAAAAACTTGTCACTCTAGGTTATTTATCATCTGTTTGAACATCCATTTATATACCTAGCCCCATAGAAACTAAGTGAACAGGTGGAGTCAGCTATTTCTAATCCGCCAGTAGACAGAAACGCAGTTTCGTGACTCAGTTTTTATTGGTTTGCGACAACCCCCAAGATGAAACTGCCTCCATGTCAAAAACTAGTCTCTCTAGGTTATTTTTCAACTCTTTGAACATGCATTTGAGACCCCTAGCCCCATAGAATCAGAGTGAACAGGTGGAGTCAACTATTTCTAATCTGCCAGTAGATAGAAACGCAGTTTCGTGCCTCAATTTTTATTTTTTTATGACAACCCCCTAGATCAAAATGCTCCATGTCAAAAACTAGTCACTCTAAGTTACTGATCAATTCTTGGAATATTAATTTAAAACCACTAGCGCCACAGAAACTGAGGGAACAGGTGGAGTCAGCTACTTCTAATCTGTCAGTAGATAGAAACACGGTTCGTGACTCAGTTTTTTTGGTTTGCGACAACCCCCTAGATCAAAATGCCTCCATGTCAAAAGCTAGTCGCTCAAGGTTATTTATCATCTCTTTGAACATTCATTTGAACCCCTAGCCCCATAGAAACTTAGTGAACAAGTGGAGTCAGCTGTTTCTATTCTGCCATTTGATAAAAGGCCGTTTGAGGACACAGTTTTTATTGTATTGTGACAACCCCCTGGATCGAAATGCCCTCATGTCAAAAGCTAATTCTCTAGCTTCTTTATCAATTCTTTGAATATCCATTTAAAACCCCTAGCCCTACAAAAACTGAGTGAACAGGTGGAGTCAGCTATTTCTAATCGGCCAGTAGAGAGAAACGTAGTTCCGTAACTTAGTTTTTATTGGTTTGCGACAACCCCCTGGATCGAAATGCCTCCATGTCCAAAACTAGTCGCTCTAGGTTATTTATCATCTCTTTGAGCATCCATTTAAACACCTAGCCCCACAGAAACTTAGTGAACAGGTGGAGTCAGCTATTTCTAATCCGCGAGTAAATAGAAACGCAGTTCCGTGACTTAGTTTTTAGTGGTTTGTGACAACCCCCTGGATCGAAATGCCTCCATGTCAAAGGCTAGTCACTCTAGGTTATTTATCATCTCTTTGAACATCCATTTAAACCCCTAGCCCCACAGAAACTTAGTGAACAGGTGGAGTCAACTACTTCTAATCCATCAATAGATAGAAACGCAGTTTTGTGACTCAGTTTTTATTGGTTTGCGACAACCCCCTAGATCAAAATGCCTCCATAACAAAAGCTAGTCGCTCTAGGTTATTTATCATCTCTTTGAACATCCATTTAAACCCCTAGCCACATAGAATCTGAGTGAACAGGTGGTGTCAGCTATTTCTAATCCGTCAGTAGATAGAAACGAAGTTTCATGACTCAAATTTTATTGGTTTGCGACAACCCCCTAGATCAAAATGCCTCCATTGCAAAAGCTAGTTGCTCTAGGTTATTTATCATCTCATTGAACATCCATTTAAACCCCTACCCCGCAGAAACTTAGTGAACAGGTGGAGTCAGCTGTTTCTATTCTGCCATTTGGTAAAAGGCCGTTTGAGGACTCAGTTTTTATTGTTTTGCGACAACCCCCCGGATCGAAATGCCCTCATGTCAAAAGCTAATTCTCTAGCTTCTTTATCAATTCTTTGAATATCCATTTACAACCCCTAGCCCCACAAAAACTGAGTGAAAAGGTGGAGTCAGCTATTTCTAATCCGCCAGTACATAGAAACGCAGTTTCGTGACTTGGTTTTTATTGGTTTGCGACGACCCCCTACATCGATATGCCTCCATGTCAAAAATTAGTCACTCTAGGTTATTTATGATCCCTTTGAACATCCATTTAAACACCTAGCCCCACAAAAACTTAGTGAACAGGTGGAGTCAGCTATTTCTAATCCGCTAGTAGATAGAAAGGCAGTTTCATTACTGAATTTTTATTGGTTTGTGACAACACCCTAGATTGAAATGCCTCCATGTCGAAGGCTAGTTACTCTAGGTTATTTATCATCTCTTTGAACATTTATTTAAACCCCTAGCCCCACAGAATCTTAGTGAACAGGTGGAGTCAGCTACTTCTAATCCGTCAGTAGATAGAAACGTAGTTTCATGACTCAGTTTTTATTGGTTTGCGACAACCCCCTAGATCAAAATGCTTCCATGTCAAAAGCTAGTCCCTCTAGGTTATTTATCATCTCTTTGAACATCCATTTAAACCCCTAGCCCCACAGAAACTTAGTGAACAGGTGGAGTCAGCTGTGTCTATTCTACCATTTGATAATAGGCCGTTCGAGGACTCAGTTTTTATTGTTTTGCGACCACCCCCTGGATCAAAATGCCCCCTTGACAAAAGCTAATTCTCTAGCTTCTTTATCAATTCTTTGAATAACCATTTAAAACCCCTAGCCCAACAAAACTGAGTGAACAGGTGGAGTCAGCTATTTCTAATCCGCCAGTAGATAGAAACGCAGTTTCATGACTCAATTTTTGTTGGTCTACGATAACCCCGTAGATCAAAATGCTCCATGTCAAAAACTAGTCGCTCTAGGTTATTTATCAATTCTTGGAATATCCATTTAAAACCCCTAGCCCCATAGAAACTGAGTGAACAGGTGGAGTCAGCTATTTCTAATTCGCCAGTAGATAGAAACGCAGTTTCGTGGCTCAGTTTTTCTTGGTTTGCGACAACCCCTTGGATCGAAATGCCTCCATATCAAAAATTAGTCGCACTAGGTTATTTATCAATGCTTTCAATATTGATTCAAACTCCTAGCCCCACAGAATTTGAGTGAACAGCTGGAGTCAGCTATTTCTAATCCGCCAGTTGATAGAAATGCAGTTTTGTGACTCAGTTTTTATTGGTTTACCACAACCCCCTAGATTGAAATGCCTCCATGTTAAAAACTAGTCGCTCTATGTTATTTATCAACTCTTTGAACATCCATTTAAACCCCTGGCACCAAAGAAATTGAGTGAACAGGTGGAGTCAGCTATTTCTATCCTACCGTTTGATAAAAGGCCGTTTGAGGACTCAGTTTTTATTGTTTTGCGACAATCCCCTAGATTGAAATGCCCCCATGTCAAAGGCTAATTCTTTAGCTTCTTTATCAATTCTTTGAGTATGCATTTAAAACCCCTAGCCCCATAGAAACTAAGTGAACAAAAACTGAGTGAATAGGTGGAGTCAGCTACATCTAATCCACCAGTAGTTGGAAACGCAGTTTCGTGACTCAGTTTTTATTGGTTTGCGACAAACCCCTAGATCAAAATGCCTCCATGTCAAAAACTAGTCGCTCTAGCTTATTTATCATCTCTTTGAAAATCCATTTAAACACCTAGCCCCACAGACACTTAGTCAATAGGTGGAGTCAGCGGTTTCTAATCTGCCCTTTGATAAAAGGCCATTTGAGGACACAGTTTTTATTGTTATGCAACAACCCGCGGGATCGAAATACCCCCATGTCAGAAGCTAGTTGCTCTAGCTTCTTTATCAATTCTTTGAGTATCCATTTAAAACCCATAGCCCCACAGAAACTAAGTGAACAAAAGCTGTGTGAACAGGTGGAGTCGGCTATATGTAATCCACCAGTAGATAGAAACGCAGTTTCGTGACTCAGTTTTTATTAGTTTACGACAACCCCTGGATCAAAATGCCTCCATGTCAAAAACTAGTTGCTCTAGATTATTTATCATCTCTTTGAACATCCATTTAAATGCCTAGCACCACAGACACTTAATCAACAGGTGGAGTTTTTATTGTTGTGCAACAACTAGCTGGATCGAAATACCCCCATGTCAAAAGCTAATTACTCTAGGTTCTTTATCGATTCTTTGAATATCCATTTAAAACCCCTAGCCCACAGAAACTGAGTGAACCGGTGGAGTCAGCTATTTCTAATCCACCAATATATAGAAACGCAGTTTCGTGACTCAGTTTTTATTGGTTTGCGACAACCCCCTGGATCAAAATGCCTCCATGTCAAAAACTAGTCACTCTAGCTTATTTATCACCTCCATAAAAATCCATTTAAACACCTGGCCCCACAGACACTTAGTCAACAGGTGGAATCAGTGGTTTCTAATCTGCCATTTGAAAAAAGGCCATTTGAAGACTCAGTTTTTATTGTTGTGCAACAACCAGCCAGATCAAAATATCCCCATGTCAAAAGCTAATTGCTCTAGCTTCTTTATCAATTCTTTCAATATCCATTTAAAACCCCTAGCCCCACGAAAACTGAGTGAACCGATGGAGTCAGCTATTTCTAATCCGCCAGTAGATAGAAACACAGTTTTGTGACTCAATTTTTATTTGTTTATGACAACCCCCTAGATCAAAATTCTCCATGTCAAAAACTAGTTGGTCTAGGTTATTTATCAATTCTTACAATATCCATTTAAACCCCCTAGCCCCACAGAAACTGAGTGAACAGGTGGAGTCAGCTATTTCTAATCCGCCAGTAGATAGAAACGCAGTTGCGTGACTTAGTTTATATTGGTTTGCGACAACCCCTTGGATTCAAATGCCTCCATGTTAAAAATTAGTCACTCTAGGTTGTTTATCAAATCTTTGAACATTGATTTAAACTCCTAGCCCCACAGAATCTGAGTGAACAGCTGGAGTCAGCTATTTCAAATCCACCAGTTGATAGAAATGCAGTTTTGTGTCTTAGTTTTTATTGGTTTGCGACAACCCCCTAGATCGAAATGCCTCCATGTTAAAAACTATTAGCTCTAGGTTATTTATCAACTCTTGGAATATCCATTTAAACCCCTGGCCCCAAAGAAACTGAGTGAATAGGTGGAGTTAGTTGTTTCTATTCTGCCGTTTGATAAAAGGCCGTTTGAGGACTCAGTTTTTATTGTTTGCGACAACCCCCTGGATCAAAATGCCTCCAGGTCAAAAGCTAATTATCTACATTCTTTATCAATTCTTTGAGTATCCATTTAAAACCCCTAGCCCGATGGAAACTGAGTGAACAAAAACTGAGTGAACAGGTGGAGTCAGCTATTTCTAATCCACCAGTAGATAGAAACGCAGTTTCATGACTTAGTTTTTATTGGTTTGCGACAACCCCCTGGATCAAAATGCCTCCATGCCAAAAACTAGTCGCTCTAGCTTATTTATCATCTCTTTAAACGTCCACTTAAACACCTAGCCCCACAGACACTTAGTCAACAGGTGCAGTCAGCGGTTTCTAATCTGCCATTTGATAAAAGGCCATTTGAGGACTCAGTTTTTATTGTTATGCAACAACCCGCTGGATTGAAAAACCCCCATGTCAGAAGCTAATTGCTCTAGCTTCTTTATCAATTCTTTGAATATCCATTTCAAACCCCTAGCCCCATAGAAACTGAGTGAACAAAAACTATGTGAACAGGTGGAGTCAGCTATATGTAATCCACCAGTAGATAGAAACGTAGTTTCGTGACTCAGTTTTTATTGGTTTGCGACAACCCCTGAATCAAAATGCCTCCATGTCAAAAACTAGTTGCTCTAGATTATTTATCATCTCTTTGAACATCCATTTAAACGCCTAGCCCCACAGACACTTAGTCAACAGGTGGAGTTTTTATTGTTGTGTAACAACCAGCTGGATTGAAATACCCCCATGTCAAAAGCTAATTGCTCTAGCTTCTTTATCAATTCTTTGAATATCCATTTAAAACCCCTAGCCCCACAGAAACTGAGTGAATCGGTGGAGTCAGCTATTTCTAATCCACCAGTGGATAGAAACGCAGTTTCGTGACTCAGATTTTATTGGTTTGCAACAACTCCCTGGATCAAAATGCCTCCATGTCAAAAACTAGTTACTCTAGGTTATTTATCATCTCTTTAAACATCCATTTAAACACCTGGCCCCACAGACACTTAGTCAACTGGTGGATTCAGCGGTTTCTAATCTGCCATTTGATAAAAGGCCATTTGAGGACTCAGTTTTTATTGTTATGCAACAACCCGCTGGATCGAAGTACCCCCATGTCAAAAGCTAATTGCTCTAGCTTCTTTATCAATTCTTTGAGTATCCATTTAAAACCCCTAGCCCCACAGAAACTAAGTGAACAAAAACTATGTGAACAGGTGGAGTCAGCTATATGTAATCCACCAGTAGATAGAAACGAAGTTTCGTGACTCAGTTTTTATTGGTTTGCGACAACCCCTGCATCAAAATGCCTCCATGTCAAAAACTAGTTGCTCTAGATTATTTATCATCTCTTTGAACATCCATTTAAACGCCTAGCCCCACAGACACTTAGTCAAGAGGTGGAGTTTTTATTGTTGTGTAACACCAGCTGGATTGAAATACCCCATGTCACAAGCTAATTGCTCTAGCTTCTTTATCAATTCTTTGAATATCCATTTA
>CM041633.1:28555706-28590032 GCA_023333625.1 Bothriochloa decipiens
CTAGTTGCTCTAGATTATTTATCATCTCTTTGAACATCCATTTAAACACCTAGCCCCACAGACACTTAGTCCACAGGTGGAGTCAGCAGTTTCTAATCTGCCATTTGATAAAAGGCCATTTGAGGACTCAGTTTTTATTGTTGTGCAACAACCAGCTGGATCGAAATACCCCCATATCAAAAGCTAATTGCTCTAGCTTCTTTATTAATTCTTTGAATATCCATTTAAAACCCCTAGCCCCACAGAAACTGAGTGAACCAGTGGAGTCAACTATGTCTAATCCACCAGTAGATAGAAACGTAGTTTCGTGACTTAGTTTTTATTGGTTTGCGACAACCCCCTGGATTAAAATGCCTCCATGTCAAAAACTAATCACTCTATGCTATTTTTGCCAGTAGGTTTCTTGGTTCTTTGAAGGAGACTATCAGATCAAATAGTTCGAAGCATGAAAATTGATACTACATACTAGGGGGACCTGTGTTTGCACCAAAATTTAGACTGTCGAGAAATATGGATGGCAAGAAAATATTCTTAGTAAAGCAAGACATCTGATGGTTACTAGCAAGATCAAGAAAGGGAAATATGTGCATATGCATGGTCACCAGACTCAATCAGCAAATAATGATCAGCTATTAAGGAGGCCCATTGCATGTATGGCCAATCAGCATGTTTGACCTTGCCTACTGCTGGAAGTATCTTTGATATGTAGAGCTACGAGGATGTAAGGCGAGTGTGCAGAATGTGTCACACCCTGATTTTGAAGGAATGAAACAAAGGCAAAAGCTCATGTGCGCCAGGAACAATTTACACACATGAACGACAAATTACATGGTTCAAAAGCATAGTGTTTGAATAAAACATAGTATAATGATTACATCGTACCATTATTACATAAATGTCATCAGAGTAAAGCGGAATAAAAATAACATCGTCCAATGCGAAAGGCAACTAAACAACGTAGACGTAGTGACTCCATCTCGCCACAGGAAGGTCGACGACAGCATCACGATGCCTAGTATCCCATATAGTTCTCAGGAAAGTCACCATCCAAGTCATCACTCGAGCATCCTTTGGTTGGGAAATAGCAAGAGTGAGTTCCATGTCGAAACTCAGCAAGTACAGATGGAAATTAATGACATGCAAGGCTAGTACAAGGTAAAGCTGAAAGGTAGACTGTGGTAGCATTTTAATGTAACAATTAAGATTTAACTTATTGCAACCTATTCTCTAATCATCTTAGTTGAAACACCCAACCCTTTATTAAGGTTCAAGTGGCAATTAATGTGTCATTTAACATCTCAGATATAAGCATATATCCATTAAAAACATGAACCTCTAGACTGCCATCTCAAGCAACACAAAACTGCCATCCTGTTCAGAAAATAGAGGTATGCCACCTCCTCAACAACATCACCATGATTTAACAATTTATTCCATTTGGCTAATCATGCGAGGATCTGGGCCGCTCGTGACCGTGAGCACGGATGATATATCAATTTTAACTCTGTGCAGTGGTGTACACTTTCACTCCAGATTGTGATTACTCTTTATGCCCGAGGCGGCCAACCTCTTAGCCCATTACCAAGATAGGCCGGCAGAGGTGACAACAAGGTTTTGTCACAGGGTCATAGGCAGCGGTAACCCGATCCATGATGTCCCAAGCACATGAGAGACGTACTCGTAGCCGCCGCCCTGGTCTACGGATCAACCAGTACTCCCATGCTAGAACTTGTAAGACCCTTCCCACCAAATCATGGCACCCGTTGGTAAGCTACCCATCTGCCCATGATGATCCTGCTAATAAACCAAGCCAGAGCCCATTAGCCTGGAGATGTACAGAAGTCCCAGGTTGCCACTCCATGAAAGGACCACAAGGAGGAGGAGATACGGATACCCTCATCAACACGAGTCCCACTAGCATCCGTTTCCCCCGTCTTTTACCGCCAACCAACGATGCGGATTAGCATCGACTTCTCCAACGGCCGAAACCAAAAGCCCACGGCTTCAGCATATTTTAAGAAGCAAGTTTTATCTTCATTAGGCAGGTGAAAGGTGAGACAAAGAACTAGCAACCTAAAACCTAACAACTAATACCCCCATAGGATATCTTTGGGTAGAGTGGCTGGTAAGTCCTATGGTTTGCCGATTTAAGACACATGCAGTGAATTTACTTAAACATGAATAGGCGCAATATATTCAAAAGAATGCCTGCACTTGCCTTGGTTAATGTCCTGCTACACGTAGTCCTCTGGGTTCTGCTGATCCTCGTTCACCCAAGTCTCATTCTCTATACGCCACAATCATCACACACGCATAATACATGCAAGCAAACATACTTTAATTAGGGCAGTACAACAAAACATCTCAACAGTAGCAAACACTAGCATAGAAACATTCTACTTGTCGAGACGATTCCAAAAAGTATAAGTTTGCTAAAATCGGAGTTAAAATGTGAAAGTTTTGGCCAAAACAAGATTAGGGCCTAAACTGCAGAAAACAGGACTAAAACCTAATTATTTTTGAACAATGAAGGACTAGATCATAATTAAAGAAAAGTCTAGGGGTTTTTCTGCAAATACATGGCACTTACGTGGCACCTACGTGGCAGCCACGTCAGCGTACACGTCAGCAGACGCGGGCCCTGTTGACCCCATGGTTGACCGGGGGTCAACAATCGATCTAAGTCGCTCGGCTCAGATCCAAGGGCTGGTGGTCGTCCGGCTGCCAATGTCACCGGAGCGGCGACCGAGACAGTGGTGCCCCGTAGGAGGATCGCCGGAGCTCACCAGAATGGCGCTCCAGGGCATGGCTGATGGCGTGGAGGTTATTGGAAGGACGAGCTCGGCTTTGCGGACTCGGCTGCGGGGTTCATGACGGCATAAGATGGCCGGAGGCGGTGGACCGCGCGGGCGGCGCCATGGCCGACGACGGGACCTCGGCAGGGAGATGCTACAGGCCACGGGGAGGCAAGCCACGGAAACCAACAGCCAGTTCACCTCACTACGGTGCTTTTGGCAGAGTCCTTGTCGGCGGGGACGGGCCGGAGACAAAGATCGATGGCGGCGGCGCGAAGCTCAACAGCGGTTATGGCGGCTAGGCTTTCGCCGAGGCAGGCGGGGACGGGCCTCGGATTGCGGAAGGCTACGCGGGGAGGCGGCGGTCGAGCTTTATAGCGCGGCAGGCTAGGGTTGTGCGCGTGGCGGTCGGGGTGACGCGAGCGGCGCACGGCACTGGCTCGGTGTGCGTCTCCAGGTTGGGGACGACACTGTGCGGGTGGGCCCCACCCGAGTAGGCCCCACCTGTCAGAGGCTGAGGGCGGTGACGAGGTGCCGGCATAAGCGGCTGGCGCAGGGCTGACATCGGCAGTGTGGGCGGTGTGCGGCGCGACACGGCCTGCTGGGCCGCTTGGGCCCATCAAGGCGACGCGGGCGGAGCGCGCTAGCGGCCGGGCTGCGGATGGCTCGGCCCACGCGGGCGCATGGCTGGGCTGTGCTGCGTTGCGGCCGGCCTGGCTGCGCTGCTGGTCGGCCTGGCTGGCCGTGGCCAGCCGTGGCTGATGCTGGCCAGCCATGCCGCTGCGGTTCTAGCCATGGCTGGCCATAGTTGGCCATGGCCGGCTATGGCTGGCCATGCTTGGCTAGGAGAAGCTGGGGTTGGCCAGGGCCCACTAGGGACTGTCCTAGGCTAGTTAGACTAGGGTTTGTTAGTCTAGGATTAGAGGGGACAAGTTAGAGCATGTTAGTAGCTAGGAAGCAAAACAAGTTTTAAACAACTGCTCAAACAAGTCAACCATAGAACTGTACAGCAGCATGAATACAACAATGCATGGTTTCTAACGTGCTACAAGTTTTAAAAGTAATTCATAAAACATTTATAATTGGCCTATGAAATGCAAAGCATCTATGCAGATATAAACTCAAATTCATTTAAGATTTAAAAGTTCAAAAACCCGGGTATTATAGAATGTTTGCCAAAGGAGGAGTTAGAAAATATATAAAAATATACGTGACTTGGCTGGTGTCACAGCAAGAAGCACTCGCTTGCCAGAGCCTTAGCGACTGACCAAGAAAAGAAAGCAAGATGATATACGGCATGCATGCCTCATATGCTGGGAAGGGCCTCATTGATCTAGGACTTTACGAAGAGTTCAGGATGGATGATAGCGATCAATGGGCATCGGACTCTAGCTGGCACATCAACATGGTCACCAGGTCAACATGTGATTTGGCCATGTACAAGCAAAATAGGAAACATCATGGTTATGTATGGCTAGATTAATTAGGAAATAAAGATTTGTTTGCTTAACCGCAAAGGAACCTGTGCATGTACGGGGTCCCACCGAGTTCCACAGTCTGCCAAGCTCCTCCAAACAAAACACTCTGCCAGGTACCCCGATGGTGGGCTATTGCTGATAAAACATCGACAGCTGATGCGCCATGTAGGGGTTTCGGCGGATTGTACTCCGAGAGTTCGGTGGACCTCACCTTCAAGATGAGTTTTCGACGGGAATGACCTTCATTTTTGGTTCATGGATCTGCGAGGCCAACGGGGAAGGCAAGCTCCAGACCGTCTGGCCAAGCAGTCAGAGCTCGACGACATCAAGATCGACGCCATGGAAGAATCTTGGCTCACCAAGAAGCTCGCAAAGCGCTCGGCTTTGGAACCGAATCGGGAAGAAGAAGACCATGAAGCTGACTCGGAGAAGAATTCAAAGACCGTTTTCAACTCCAGCTTCATCAAGAATCCGACTCAAGGTCAAGAAGAGGATGAATGTGAAACTAACTCTGAGAAGAACTTGAATACCATCCATAACTCGAAGACATTCATTAAGATTCCAACCTCGTTCCCATACGGGTTGCGCAACTCAGCGTCCATTGTGCAAGAATACCTGAAGAAGTCGCATGAGCGCCACAGGTGCCCAATCCACAGGAGGAGTAGGGAGAACCCATCTGTGGAGCCAATTACTTCAGTCCATAACCTTTGAGACCCAAGAGGACGCAAAGAATTTTGAGCCAACCGGAAGATAGGGAAAGATATTACGACCATGACTGAAGAAGATTATAAAACTCATTGGCCGAGTACTTTGGTTACCAACGGAATACAACCTGGCTACTACTATCAAGAACTGCCCTTTCAAGAAGGAAAAGAGCTCACCACTTTATCTTTTGACAATGTAGATTCAAAAGAAAAAGAACCTACAAAAATTTTAAAAGGCTAAGAAGAAGAATCGTCTACATGGCTGACGTGGTTGAACTACCTGCATCTCCGAGGCCGCCTGAAGTGCATTCATCCGATGAGTCAGAGAACAACATATATGAAGATGAAAGAACCGAAGAAGAAGAAAGTGAAGATTGCAAGCAGTCAAGGATGGGCTAGAACTATCGCCGAGCCAGCAGAAGAACTAAAGCAAAGTGAAAGAAGCAAATGTGGACCAAATATAAATAGGATTGCATGATGTATAACAAGGTGAAGGCAGAAAAACAAGCAGCCGAGCTTGAAGAACAAGAGAAGATCAATGAGGTAGCTAGACAACTCAAATCTTTGAAGAAGGCGCAAAAAGAGAAAGAAGTCACACAAAAGAAAACTCAAGAACCTGAAAGAGCTCGCCACTGAAGCTCAACACAACGAACAACCTGCTGTTATAGACCAGCAGGACAGACCGCCCTGAAGATCAGTTTTCACTAGAATAGAACTAGAAGGAAGCAGCAACGCAAGAGGTGGGACGAATCACCAGCATTCAAAACTGCCTCCACCGCCGAGATCTAAAAGAACCCACCCATACCCACCACAAAGAAGGCCGAAACAAAGCAGGATGATAAGCAGAGAAGAAGGATGTGGAGTGTCAGAATGCTGGTCATTCTACAGAGAACGTAGAAGATCACCATCACCAGATTACAACAAGAAAGACAACTATGACAGATTTCCATGTTTCGCCAAAAGATTGCAAGACCTGAAGCTACGCACAAGTTCAAGCCATCAAATCACTCCAAGTACAACAAGAAAGAAGAACCAAAGCAATGGCTCAGAGTTTATTCACAATCCATTGAGTTGGCTGGAGGAGATGAAGATCTAAAAGCCCTATTTTTCCCAATGGCACTAGAAGCAATGCCACTACAATGGTTCGACAAATGACCTGCAGGATCCATCAGATATTGGAGTGACTTGCAAAGACAATTTTGCAACCACATCGCAGGAATTATCAAACACCTAATGACAGCAGCAAAATTACAAGGAATCACATAGAAGCCAGGAGAATCACTCAGAATACTATAGTAGATTTGGCGAACCAAGAGCACAAGTACACGAAATCATCGATAGAGAAGTCATCGATATATTCATCAATGAAATTATCGCGAGGTGGCAATTCAAAGAGTGCAACAGCGAAGATCCAAAGAACAACAAAGAATTCAAGTGAGCTGTTGAAGCCCATATCCTCAGAAGAAAAGACAAACAGAAAGTTCCCCAATAACAGAGACAACAATGACAGGAGGGGAAGGCCTGACTACAGAAGCAATAACAAGAGACCAATGCAAGAAACAACGGTTGCAGTAGCCAACAAAAGAACCAACACCTACTAGAACCTAACCCGTTGAGAAAAAGATAGAATAAAGCAAAGGCAATTTGCAAACTTTGAAGACATGAACGGCCCCATTCACCCAAGGTCGGGGCACAAGCTCAAAGATTGTCATGATTTCAATAGCCAATACCGAAAAGATGGGAGGTACAATAACAACCAAGATAAAAGGATGATAGAACCAAAAAAGGAAGAAAAGAAGCCTAAAGAAGATTTTCAAGAACCATAGAAGCAATTGTATGTGATATTCTCTAGAGTACTAGGCACAAGAAACAAGCAGCAACAAAAGCTAGCGAACAGAGCAATCATGGTAGCAGAACCTGTCGTGCCAAGATATTTAAACTGGTCGGAGTACCCGATCAACTTCATGAGGTAAGATCAATGGACAAGCGCATCCAACGCAGGTTGTTATCCACTAGTGGTAGCGCCAGCAATCGCAGGAATTATAGTTCCCAAGGTGCTAATTGATGGTGGAGCCAGATTGGATGTCATATTCACTGCAACCTTGAAAAAGATAAGCATCGGCTACGAAGGGATGATTACACCAACAAGTACACCATTCTATGGCATAGTACCCGGAACAGCAGCGGTACCTCTTAGACAAATCACATTGCCGGTTACATGTGGTGCCAAGGAGAAATACAGGACAGAGTTCATCAAATTTGAAGTAGCCAATTTTGAATCATGCTATCATGCTATCTTTGGATGACCAGCACTAACCAAGTACATGGTTGTACCTCATTATCCATATCTACTACTCAAGATGCCAACAACCAAAGGGATATTATCACTACAAGGAGACCTGCATAAAGCATATGATTACAATGTACAAGCCATCCAAATTGCAGAAAAATTGCAAGGTGAACAAGAAAGAAGGGAGATTGCCATGATAGCAGCAACAATGAACCCACAGGAGATAGAAATCCCTATAAAAAAGGCTAGCAAAAGTTTCACTACTCCAACCAAAGTGAAGACAAAAAAGATCGACCTAGAAACTGGTGATCCTAAGAAGATGAAGACCATAAGTGCAAAACTCAACCCTAAATAGGAACTCGCGCTCACCAAGTTTCTTAGGGACAACAAAGATATCTTTGCTTGGAAGCTAGCCGACATGCCAGGAGTCCCGAGAGACTTGGTTGACCATATCATTGATGTGAACAAGGGCTCAAAACCCATCAAGCAGAAGCTACGAAGATTCACACCTGACGGGAAAGAAGCTATCAACAAAGAACTCACAATGCTAATGGCGGCAGGTTTCATCAGAGAAATCATCAACCTAGACTGGTTGGTGAACCCAATACTAGTAGAGAAAAAGAACTCGCCAGACTGGTGCATGTGCATCGACTACACGGACCTAAACAAACACTGCACCAAAGACCCTTATAGTCCCCAAGAATTGACCAAGTGATAGATTCAATAGCAGGAGCATCTCTACTCTCCTTTCTAGATTGCTACTCAGGATATCATCAAATATCTCTCAGAGAAGAAGATCAGAGCAAGACATCCTTTGTGACACCATTTGGAGCATACTGCTATATATCAATGCCTTCCGGCTTAAAGAACGCAGGAGCAACTTACCAACGAGCAATTCAAACAACTTTGGGGGGTCATATAGGAAGAAACACTGAAGCCTACGTGGACGATGTCATGGTCAAAACAAATGAACCAGACACACTGATAGAAGACCTCCAAGAAACCTTTACAAATCTCAAGAAATGGAGATGGAAGCTCAACCCGAACAAGTGCGTTTTCCAAGTACCAGCTGGTCAACTACTCGATTTCCTAGTAAACAATAGAGGAATTGAAGCAAACACAAAACAGATCAAGGCAATTCTAGACATGGAACCAGCAAAGAAGATAAAAGACATCTAAAAGCTGACAGGTTGTATGGCAGCTCTTAAAGATTCATATCACACCTAGGAGAGAAAGGCATCCTGTTCTTCAAATTGTTAAAAAAAGACAGGCAAGTTTCAGTGGACAGAAGAAGCAGATGAAGCTTTTCAGAAACTTAAGCAGTACCTAGCCTCATCACCTATTTTGGTGCCACCTACCAAGAAGGAAGACATGCTATTATACATCTCGGCTACAAAGAACGTCGTAAGCATAGCAATTGTTGTTGAAAGAGAAGAACCTGGCCATATTTACAAAGTGCAAAGGCCAGTTTATTATGTTAGCGAAGTACTAAAAGAGTCAAAAGTCAGATACCCTCACATACAGAAACTACTCTATGCAATCTTGATTTCATCAAGGAAGCTAAGACACTACTTCCAAGAGCATAAGATCATGGTCATCACAGAATTTCCTTTGGCAGACATCTTAAGAAATAGGGACTCTACAGGAAGAATATCCAAATGGGCAGTAGAACTCGGAGCATTAAATTTGGAATTTTAGTCTAAAAAGGCTATCAAATCCCAAGCACTCAGCGCCTTCCTAGTTGAATGGACGGATCATTGGAGGTTGTATTTCAACGGCTCACTTAAATTAGGAGGCGCAGGAGGAGGGATCCTATTCATATCCCCTGAAGGAAAACAACTCAAGTACGTCCTTAAAATTCTATGGCAGGCCACAAACAATGAAGCAGAATATGAAGCACTCATACATGGGTGAAGAGTAGCCCACTCTTTAGAAATAAAAAGGTTGCTAGTTTACGACTCCTCAGCAGTTGTCATCAACCAAGTCAACAAAGAATGGGATTGCACAAAATACACCATGGGCGCTTACTGTGCAGAAGTCAGAAAATTGGAGAAAAATTTTCAACGATTAGAGATCCACCACGTTCTTAGAGACTCCAATGTGGCCACTGATACCTTAGCCAAACTAGGCTCAGACAGAGCGAAAGTACCACCAGATATATTCATGGAAGAATTAAAGGAACCATCCATCAAACAACCCAGTGAAGAACAACAACCTAGAGCAACCAGAGATGACCCAATGGAGATTGACCAAGACCCTTTGACAAGACAAGTCATGGTAATATATGAAGACTGGAGGCAACAATTTATAGATTTCATCAAAAACAAGATAATGCCAGAAGACAATACACAAAGAACCCAACTAATACATAGAAGCAAGAACTACATACTAGTGGGAGACAAGCTATATAGAAGAGCCGCTTCATCGAAGCGTACCAAGGGAGAGAGGATGAAATACACATTAGTTCTACTCAAAGCGTACCAAGGGAGAGAAGAATAAACATCATCGAAGAAATACACGCAAGTTGCTGTGGCAATCATGCGGCATCAAGAACCTTGGTAGGAAAAGCTTTTAGGATGGGTATTATTGGCCCACGGCAATGAAAGTGTAGGGTTATGAGGGTGCTATGCTAGCCAAAAAACAAAAACTTTTCTACCTCATAAACCAGGATCTACTGCTAGTTACAGGTTACGAGATTACCACTAGACGCGCAGGTGCAGCGGAAGACGACTCGATGTAGTCGTACGCATCGCAGCAGGCAGTGCAGTTGGTGGTCGTCCGTCACGTCAACCCCCTCACGCGGTTTGTTCCAGTGCTCCAGATGCAGCACCTCCAAGGAATCCCACACGTGCAGGAAAGAAGCGATGCGCCTCCGGACTACTAGGTCCGCGAGGAGCAGAAGGCACAAGCATGGGGAGGGCGACAGCGGCTGTTCAAGGCGTGTAACCCCTGACTGTGCCCCTACCCCTTGCTTTATATAGGCATCCCTAATGAGCTCACGAGTTGGAGCCCATTAGTAACCCTAAGCCTTGTCTAATTCGGGTCCAACCCGAATTAGGCTTCCAGCCCCTTAAGCGTGCGACCCTATGGGTTCACGCACAAATTGACATGGGCTGAGTACTCCTACTCGCCCAATAGTTGACAGTGACCTCTAGCAATGCGTGACAACTCCTATGTGCACGCAAAGATCATATTAGACGAACCACTACGACCACATACAAGTTATTCCCTTTGCCACTCGATATATGGTTCAACTCGTGGGTTAACACTTAACCCAAGCACGGCCATGCATTTGTTGATCCAATCACTTGAGTGATCCAGTGATATCTCTCTCATGTAGGGAGGGGCAAATTCCATCTTGATTGTCTATGTCTCATAGCATGCTTCCCGACCACCTGAAGACCATCTTTATAACTACCCAGTTACGGAGCAGCGTTTGATAGTCCCTAAGTAGGCCGTTTCACATCTTGAGTACATACCACAATCTCAGGTCTAAGGACATAACGTATATGATGTGAATAGAGACTTTCTCATGTTGGGTCAGTTCAGCCTACATGTCTCACATGTGCCCACATTATTAGTTTGACATCTCCATGTCCATGACTTGTGAAACATAGCCATCAACTAATACATGTGCTGGTCTAATATTCAAGTGTGCTCTCACAAGAACGCCGACCAGGGACAACTTTAGAATAACCATTCAAGTAATTGAGTTCCACAAACAATTCACATAATTGTCAATCAACACAAGTTGTCTATAATGGATATTCAATGAACACTTAATGCATGTCATAGATACAACTGGAATATCATCATCTCTATGATTACCACTAGGGCATATTCCCAACAATCTCCCACTTACACTAGAGTTAATCTCTAAGATATCTAATCCCCATAGACCTCATGTGCGCCACATGCTTAGGCTGTGGAAGAGCCTTTGTCAAAGGATCTGCTACATTCAAATCCGTATGTATTTTGCATAATTTGATCTCTTCTCGTTTCACAAACTCTCAAATGAGATGAAACTTCCAGAGTACATGTTTGTTCTTCTGGTGATCCCTAAGCTGTTTAGCCTGTGCAATCGCCCCATTGTTATCACAATGTAAATTCAATGGGCCCGACGCATTCAAAAACACACCAAGCTCAATGAGAAACCTCCTCATCCAAACACCTTCCTTTGCAGCGCCAGAAGCTGCAATGTAGTTGGCTTCTACTGTAGAATCGGACACCGTCTCTTGCTTGGAACTTTTCTAGCTAACTGCACCACCATTTATTGTGAACACAAAACCTAATTAAGATAGTGAATCATCCTCGTTAGTTTGGAAGCTAGCATCGGTGTAACCATTTACAACGAGCTCCTCCTCACCTCCATAGATTAGGAACACATCCTTAGTCCTTCGTAAGTACTTAAGAATGTTTTTAACCAACATCCAGTAACTCTCACCAGGATTGGCTTGATACCTGCTCGCAACACTTAGAGCATAGGCTACATCTGGACGACTACATATCATGGCGTACATGATGAAACCAACTGCCAAAGCGTATGGAACCTTACTCATGTGTTTGCGCTCAGCATCAGTGGAAGGACACTGCTTATCACTGAAGCACACACCATGTGACACAGGCAAGAACCCTTTCTTGGACTGTTCCATGTTGAACCTCTTCAACATCTTGTCAATGTAAGTATCCTGGCTTAATCCTATTAGCCTTATTAACCTATCTCTATAGATCTTAATGCCCAAGATGTATGTTGCTTCTCCTAAATCCTTCATAGAAAAACTATTATTCAGTGAAGTCTTTACAGATTGCAACATAGGAATATCATTCCCAATCAATAGTATGTCATCCACATACAAGATCAGAAAAACAACAGCGCTCCCACTTTCCTTCTTATAAACACAAGGTTCTTCTTCATTCTGATGGAAGCCAAACCCTTTGACGACCTCATCAAAATGAAGATTCCAACTCCGAGATGCTTGCTTTAACCCATAAATAGATTTCTTAAGCTTGCATATCTTTCTAGCATTATTAGGATCAACAAAACCTTCGGGCTGTATCATATACACGTCCTCTTCTAAATACCCATTTAGAAAGGCTGTTTTAACATCCATCTGCCATATCTCATAATCGAAATATGCAGCAATTGTTAGAATGATCCAGATAGATTTAAGCATCGCTACCGACGAAAATGTCTCGTCGTAGTCAACCCCTTGAACTTGCCAAAAACCCTGTGTGACAAGCCAAGCTTTATAGACATGAACATTTCCGTCCATATCCTTCTTCTTCTTGAAGATCCATTTGCACTCAATGGGTCTAACCCCATCAGGTGGGTCAACCAAGTTCCAAACTTGATTGTATCCCATGGAATCTATCTCGGATCTCATGGCACTTTGCCATTTCTCAGAATCTGGATCCATCATAGCTTCCGCATAATCCGTAGGTTCGTCATCATCTAACAATAACAAATCCCCACGCAATGCAAAGTCTCGCTGATCTTCATGGTTGTGGTGGTGTGTCCACTGCCACGGGTGTCTCAACTTGCTCTGCTACGTTAGCATCACTCGTAGAGTCAGTCCCTACTGGCTCATCTTGAACCTCTTCAAGATACACCTTTTGTCCATTCTTTTCTCTTTTGAGAAACTCTTTCTCTAAGAAAACACCGTTTCGAGTAACAAAACTTTGCCCTCTGACCGGTTATAGACATAATACCCTAAAGTTTCCTTCGGATATCCCACGAAAAAGCACTTATCCGATTTGGGTGTTAGTTTATCTAATATAAGTCATTTGACATAAACTTCACAACCCCAAATTTTTAGAAAAGACAAACTAGGACTCTTACCAGTCCACATCTCATATGGTGTCTTAACTACGGACTTAGATGGAACCCTATTCAATGTGAAAGTGGTAGCTTCTAAAGCGTATCCCCAAAATGATAAAGATAGGTCCGATTGGCCCATCATAGACCGAACCATGTCCAACAAGGTCCAATTACGTCGCTCAGACACGCCGTTTCTCTGAGGCATTCTGGGTGGCGTAAGCTGTGGAACAATTCCACAACTCTTAAGATGATTTCTAAACTCGTGACTTAGATATTCACCTCCACGATCAGATCGCAAGGCCTTGATCTTCTTGCCATGTTGATTCTCTACTTCATTCTGAAATTCTGTGAACTTTTCAAATGTTTCAGACTTATACTTCATTAGGTAGACATATCCATATCAACTAAAGTCATCAGTAAAAGTTATGAAGTATTGAAATCCTCCTCTAGTTGTCGTGCTCATTGGTCCACATACATCAGTATGTACAAGTACCAACAAGTCAGACGCCCTCTCAGGAAATCCTTTGAATGGCGCCTTGGTCATCTTGCCTAGCAGGCAAGCCTCATATGTCTCGTATGATTCAAAATCAAATGAAGTTAGAAGACCATCATCATGGAGCCTCTTTATGCGATTCTCACTTATATTACCCAAGTCACAATGCCACATATAGGTAGGACTTAACTCATTAAGCCGAGGCCGTTTAGCACTAACATTATAGACATGTGCATCATCAAGATTTAAAATAAATAACCCATTCACAATGGATGCAAAAGCCACAAACATGACATTCTTGGAGATCACACAACCATTGTCTTTACTCACAAAAGAATAACCATCCTTCATCAAACATGAAGGTGATATAATGTTTCAACTTAAGCTAGGAACAAAATAACAATTTTTCAATTCCATGATAAATCCTGATGGCAGGTGAAATTGCATCGTCCCGACGTTCGACGCAGCAACTCTTGCATTGTTGCCCACGCAAAAGTCAACCTCTCCCTTTTTCACGCTTCTACTTCTTATCATTCCCTGCATCGTATTGCAAATATGAGCAACCGATCCGGTATCAAATACCCAGGAATTGATATAGGAGTTAGCGAGAAAAATGTCCGTAACATGAACAACAAGGGTACAAGTAGCAGTAATACCTTTACCACCGCCATCCTTCTCTAAGGACGCCAAGTACTCCTTGAAATTCCGTTTCTAGTGACCTTTCCCCTTATAATAAAAGCAATCAGAATTTGCAGATGGTCCAGCCTTAGCAGCAGATGGGTTTGGCTTAGAGATCTCATATTTAGCCTTGCCCTTCTTCTTGCCCTCTTGAACCAAGGCGCCAACACTTGGCTACTGCCGGCACCTTTCTTGATGTCAGCTTCTGCTATTTTCAGCATACCACATAGTTCACTCAAGTCTCTCTCTGCCCCATGCATATGGTAGTTCGAGATGAAGTTTCCATAGCTGGTGAAAGAGACGAGAGGATAAAATCAGTAGCCAACTCTTGGCCGATTGGGAAGCCTAGCTTCTCCAACCTTTGAGTGTAACCAACCATCTTGATTACGTGTGGTCCTACTGCTGCGCCCTCTGCAAGCTTGGTTTCCATAAGCGCCTTAGAGACATTGAACCTTTTAGTCCTGGCCTGCGTGTGGAACATCTCCTCAAGTTCCACGATCATATTGTTCGCTGAGTGATTGTTATCAAACTGCATCTGCAGATCAGATTCCATGGAAGCACATAAGGAAACTCAGTTCAAGATAAGCATCGCATGCTTTTCTGTAAGCGGTTCTTTCAGCAGGTGCATTTTCTTCAAGCTCATCTGGTAATGGGGTGTCTAGAATATCTTCCTTTTTCTCAGCCCTGAGAATAATTCTCAGGTTGCGGACCCAATCTGCGTAATTTGTTCCATTCAACTTATCTTTCTCAAGAATTGTACACAAATAAAATGGTTGATTGCGAGCGGCCATCTACAACAAAAGTAATGCAAAATACTAAGACAATGTATCCATGAAGGAGTAAATTATATCAAATAGAATATACTCCCACTAAAATCAACATCCCTCAATTGATATTTAGTGATTCAAGACCCACAACTAACATCTCGACTAGTGAGCTTTAGCATCATCGCTGGTCGGTATGGTAGATCGGTAAGCAACACCTTGCTAATCATATCTCATATGACTCTTGTTGTTGGGCTAGCATCCATATGCTAAGCACTCAACCTTACCATGCTTCAAGATCTCTAATCGTTAGGATGACCTTTGTTCAAGTGCAAGGTTTTATAGACCCTAATTTTATAGACCCACTACCGATTGTACAAGACTTATGCCAGTGCAAGGTTTGGGGAAGCATTCAACTTAAACATTGCTGAGGGATCATTCTACTTCACTACTGCACTCATGCAGTACTCATGTACTGCACTCAAGAGCTAAAAACAAAGACAAGTGAAGAAGTTAAATTCAAAAGAAATGCCCAAGACAGCTACCTCGGTGGAAGCTTGAAAGAACCCACACCCCTCCTAGGCATGATAGAAAGGGGAACAGTTGCAAGGGACTGCATCACAGATGACATGCGGGCAGTGAGAGAAGGAGAAAGAGAAGAAGAAGTCCCGGAAGGTTCTATCCAACTACAAAAGCAAAAGAAAAATCAGCAAAACAAAACAACTTAAGAAAGAAGGAGGCAGAGGTTAAAGAGGACTTACGGTTTACAGATAAGAGGGGTCTGCGCCTCCTCATCTTCCACTGTCTCAGATAGAAGCACAATGGCTCCATCTACAAACAAGAAGCAAAAAAACGTAAGAAACAGAAGCAGATGATGGTAGAAAAAAGAACTCGGCATCAAACTCACCTATGATGATATTACCTGTAACGTGAAGAGAACTCGACACAACAGGACTCAGCCTCTGGTAGGAGTAACAGGAGGACAAGACGATGACCTTCGCCTAACATCAAGAATCATTTCAACAATCTTGGGATGCAGTTTATACGGCATAGATTCAAAACCACCATCATAATGCCACAAGACAGACCAAGAAGAACAGACCGTTTGTGAGAAGCAGAAGCAGGAGCAGTTTCAGCAGCAGTATTAGCAGGATTGGCCTCCTCAGTAGCAGGGAACCAGATAACAAAATCATGATCAAAGCCCTAAAAAGAAATGCAACAGCTGAACAAAGAAGAAAGAACTCGCACAACCCAAATTCACACAAGAAAAGAACTTATCGCAGGAGGTGGATTGGCAGCAGAGTACTCCTCGAGACGAGGAGGGACACAAGGGATATCACCAAGAACGACATTCAATCAATGCAACATATCATCATCACTGAGCACAACCTCAGCCTTAATCCGAGATGAGTCAAGAACCCCGGTGTACTCAAATCCAAGACGCTCCCGCTGCATTAGAGGTTGCACAAAATGACGAAAGAACCTAGCAACAATGCCAAGACCAGTAAGACCCTGTGCCTTGACATAGTTAAGATGAACAAGAAGAGGATTGCTCGCCAAGAGCTCAGCATTCGAAGGTTTCTGAGCCCATAGACCAGTATCTCTAGAGAGATAGAAAGATCAGAAGAAAAGTAAGGAGAAGGCTTGGGGACATAGAACCACTTGTTAGCCCAAATTTTCTTGTTAAAGAAACTCAGGGAAAAAGATTAGCAGCCATCCCCTGACAAATCTGGATCGAACATCAACCAAAAGGTGCTACGTTCAAATCCAGCTTAAGGCGAAAGAAGTGCCGGAATAGAAGGAGATTTGGGGAAACCTCGAGATGCACCTCACACATATGCGCAAAGGCAGATAGATAAAGAACCCCATTAGGGGAGAGGTGATAGAGCTGAAGGCCAAAGAACGAAAGAAACTCCAGCAAGAAAGAAGAAGGCGGAAAACAGAGCCCCGCGGCAACAAAAGCAACAAACAGGATCGCCTGATCATTAGTAGGGTTGGGAACCAGTTCTTGACCCGGCAGGACATACCCAGAAAGCGGCTGCTCCTAGAGCAAGCCACACTCCACCAAACCCTCCAGATCTTCCGCCATCGTCGGCGACGTCGGCCAAGACCGCTGCACAAATAAAACCCCTTTAACCACAATCATCACCAAAGAAGAAAGGATTCTTTTCACTCTGGATTCTTTTCACTCTGAGCTCACTTCAACGGACTTGATCTTGCTCTGCGACCGAGTACCAGCCATCGGATCCCATGGATAAAAATGAGGATTCACAAATTTCCGCAAAAGCAGAAGAAGAAACTAGGGTTTTACATGTGGCAGAGACAGCAAGAGGAGATTAGGGATTTTTTGCATGTACGGATGACAAAGGCTCAAACGTACAGGAAAGGCTAAGCAGCGGAGTATTTATAAGGACCAGTTGATATTAATGGGCCCAAAGGGCCAACGGTTGCCTAAACCGGACAACACGACAGCGGCCACAACGGATAAGCATCAACGGTAATGATGGCAAACAGTAATTCTCCAATGGGTAGAAAACAGAGTATCTCAGATAAGATTTCGTTCCATGAAGGCATCAATGGCAAAAAAGAACACGGAAACAGCAACAACTCGTCAGCTCAACAAACTACTGGAACCAATTATTTTTTCATCAAAACAACCTAGAGGCTTCGAAAAGCGTGATAGAGGAACCCGCAGACAGGCAGAACGTATTACACATCGCTAGAAGCAACATCACAACTCAGTATAGTCAGAGTCAAAGAATCACAATCATACAGATGCCAACTCAGTCAGCAAACAACTCACACAATCATCAAGAACAAAGACAAGACAAATATCTTTTCATTTCACTGACCAAGAAGACACCAGGATTACAACAAGGTACAATTGCATACAAGATCTGATAAGTCTACAAAAGAAAGCAAAGGGAATCATTACAAATGATTACAAAGAACCCAGTGGAATTTGAGGTTACCAAATCTTCACCAAGATTCCATGCAATCAAGCAGGAAGAAACCCGGACAACGTATTCGCCGAAGAGAACCCGCAGCCAAGATTAAATGAACGGGCAGTTGAAATGGCACCAAGTTCATCAAGATAGCAGCGAGATACCACTCTACCGCCATAGAAGAACCTGATATCCCCTCTCAACACGTGCAGATCTACGCCGGAGTACCAAAATGATAAAGCAGTGAACAATTGCATATCCGCAATGACTTGTCGAGGTAGTCGGCCAACCACACGCTAATCAACTCCACAAAGAGCAAGAAGGTAATCAAGGAGAGGGCCTGGAAGTTCGTGTAGGACAGCAATAGCTAACAACCTCACAAGCCCTACTTCTTTCACAATGAAAAGAGCCCGAAACCCTTTCTCGACTTCTTTCACAATGAAAAGAACCTCACAAACTCCAAAACCCTTTCCCGACTTCTTTCATAATGAAAAGAACCCGAAAAATGCTCGGGGCTACAGGAGTACCCCGCACCAAAGGCACTTTTTCAAATCTTCTGCCAAGACACTCCAGCTTTTTATTCCATAAAGCAAGAGGCTCGGGGCTGCACTCACTGAGTGCAAATTTTTTTGTGAAAAGGAAAAGATGATAATAAGAAGACAGAGGCTACGACATACCCTCCAGCTTTTTGTGCCAAAAAACAAGAGGCTCGAGGGCTACACTCAGTGAGTGTAATTTTTTCAAAATGGCACTCACCGAAGATCCAAGATAGAAGCTGCCAGAAGAAATAGCATCCCACGATTTCACCTCGAAAGAACCCGGCTTTCGAGTTCCAAATCCTAGAAAGCCCAAGGGCTTGTCGATGGGGGACACCAGATGTTCCCCAAGAAGACGGAATATAGACGGAGGATTGAAGAACCCGTCGCTCGATTCGAGTACAACACGGAGTAACATGACGTGAGAACTACCATATCCTAGACGGGTTGTAATAGGAAAGAGTACGAAACTCTTAGTTTCGGACTCGTTCCAAGAATCCGACTAAGGATCATAGAGCCCGCAGCCAGCCTCACCCCATATAAGGCCGCTGCGGGTACCCCTTGTAAAAAGAGCGCAAACTACACAGCAGCACACAATCCCTCATACTCATCAATACAACGCAACAGGCTCACGTCGACTGGACGTAAAGGTTTTTACTCAACCCAAGCCAAGGGCCCGAGCCAGTATAAAATTGACTGCCTCGTCAAGCTTGTTGCCACAACCGCCGAGTTCTGCAGTCTACCAAGTTCCTCGGAACAAAACACCCTGCCGGGTACCCCGGTGGTGGGCTATTGGTGATAAAATATCGATAGATACGGCAGCTTGTAATAGCTATCAATCAATCAAGACAACAACCTTTAGGCTCTGGCCAAAAAACCTTTAGCTTTAGGATCTCGGCAACTTTCTTCATAAAGCTAGGCTGCATTGGGTTGTCCGACCTCTGGTTTTCTGTAAGTACCGTCATGGCTTGTGTTCTTGTTCGATAGGGCCGGTTCGACCTCCTATTTATGCATTGACATGGCTAGTTGGCTCATGTTTTCGTTTGATAGGGCCAGTTTGACCTCCTATTTATGCATTGACATGGCTAGTTATCGGCTCTATTAGGCTTGGCAACCTAGTAGATTCATTAAGTTACCGATGTTGTTTATTTTACCTTGTTTATTTCATTGCAACAACGTCATTTCCCGATCAAGATTGGTAGATTTGGCTTATATCCTCTTAGATTCGATTGTCATCAATGCTCATTATGCTTATTCCTATGTCTTGATGATTGATCTTGTACTTGCATTAGCTAGATTGTATCAATCTTGTTCGTGACATGTGGCCCGTTCTAGGGTATGAGTAGTTTTATGGTGAAGCTTGTTAGTCTTTTCTAATTTAGTGGCTGCAATGGGTTAATACACCGATCTCACTAGGATGGATCAGTTAGTGGGTTTTGCTTTAAAGCTGTTTGTATACCTAGTTCATTCCCATGTCGGTATCGGCAAATTAGCCGATTTTCCCGAGCTTTATCCATAACATTGCGTGCATGTATCTATTTAATGCTAGTTGGTTTGTCGAGCTTGCTTGGATGAGACTTGGTCCAAAGATTACTTAGTCTGAGGATTTCAAATTCACGGGTTTAGTAGATCTATTAGTACTAATATAGATTATTGCAATGCATGTTGGATCTTTATGTATTGTATCGATTAGGCTAGATCAGCTAACGACTTTGTGCTTTCTCACGTGTATTAGAATAGCCGATTTAGTTAAATCTTTAATGTTTTTGGTTATTTCAGCATGCATCATGAATGATTTATGCTTGTTCTTATTTTGATGAATCATATTGTGTAAAGATCGATTGCTTTATTCATGCATATTCATTTATTAGTTTACTTATAAATGCATATTGGATATTGACTCTCTAGTCAATGCCCTGATCGGATTGGCTATCTAGCCACATATGAGGAATTGTCTGGATTCACGTCGGCAGGTTCTAGAATTTTACGTTTATTTCTCCTTGTCAATTGCAGGGTCAAATTGACTGGCACACCTCGAACTTGGTCAACCGGTTAGCTGCTAGTGAAATCATAGGGATCAGAGACATGTTCTCGCTCTAGTCTACCTGGCTTACGATAGACCGTTGACATGAAGAGTCATATTTTTGCACCAACAAGATCCTACGGAAGGTGGTGGTGGTCAGTAGGCTAAAAACAATGTTTATATGTGTTGGAACAATGTTTGTAAGTTGTGGCGAGCACTGGGTGCTCGTAACTTTTAGCCTTTTGATGCAGATAGTTTATAGTAGGCATGTTTAAGCAGGTGATAAACATATTGCCATTTTTAATATGCGAAGTGTAGTTGTAGATAAAAATATCAACAATTAAGTTTTGCCCCCATCCTCGAAGCGAGCTAACTCTGTTAGGTGACATAGGGATGCGCTAGTGAACAGCATAGGACTACCAGGATCACTAGGTACCTAGTACCGTTAGAGAGTGACTACCGAATCTCCTAGTGCCCTATAGTGCAGAGCTATAACACATCGTAAGAGGATCGAAACCGTGCCTTTTCAAGCCGTTCTTGGCGGGCAAGAAACAAAGTTTAATTGTGACTTATGCAGGGCGCATGTATGACAGATAGTGCACGAATGCAAAGTTGTAACAAGAAACAAGGATGATAAAGAACTTTGTTAACTCACAAATAATATGAAAAATAGAGTACATATCTTATTCTATGCGTAGAAGCGCATAAGCTGATCAATGTGCCAGGAGTTTGGCTCGTCAACATTCTTCATCATGCACAGCCAATAAGATGTCGAGCGTGTAATAGCCTTAATCTTGAATGGCCCTTCCCATCTTGGTGACAACTTGTGCAAAAAATCTGTATTCTATATTTGTCACAGCACCGTGTCATCGACCATGAAGAGCCTTCCCTTAACATTGCGGTTATAGTAAGGATGCACTGAAGCTAGGTACTTAGCCATGCAGGCACAAGATGTAAGTGCTTGCTCTTCTTTGGCTATGACATCTACTTCTCTAGCTTCGTTGGAGGCGTTCTCATCGTGATAAGCAACTTGAGGTGATTAGAAAGCAACCTCAGCTGGTAGGACGGCCTCGAACCCAAACACCATGAAGTATGGAGAAACTCTAGTGTTGCGATTGCACTGGGAACAGAGTCCCCAGACCACGGCAGGCAATTCCCCTAACCACCGACCAGGCTTGAGTTCTTTATCATACTGGAAAACTCGTTTGCGTAAGGCATCGATTATCATGTCGTTGGCCCGTTCCACCTATCCATTAGCTCGAGGATGAGCGATGGATATGTATTTGACCTTGATATTGAGATCGTCACAGAAGTCAAAAAACTTATCGCTGGTGAACTGGGAGCCCAAATCAGTAATGATACTGTTTGGCACACCGAATCGGTGGATAACATCATCAAGGAATTGCACCACCTTCTCAGCCGTGGCTTTTTAATGGCCTTATACTCAATCCATTTGGAAAACTTGTTGATGAGTACATAGACACATGTATGGCCGCCCGGAGCCTTTTTGAAGGGACCAATCATGCCTAGTCCCCAACATGAAAATGGCCAAGCCACCGGAATGGTCTAGAGTTCATGTGCAGGGACATGAATCTGCTTGGCGAACATTTGGCAATTTTTGCACCGGTGCACATAGTCTTCTGCATCAGTGACTGCTATAGGCCAGAAGAACCCTACTCAGTAAGCTTTGTCGACCAGCGTCTGGGATTCTGCATGGTTGACACAAGTACCACCATGGATATTATCTAGAAGGTTGACACCCTCTTCTTGGGTGATGCACTTCTGGTAGATCTCGGATCTTGGGCTTTTGCGCATCAACTCACCGTTAACCATGAGATAGGCACGGGATCGATGGATCAGATGCTGGGCTTCGATCTTATCTTCCGAGACAAGGTTGTCATCCATGTATCTGACAAGGGGCGCTCTCCAGTCAGGCTAGGGAGGCGCTGCCTGCTTGGCTGGTTCATCAATTGGCGGCTGCTCATCACCGTTGTTAGTCCCCTGCTGGCCGAGGGAGCTTGGCTCAACCTCTTTGGAGGATTCATCGAGCACTAGTACGATCTGGTCGGTAGCAGTACTAGGCACTGGTGCTTCACATGCCTAGTCGGGGACCGATGGTTTGATCAAATCCTCGATAAATACTCCTGGGGCACCTCAGCATGAGATGAATCTAGCTTGGACAGCTTGTCGGCACCTTTGTTCTCAGCGCATGGTACATGGATGAACTCTAGCCCATAGAACTTGTTCTCCAACTTGCGTATCTCGGCAACATAGGCATCCATTTTCTCGTGGACTGTATCCCAATCATTGTTAACTTGATGGATGACCAGAGCAGAGTCACCGTACACTAGGAGCCATTTAATGCCCAGCTCGACTGCGATACGGAGGCCGTGCAAGGCCACTTCGTACTCGGCCACATTATTAGATGCCTTGAAGTGGATGCGCCAGGCATAGCGGAGCATGTCCTTGGATGAAGCATTGAAAAAGACACCTACTCCGGCACCGTCGATGTTCAGGGAACCATCGAAGTACATCTGCCAATGTTCGGCAGTGGTGTCCACCAGAGGCAAGGTGATGTTCAACCACTCTATGATGAAGTCGACCAGGGCCTAAGATTTGATAGTCTTTTGACTGTGAAATGTCAGTGTGAACTCACAAAGCACTAACACGTATTTAACAATATGACCACTGGCATCTCTATTGCGCAGGATATCCCCAAGCGCAGCTTCCGTGACCATCGTAATTTTATAAGCCTAAAAATAGTGTAGAAGCTTCCTCTTGGTGATCCAGAGTGCGTAGACCAGCTCTGAATATGGTTGTAACGTTGCTTGGTCTCATTAAGGACCTCGCTAATTTAGTAAATTGGACACTGTATGCCATAGACATGCCCGGGTTCCTCGCGCTCGACCACCATCACGGTAATGACCATGTTAGTTGTGGTGGCTATGTAGAGGAGAAGTTCCTCACCTTCTCGTGGGACCGTGAGTACTGGGGGATTCGCTAGGTACTCCTTGAGCTGCTTGAAAGCCAGATTGACGTCATCTGTCCACTCAAACTTCAATTTTGCTTTGAGAAGTTTAAAAAAGGGAAGACCTTTTTCACCCATCGGAGAGATGTAACGGCTCAGTGCCGTCATGCACCCGGTGAGCTTCTGTATATCTTTGACGCATCGTGGCCGTTGGAGGTCCAAAATGATTTTGACCTACTCAGGATTTGGGTGTATGCCATCCTGACTGACCACGTGGCCGAGCAGGATCCCGGAGGGGATGCCAAAGACACACTTGTTAGGGTTTAGCTTTCACTGGAACTCGTCTAATGACGTGACGGTGAGTTGGAGATTTTCGACCAGAGTGTCGGATTGCCTAGTCTTTACTACCACATCATCTACATACGCCTTGATAAGGTCATCGGCGACCTCGTCATCCAGACATGCCTGGATGGCTCGCTGGTATGCGGCTCCAACATTCTTGAGGCCAAACGACATGGTCGTATAGCAGAAAGCACCGAAGGGAGTAATGAAGGCGATCTTCTCCTGGTCTTCTTCTTTGAGGGCTATCTGGTGCTAGCCCGAGTAACAATCTAGGAACAAAAGCAACTCACAACCTGTAGTAGAGTCTACAACCTATTGATTCGAGGGAGATTGAAAGCCTGTTTAGGGTAGTTTTTGTTGAGATCGGTGTAATCAACGCACATTCTCCATTCATTATTCTTTTTGCGTACAAGAACCAGGTTGGCTAACCACTCCAAGTGATACACCTCTTAGATAAAGCTAGCCGCTAGAAGCTTGGCTACTTCTACCAAAATGACTTCCTTGCGGTCATGAGAAAACCGTCATAGCTTCTGCTTGATCGGCTTAGCAGTCTTCGAGACATCAAGGTAGTGCTCAGCCTTGCTCCTTGAAACACCTGGCATATCCACGGGTTTCCACATGAACACGCTGATATGCTCTTAGAGGAACTGGATGAGTCCATGGGGGAAGAGTCATCAGCAGGTGCCTGTCCATAGCTATGTTTGTTGTGGACGTCTAGTGGATTGGAGTGTCCTCGACCATGATGAAATCGTCCTAGAGATCGCAATGGAGATGACGCGGCCGAGGGGCATTCGCGTCGTTCACAGTGTTGCCTGCCTATTGCTCCTAGAGCCGACGTTGGGCGCGATCATGATTGTACTCTTCCCTGTCTTGCCTCTACTGATCAGTCTCATTTGGAACCAAAGGTTCATCATCACTGACCACGAATATCATGCCCCAAACCCTAGAGGGAACTTGGGGAAGTCCAAAGCCAGATCCAACGGAGTGGTCTATGTTTGGTGCTCTGGCATGCTGGGGATCACATCCTCGATGCGATCCTCCACCCAGACCTCAGGACTCTCATCTGAGAGGAGGTATTCGATATAATCGGAGAGGATGGAGGGTGATCGGTCGAGCCGTGCTAGTAGATCAGAGATGGTGCTGCTCTCCGAAATGGTGTTTGATGAGCTCTGGTTAAGCTTCTTCAGGGTCACCATGTTGACCACTGGCCTTGGGTCTTCAGGAACCAAAACCCTAGATGGATCTAGGTTCAAGAGGTGGTCGTCACATCGTATGGGGGCAATCTACAGGATTCTCACGTAAGACGCGGCTATGTTATCCAACCCATGTGGGAAGATAGCTCGACTGCCTGGGGCAGGAGTGTTTGGATCTGCCTGCGCTGTAGTAGCAGGTGGTGGTTGCTGCACATGGCACTATTGCCTCTACTGTGCTCGGGACATAGCCTGATCCTGAGCGAGACGCGGGTGTCGATCGACACGGTTTGGTGGACCACGCCGACACTGGTGCACGTCAATGAACTCATCTAGCCTGACCGGGGGTGGAGCATGCACAGCTATCAAACTTAGATCTGGTCAATGCTGGCATCAGCCTTGGTTGATAGGCCCTTGCCGTTGCTGCTGGTTGGAAGGCACACCTCCCGGTGAGCAGGAGGTGGTGCTCGGGCCACGGCCGAATTAGGATCCTGGCACGCGGGTGGCTAACTTGGCTCGTGCGGCCTTGCCAACGTGGTTGATTGTAGTTGGAGCCACCCTACTGGCGAGCAGGGGGCGGTGCTCGGGCCGCAGGCAGATTTGGATCTGCAAGGTCTGAGTGGTCAGCACGGGTACGCCCGCGTCGACGTGGAGGGACAGGGGTGAAATCCAGGTCTTGGTGAAGTTGCGAACGAGTGGAGATACTATCAACGAACAGATGGATGCCTATGAGGCAGAGATACGTAAGCTCGAGAACAAGTTCTATGGGTTGGAGTTCATCCATGTACCGCGCGCTGAGAACAAAGGAGCTGACAAACTGTCAAAGCTCGGGTCATCTTGCGCTGCGGTACCCCTAGGAATATTTGTCAAAGATTTGATCAAACCTTCGATCCCTGACCAGGCACACAAAGCAATAGTGCCTAGTACTGCTACTGTCCCGATCGTAGCAGTGCTCGGTGAATCCTCCAAGGAGGTTAGGCCAAGCTCCCTCAGCCAGCAGGGAACTGATGATGGTGATGAGCAGCCACCGGCTAGTGAACCAGTCGAGCAGGCAGCGCCTCCCTAGACCGACTACAGAGGCCCCTTGTCAGGTACCTGGATGACCACCTTGTCTTAGAAGATAAGATTGAAGCCCAATAGTTGATCCATAGAGCCCGTGCCTATCTCATGGTTAATGGCGAGTTGATGCGCAAAAGCCCAAGATCCGAGATCTACCAGAAGTGCATCACCCAAGAAGAGGGTATCAAACTTCTGGAAGATATCCATGTCGGCACTTGCAGCAACCATGCAGCATCCCGGACGCTAGTCGGTAAAGCTTACCAAGCAGGATTCTACTAGCCTACAGTAACCACCGACATGGAGGATTACTTGCGCCAATGCAAGAATTGCCAAATGTTTGCTAAGCAGATTCATGTCCCTACACATGAACTCTAGACCATTCTGGTTGCTTGGCCATTCTCATGTTGGGGACTAGATATGATCGGCCCTTCAAAAAGGCTCCTGGTGGCCACACATGAGTCTATGTGCTCATCGACAAATTTTCCAAATGGATTGAGTACATTGCCATTAAAAAAGCCACGGTTGAGAAGGTGGTGCAATTCCTTGATGATGTCATCCACCGATTCGGTGTGCCAAATAGTATCATTTGATTTGGGCTCCTAGTTCACTAGCGACACGTTTTTTGACTTTTGCGATGATCTTAGTATCAAAGTCAAATATGTGTCTATTGCTCATCCTCGGGCCAATGGACAAGTGGAGCGAGCCAACTGCATGATAATCGACGCCTTACACAAACGAGTTTTTCAGTATGACAAAGAACTCAAGCCTAGTTGATGGTTAGGGGAATTGCCTGTTGTGGTCTGGGGCCTGCGTACCAAGCCAAGTTGCAACACTAGAGTTTCTCCATACTTCATGGTGTTTGGATCCGAGGTTGTCCTACCGGCCGAGGTTGCTTTCCAATCACCACGTGTCACATACCACGATGAGACCGCCTCCAACGAAGCTAGAGAAGTGGATGTCATAGCCAAATAGGAGCAAGCACTCGAATCTTGCGCCCGCACGACCAAGTACCTAGCTTCAGTGCGTCGTTACTATAACCGCAATGTTATGGGAAGGCTATTCGTGGTCAGCGACATGGTGCTGCGATGAATACAGAACATAGAAGGTCTGCACAAGCTATCACCAAGATGGGAAGGGCCATTCAAGATTAAGGCTGTTACACGCCGACCTCTTATCGGCTGTGCACGATGAAGAATGTTGACAAGCCAAATTCCTGGCACATTGATCAGCTCATACGTTTCTATCCATAGAATAAGATATGTACCTTGTTTTTCATATTATTTATGAGTTAATAAAGTTCTTTGTTGTTGTCTTTTCCTGTTACAGCTTTGCATCCCTACACCATCTGTTTTACATGCACCCTACATAAGTCACAATTAAACTTTGTTTCTTGCCCGCCAAGAACAGCTTAACAAGGCACTATCTCGATCCTCCTACAATGTGTTACAGCTCTACGCTACATGGCACTAGGAGATTTGACAGTCGCTCTCTAACGGTACTAGGTACCTAGTGATCCTGGCAATCCTATGCTGTTCACTAGTGCATCCCTATGTCACCTAACAGAGTTAGCTCGCTTCGAGTGTGGGGGCAAAACTAAATTATCGACATTTTTTCTACAATTTCACTTCGCATATTAAAAATAGCAACATGTTTATCACCCGCTTAAACATGCCTACCTCAAACTGTCTACATCAAAAGGCTAAAAGTTACGAGCACCCAAAGCTTGGCACAACTTACAAACATTGTTTAAACACATATAAACATTGTTTCAGCCTACTGACCACCACCACCTTCTGCAGGATCCTTGATGAGCATAATATCTTCAACCAAGATGGCAGCAGTTGGACCAGCTACGGTGTGGAGGTCCTTGGCATCAGTGTCTGAGACCTCGGCTGGAATTCCGCGCTCAATGTCCTCCAGCTCCACCTTTGGATAGTTGGTGCGAACGATGGCGAGCACCGTAGTGGCCACACACCGACCAGCGCCTACGACAGCTTCCCGCAGGGCTGGCCATAGCCTGTGACACTGGTCGGCCATGGCCATGGACTCACCTACAGGATCCATGGGATATGCCTCTCCAGGGAAGATGGCCCTTAGCACCGACTTGAGATGGTCGGTCATCATTTTGATCTTTAACTAGAGCATTGCGTTGGCATCCTCCAGCACCTGGAACTAGGCCATATGGCACTCCTTCAAATCTGCAAAAGAAAAAACCAAGGTGGTTAGCATATCCTGGTCCACCCAGTATGCAACAGACAGCAAGGAACAATCATGTATTGTTTCCCTCTTACCGGTCAACTGAGCAATCTGCTCCTGATTTTCCTTCGCCTACGCGTCAGCACCCTCCTTCACATCCAACATGTAGGAGAGCTCCTGGGCCATCGTAGCATTCTACCTGTCTAGCTCTACAGCAAACAAAAGTCAGCTTCTGACAGGCTATAACACATATTAATATGTTCAGGAGTCTTACCCTCATTGTTGGCCTCTAGTGCCTCCACCTTTTTGTGCAGTGCAGCGATGTCGGCCTCATGGTCTAGCTCCCACTCCTAGTAAATTTTGGCCTACACCTCCAGCTGTGCCTTAGTCACTCTCAGAGTTTGGCACTTCTCCCAGGTTGCAGCAAATCGATCAATGGTTCTGCCACGCTAGGAAGAGGTCTCCTGCAAGGACTGGGCTCATACAACATTGTTACGTATGGCCCCTCCAAATTCAAACAATGCAATTTCCAAGAAGTGGCTACCAACGTTACCATGATCCAGTCCACCAGCACCTCCATGGCATACTGTATGCCCGCCTCCAGCTCACTGTCCAGGATCTCCTTGTATGTCACGAAGTCATCCGCCCCCCTCTCACGCATTGTATGGATGCGCTGGGTCAGGATGTCTATATGAGGGACCTGGGGTGGTGGTTTAGGCACCTCCTCCACCTCTGCAGATGGGGCAGGAGCACTTGCTCTTGCCCGGTTTGGCGTGCGGCAAGGTGGATGACCTGGCGTGGACCTCACTGGCTTCCAGGGCACCAACCGTCTCTCAGGCTGGTCGGCCGGTGTTGACGCTAGCCTGGTTGGCATTGCCTAGCTACTCCTGGGCTCCGACTGCCTTGTGGACTGGGCAGTGTCCTCGGTTGACGCATGCGCAGCGGCTAGAGGGGCGCTGTGCCATTCCTGACGGAGTGTGTCTGCATGTGGACCACAAAGGATCAAATTTTCCTTTTCATAAGGCAACCTGAGTTTACAAGACTTAACCAACAACAACAATTCAACATGACACTTACGCTGGTGCCCGTCAGAACCCTCCCCTGTACTACAGGACTGCTCCCCCACTAGGAGTCCCTGGGATCCCACCTAACGCCCCACCGCTGCGCCCAGGAACTTGACCCGATGACCTGTCCCGGTGGGCTGCGCCGGTGGAGTCGGCTCCCTTGCCGCCTCCCAGCGTCCCGGTGATGAGGCTGCCCCGGCTTGAGGCGTCGCCTCCCCATGGAGTGCGCACGGCGATGATGGTGGTCGTAGTGTAGATCTTCCGGCCTGCTCTGGCCGGGTTGTTGAGGCAGTTTCCCCCTAATGAGGGGGAGGAGGTGCCGACGGAGGGTGTCGTGGTGACCTCCTAGTCGGTGTCGTCGTCGGGGGCCTCGATGCTCTCTCCGTCTGAGGCGTCAGCGCCTGACATTTCCTCCTGCGCCCATCGAGCGTCAGGAAGTCATCAGAGTCTGATGACTCTAGGGTGGTCAGGGCGCCCCTCTTCTTGCTTCCCCCTGCCCCGCCGTCTAGGTTCAACTTGCCCCCGGACAGCAGGGTGGAGGGCTTTTTCTTCTTGTGGTCAACGGCCGACATTGACCGCTTCCCCGCCGCGTGGTGTCTGGCCCGTGTGGTCGGGCTCTCATCTTCATCAGGGCTAGAGACATCCACTGTCCCCTGCCCTGCTCTGGCCCTTCTCCGGTAATGGGCCTCATCGGTTCACCGCTGGTTGGCTAGTGCCTCTCCTTCCGGCCATGCCTCCACTAGCACGGCTAAGAAAAATACAGATCGGTCCTGCCCAAAAATCCTCTGTCAGACACAAGTGTTTGCCATACAAGAGCAAACATTCAGATGTAATACATATTGCAGAGTATTTAAAGTTTTTACCTTTGGTGCTGGTCGGGAAAGACGGTATGGAAGCTGTGAGTCCTCTGGATAACTTTTGTCCTGATCAAACTTCTCAAATTGAGAAGCCATTCGCCTATTCAGGATCTCATAAGATGGCTGGACTTCGGACAACCAGGATGGATCTGTCACTCTGATATACTCGTACATCCGGGTCACTCGCTCTTTGCATGGTGGGGTGCGACGAAAATACCATGTTGCCACCACTAGAACCCCATTAACACGCTTGGTGTCAATCAACTACAACAACTCCCTCACTTGCACCATCTCAGTCAATGAAGGTCCATCCGACCAGCGTGGGCTGAAAGAAGGAATCTGGTTCACATCACAGGGCACTGGTCTGCCCTCAATGTTTTGGCTCATGTAAAACCAGCGAGCGAACTAACTCTTCTTAGCGGATGTGTGATGGATGTCCAGCCAATGCATTTTCATCCCATCCCACAGGCGTAGATAGCACCCTCCTACAATCTGGGATCCCCCGATCTCCACTCCCTTCTTCCTTAGCAGATAGAAGTAGCGGAATAGATTGAAGTGGGGAGGGATGCTAAGATATCACTCACAGAAGGCGATGAAGATGGAAATGGAGAGGATGGAATTGGGCTCCGAATAACAGATGCTAATCCCCAAAAAATGCATAGGTTCTGCAAGAATCCATTCATGGGCGATCCCAATCCCCGTGTCATGAAATCCTCAAAAACCACGATTTCCCCATCCCGGGATCAAGGAGTCCTCACCTCATGGCTTGCGCCATCCCTCCATCTCCCGCGCCGGCAGCAGTCCCTCGTCGGTGAGTGCCTACAGTGAGTCTCACATGGAGGTTGACTACAGCCATTGCGGTCTGAATACGCCAGATCTGGACGCCTTTGCCATCCTCTTCGCCGCTTTCTTGGCCATCTCCTCTTGGGGTGGTCGATTGATGAGCAGCGCGCGGTGGTGGTGTGGACGTGTTAGATCCGCATGGCTGCTTTGCTCGGCGGCAGGCAGAGCAGCGATGGCGGACAGTGTGTCTATGGTGGTTGCACAGGAGCGAATGCGGTGGAGCGCTCAAGTGAGTGGGTGAAATGGGGAGATTGGAAATGAACGGGACGCGGAACCGTTTCCCCCAGCGGCGTCGCTTATTTGTAGGAACCGGATGACGTCGCTTTGACTTCTAGGGTTGGACCCGCTAACTCGTGTGGACGCAGCTTTTTTAACCTATCGTGGGCCGCCCTAGTCCCCCGAGTGTAATGTTGGGCCTTGGGATATTTTATTCGCCCCCCGTGCGTTTCCCACGTATCCTCAACCCATGATTGGTACGTGTCCGATGATTACAGGATTTTTTCCTAGATTTTCTACTTAAATATACTTCTTTCCAAGTTTGTTCTAGATTTCTTCACTTGAAACCTAGGGACTGATTTTTGGGACACATAATTTATTATTTCCTTTACCTGGGAATTACGCATTTGACTTGCCACCCAGAGGTGTCTACGAACCAGCGGTTCTCGGTGTCCCTCGACCCGATTGAGCTTGTGCTCCGTCTAGGACTTAACTGGGGACTACGCATTCGACTTGTCACCCAGAGGTGTCTATGGACCAGTGGTTCTTGGTGCCCCTCGACTCGATTGAGCCTGTGCTCCATCTAGGACTTACCTTGGGACTGCGCATTCGACTTGCCACCCAGATGTGTCTATGGACCAACGGTTCTTGGTGTCCCTTGACCCGATCGAGCCTGTGCTCCGTCCAGGACTTACTTGGGGACTATGTATCGACTTTTCACTTGGCACTGACTACGGACCAGTTAGTTCTATGTTGAGTTTTTTCTTAAAAAGCTCAATACAACATCTTTTATCTTCTATCGAGCTTGGGGACTACGTGGGCCCATGTCACCTTGCGGTGACTCGGGCCTATCTTCTGTTCTTGGTTTGAAACCCCTACCTCTATGGTTGGTTCATGTTAGCATCCAGTGATACTTCATGTCACGTGTTAACATGGGCTCACGTCCCAGAGACGTCAAAAGCTTTTTTCTTTTTCTTGGAGCACCACGCATCTTTCGACAGACCACCTTCCTTGACAGAAGCCGTGGTCGGGAGCAGACTTACGAACTGCTTTAGATGAAGCTTCACTGGTCGGCACTATTTGGTTTGCATCTTCACTGCTCGGCACAGGATAAGACAGCGACTTCCTCAAGATACATGGTGCTCGGGGACTAGCTGTGAGGGTATAAACCCTTATACCCTCATGATGGGGCCTTGGCCCGCACGAACCAGACAACCCAGACCACAAAACGAAGCCCGTGGTCCATCACCGCCCTGGTTGATGGGCCGTGCAGACCCTGAAGGCTGCTTGGCATGCAAGGAAGCCTAGTCGGTTAGGATCTGTTCATAATCTCCAAGATACGGAGCAATGTGACCGACCATAGAAAACCCTAGATCTGTAACCTTGCCCCCAACTATATAAGGCGGGCAAGGACCCCCAGAGAACGCATCTTGATCCCTCATTGTAGTCGTTACTCATCAATACAGCAACAGAGACGCAGGACGTAGGGTATTACACTTCATAGCGGCCTAAACCTGGATAAACCTTGGTTGTCCTGGTTGTTTGTATTGCGTCTCACATTTGGCTCGTAGGTCTTAGCGCGCCCTCACCGACTTCTACGACCTCGGGGAGCCCTGTGGTAGACTATCGAGGAGGTTTCATCGACAGTGTCCCTCGACCCGATCGTGCTTGTGCTCCGTCCAGGACTTACCTGGGGACTGCACAATCGGCTTGCCACTCATAGGTGTCTACGAACCAAAGGTTCCCGGTGTCCCTCGGCCCGATCGAGCCTGCACTCTGTCTAGGACTTATCTAGGGACTGCACAATCGACTTGCCACCCAAAGGTGTCTACGGACCAGTGGTTCTCGGTGTCCCTCGACCCGATCGAACCTATGTTCTCTCTTCTAAGCAGAAGGGCGTATGTTCATACCTAGGATTTTGCATCAACTTGTTGTTTGGCACTGATTATGGACCAGTTAGTGCTATGTTGAGTTTTCTCATAAAAGTTCAATACGACATTTTCCATCTTCTATCGAGCTTGGGGATTACGTGGGCCCACGTCACTTTGTAGTGACTTATCTTCTGTTCTTGTTTCCATATCCCTATTTCTTCGGATGGTTCATGTTAGCTTTCCAGTGATACTACGTGTCACGCGTTAACGTGGGCCCATATCCCAGGGACGTGAAAAACTTTTTCCTTTTCTTGGAGCTCCACGCATCTTTCGACAGACCACCTTCCTTGAGAGAAGCAGTGGTCGGGAGCAGTCTTACGAACTGCTCGAGATGACATTTAACTAGTCGGCATCACGAGATCTGCATCTTCACTGCTCGGCATAGGACAAGACGGCGACTCCCTCAAGATACATGGTGCTCGGGGACTAGCTGTGGATATATGACCCTCATATACCCTCGCAGCTATATTTGGGCTGCACCATCGAAGATGGCCCAGCCCAAGATGAAGACATGCGGCACGCACCGCACGGTTCTGTATTAGTACAAAATAGGCTACTTTGCTTATAACTCTATCCCTTCGGAATATATAAGAAGGGGCAAAGGTCCCTAGATAGACCAGAACATCCTACAGCGGATCACGCATCACAAATACTTATACTCTGTTGTACTTAGCAATCCAATACTCAGAGACACAGGACGTAGGGTATTACGCTTCACAGCGGCCTGAACCTAGATAAATCTTGTGTTCGTCTTGTATCTCACATCTAGCTCTTAGGTCTTAGCGCACCCCTTTCGATCAATCTACTACCTCGAATATCCCCGTGATAGACTGCCGAAAAAGTTTCTCTAGTGCTGGGTCCGCCCGTGCGTGCGGTCGGACAAAAATAGCTAGAATGAAACAAAGAACATGGCCCATATATCAAAAGGATCGACGGTGGAGGATCATGCTTGCGCAAAGACAAACACATGTACCGTGGAAACGACATAAATCATGCGCGCCGACCAGGATGGCAGCCAGCGGCCCGCCGACCACCCCACCCAATATAAATGGCCATGCAGCCCGCGGGATGCGACCCGGCCCGAGGCACGGCATTTTGGCCCGGCCCGAAGCACGGCCCGGCACGGTGGCCACGGG
>CM041633.1:28609982-28630034 GCA_023333625.1 Bothriochloa decipiens
CTATTCAGAGAAAATACGATATTCATCACATTTCAAATCATGCAATCTATTATTTAAAGCATAGAAGAAACATCATTATTTCTAACATGAACTGTAATGCTCTAACATCATTATTTATAGATCTAATATACATACTACTCACAGATCTACCCAGAGTCAACTAAAAACTAAACAACTCTAGTGCACATTATATTTTACTAATGCATAGCAACAGACTTGTAATGTATGAGAAACTTACCTAAAAGCCGAGGTCTCAAACTGGCAGGGCTTCGCCGTTACTTTCTTCCCCTCCCTCATCTCTTCTTTCTTTTTTTCTCAAAATTTTAGTGAATATAATGAAAATCTGAAGAGGGGGCTGCCTATTTATAGAGCTGCCCCAAAAAACGCCCACTGTGTGGGCGTTTTTTGGAGGCGAGGGGGCCGCCTGCAAAAGTGCGCGGCCGGCTTCGCCTGTTTTGCAGGCGGCCCCCCTGGAGCGCAAAAAACGAGTAGGCGTTTTTTGACTGCTCCGACGCCTGCCCGCAAAACAGCGCGTACTTTTGCAGGCGGCCGCCTCGCCATCAAAAAACGCCCACGCAGTGGGCGTTTTTTGGGCGCCAGGGGCCGCCCGCAAAATCCGGCACCGGCGGCGGCCGGCTCTGTGCCACGTCACATATAACGCCCACACAGTGGGCGTTTTTTAAAAAACGCCCACTATAGGCGACTAGTTCTGTCATATTTCCAAACAAAAATTTAAATTTGTAAATTTTTTTTAAAAAAATTAAAAATAAAAAAATTCCAATTTTCAAGCCCTAGTTCTTTTGGCAGAAATTTTCAGGCCAACTGGGGTTACAATTTTCAGGCCTAAGTTACAATTGTAAACCAAGCTGGCTTGCGACTCTCATCAATAAAAAAAATAAAAAAAATAAAACACATAGGCGCACACAGAAGAGGTAACAGGGGAACTAGAACGCCAGGGGAGCTAGAACGCCGAACCCGACGCCACACACCACCGCACGCAGGCGCAGAGTCTAGTGTCACCGCCACCTCTTCCCTCCTCCGATCCGCCCGTCGCGTCGCTCGCCGCACCCCGATGTCGGCCGCCGACTCCTCCGCGGTTCCGGCTGCGGCCGCGGTCGCCGACCCGGATGGCCCTGATGCCGTGCGGCTCACCTGGAACACCTGGCCACGGTCAAAGGTCGAGGCCAGCCGCTGCGTCGTGCCGCTCGCCGCCACCATCTCGCCCGCTCGCGTCCCGGACCCCTCCGCGGCGTCCCCGCCGCCGCTTCCTTACCCTCCGCTCCGTTGCAAGCCTCCCTGCTCCGCGCTCCTCAACCCCTTCGCGCGCGTGGACTTCGCCGCCAAGATCTGGATCTGCTCGCTCTGCTTCTCCCGGAACCACTTCCCCCCGCACTACGCTGCCATATCTGAGTCCAACGTTCCCGCCGAGCTCTTCCCGCAGTGCTCCACCGTCGAGTACATCGTTGGCGGAGCTGGCGTCCCCGGGGTAGGCGGCGCGCCGGCGCCCCCGCCGCCCGTGTTTCTCTTCGTCATCGACACCTGCGTCATCGAGGAGGAGCTGGAGTACGTCAAGATGGCCATGCGGAAGGCCGTCGCACTTCTGCCGGAGCACGCACTCGTGGGCCTCGTCACCTTTGGCACGCAGGTGCACCTGCACGAGCTCGGATTCTCCGATCTCAGCAAGATCTACGTCTTCCGGGGGACCAAGGAGATCTCCAAAGACCAGATTTTGGATCAGCTTGGACTGGCGGGCGCTGGGCGCCCGGGCTTCCCCAAGATGCCACAGCAACCGGGCGGGCCGCAGATGAATGGGATGCATCCCCCGTCCACGGCCGGGGTTAGCAGGTTCCTGCTCCCGGTGTCAGAGTGCGAGTGTGCACTCAGCACGGTGAGGGATTTGGATTTTGATCTCGTTGGACTTCGCTTTACTGGAAACTGATGTAGTTCCTTGTCCCATGCAGTTGCTGGACGAGTTGCAGCCTGACCAATGGCCAGTGGAGGCTGGGAACCGTGCGATCCGGTGCACTGGTGTTGCGCTCAGTGTAGCTGCTGGGTTGCTTGGTGCTTGCATGCCTGGGACAGGTGCAAGGATCATTGCATTGCTAGGTGGTCCGTGTACCGAGGGCCCTGGAATGGTAAACATCAGTCCTGTTTTACTCCTTTTATTAATCTATGTCAACATGATTGTGCTACAATTTTGTGATTATTGTGAAATCTTCAAGTACATGAATGTTGGCTTGTTTGAGATGTGTTAAAAATTGAAAAATATTGCTGCTGTATGGGTTGTCATGACTGAAATGCAATTAGCCTAGCTTCTGTAGCCAAATACGGGACTTATCATGGTCGCCCGTTCATAGAAGATTCTTTATTTAATGCTCATATTTCCTTTAAAATCTTTCTAATACTGTATTAATGAGTGCAGATTGTTTCAAAAGATTTGTCAGACCCAGTTAGATCACATAAGGATCTTGACAAGGATGCAGCTCCTCACTTCCAGAAAGCCATTAAATTTTATGATGGTCTTGCTAAGCAGTTGGTCAGTCAAAGCCACGTGTTAGATGTTTTTGCATCTGCTCTTGATCAGGTATGTATAGCACATTGTTTAGCATGGTTTATCCTTGCATTTGCATCAATATTTCTATTTCATTATTTCATAAACAGAAGAGAAAATACTGAATTTGTTTTCCATTGATTTTTTATTATAGTTGATTGAATATTGGGTATTTGGATTCTGGTCATGAACTGAATTGATGCATAACTAGACACTGTTTGATTGAGCGTTAATCTCAATGAATATATGTTCTTGTTCAACAGATTTTTTTTTAATTCCCTAAAGAGTCTACTCCCTCCATCCCAAATCTTAAGATACTTGGGCTTTTATAGATACATCTAGATACACTGCTTTTAGAATTAAACATATATACTCTGCTTCTGCTATGTATCTAGACATAGTATATATATCTAAGTGGATAGCAAGGGGGCTATGTATCTAGAAAAGCTAAAACGTCATAATTGGCATGGAGGAAGTATTAAATAAGTTTTATGTTGGGATTTGGTAGTCAACAGAAGCTAGTTTAATTCCTGAGATATGAAAAATCCTTGCAAATGGTAAAAAATTGGAAATATTTCATAACATAGGGTACAATTTCTTCAACCGTGGGGGTCTCCCCCATGGTATTTGCGTCAAAAAAAATTCTACCATCACAAGATTTTAAGACTTAAACATGACTTGTTCCCCATCGAGGTTGAAACCAAGTTTCATTACTAGAAGCAACGACATTATAAAAGTTTGACGAAATGCAGAACAGGCAGTACTAAAACGAGGAAAGTGCCAACTCACATGGACAGGAGAGGCAACCTTAAAACATGACTTATGAGAGGTTAAAAAGGAAAATTGTCATTAGGGAGAGAAATATTTACAAACATTAGGCTTTGAAGTGGATGAAGGGAGGTAAAGCAATGGGCCTTGTTGATATCTCCATTGAGGTGGGGAGATGCCTGGGTGCCAGAGCGATAGCATGGTTAACTAAGCTTTTTAACCTCATTTTGTGGTCAAACAAGATGCCTGAAGAATGGAGAAGCATATTAGTACTCCCTCCGTCTCAAATTGTAAGTCATTTTAAGAATCTTATAAAGTCAAAAGCATTTTAAGTTTGACCAAACTTGTAGAGAGAACTATAAAAATTTATGACATCAACTAAGTATACTATGAAAATATAGTTAACAAAGAATCTAATGATGCTGAGGTGCCATCATAAATCTTACTATCTTATATCGTATAAATTTTGGTCAAACTTGAGATGCTTTGACTCTCCAAGATTCTTGGAATGACTTACAATTTGAGACGGAGGGAGTACCTATCTTTAAGAACAAGGGGATGTTCAAAGTTGTACTAACTACTGTGGGATCAAGCTAATGAGCCATATGATGAAGCTCTGGGAGAGGGTTATCGAGCATCGCCTAAGAAGAGGGACAAGTGTAACCCAAAACCAGTTTGGGTTCATGCCTGGTAGGTCGATCATGGAGGCAATTTTCTTAATACGGCAATTGATGGAGAGATATAGGGAGCAAATGGACTTGCACATGGTCTTTATTGTCCTTGAGAAGGCATATGACAAAGTATCGAGAAATGTTATGTGGTGGTTGTTGGAAAAGCACAAAGTCCCAACCAAGTATATTACCCTCATCAAGGATATGTACAGGGATGCGGTGACATTTGTCCGAACATGTGACGGAGATACTAGCGACTTTCCAATTAAAATAGGACTACATCAGAGGTCAGCATATTTATTTGCTTCGGTGATGGATGAGGTCACAAGAGACATACAAGGTGATATGCCATGGTGTATGCTTTTTGCTGATGATGTAGTGCTAGTTGAGAGTGGGGGGGTTAATAGGAAGTTAGAACTATGGAGGCACACGTTAGAGTTGAAAAGTTTCAAACTTAGTAGGACCAAGATGGAGTACATGAGGTGCGATTTCAGCGTGACTCGGCATGAGGAAGGAGACGTTAGCCTCGATGGGCAAGTGGTTGCAAAGAAGGATACTTTTTGATATTTAGGATCAATGCTTCAAAAGGATGGCAGCATTGATGAAGATGTTAGACATAGAATTTCAGCCGGTTGGTTGAAATGGTGTCAAGCTTCTGGCGTGTTCTGTGACAAAAGGGTGCCTCAGAAGCTTAAAGGTAAGTTTTATAGGACGGCGATTCGCCTGACGATGTTATATGGTGCGGATTGTTGGCCTACAGAAAGGCGACATGTCCAACAACTAAGTGTGGCATAGATGCGTATGTGGCGTTGGGTTTGTGGGCACACAAGATGGGATAGAGTCCGGAACGACGATATTCGGGATAGGGTTAGCGTGGCACCAATTGAGGAGAAATTTTGATCCAACATCAGTTGAGATGGTTTGGTCATGTTCTGGTGCTGGTGCATAGTGGGATTCTAAAGCGAGTCGCTAATGTAAATAGCGGTATAGGTTTCATCTCTAGCCTACCCCAACTTGCTTGGGACAAAAGGCAATTGTTGTTGTTGTTATTATGTTATATGTTTTTTTACACCAAATGAGCAACAACGCATAGGCCTATAGCACTGGCATTAGATATGGTTCTCTTGTTTTCTTTTCATGTTTGTCCATATGTTCAATTGTTCATTGACATCCAACTGTTAGTGCTTGTTTAATTTCGATGTGAACACAACTCCAAGACAACATGAGTCATCAAATTATATTAATAAGTTTGCTGGTGCGTTTGGGAGCTTCTGTGTTCTGTCAGCATAAATGCACAATTTATAATATATAATATAAAATGTTAACAAAGTGTTAACTCCATGTGATGATTACCTGGTTCTTATTTTTTTTATTCCTGCTGAAATGTTGCTTGAACTATTTTTTTTTTATATATCTTTGCCAATGTTTGCAATGCCAACAGGTTGGGCTAGCTGAGATGAAGGTTGCTATTGAGAGAACAGGTGGCCTTGTTGTCTTGTCTGAAAGTTTTGGGCATTCCGTATTCAAGGATTCTTTCAAACGCATTTTTGAGGGAGGTGAACAGTCTCTAGGCCTTTCATTCAAGTATGTTTTCTGCCTGTCCCTTTTTTTTTCTTTCGTGTTTACATATCCTTCTAAATTTGATAGATGTTGATAGATTTGTATCATGATTCATGATTTATTATCAATATTTACTTTTATCTCTTGGAAAACTACATTAGATCCCATAGCTAACAACTGAAAAGATACTGTACCTAAGGATGAAAACGAAAATGAAAATTCCCGACCGAATCGCATCGTTTTCTACATTTTACCCGATCGTTTTCAGTTTTTTCGGAATAATTCGAATCCGGTATGAAATTCGGATGACAAATTCGAAAACGGAGCGGAATTTGGTATGAGCTTATTTCGACCGACTTCTACATTTTCTACATTATATTCGGTATGTACCGAATTTGAAATTCGGTAGGAACCGAATTTGGTCCAATAATCCTAGTCCCAGACTCCCAGCCCGGCCCAGCCCATTAACTTTGACAAATCAAAACCCTAAACTTCACCTTCCATTCGCACCCTCTGGTCCTCCCCAGTCTGCCGCCAGCCGCCATCCGCCCATCCCGGTCCCCTTCTCTTTCCCTTCCACATGACTACGAGAGTACGCGACGCGGCCACCACTGCCCACTCCGGCCACCACTCCCCACTCCGGCCGCCAGGAACCAGCGTCGCCGGCCGCCTCCCAGTCCCAGCGACGAGGCAGCGACAAGCCTCCAATCGATCTGAATTAGCTTGTTTGCTTCAAGAGTCGGCACAGGGCAGTGACGGTCTCCAATCGATCTAAATAATGCACATATGCTTGCTTGCTTTGTGATTTGCTTCCAATTGATCTTGCGATTGCTTGCTTGCACGTCTGAGAGTAAGCTTCCAATCGATCGAGGCCATCCATGGTTGCGGCGTTGTGAACTCCGCTGGCCGCGCGAACTCTGCAGCGGCGGCACCGGCAGGCCGTGCGTGACCTACGCTGGCCGCGCGAGCTCTGCAGCGGTGGCGCCAGCAGGACGTGCGCAAATTCCGCTTGCCGCCGGCGTGGACCTCCTCGTGGCCTCGCTAGAGCACGACGTGTTCCTCGCGCAGACGACGCCATCTCCATATCCAGGCTACCACACGGGATCATGTCCTATGATCCTATTCCTATATATGTCCTATTAATTAATTGCTTATTCTTAACTTGTATTAGCGTGTCGGCGACTATATGTTTGTGAATTGTGATGATACTTAAGACCCTAGGTCATGCACTCATTATTTGTTAATTATTATGTGCACTTGAACTAAATCATGCACTTCTTAGTTTGGTCATGCACATTTTTAAAGTTATGGACCGTAGGTCGGTATTTTGTATTGAATTTTCATATGCCGACCGTGTTCGATATAATTCTGATCGAATTTGTTTGTTTTCGAAACACCGAAAGTTCGTTTTCGTTTCCGGCTATATAATTTCCGCTTTCGTGTTCGTATTCAAATATAAATATAGAAAACAATAGAGGAGTTTTTCGACCGTTTCCGACCGTTACTTGTACCAGTGGGTAGCTGCAATGGTTGGGTAGCTGCAATGGTTCCTAGCCCAGACGGTTGTGGTCAGCCCAGGTTAGGTTGAAGCTGCCTTCAGGGGTTCTGTTTGTTGGTTTGACAAAGAAGTTCTTAGTGCAATACCGAGGGGTCAGTATTTCCCCACAGGCCAAGTTTTTTCATTAATTTGAGTTAATTTGGATTTGTTGTTTGAGATATAAAATATTTTGAACTGTTGAATTGAATCCAGAAAATTGTTTAAATAGAAATTAATATTTGCCTATTTGTAATCTGGGACAAACAAAATTGTGTCTTTAGGAGTGCAAATGGTGCTGAAATAATGCAAACTATATAAAAGAAGGGCAGCAATGAGATTTCTAGCCAACTTGATTATACTAAATTACTGGACAGTGTGTCACTGTATATCTTTCGATTTTATTATAACCAAAGATGACATCCAGTTGCTCTGTTTTTGGTTCATTGTCCATGCCAAAGAGAAACAGCTGATAATGTGAACTGCATAAATTATTCTTTTCTGCTATTTTCCTCAATTAATTAGGTAACATGGGTTAAGTGATTGATTCACAGTTTTCTTAACATAAATTAGTTGTGCTTATTACAAATTGTAGTGGAGTATCGGGGTGGAACTGAATCGTCAATTCCATGCGTAGGTGAAATCAATACACTTGACATAAACCCTTGCAACATGTTGGGTAATTTTTGGGGGGCTTTTCCCGAAACATTTCCTTGGAGAAGTTGAAGTGGCCACAAATATGTTTCTTTTGTATCATACGTTTTACTTTCATAAAGGAAACAACACTCCTGCTAGATGTAAAAAAACAATAGAATTGCTTCTCAAAAGCCAGCAATTCCATAATTGTAGAGAACCATTGTTATGTGGCTGTTGGGGATCGAGGGAGATGGATTGGGATCGAGGGAGCGGCGGCGGATGGCGTGAACAGTACCCGCGGGTACTGTTCACTGGGAGGCGGCTGTGTGAGAGAGAAGAGGCTAGGGTTTTGGGCACTAGGAACGCCGGCCACGGGGCTCTTCCTATGGCCGGCAAGAGAGAAGGGATTTCCTTCTAATCTCTTGCTTGATTCTAGATTGATACATCTCTCATTATATAGAGAGGTCTTACTTGGCTTCTAAGCAAGCGACTAATTAACCCTCATGGGCTAAGGCCCAATAAGCTCTTGACTCCTCTAACACTACACTCCACCTGTGCAACTTAACGATGACTCCGCTAGACACAAATCTAACACCTAAAAACAAGCCTTTTACATCTCGGCTTATTTTATTGATCTGAAATAGGCTGCAACTCTTTATTTTTGACTCCTGAAGATACGATGGACACCCTCTGTGTTATCGTCCTGCACGTGTGTAGCCACTTGGATCCCATGGAGCCCACCGGAACGAGAGGGGTGCACGGGTATAGCCACCTGGAATTAGTCGCGATAGCGACCAGCGGAGACGTCCTTGCGGCGGCCGGTGGCAAACTGCGATGGCGCTAGGCAGTGCATCCCTGCCGGTGACAAGGAAGGGAGTGGCACCCCTACCGCCGCTACCGCAGAGTTGGAGGTCGCTGCCCACGCAGAAAACAGCATGCTCACCGCTCGTGGGTGCAACCGTGAGCCCAATATTCCCAACGAAGCGCAACTTGGAGGAGCTGCAGCTGCAGATCACGCATCTCCCGCACCCGTCGACACGCAAGGAGGCCACGTGCAGCAGCCTGCAGCCGCACCGCAGCCGACATCCGAATCTGCTGGACGCCGGTACCCCTATGGAAGATCCCATCGGTGAATGGGTGCTGGTGGCTCGGCCCACCGAGAAGGACAATAGTGCTGGTGGTGGGTGCTGCAGCCACCGTCGCCGTGCTCAGCGGTGGTGGCTGCTGCTGCCAGATGGCCAGTTAGGACTGCATGGCAGCCAACGATCTGGTCACGTCCTGGACGGCCGCAGCCAGGGACTCCAACGTGATCGGAGAGGACGCAGCGGGCGCCGAAGGCAGCGGCACAGGCTGCTGCGCAGGCGGTGAACACCGGCGGCGCTGCGGAGAACAAGGCAGCAGTGCTGCGTAGAACAGGGGCGGCACAGCCCAGGGATGTGCGCCGAGTGGCATGGGGATGGGCATGGCGACGCAAGCCATGGACGGCGGCGGCGCGGTGGAGGTGGGCAGCCAGGTCGACATCAAACAAGGAAGCTAGATACCAGATTGTTATGTGGCTGTTGGGGATCGAGGGAGATGGATTGGGATCGAGGGAGCGGCGGCGGATGGCGTGAACAGTACCCGCGCTACAGTACCGCTTGTACCGTTCATAGGGAGGCGGCTGTGTGAGAGAGAAGAGGCTAGGGTTTTGGGCGCTAGGAACGCCGGCCGCGGGGCTCTGCCCACGGCTGGCAAGAGAGAAGGGATTTCCTTCTAATCTCTTGCTTGATTCTAGATTGATACATCTCCTCTCATTATATAGAGAGGTCTTACTTGGCTTCTAAGCAAGCGACTAATTAACCCTAATAGGCTAAGGCCCAATAGGCCCTTGACTCCTCTAACAGCCATAAGGTCCCTTTAAACTGGATATTGTTTCTACTAGTCTTATAAGCTCGCATACTACTTTATACAAAATTCAGAACACCTCCTTTGTCATTTGTGTGTGTGATGTCATTCTAATAACTTGTAAATTGCAATTATTCATGGCTTGTCTTGTTCTACAGTGGCACAATTGAAATAAACTGTTCAAAAGATATTAAAGTCCAAGGTATTATTGGACCATGCACATCTTTGGAGAAGGTACACCATTTGTGTTGTGTTCTTAGTGTTCTTTAAATTGGAGGTATAAATATTGAATTTGGCTTGATGTTTGCACCTCTCACAGAAAGGAGCCGTGTGCGCTGACACAGTTGTTGGTCAAGGAAATACAGCAGCATGGAAAATTTGTGGTCTCGATAGAAATACTTCTCTGACAGTATTTTTTGATGTCTCACCAAGTGAACGATCGAGCCAGCCAGGACACCAAAATCCTCATTTGTATATACAATTTGTAACAAGGTATTTACCCTTGTGCCGCCTTTGGCATAAGAATGGTTCAATATACTAAAATGTTCTGATTCTTTTGTAGTTACCAACACCCGGAAGGTCAAATGAGGATAAGAGTTACTACGATATGTAGGAAATGGGTAGATGGTTCCACTAATACCGAGGTTAGCTTTAAAATTTGTTATCTGCTTTGTTTTTTATGGTATATTCTCTTCTAGGTCAAATTGTTACTAGGGAAAAATTGCAAAACCCTCCACATATATCAATCTAGTTTTGAGGTTCTGATTCCACCCGTTTTTGGCAATGAGTACTTGATATAATGTAGCCTTTAACTCTTATCAGAGTAGTATTCTAAAACTTTAAACCCAATAATTTTAGAGCTTCCACCAAAGCAATCACCAATGACAAGCTTTATACATGGTTAATATTTGTTCACAGCACATGTTGAACAAGCATAATAACAAACTTGCATCAACTAGCTTCGACCTGGAGTGTTGAATATTTAGTTTTGTGGTACACTATTTCTATAAACTAGTCGAAAGGCGCACACTTGCGCGCCAAGTCGATAACATTTGTGGAACTGCTGTTGCTGACTACTAAGCCAGCCGGAACATATGTTAATATTGAAGACGTTGTTACTGTAACCACAACATTAGCATATAATATCAGGAATATTACACCGACAAATACACATCACAAATTGCCGCAAATCTTCCATGCTTTAACTTTTGAATAATGTGAAAAATCCTATTTCTTATTATAGCTTCTGTTCTTATTCTTTTCCGAATATATCACAGTTTCGTACCTTACAGCCTAACAGCTGCGCAAAACTCAGAGGTATTCTTACTGAGAAGCCAAAGTAGTGTTCCTCCATTTAAACAATAATAACAAATACAAATTTCGAATCACTTTCTAAACTAATGCACAACATTGCCTATTCATATAATCTGAAAGGCCAATTGAATATTGTGTTGTAAATACCAGAGGCTTGCACATGTTCACGACCATATGCAAGTAAAGTTCTTCCATGTTGCTCTGACATGTTGAAGCAAATAGAGGCTGAAACAGTCATTGCATAACGACATCACCAAGCAATTCAGAAAATGATGACAGCAGGTCACAGCACAAGACAGATGGCTATCACCTACTATCTCTACACCTTCGAAATGGACTCCTCTTTTTTTTACTAAAAAAGATTTAGAAAAGTATGTCTGATGATGGACAGTTGGATACCATCCTTGTAGCAAAGGTAGATGATCCCTTTCTGATACATTCTTGGACCTTGCAAACGACACAAAGTTAGCAAAGTTCTGTGGTAGGCCTCGCAAAAGAGAGAAAATTTTATATTCAAGATCTGACATATCTAATCTGTTGGTCTGGCAAATCTATTTTTTTGAGCTAGAAAATTACAGCTGAAAACATTATATCCATTTCATTTATTTTTCCATTTACCATCATAATATGTGCACACCGTTTAGCAGCCATGTTACTGAAGTCCTGAAACGTCATTGGAAAGGTTTGGGATTCCGCAACTATATAATGTACCACAGTAGCATTGAACTAAATCTCTGATAGAACATGGGAATCATCGATAATGCATCACAACAGTTACTAATATAATTCAGTCACATACCAAATCCTTTCTTTTGTATAGAACTACAGATCATATGCAGGTCGGTTTTGTCCATGTTCAGATAACCTGAACTGGAAATATTCATGTTTAGATAACCTGAATTGAAAGGTTGTAACCTCTCCGGAAACACCAGCGCTACATCCAGGCTACACTTAGCATCAGAGAATCACCATTGCTAGATCCGTGCACCAGGAGAGCTGCCAACGCATAATCCTTTGCCTGCACTCATGCTTGCTGCGACGGTAAGATGAACCATGGAAACATATCTGACACCAAAACAAACCTAGAAAATGCAGCACATCAGAGTAATGCATTTCAACCACCATGGAGGATCTCTTTAGTAAGATGAATTCTAAAAAAAACACACACATAAAACCCTGTATGCCTTGCAGATACCTTTCCCCCATGTCTGTTATCTATCTCCTAGAAATCTACAACCATAGGAGCCCAAACTGAAACAAGCAATGGCTCTTAAGAGTTCAAGCATGCCTTCATTTTGACACTGCCCTTCTGTTGTTATTGGTATTCCAAAAATGAACAATACAACAGAGGGAAGCAGCCATATCACTGCCACAGGAATAGCCAAATCAAAACTAATGAAAGATACTCGGTACCCACCATGGCCAGTTAAAAATCACACCTAAAATCACGCAAATCCTAGGCCTCATCTGCTAGCAAATCATGCACCGAATAAAGCTACCAGACAGGAAGTTAAATATTGGCAGCAGTATCATGTGCTGCATATATATAGCTGTGGCTAGACCAAAATTGAACTGAAAAGAATAGTAAAGGGAAAAAAAAAGGTAGAAGCACACACAAATATGTTGCAACTGAAATGCTTTTATATTTTTCATCCATCTAAAGACGAAAAACATTACAATAACTAATATCATAGTTGACAACACCCAAAGATGGACAGTATGGGAGGATAACCAGTGTTTAACTAAGTTGAAAATAACTGAAGACACTTAAATTTCAGAAAAGTTGCAGCAGCAAATAGTTGATTTTTCTTGAAAAGGGAAACCTGAATATAAATCTGTGATGTGATATCTGTAGCTGCTCCAAAAGCAGGCATCAAAAAAGAAATGAGGTGAATGAGGCTAAAAACTTGACTAATCTGAAAACAACAGATGCCACGTACAATTTTAGAAGAGCTGCAGCAGCAATATGGACGAAACAACTTACCAATATATCACAGTGGCAAACATCGGTAGGCAAAATCTGCAAGAACAGTACTTATAAGCAAATAGCGGAACTCCTGTGTTTCCCAACCTGGGAATCATGTAATAAAGAAAAGCAGGATTGTCCAAAAAAAGCTGAAGAACAACAGCTGAAGAGCAAAGGGGAGGAGGTGGTAGCTGTCAATCAGTAGCTGTTTTCAAATTTAAAATGAAATGCCGATGTGTATTTGCATGAACCAAATTTGGCTCTGACAACTCATTTGTAAGTGCTGTACATTGAGAAAAGATTGCACGTGGAACTTGTCAATGTGTTAAGAAGCATCAGAGGAGAATAACCCAACCATGTGCAGAACTTGTGAAAATAGTGAGAACAAACTGACATAGCTGTGGCCTTTAAAAGCATAGCGGACCAGTTTGCCGAACTGCTTCATATCATTAAGACAACAAAAAAGACTATGTATATGTAATGGTTCAGGGCATTCCATATGGCAGTATATGAAGCTGTGTCAAGCTGTCATGCTCAATCAAATACCCTATGCTTCATGGCAATGGAAAATATGTCAGTTTACTGTATAAGCAAGCAAGGAGGCACAAAAACTCTGAACTTAGTCGAAATCTCATTTAACTAAAATCTCCCAAAGCGTCACCCTTTATTATTGCAATAAACCATAATGCAAACAACAAATTTGGATAGTGAGTTAACAAAAGCAGGAATGGTATACACCGACGGTGCATATCTGGCAGCACCTTATCAGTAAACTTATTCTAGATGGAACCTTGACCTAACTAAGTCAAACCAAAATGAATGCAAAATGCAACACATTTCATTTTAGGATCCACACTTCAGCACTGGGAAACCATCCCCTATCATCCTGTTTAGGATTCACCATGAAAATTAGCATTAAAATAGGCTAAAAGAATGACAAAGCAGCATAAGTACAGAAGACAGAAGATTTGCCTCAGTAAGTTGGCAATCATCATTTGTTCATTAACCTGGAGCTTCAGGGCATGGCAAAAACAGGTTACTCTCAGGAATTTCACAATTGAACCCTACAATTCTGCTGCCTCTGCCCAATCATGGCCACCGCACAGTAGTAAAAATTTGTTCGTTCTTTGGATCTAGTGTAAGTAACAAGCCATGCCCAGTACCTGACAAGCAAACGAACATCACTGTATCCTTCCGCATCGGATATGCCATTTCCATCACAGGCTCAACAACGAATAAGATGGCAAACTGCAAGTATTGAGAACATCAGATCATAACCAACGAGGAACGCATCACATAAGTGGTCAGACAAACCCAAACAGCTTGCTAAAAAAATCCGTGGCTCTATGCTCCCCATTGGCCAAAACCTGCAGAATTGCAAAACGCTTAGAACAACATATCAACAAAAATCCAGATTGTAAGACTTGATAAGAAAGGGGCCACCTTGCTGTGGTGCGGCCATAGGGGTAACGCGCTGCAGAGCAAACCTTAACCCATTAAAGATGAGTCAGATAAGGGATTGCACGGCACTGCACCAGCGCCCAGTCACCCGTGGAAAGGGGAAGATGGAGGAACAGAGGATTTTGGGGGAGAAGCCATGAGACGGAGGAGAAGAGGGTGGGGCACCAGATCCTACCGCCAAGCTGAGCCACTGCCGCCGACAACGGCCAGGAAGAGGCCACATAGAGGTGGAGTCGCCCGTGCCACACAGCCCGGTGATGGGTCGCAACATAGCAGGGCCGGCGCAGGGAGGCCGCCGCGGTCGGGGCCTGCAGCAGTGCCACCACGATGGGGGAGAGAGCGAGAGGGAGAGAGGAAGAGGAGGTAGGCCGTCGGCTGCCGGGGGTGGCACCACCGCCGCTCGCCTGCGCGCCGCGGGGACCCCAGCCCGCACCGCAGCGTCGTGCCGCCCTGGCCGCCCTGCACCGCCGCAGCCACCCCGCGGCGAGCCGGCTGCCACGCCGACGCCCGCGGCCGTCCCCTCCCCACGCCGCATCTGGGGGAGGCGGAGGAGATGACGAGAAGGGTCAGGATGGGAGGGGGTGGGGAAGACAGACGAGAGGAGGATGGTGAATTTTTTTTTTTGCCTGATGATGGGGAGGGCCAATTTATATGGAGGGAGGCGCGGGGGTAACTGGAAAAAGCCACGCTCTCCGAATTTTCTCTTCTTCGGCCAATGGATTTTAATTTTATTACAGGGGCCTAGGCGAAAGAACACGGAACGAATTTACTGTTCAAGGGGTCCCTGGGTGTAGTGATTTGCAAAGAACAGAAGGGCTTTTTTGCAAAACCAATTGGAGTGACGTGGATAGGCTGAGAGAATTTCGAGCAACATGGCCAGAGCCTCCGGCAGGAGAGTAACATAGAATGGTAGGGGGTAATACAGCACAATATTTCATGCAACATACTTGGTAAATAATGTTTTAGTTGTTTGAACATGAACTATGTGTGTGTGTGTGTCCTAGTCTGTACTCATTAAGTGTTATGCTCGTGCTGGGTAGATATTACTTTACTTTCACATTTTACATTTACATTTATATCTTTTCTGGTGGGGAAGCATGTGGTATATAGGTTGGGTATGAAGTTTCTACTTATGCTAATATACAGTGATTTCATAGTTTCTTTTTCTTTTGTTATGATATTCTATGCAAACAAATCTGCACCTGATTATTCATGTCGATTATTGATTCAGTTTTTGTGATATATTAGATTTCCTTTGATGATATGCCAAGAAGCGATAAGTGCCAGCATTGTGCATTTGACTTAACAGTTTTTTCTTTTCAAATAGGAATTAGTTGAAGGTTTTGACCAGGAAACTGCAGCTGTTGTGTTGGCAAGATACGTCTCATTGAAAATGGAGATGGAGGTAAACTTTTGGTGCACTTGAATTCCGCAATATGTTCTTGTCACTTGAACTTTCAACATTTAATGCTGTTATACAGTAACAGTCATGTTTTGGTCCTTTTGTTATCTATAATCGTCATTCTACTATTCACATATTAGTCTTCTTTTTATGTTCTTTTTTTTGGCTTAAATGTATATTGGTGTGTTTCTATGAGTTACAGACTAGCGCAGTCTAGGAATGTTGACTACAATCTTTTCTTTAAAACATCGCACATGGTTGGTTCCATTCCACTCTATTTGCTATATATTACTTTATTATTTTTCAAGGATATAGCTTTTAGGGCACTTGTATAGGGCCTCTGAATTAAGACCGGAGGTCCAAAGGTCAGAAGTCCAAAGGTCCAGATTTGGCTGATACCAGTTTGCAGTCTTTAACCAGTGGGAATAATTCTTACTAAAGCTGGTTTGATTTGGTGAATTTGTTTGATAAATTTGAACATAACCAATTCTTAACCTTGTTATCTTCATGAATGGCTGGGGAATGTTCAATGATGTTTTCCTCAATGATGTTTTCAATTCGAACTGTATTTACTTGTTCCATGGCTGGGGAATGTTCTGTTGTGCATTGGGAAATTGGTTATCACTTATCATCAATATCTGACTGATTGCCACTTGGGACTCTGGTTAAGACATTTCAAATGTGTTTGTTATAAAGATATTATTATGGCCCTTTTCCTTTTTTGATTGATAAAAAATGTATTTAGAAAATTGAGACATGGCATTAATTAACCTTTTATATTTTTATATTTGTAGGAAGAGTTCGATGCAACGCGGTGGCTTGATAGATCTCTGATACGTCTTTGTTCAAGATTTGGGGATTATCGGAAGGATGATCCCTCCTCATTCAGCCTGCATTCAAATTTCTCATTGTTCCCTCAGTTTATGTTTAATCTGCGGCGTTCACAATTTGTACAGGTGAGCTGACATGCATTTTCATCCTTATCTACTGGAAAATGTTTTCTCCTCATTAATACTATAAGATTTTATGTTACAGGTTTTCAATAACAGTCCAGATGAGACAGCTTATTTCAGGATGTTACTCAATCGTGAGAGTATCACTAACTCGGTTGCCATGATCCAGCCTTCCTTGATATCATTTTCTTTTGATTCACCACCATCTCCGGTATTTCTAGATGTGGCATCAATAGCAGCTGATCGTATACTGCTACTTGATGCGTATTTTAGTGTTGTCATTTTCCACGGCATGACAATTGCTCAGTGGAGAAACATGGGTTATCAGAACCAACCTGAGCATGAGGTAACTAGAATAATCCACAACAATTTCTTCCCTTCATTACTAGCTCTAGGCTATCTTCTTTTTCAGATAGCTATGTTGTTCCTCTTTTTCTTTATGGATTACATTTTTGCTAGAAGTTGGTAGCCACTGTCGTACTGGTTCCACACTAATGGCCTTATGAGAAATGTCATTGTTGGTTGCATGTATTGTTTTACATTCTTTTTTATGGTCCATGTGCACACAATCTAAGTGTTCCACATACTGATGTTTCCTGTTCATTTTTTCAGCAATTTGCACAACTATTACAAGCACCACATGAGGATGCACAGATGATAATAAAAGGTCGATTTCCAGTTCCAAGACTAGTTGTCTGTGACCAACATGGTTCGCAGGTTTGTGATCTTCCACGTTTTATCTTGAATTCTCTTTCTGCCACCTTCATGTTGCAACATTCAACAAATGCTTTGAAAATTAATACATCCTTCTTAGCTGTTACTCGAATTCATCCCACGTGATAGTATTTTGTGCAAAATTCCTTGACATCATACCACATTGTGAAGAAAGTGACTTCAACTTATTAACGTCGCATACTATACAAAACTTTGCAGGCAAGGTTTTTGTTGGCTAAGCTGAATCCATCGGCCACATATAATTCAGCTCATGATGTTACTCCAGGTTCTGACATCATTTTCACTGATGATGTTAGCTTCCAGGTCTTCTGTGAGCACCTACAAAGGCTGGCAGTTCAGTCTTAAGGACATGTATATGCAAAAGTTGTACACCCTGATGATTCACTGGGTTCTTAGGTTGGAGTTGTGAGAAAATTTCCCTTTTGTGTTTCTCTTTGGCCACAGTTTTTGAGATCAGACATTTTTTCGGGAAATAATCTAAAGGAATGTGTAAGTTTCCCCCAGAGGTGTATTATCTACATAGTCTATACTTGTTTATGTTGGCATCACCCAGCTTTCTTCTGTAAGGTGGTTGCATGAATTGAGGTTTGTGTCATGTTTAGTTTATAGAAATGTAAGTTGCGGTCACAAGGTGGTTATAGTACAGTGCGCATACAATTGAGCAACTTGGGCAATTGTCCCTCATGAGGCACATGTGTAAATGTTACATTCTGGACACTGACATGCTCTTCGGCATTTCATTTTACTTAGGCATAAAAAATTCTAAAAATTTCTGTATTAACATCGTGGATAGGATTTTTCCTAAAAAATAAAATTTTGGGCCAAAAACTGAGATTTTAATTGCTACTTCCTTTATTTAAATTGTGGTGGTTCTTGTTTTTTAATACATATAGCTTTTATACTTAGACATGTTTTTTTATGCAGACCATTACAATTCTGAGTTTTGAGAAATGCTACTACAATTCACCTGTTCAGAGATGTGCATTATAATTTCATGTCTTGCCTATCCATGCCATTTTCTACGGCTGATACGTACAAGGGCCCATCGTTAGCATGTATAGCAGCAACAATTTCCACGGCGTCCCTTTGTGTCGTGCTTCGCCCTAAGCTGCATGTGCTGCTGCCTTCCCGTGTCCCTGTGCTGGCCGCTTGCTCATCCTCTGCTCACTCCCTGCGGTGCACCTTGACTTCGTGGGCGCCATGGCTGGCAGCATGACTACATCAGCGCCGTCTGCCTCGTCGTGTTCTTTGGTGGCTCGTACTTGCTCTGCCATACTTGCTGCGTCGTGGCTGTGCGCCTCAGTCCTGCGTCGGCAGCTGCACCTACTGTTTTGGTAGAGAACCAGGCCACGACGCCCAACATCGAGCAATGGGCGTCGCTGCTGCACGTGGCAGCCACGAGGAGTGCTAGGTGGTGAGGCGGCAGGGGCCGGAGGCGCTGCCAAGCGAAGGGATGATAGTTCTGCATGCAACGGTCGTAGCCGGTAGGGCGGAGGCAGTGGCGGTGATGGTGGACATGGGCGTCGACACATCGGCAGTCGATAAGCGAGGGAGGACTTTGCTGGACGTGTGCCCACGGCAGATGAGCACTCGCCTTCGCCTATAGCGACCTACGCTCGCCCTGGCAGGTGAGAGTGACCAGGCACGCGAGCTCCGAAACCCTGTCCCATGCTGATGGCACACTCCACGGCGTCGATGTGGGCGCTTGCGTGACGTGCCCGGCGGACCGCTGCTAAGCTTTGGTGCTCAGGGATGCGTAGCTAGAGGCTTGTAACACGTGACAAAGCAGCAACACCTGCTCAGTGCTCATGCAAATCTGTTCGTGCGGGAACACCATGGAGCAAAGGCCTCATCCTGGATGTGATGGACTGCATTGTCATCAAGATCTTTGAGGTCTACAACCAAATATGCATGGGTGGCGGCGTGCATTAGATCGAGGGGAGTGCAGCCACACACGGGGTGTCACTACTACAGATTGATACTTCATTGACACTTCGCAGCCGAATTTCACATCCATCTGTAAGCAATCGACAGAGATGCTCATAGCCATCAATATCAGCCCTGTGACCAACTTGGTGTACACCAACACAGTCGTATTGGCTTATAACCGTCCGTAATGAGTCCTTACTTCTGACGCATTGGAGCATGACCCCGCCTATGTTGGATGCACTACACCGTCATATTGGCTTATGATCCATCTGTGATGAGGGATGTTTCCGTCGCACTAGATGACGACCTGCCTGTGTAGGGTAGACTAACATAGTCGCATGGGCTTTATCATTTGTCTGTGATCAGACCCTTATTTCCGTAGCATTGGAGCATGATCGGCCTGGCTTATGATCATGATCACAGTCGCCTTGCAAAACGACCCAACTATGTGTAGTGCGTCGTCACTATCGCTTCCGCATATGAGCCGCCTGGTCATACAGCATGATCACCGTCGGTTTGCAACATGATACACAGTGATTGATGCTATAGTCGATGTCGGGTTACTAAAAGATTCAGGTGTGAAACACTATTCACCACGGCTGCATCAGATGAATATTGGCTGGAGAATAGAATTGCATCTGGTTTTGAAGTTGTATTTACTCATAATTCAGCTGGCCCTTAACAACTT
>CM041633.1:28698522-28710119 GCA_023333625.1 Bothriochloa decipiens
GACATGGAAGCATTTTGATCCAGAGGGTTGTCGCAAACCAATAAAAATTGAATCATGAAACAACGTTTTGATCTACTTGCGAATTAGAAATAGCTGACTCCATTGGTTCGCTCAGTTTTTGTAGGGCTAGGGGTTTTAAATGAATATTCATAGAATTGATAAATAAGCTAGAGCAATTGGCTTTTGACATTGAGGCATTTTGATCCAGGGTGTTGTCGCAATCCAATAAAAACTGAGTCCTGAAACGGCCTTTTTATCAAATGGCAGATTAGAAATAGCTGACTCCACCTGGTCACTCAGTTTCTGTGAGGCTAGGGGTTTAAATTGATGTAAGAGTGGATAAAGAAGCTAGAGCGATTAGTTTTAGACATGGAGGCATTTCGATCCAGGGGTTGCCGCAAATCAATAAAAACTAAGTCAGGAAACTGCGTTTCCATCAACTAGCGGATTAGCAATAGCTGAATCCAACTGTTCACTCATTTCCTTTGGGGATAGGGGTTTAAATGAATACTCAAAGTGTTTTGAAGGAAGCTAGAGCGAAGAGTTTTTGATATGAAGGCATTTCGATCCTGGAGGTTGTCGCAGACCAAGAAGAATTGAGTCCTAAAATGACCTTTTTATCAACTGGCATATTAGAAATAGCGAAATCCACCTGTTCACTCAGTTTCTACGGGGTTAGGGGTCTAAATGAATGTAAGAGTTGATAAAGCAGCTAGAGAAACTAGGTTTTTACATGGAAGCATTTCGATCCAGAGGGTTGTCACAAACCAATAAAAACTGAATCATGAAACTACGTTTCGATCTACTTGCGGATTAGAAATAGCTGACTCCACCTGCTCGCTCAGTTTTTGTAGGGCTAGGGGTTTTAAATGGATATTCATAGAATTGATAAAGAAGCTAGAGCACTTAGCTTTTGACATGGAGGCATTTCGATCCAGGGTGTTGTCGCAAACCAATAAAAACTGAGTCCTCAAACGGCCTTTTTATCAAATGGCAGATTAGAAATAGCTGACTCCACCTGGTCACTCAGTTTCTGTGAGGCTAGGGGTTTAAATGGATGTAAGAGTGGATAACGAAGCTAGAGCGATTAGTTTTAGACATGGAGGCATTTCGATCCAGGGGTTGTCGCAAATCAATAAAAACTAAGTCACGAAACTGCGCTTCCATCAACTAGCGGATTAGCAATAGCTGAATCCAACTGTTCACTCATTTCCTTTGGGGCTAGGGGTTTAAATGGATACTCAAAGTGTTTTGAAGGAAGCTAGAGCGAAGTGTTTTTTACATGAAGGCATTTCATTCCTGGAGGTTGTCGCAAACCAAGAAGAATTGAGTCCTAAAATGACCTTTTTATCTACTGGCATATTAGAAATAGCAAAATCCACCTGTTCACTCAGTTTCTGTGGGGTTAGGGGTCTAAATGAATGTAAGAGTTGATAAAGCAGCTAGAGAAACTAGTTTTTGACATGGAAGCATTTTGATCCAGAGGGTTGTCGCAAACCAATAAAAACTGAATCATGAAACTTCGTTTTGATCTACTTGCGGATTACAAATAGCTGACTCCACCTGTTCGCTCAGTTTTTGTAGGGCTAGGGGTTTTAAATGGATATTCATAGAATTGATAAAGAAGCTAGAGCAATTAGCTTTTGACATGGAGGCATTTTGATCCAGGGTGTTGTCGCAAACCAGTAAAAACTGAGTCCTCAAATGGCCTTTTTATCAAATGGCAGATTAGAAATAGCAGACTCCACCTGGTCACTCAGTTTCCGTGCTGCTAGGGGTTTAAATGGATCTAAGAGTGGATAAAGAAGCTAGAGCATTTAGTTTTTAATAGGGAGGCATTTTGACCCAGGGGGTTGTCACAAACCAATAAAAACTGAGTCACAAAACTGTGTTTCTATCTACTAGCGGATTAGAAATAGCTGACTCCACCTGGTCACTCAGTTTCTACGAGGCTAGGGGTTTAAATGGATGTAAGAGTGGATAAAGAAGCTAGAGCGATTAGTTTTAGACATGGAGGCATTTCAATCCAGGGGTTGTCGCAAATCAATAAAAACTAAGTCAGGAAACTACGTTTCTATCAACTAGCGGATTAGCAATAGCTGAATCCAACTGTTCACTCATTTCCTTTGGGGCTAGGGGTTTCAATGGACATTCAATGAGTTGATAAAGAATCTAGATCGATTAGTTTTAGACATGGAAGCATTTTGATCCAGAGGGTTGTCGCAAACCAGTAAAAACTGAATCATGAAACAACATTTTGATCTACTTGCGAATTAGAAATAGCTGATTCCATTGGTTCGCTCAGTTTTTGTAGGGCTAGGGGTTTTAAATGTATATTCATAGAATTGATAAAGAAGCTAGAGCAATTGGCTTTTGACATTGAGGCATTTCGATCCAGGGTGTTGTCGCAATCCAATAAAAACTGAGTCCTGAAACGGCCTTTTTATCAAATGGCAGATTAGAAATAGCTGACTCCACATGGTCACTCAGTTTATGTGAGGCTAGGGGTTTAAATTGATGTAAGAGTGGATAAAGAAGCTAGAGGGATTAGTTTTAGACATGGAGGCATTTCGATCCAGGGGTTGCCGCAAATCAATAAAAACTAAGTCAGGAAACTGCGTTTCCATCTACTAGCGGATTAGCAATAGCTGAATCCAACTGTTCACTCATTTCCTTTGGGGCTAGGGGTTTAAATGGATACTCAAAGTGTTTTGAAGGAAGCTAGAGCGAAGAGTTTTTGACATGAAGGCATTTCGGTCCTGGAGGTTGTCGCAGACCAAGAAGAATTGAGTCATAAAATGACCTTTTTATCAACTGGCATATTAGAAATAGCAAAATCCACCTGTTCACTCAGTTTCTGCGGGGTTAGGGGTCTAAATGAATGTAAGAGTTGATAAAGCAGCTAGAGAAACTAGTTTTTGACATGGAAGCATTTTGATCCAGAGGGTTGTCGCAAACAAAGAAAAACTGAATCATGAAACTACGTTTCGATCTACTTGCGGATTAGAAGTAGCTGACTCCACCTGTTCGCTCAGTTTTTGTAGGGCTAGGGGTTTTAAATGGATATTCATAGAATTGATAAAGAAGGTAGAGCAATTGCTTTTGACATGGAGGCATTTCGATCCAGGGTGTTGTCGCAAACCAATAAAAACTGAGTCCTCAAACGGCCTTTTTATCAAATGGCAGATTAGAAATAGCTGACTCCACCTCGTCACTCAGTTTCTGTGAGGCTAGGGGTTTAAATGGATGTAAGAGTGGATAAAGAAGCTAGAGCATTTAGTTTTTGTCGTTACCCAGGAAATGGGTACCCCAAACCCCTGGTTTATCGAACTAAACCACGCAAAATTAGCAACACGAACCCTCTTGTGACCTCCCGCGCTAACGTACAAAGGCCCGCAAGCTAAGACATATTGGGCTAACCTACGAACGGACAACGATGGCCCAAAGCCAAAGCCTGCTCGAGGGGCTACCGAACGGAATGGGACTGTACACTCGAGGGTATAATTCGGGCGACCCCTCGAGGACGGAACTTCCCCCGCCGAACGAGTCTACCCTCGAGGACAGAACTTCGTTCGGGCGAATGGGCGGTCCTCGAGGACAGTGCACCCCTCGGCTTACTGACTCTCCCGTACGGATCCGGGCGCATTCAATGCGATCTACCTACCCCCGCCTAACCGTATGGCCACAGTTACGGTAACAGTTGCAGGTGTGGTGTTCAAATCTGGCTTTTACCGCCCATGCCTCGGAATCCTGTGGATCATACTTCGCTGTTGCACCATGCCGAGCACTGTGCCATGTCCAGCACCCCCTCGAGACGTATGAATCAGTACGTTTCCCGCATTTCCTGGGATTCGACCTTATCCGGTGAGCTTGAGCCCTTCAACTCGACCCCCTCGACTTAAGCCAAGACCCTCGACCGCCGCCCCTCGACGTCATCAGATGAACCCTCAAGCGGAACTCCAATGACTCTAGGCTGCACTTCAACAACTCCCAACACGACTGCTGCAGGGCCTCCCATACCAACGTACATCACTACAGCAGCACCGACGTGATCGGCCTCAACGTCATACATCACCAGCCATGCGAACTCGAAATAGATGTACTCCTGTGCCCCTCCTTCATCTATAAAAGGAGGCGCCAGGACATTAGGAGCAAGAGAGGATCCAAAGCGTAGAAACGCTAAGTCTCTAGATCATAGAACAACACCGTGAGACAGTGTAAGGTCAAGAGCCAGGTGTCCGAAACCCCCAAGCTCCAACTCACGCTCCTCACATCTGCTTGTATTTTCCCCTGTACTAGCACTTCAGTGCAAGATAACACGAACTATCCTCCCCCCGCTGGACGTAGGGCCTTCTTTGCCTGAACCAGATAAATCGCCGTGTCCTTCTTGCATCACCCACCGGATGAAGGGAGCACGCAATTACAAATATTACTCATTGGTGTTAACCCCTTGAGGGTCAGGACACCGACAGTTGGCGCGCCAGATGGGAGGGAGCGAGTGACGGTACCGTAGCCCGGAGTACGATGCGCTCCTTGCCCCAATGTGGAAGGACCGTCTTGACCTTGGTTCGCGCCAAGGACTCGATCTCGTCCACCACATCGTGTGGGACGCCGTAGCCCACGGCCAACTCCGCCGGGGTGCGGGACTCCGACGCGGCACTGGCATCCCTCAGCCCGGGTTTGGAAGTCAACCTTCTCAGCACGTTAGAAGCCAATGACTTCTCCGGCTGCTCCGTCGACGGTTGCGGCGGCTGGCTCGACGCTGCTTTTGGCGCCTTCAGAGACAGTGGAGGTGTTGAGGCCGTCGCTTCCCCCGACACCACGACTTGTGGCATCGGCAGGACCACCATTGACGTGTCTTCCACCAGGTTCGGTACCGAGGCCTCCTCTAGTTGCACCCCTGGCAGCCGCGGGACCATCGACGCCTTCGACGCCGTTTCTTCTTCGGCCAGCAGCTCGTCCAGGGTGATCACGGACACCCATTGCTTGGGCAGTCCCGATGTCTCCTCTACCTCTGATGTCTCGGGCGGCTGCTGCGCTAGTTGGTCCAGCGGCGCCTTGCCCCTCGGTGGCGTCTGCTGTGCCTGCTGATGCTGGGGCTGGCCCCCAGTTTCCTCCTCCTCTTCCCACCGCTCTAGCGGCTCCTTCTCCCCGTCCTGCTGCGGCCGCGATAGCTCCGCTTCTTGCAGGGCCCTTGCTCCTGCTTCCTCTGGGCCTCAAGCTCGCGTAGCCCCGCCGGCCAAGGTCTCCGCTCTCCCGTCGAGGGGGGAAGAGGTGTGGTCTCCTCACCCTCAAGGTCGACAACGACTACCTCCTCTCCTGGCTCGTGGCCCTTGGGGGCTCCCGCCTGGGGTGCGGGGATCGAGGCCTCCGGTCGGCCAGGAGCGAAAGCTCCCGATGTCAGGGCTCAACCCCCTAGCGCCGGGCTGAGCTCGAGGGCCGCGGACGACAACATCAAGGAGGCGCTCCCTCCCTCTTGCGTCCTCCCTGGCTTGGAGTCACCACCCATCGCAGCCCCCGAGACGCTCGACCCTGCAGCAAGAGTGGAACCCGTCAGCCTACTGCGCGCCATAGCACCGAGGGCTGAGGACAACCACTTGGCTTCCCACGGAGCCAAGGGCCTCGACGTCGCACCTGTGACCAGGGCCTCCATCTTCATGGCTGTGTCCACCTTGAGCCGCTTAGCCGACACAAGAGACGCGTCCTCGATTTGGCGCTTGGGCCTGGATGAGAAGAGGACGGCAAAAAGTTTATTAAACTACGCAAGGAAGATGCAACGAAAAATAATTGAATTAGCTACACTTACCCAAAGGGGATAGAGGCCTTTTGGGTCCCCCTCGAACCGCCAGTGGATCTTGAGACCCCTCCCGAGGCCGAGCTCTTCCCAGGGCTGAGGTTGCTCGGGGCCATCGGTGGGGTCGCCGCGCCTCCCCGCTCCAACGAGGCCTCCTGAGCACGGCTCTGCTCCACCCGCGCCGACGACTGGGACCAGGTTTCCCAGATCAAAGTGGGTGGGGTCCTGCCTCGAGTACGACGGGAGGGGGTTCACCCCCTGGAGGCAAGGCCTCGGCCCCCCTTTTCCCACGCCGGCACTCCGAGGCCAACGCCATCGGCTGGGGGGCGCGCTCCTCCACCACCTACTCCTGCACGAAGGGGCGATCAGCATGGGAGGAACCCGACAAGATGCGGTTGAGAAGCCCCGCCACCCCCTCGACATCATCGCTGTCATCGTCAGCATCATCCTCATCTCCCTCGAACAAGGGAGACTCCTCCTCCGGGAGCCCATCACGTCTCTGCTCAGCGCGGTGCTTCGCAAGCCTTTTGCGCTCCCGGAGCTTCTTGGCTTTCTTCTTCTCCTCTTCGTCCTTACTCCACTTCTCTTGCTAGGCGGTGAAGCGTCTTACCTGACGATCGGGAGCGTCCTCCCTCAGCGGGGGCCTCGATCTCCGGCAGTCAATTCTCCCCTACATGAAAACGTTTAGTCACAGGGACAAGAGAAGGGGGGCGGAATGAAAATGCAAAAGGTATGGGTCGGGGCACTCACCCGGTCGAGGCAACCCTCCTCCGGCCGCATGGGGAGGCGGTTGACGTCTTCCACCCTGAACGAGCCCGCGACCATCCCCTTTACCTGCGCGATAACTTCTGTGGCGGATGGCTTCTGGCCGGACATCCGGCACTTCTCGAGAACCTCGGGCGCCGTCGAGGGGAGCATCACATCCATCCGCAGCGGGCGCTCCATCAGAGGGAGCACCCGTCGACTGTGGAAGGCCGAGACCACCACACCCGCCGTCAGGCCCGCCTCTTGAAGGGTCTTCATCGCGGCGACAAGGGGACGAAGTCGATGCTGAAGATCTCCCGCGACGCCGTGCGGCCAGTTGTATGGACACTCGGTGATAAGTTGCCCGGTGTACGGCGAGAGAAAGCCTCTGTCGTTACGAAGGTAGAACCACTGCTCGTCCCACTGGGAGTGGTTGGATGTCAACCCGGTGGGGATGTACTCGTGTGGCTCCTTCGACCTCCCGGTCTTCAACGCGAAGTTGAGGCACCCCGCTCTGATGATTCGCCTTACTCCTGGCGCCACCGGGGAGGCGAACCACTCCCCCTTGTAAAGGTGGAGCCACAGCTCCCAATGTGGCGCCATCCCGAGGTAGCCCTCGTAGACGGCCGCGAAGATGGCGGCATTGGAGATGGTGTTGGGGGAGAAATGGTGGAGCTTGACACCGTAGAAGTTCATCAACCCTCGCATGAACTCGCTCGGGGGCACACCGAACCCATGCCGATGATACTTGAGGAAGCTCACCACGTAGCCCTCCGGCGGGTTTGGCTCTTGGTGGTTCTTCGACGGCGCAACCCACTCCGGCCGATTCGGATCGGTGACGGGGCGGAGAAGTCCTTCCCCCACCAGCTCGTTCAACCGTTGCCGCATGACGGTCGACGGACGCCAGGGTTCGGCGGGCTGGAGGATGGGGGCCATGGCGGCAGCGGCAGCACAGATCTGCTCGGTGGGCGCGGCGGCGGCAACAACAGCACGAATCTCCTCGGCGGACGGACGACCAGGAAGGTTCCCAATCATGACTTCTCGCTCTAAGTTTTTGCCCTCACGCGTGCAGGAAAGCAGGAGTTCGGCAGGATGGCAAAAGTAGGGGCGAACAACGCCTATCCCCCTCCGTTTTTATACCCGGGAAGAGCAACAGGCGGAGTCCGGCGGCAGGGAAAAGGTAACTTCCCGCAATTAATGCATTTACCTGACCGTTCCCCCTCCATCCTAGACCAGATGCATGTGTCACACATCTAGCAAAGAGCCATTGCTCGGGCCCACAATGATCTCCACTACCACATCGTTTTAGCTTCCTCCTCAAATGGCGCGTCTAACGGTAAGAAAAATAAGCGTCGCTTACCGGCGGATTCTTCCAGGAGAAGGTAAACGGGCTCTGGCCCCGCCTCGAAGTCTCGAGGGAGCGAAGGCCAGTCCTCGAGTGAGGGCTCAACGGCCGCCCTTGAGCACCAAAAAAATACGGGCTCTGGCCCTACCTCGAAGTCTCGAGGGAGCGAAGGCTGGTCCTCGAGTGAGGGCTCAACGGCCGCCCTTGAGCACCAAAAAAATATGGGCTCTGGCCCTACCTCGAAGTCTCGAGGGAGCGAAGGCCGGTCCTCGAGTGAGGGCTCAACGGCCGCCCTTGAGCACCAAAAAAATACGGGCTCTGGCCCTACCTCGAAGTCTCGAGGGAGCAAAGGCCGGTCCTCGAGTGAGGGCTCAACGGCCGCCCTTGAGCACCAAAAAAATACGGGCTCTGGCCCCGCCTCAAAATCTCAAGGAAGCGAAGGCCGGTCCTCGAGTGAGGGCTCAACGGCCGCCCTTGAGCACCAAAAAAAATACGGGCTCTGGCCCTACCTCGAAGTCTTGAGGGAGCGAAGGCCGGTCCTCGAGTGAGGGCTCAACGGCCGCCCTTGAGCACCAAAAAAATACGGGCTCTGGCCCTACCTCAAAGTCTCAAAGGAGCGAAGGCCGGTCCTCGAGTGAGGGCTCAACAGCCACCTTTGAGCACCAGAACAATCGGGCTCCGGCCGTAAGCCTCGAGGGAGCGAAGGCTGGCCCCACGATCAGGGTTCGACAGTCGCCCTCGAGCACCCGAGTCAGGGGTGACCAAGGGGGAGCCAACACGAGGCCCTTCTCGAGAATGAACTCTCGAGACCCCTTTGGACGCATCCAAGGTGAAACGCTACGGACTTTATGGAATCCCCCCGAAGGGAGGCATCGAGCCGCCAAGACCTATCGAATGGAATCGGTATCCGTAGGTCCATTGCGTTTTGCTTTAATGAGACCGCCTTCAGGCCTCCTGCCGACCTCTATCGAACGAGGAACGGGCTCTCGCTTGGATTTTCCTATTACCAGCTCACTGAGAACTTCGTGGCTCACCCTATCGAGGGTAGTCTGACGCTTCTCGCCTCATGTCTGATCAAAAGGACTCGTGAGATGAATGCCGAGGCCAGCAACGCCCCAGCCGCACGAGGCTCGGGAGCACGACTGTGCTCGGCACCCCTCGATGAAAGAGGGTCAAAAATCCCCCGGGGGCTCCCCTCGGTAAAGCGCTGCGACTCCAGTTCAGGCCTGTACCCGACTGGACAAGCACCCTTCAACCAAAGACAAATAAAGCCCTCATAGGAGTCCTTCGACTCCTACGAGGCCTTGGGGGCTACCCCTGCGGGGGTCGCTCGCGTGCCCCCATGAAAAAATCTGAATCATGACCCGTTTCCAATTCCTGACCCCCTGCCCGAGTGTCATCACTCGAGCACGAGCTCGGGGGCTACTGTTGTTACCCAGGAAATGGGTACCCCAAACCCCTGGTTAACCGAACTAAACCCCACAAAATCAGCAACACGAACCCTCCAGTGACCTCTCGCGCTAACGTACGAAGGCCCGTAGGCTAAGACATATCGGGCTGACCCACGAACGGACAACGATGGCCCAAAGCCAAAGCCTGCTCGAGGGGCTACCGAACGGACCAGGACTGTACACTCGAGGGTATAATTCGGGCGACCCCTCGAGGACGGAACTTCGCCCGTCGAACGAGCCTGCCCTCAAGGACGGAACTTCATTCAGAAGAATGGGCGGTCCTCGAGGACAGTGCACCCCTCGGCTTACCGACTCTCTTGTACGGATCTGGGCGCATTCAATGCGATCTACCTACCCCCGCCTAATCGTATGGCCACAGTTACGGTAACAGCTGCAGGTGTGGCGGTCAAATCTGGCTTTTACCGCCCATGCCCCGGAATCCTGCGGATCATACTTCGCTGTTGCACCATGCCGAGCACTGTGCCATGTCCAGCACCCCCTCGAGACGTATGAATCAGTACGTTTCCCGCATTTCCCGGGATTTGACCTTATCCGGTGAGGCTCGACCCCTTCAACTCGACCCCCTCGACTCAAGCCAAGACCCTCGACCGCCGCCCTCGACGTCATCAGACGAACCCTCGAGCGGAACTCCAATGACTCCGAGCTGCACTTCAACAACTCTCGATGCGACGGCTGCAGGGCCTCCCATACTAACGTACATCACTACAGCAGCACCGACGTGATCGGCCTCAATGTCATACATCACCAGCCATGCAAACTCGAAATAGATGTACTCCTGTGCCCCTTCTTCATCTATAAAAGGAGGCGCCAGGACGTTAGGAGCAAGAGAGGATCCAGAGCGTAGAAACGCTAAGTCTCTAGATCACAGAACAACACCGTGAGACAGTGTAAGGTCGAGAGCTAGGCGTCCGAAACGCCCAAGGTCCAACTCACGCTCCTCACATCTGCTTGTATTTTCCCCTGTACTAGCACTTCGGTGCAAGATAACACGAACTATCCACCCCCCGCTGGACGTAGGGTCTTCTTTGCCCAAACCAGAATAAATCGCCGTGTCCTTCTTGCATCACCCACCGGATTAAGGGAGCACGCAATTACAAAAATTAATCATTGGTGTTAACCCCTCGAGGGTCAGGATACCGACAGTTTTTGACATGGAGGCATTTTGATCCAGGGTGTTGTCACAAACCAATAAAAACTGAGTCACAAAACTGTGTTTCTATCTACCGGTGGATTAGAAATAGCTGACTCCACTAGTTCACTCAGTTTCTGTGGGCTAGGGGTTTAAATGGATATTCAATGAGTTGATAAAGAAGCTAGAGCGATTAGTTTTAGACATGGAGGAATTTCGATCCAGGGGTTGTCACAAAATCAATAAAAACTGAGTCAGGAAACTGCGTTTCTATAAACTAGTGGATTAGCAATAGCTGAATCCAACTATTCACTCATTTCCTTTGGGGCTAGGTGTTTAAATGGATACTCAAAGTGTTTTGAAGGAAGCTAGAGCGAAGAGTTTTTGACATGAAGGCATTTCGATACCGGGGGTTGTCACAAACCAATAAGAATTGAGTCCTAAAATGACCTTTTTATCAATTGGCATATTAGAAATAGGGAAATCGACCTGTTCACTCAGTTTCTATGGGGTTGGGGGTCTAAATGAATGTAAAAGTTGATAAAGCAGCTAGAGAAACTAGTTTTTGACATGGAAGCATTTTCATCCAGAGGGTTGTCGCAAACCGATAAAAACTGAATCATGAAACTATGTTTTGATCTACTTGAGGATTAGAAATAGCTGACTCCACCTGTTCGCTAAGTTTTTGTGGGGCTAGGGGTTTTAAATGGATATTCATAGAATTGATAAACAAGCTAGAGCAATTAGCTTTTGACATGGAGGCATTTCGATCCAGGGTGTTATCGCAAACCAATAAAAACTGAGTCCTCAAACAGCCTTTTTAACAAATGGCAGATTAGAAATAGCTGACTCCACCTGGTCACTCAGTTTCTATAAGGCTAGGGGTTTAAATGGATGTAAGAGTGGATAAAGAAGCTAGAGCATTTAAGTTTTAGACATGGAGGCATTTCGATCCAGGGTGTTGTCACAAACCAATAAAAACTGAGTCACAAAACTGTGTTTCTATCTACCGACGGATTAGAAATAGCTGACTCCACCAGTTCACTCAGTTTCTATGGGCTAGGGATTTAAATGGATATTCAATGAGTGGATAAAGAAGCTAGAGTGATTAGT
>CM041633.1:28743531-28762433 GCA_023333625.1 Bothriochloa decipiens
AGTGAAATCCACCTGTTCACTCAGTTTCTGTGGGGTTAGGGGTCTAATTGAATGTAAGAGTTGATAAAGCAGCTAGAGAAACTAGTTTTTGACATGGAAGCATTTCGATCCTGAGGGTTGTCGCAAGCCAATAAAAACTGAATCATGAAACTACGTTTTGATCTACTTGCGGATTAGAAATAGCTGACTCCACCTGTTCGCTCAGTTTTTGTTGGGCTAGGGGTTTTAAATGGATATTCATAGAATTGATAAAGAAGGTAGAGCAATTAGCTTTTGACATGGAGGCATTTTGATCCAGGGTGTTGTCGCAAACCAATAAAAACTGAGTCCTCAAACGGCCTTTTTATCAAATGGCAGATTAGAAATAGCTAACTCCACCTGGTCACTCAGTTTCTGTGATTCTAGGGGTTTAAATGGATGTAAGAGTGGATAAAGAAGCTAGAGCATTTAGTTTTTGTTGTTACCCAGGAAATGGGTACCCCAAACCCCTGGTTTATCGAACTAAACCCCGCAAAATTAGCAACACGAACCCTCCAGTGACCTCCCGCGCTAACATACGAAGGCCCGCAGGCTAAGACATATCGGGCTGACCCACGAACGGACAACGATGGCCCAAAGCCAAAGCCTGCTCGAGGGGCTACCGAACAGACCAGGACTGTACACTTGAGGGTATAATTCGGGCGACCCCTCAAGGATGGAATTTCCCCCGCCGAACGAGCCTGCCCTCGAGGATAGAACTTTGTTCGGGCGAATGGGCGGTCCTCGAGGACAGTGCACCCCTCGGCTTACCGACTCTCCCGTACGGATCCAGGCGCATTCAATGCGATCTACCTACCCCCGTCTAACCGTATGGCCACAGTTACGGTAACAGTTGCAGGTGTGGCGGTCAAATCTGGCTTTTACCGCCCATGCTCGGAATCCTGCGGATCGTACTTCGCTGTTGCACCATGCCGAGCACTGTGCCATGTCCAGCACCCCCTCGAGACTTATGAATCAGTACGTTTCCTGCATTTCCTAGGATTCGACCTTATCTGGTGAGGCTCGACCCCTTCAACTCAACCCCCTCGACTCAAGCCAAGACCCTCGACCGCCACCCCTCAATGTCATCAGATGAACCCTCGAGCGGAACTCCAATGACTCCGGGCTGCACTTCAACAACTCCCAACGCAATTGCTGCAGGGCCTCCCATACCGACGTACATCACTACAGCAGCACCGACGTGATCGGCCTCAACGTCATACATCACCAGCCATGCGAACTTGAAATAGATGTACTCCTGTGCCCCTCCTTCATCTATAAAAGGAGGTGCCAGGACGTTAGGAGCAAGAGAGCATCCAGAGCGTAGAAGCGCTAAGTCTCTAGATCATAGAACAACACCGTGAGACAGTGTAAGGTCGAGAGCCAGGTGTCCGAAACCCCCAAGCTCCAACTCACGCTCCTCACATGTGCTTGTATTTTCCCCTGTACTAGCACTTCGGTGCAAGATAACACGAACTATCCTCCCCCCGCTGGACGTAGGGCCTTCTTTGCCCGAACCAGAATAAATCACCGTGTCCTTCTTGCATCACCCACTGGATTAAGGGAGCACGCAACTACAAATATTACTCGTTGGTGTTAACCCCTCGAGGGTCAGGACACCGACAGTTGGCGCGCCAGACGGGAGGGAGCGTGTGAAGGTACCGTAGCCTGGAGTACGATGCGCTCCTTGCCCCAATGTGGAAGGACCGTCTTGACCTTGGTTCGCGCCAAGGACTCGATCTCGTCCACCACATCGTGTGGGACACCGTAGCCCATGGCCAACTCCGCCGGGGTGCAGAACTCCAACGTGGCACTGGCATCCGTCAGCCCGGGGTCGAAAATCGACCTCCTCAGCACGCTAGAAGCTGCCGTCTTCTCCGGCTGCTCCATCGATGGTTGCGGCGGCTGGCTTGACGCTGCTTCTGGCGCCTTCGGAGGCAGCGGAGGTGTTGAGGCCGTCGCTTCCCCCGACACCACGACTTGTGGCGCCGGCAGGACCACCATCAACGCGTCTTCCACCGGGTTCGGTACCGAGGCCTCCTCTAGTTGCACCCCTGGCAGCCGCGGGACCATCGATGCCTTCGACGCCGTTTCTTCTTCGGCCAGCAGCTCATCCAGGGTGATCACGGACACCCATTGCTTGGGCAGTCCCGATGTCCCCTCTGCCTCTGACGTCTCGGGCGGCTGCTGCGCCGGTGGGTCTAGCGGCGCCTTGCCCCCCGGTGGCGTCTGCTATGCCTACTGATGCTAGGGCTGGCCCCTAGTTTCCTCCTCCTCTTCCCACCGCTCTAGCAGCTCCTTCTCCCCCTCCTGCTGTGGCCGCGGCAGCTCCGCTTCTTGCAGGCCCCCTGCTCCTGCTTCCTCTAGGCCTCGAGCTCGCGTAGCCCCGCCGGCCAAGGTCTCCGCTCTCCCATCGAGGGGGGAAGAGGTATGGTCTCCTCACCCTCGAGGTTGACGATGACTACCTCCTCTCCCGGCTCATGGCCCTCGGGGGCTCCCACCTGGGGTGCGGGGATCGAGGCCTCCGGTCGACCAGGAGCTCTATCCCCTGGCGCCGGGCCGAGCTCGAGGGCCACGGACGACAATGTCAAGGAGGCACTCCCTCCCTCTTGCGTCCTCCCTGGCTCGGAGTCACCGCCCGTCGCAGCCCCCGAGACGCTCAACCCTGCAGCAAGAGTGGAACCTGTCAGCCTACTGCGCGCCATAGCACCGAGGGCTGAGGACAACCACTTTGCTTCCCACGGAGCCAAGGGCCTCGATGTCGCACCTGTGACCGGGGCCTCCATCTTCATGGCTGTGTCCACCTTGAGTAGCTTAGCCGGCACAAGAGACGCGTCCTCGATTCGGCGCTTGGGCCTGGATGAGAAGAGGACGGAAAAAGTTTATTAAACTATGCAAGGAAGATGCAATGAAAAATAATTGAATCAGCTACACTTACCCGAAGGGGATAGAGGCCTTTTGGGTCCCCCTCGAACCGCCAGCGGATCTCGAGACCCCTCCCGAGGCCGAGCTCTTCCCGGGGCTAAGGCTGCTCGGGGCTATCGGTGGGGTCGCCGCGCCTCCCCGCTCCAACGGGGCCTCCTGAGCATGGCTCTGCTCCGCCCACGTCGACGACCGGGACCTGGTTTCCCGGATCAAAGTGGGTGGGGTCCCACCATGAGTACAACAGGAGGGGGGTGTACCCCCTCGAGGCGAGGCCTCGGCCCCCTTTTCCCACGCCGGCGCTCCGAGGCCGACGCCACCGGCTGCGGGGCGCACTTCTCCACCGCCTCGTCCTGCACGAAGGGGCGATCAGCATGGGAGGAACCCGACAAGATGCGGTCGAGACGCCCCGCCACCACCTCGACATCATCGCTATCATCGTTAGCATCATCCTCATCTCCCTTGGACGAGGGAGACTCCTCCTCCGGGAGCCCATCACGTCTCTGCTCAGCGTGGCGCTTCACAAGCCTTTCGCGTTCCCGGAGCTTCTTGGCTTTCTTCTTCTCCTGTTCGTCCTTACTCCGCTTCTCTTGCTGGGCGGTGAAGCGTCTTACCTGATGATCGGGAGCATCCTCCCTCAGCGGGGGCCTCGATCACCGGCAGTCGATTCTCCCCTACACGAAAACGTTTAGTCATAGGGACAAGAGACGGGGGGCAGAATGAAAATGCAAAAGGTACGGTTCGGGGCACTCACCAGGTCGAGGCAACCCTCCTCCGGCCGCATGGGGAGGCGGTTGACGTCTTCCACCCTGAACGAGCCCGCGACCATCCCCTTTACCCGTGCGACGACTTCCACGGCGGATGGCTTCTTGCCGGACATCCGGCACTTCTCGAGAACCTCGGGCGCCGCCGAGGGGAGCATCTCGTCCATCCACAACGGGCGCTCCATCAGAGGGAGCACCCGTCGACTGTGGAAGGCCGAGACCACCACACCCGCTGTCAGGCCCGCCTCTCGAAGGGTCTTCATCGCGCCGACAAGGGGACGAAGTCGACGCTGAAGATCTCCCGTGACGCCGTGCAGCCAGTTGTATGGACACTCGGTGATAAGCCGCCCGGTGTACGGTGAGAGAAAGCCTCCGTCGTTATGAAGGTAGAACCACTGCTCGTCCCACCGGGAGTGGTTGGACGTCAACCCGGTGGGGATGTACCCGCGTGGCTCCTCCAACCTCCCGGTCTTCAACGCGAAGTTGAGGCACCCCGCTCTGATGATTCGCCTTACTCCTGGCGCCACCGGGGAGGCGAACCACTCCCCTTGTAAAGGTGGAGCCACAGCTCCCAATGTGGCGCCATCCCGAGGTAGCCCTCGCAGACGGCCGCGAAGATGGCGTCGTTGGAGATGGCGTTGGGGGAGAAATGGTGGAGCTCGACGCCGTAGAAGTTCATCAACCCCCGCATGAACTCGCTCGGGGGCACACCGAACCCATGCCGATGATACTTGAGGAAGCTCACCACATAGTCCTCCGGCGGGTTTGGCTCTTGGTGGTTCTTCGACGGCGCAACCCACTCCGACCGATTCGGATCAGTGACGTGGCAGAGAAGTCCTTCCCCCACCAGCTCGTTCAACCTTTGTCGTGTGACGGTCGACGGACGCAGGGTTCGGCGGGCTGGAGGATGGGGGCCATGGCGGCAGCGGCAGCACAGATCTGCTCGATGGGCGCGGCGGCGGCAACAACAGCATGAATGTCCTCGGCGGACGAATGACCAGGAAGGTTCCCAATCATGACTTCTCGCTCTAAGTTTTTACCCTCACGCATGCAGGAAAGCAGGAATTCGGCAGGATGGCAAAAGTAGGGGCGAACAGCGCCTATCCCCCTCCGTTTTTATACCCGGGAAGAGCAACGGGCGGAGTCCGGCGGTAGAGAAAAGGTAACTTCCCGCAATTAATGCGTTTACCTGACCGTTCCCCCCTCGATCCTAGACCGGATGCATGCGTCACACCTCTGGCAAAGAGCCGTTGCTCGGGCCCACCACGATCTCCACTACCGCATCGTTTTAGCTTCCTCCTCAAAAGGCGCGTCTAACGGTAAGAAAAATAAGCGTTGCTTACCGGGTAAACGGGCTCTGGCCCCGCCTCGAAGTCTCGAGGGAGCGAAGGCTGGTCCTCGAATGAGGGCTCAACGGCCGCCCTTGAGCACCAAAAAATACGGGCTCTGGCCCTACCTCGAAGTCTCGAGGGAGCGAAGGCCTGTCCTCGAGTGAGGGCTCAACGGCAGCCCTTGAGCACCAAAAAAATACGGGCTCTAGCCCTACCTCGAAGTCTCGAGGGAGTGAAGGCCGGTCCTCGAGTGAGAGCTCAACGGTCGCCCTTGAGCACCAAAAAAATACGGGCTCTGGCCCTACCTCAAAGTCTCGAGGGAGCGAAGGCTGGTCCTCGAGTGAGGGCTCAACGGCTGCCCTTGAGCACAAAAAAATACGGGCTCTGGCCCCGCCTCGAAATCTCGAGGCAGCGAAGGCTGGTCCTCGAGTGAGGGCTCAACGACCGCCCTTGAGCACCAAAAAAAATACGGGCTCTGGCCCTACCTCGATGTCTCGAGGGAGCGAAGGCCGGTCCTCGAGTGAGGGCTCAACGGCCGCCCTTGAGCACCAAAAAAATACGGGCTCTTGCCCTACCTCAAAGTCTCAAAGGAGCAAAGGCCGGTCCTCGAGTGAGGGCTCAACGGCCGCCTTTGAGCACCAAAAAAATCAGGCTCCGGCCCTAAGCCTCGAGGGAGCGAAGGCTGGCCCCACGATCAGGGTTCGACAGTCGCCCTCGAGCACCCGAGTCAGGGGTGACCAAGGGGGAGCCAACACGAGGCCCTTCTCGAGAACAAACTCTCGAGACCCCTTTGGACGCATCCAAGGTGAAACGCTACGGACTTTATGGAATCCCCTCGAAGGGAGGCATCGAGCCACCGAGACCTATCGAATGGAATCGGTATCCGTAGGTCCATTGCGTTTTGCTTTAATGAGACCGCCTCCGGGCCTCCTGCTGACCTCTATCGAACGAGGAACGGGCTCTCGCTTGGATTTTCCTGTTACCAGCTCACTGAGAACTTTGTGGCTCACCCTATCGAGGGTAGTCTGACGCTTCTCGCCTCATGTCCGATCGAAAGGACTCGTGAGAAGAATGCCGAGGCCAGCAACGACCCAGCCGCACGAGGCTCGGGAGCTCGACTGTGCCCGGCACCCCTCGATGAAAGAGGGTCAAAAATCCCCCGGGGGCTCCGCTCGGTAAAGCGCTGCGACTCTAGTTCAGGCCTGTACCCGACTGGACAAGCACCCTTCAACCAAAGACAAATAAAGCCCTCATAGGAGTCCTTCGACTCCTACGAGGCCTCGGGGGCTACCCACGCGGGGGTCGCTCGCGCGCCCCCATGAAAAAATCTGAATCACGACCCGTTTCCAATTCCTGACCCCCTGCCCGAGTGTCATCACTCGAGCACGGGCTCGGGGGCTACTGTCGTTACCCAGGAAATGGGTACCCCAAACCCCTGGTTTACCGAACTAAACCCCACAAAATCAGCAACACGAACCCTCCAGTGACCTCCCGCGCTAACGTACGAAGGCCCGCAGGCTAAGACATATCGGGCTGACCCACGAACGAACAACGACGGCCCAAAGCCAAAGCCTGCTCGAGGGGCTACCGAACGGACCGGGACTGTACACTCGAGGGTATAATTTGGGCGACCCCTCGAGGACGGAACTTCGCCCGCCGAACGAGCCTGCCCTCGAGGACGGAACTTCGTTCAGGCGAATGGGCGGTCCTCGAGGACAGTGCACCCCTCGGCTTACCGACTCTCCTGTATGGATCCGGGCGCATTCAATGTGATCTACCTACCCCCGCCTAATCGTATGGCCACAGTTACGGTAACAGCTGCAGGTGTGGCGGTCAAATCTGGCTTTTACCGCCCATGCCCTGGAATCCTGCGGATCATACTTCGCTGTTGCACCATGCCGAGCACTGTGCCATGTCCAGCACCCCCTCGAGACGTATGAATCAGTACGTTTCCCGCATTTCCCGGGATTCGACCTTATCCGGTGATGCTCGACCCCTTCAACTCGACCCCCTCGACTCAAGCCAAGACCCTCGACCGCCGCCCTCGACGTCATCAGACGAACCCTCGAGCGGAACTCCAATGACTCTGAGCTGCACTTCAACAACTCCCGATGCGACGGCTACAGGGCCTCCCATACCAACGTACATCACTACAGCAGCACCGACGTGATCGGCCTCAACGTCATACATCACCAGCCATGCAAACTCGAAATAGATGTACTCCTGTGCCCCTCCTTCATCTATAAAAGGAGGCGCCAGGACGTTAGGAGCAAGAGAGGATCCAGAGCATAGAAACGCTAAGTCTCTAGATCACAGAACAACACCGTGAGACAGTGTAAGGTCGAGAGCCAGGCGTCCGAAACGCCCAAGCTCCAACTCATGCTCCTCACATCTGCTTCTATTTTCCCCTGTACTAGCACTTCGGTGCAAGATAACACGAACATCCTCCCCCCGCTGGACGTAGGGCCTTCTTTGCCCGAACCAGAATAAATCGCCGTGTCCCTCTTGCATCACCCACCGGATTAAGGGAGCACGCAATTACAAATATTACTCATTGGTGTTAACCCCTCGAGGGTCAGGACACTGACAGTTTTTGACATGGAGGCATTTTGATCCAGGGTGTTGTCACAAACCAATAAAAACTGAGTCACAAAACTGTGTTTCTATCTACCGGTGGACTAGAAATAGCTGACTCCACTAGTTCACTCAGTTTCTATGGGCTAGGGGTTTAAATGGATATTCAATGAGAAAGAAGCTAGAGCGATTAGTTTTAGACATGGAGGCATTTTGATCCAGGGGTTGTCGCAAAATCAATAAAAACTGAGTCAGGAAACTGCGTTTCTATAAACTAGCGGATTAGCAATAGCTGAATCCAACTATTCACTCATTTCCTTTGGGGCTAGGTGTTTAAATGGATACTCAAAGTGTTTTGAAGGAAGCTAGAGCGAAGAGTTTTTGACATGAAGGCATTTCGATCCGGGGGGTTGTCACAAACCAATAAGAATTGAGTCCTAAAATGACCTTTTTATCAATTGGCATATTAGAAATAGTGAAATCCACCTGTTCACTCAATTTCTATGGGGTTAGGGGTCTAAATGAATGTAAAAGTTGATAAAGCAGCTAGAGAAACTAGTTTTTGACATGGAAGCATTTTGATCCAGAGGGTTGTCACAAACCAATAAAAACTGAATCATGAAACTATGTTTTGATCTACTTGAGGATTAGAAATAGCTGACTCCACCTGTTCGCTTAGTTTTTGTAGGGCTAGGGTTTTAAATGGATATTCATAGAATTGATAAAGAAGCTAGAGCAATTAGCTTTTGACATGGAGGCATTTTGATCCAGGGTGTTGTCGCAAACCAGTAAAAACTGAGTCCTCAAACGGCCTTTTTATCAAATGGCAGATTAGAAATAGCTGACTCCACCTGGTCATGTAGTTTCTGTGAGGCTAGGGGTTTAAATGGATGTAAGAGTGGACAAAGAAGCTAGAGCATTTATGTTTTAGACATGGAGGCATTTCGATCTAGGGTGTTTTCACAAACCAATTAAAACTGAGTCACGAAACTGTGTTTCTATCAACTAGCGGATTAGCAATAGCTGAATCCAACTGTTCACTCATTTCCTTTGGGGCTAGGGGTTTAAATGGATACTCAAAGTGTTTTGAAGGAAGCTAGAGTGAAGAGTTTTGGACATGAAGGCATTTCGATCCTAGGGGTTGTCACAAACCAATAAGAACTAAGTCCTAAAATGGCCTTTTTATGAACTGGCATATTAGAAATAGTGAAATCCACCTATTCACTCAGTTTCTGTGGGGTTAGGGGTCTACATGAATGTAAGAGTTGATAAAGCAGCTAGAGAAACTAGTTTTTGACATGGAAGCATTTTGATCCAGAGGGTTGTCGCAAACCAATAAAACTGAATCATGAAACTACGTTTCGATCTACTTGCGGATTAGAAATAGCTGACTCCTCCTGTTTGCTCAGTTTTTATAGGGCTAAGGGTTTTAAATGGATATTCATAGAATTGATAAAGAAGCTAGAGCAATTAGCTTTTGACATGGAGGCATTTCGATCCAGGGTGCTGTCGTAAACCAATAAAAACTGAGTCCTCAAACGCCTTTTTATCAAATGGCAGATTAGAAATAGCTGACTCCACCTGGTCACTCAGTTTCTATGAGGCTAGGGGTTTAAATGGATGTAAAAGTGGATAAAGAAGCTAGAGAATTTAGTTTTTGACATCGAGGCATTTCGATCCAGGGTGTTGTCACAAACCAATAAAAACTGAGTCACAATACTGTGTTTCTATCTACCGGTGGATTAGAAATAGGAGACTCCACTAGTTCACTCAGTTTCTATGGGCTAGGGGTTTAAATGGATATTCATTGAGTTGATAAAGAAGCTAGAGCGATTAGTTTTAGACATGGTGGCATTTCGATCCAGGGGTTGTCGCAAAATCAATAAAAACTGAGTCAGGAAACTGCGTTTCTATCAACTAGCGGATTAGCAATAGCTGAATCCAACTTTTCACTCATTTCCTTTGGGGCTAGGTGTTTAAATGGATACTCAAAGTGTTTTGAAGGAAGCTAGAGCGAAGAGTTTTTGACATAAAGGAATTTCGATCCTGGGGGTTGTCACAAACCAATAAGAATTGAGTCCTAAAATGACCTTTTTATCAACTGACATATTAGAAATAGTGAAATCCACCTGTTCACTCAGTTTCTATGGGGTTAGGGGTTTAAATGAATGTAAGAGTTGATAAAGCAGCTAGAGAAACTAGTTTTCGACATGGAAGCATTTTGATCCAGAGGGTTGTCGCAAACCAATAAAAACTGAATCATGAAACTATGTTTTGATCTACTTGCGGATTAGAAATAGCTGACTCCACCTGTTCGCTCAGTTTTTGTAGGGCTAGGGGTTTTAAATGGATATTCATAGAATTGATAAAGAAGCTAGAGCAATTAGCTTTTGACATGGAGGCATTTCGATCTAGGGTGTTGTCGCAAACCAATAAAAACTGAGTCCTCAAACGGCCTTTTTATCAAATGGCAGATTAGAAATAGCTGACTCCACCTGGTCACTTAGTTTCTATGAGGCTAGGGGTTTAAATGGATGTAAGAGTGGATAAAGAAGCTAGAGCATTTAAGTTTTAGACATGGAGGCATTTTGATCCAGGGTATTGTCACAAACCAATAAAAACTGAGTCACAAAACTGTGTTTCTATCTACCGGCGGATTAGAAATAGCTGACTCCACCAGTTCACTCAGTTTCTATGGGCTAGGGGTTTAAATGGATATTCAAGGAGTTGATAAAGAAGCTAGAGTGATTAGTTTTAGACATGGAGGAATTTCGATCCAGGGGTTGTCGCAAAATCAATAAAAACTGAGTCACAAAACTGTGTTTCTATCAACAAGCGGATTAGCAATAGCTGAATCCAACTGTTCACTCATTTCCTTTGGGGCTAGGGGTTTAAATGGATACTCAAAGTGTTTTGAAGGAAGCTAGAGCGAAGAGTTTTTGATATGAAGGCATTTCGATCCTTGGGGTTGTCACAAACCAATAGGAATTGAGTCCTAAAGTGGCCTTTTTATCAATTGGCATATTAGAAATAGTGAAATCCACTTGTTCACTTAGTTTCTGTGGGGTTAGGGGTCTAAATGAATGTTAGAGTTGATAAAGTAGCTAGAGAAACTAGTTTCTGACATGGAAGCATTTCGATCCAGAGGGTTGTCGCAAGCCAATAAAAATTGAATCATTAAACTACGTTTCGATCTACTTGCGGATTAGAAATTGCTGACTCCACCTGTTCGCTTAGTTTTTGTAGGGCTAGGGGTTTTAAATGGATACTCATAGAATTGATAAAGAACCTAGAGCAATTAGCTTTTGACATGGAGGCATTTCGATCCAGGCTGTTGTTGAAAACCAATAAAAACTGAGTCCTCAAACGGCTTTTTTATCAAATGGCAGATTAGAAATAGCTGACTCCACCTGGTCGCTCAGTTTCTACGAGGCTGGGGGTTTAAATGGATGTAAGAGTGGATAAAGAAGCTACAGCAATTAGTTTTAGACATGGAGGCATTTCAATCCAGGGGTTGTCGCAAATCAATAAAAACTAAGTCAGGAAACTGCGTTTCTATCAATTAGCGCATTAGCAATAGCTGAATCCAACTGTTCACTCATTTCCTTTGGGGCTAGGTGTTTAAATGATACTCAAAGTGTTTTGAAGGAAGCCAGAGCGAAGAGTTTTTGACACGAAGGCATTTCGATCCTGGGGGTTGTCACAAACCAATAAGAATTGAGTCCTAAAATGGCCTTTTTATCAAATGGCATATTAGAAATAGTGAAATCCACCTGTTCACTCAGTTTCTATGGGGTTAGGTCTGAACGAATGTAAGAGTTGATAAAGCAGCTAGAGAAACTAGTTTTTGACATGGAAGCATTTCGATCCAGTGGGTTGTCGCATGATAATAAAAACTAAATCATGAAACTACGGGGTTCTTCACCGACATCATGCGTCCTCCCAGGCACGGAGTCGCCACCCACAGCGGCCCCCGAGACGCTCGACCCTGCAGCAGGAGTGGAACCCATCAGCCTACCGCGCGCCATAGCATCAAGGGCTGAGGACAACCACTTGGCTTCCCACGGGGCCAAGGGCCTCGACGACGCACCTGTAGCCAGGGCCTCCATCCTCGTGGCTGCATCCATCTTGAGCCGCTTAGCGGGCGCGAGAGACGCCTCCTCGATCTGGTGCTTGGGCCTGAATGGAAAGCAGAACAGCAAAAAGTTCATTGAAGCGCACAAAGAAGACGTAACGAAAAGAAAACGATTCAACGGCACTTACCCAAAGGGTATAGAGGCCTTTCGGGTACCCCTCGAACTGCCCGCAGATTTCGAGACCCCTCCCGAAGCTGAGCTCTTCGCAGGGCTAGGGCTGCTCGGGGCCGTCGGTGGGGTCGCCGCGCTTCCCTGCTTCGACGGGGCCTCCTGGGCACGCCTCTGCTCCGCGCGCGCCGACGACCAGGACCGGGTCTCCCGGATCGAAGTGGGTGGGCTCCCGCCTCGAGTACGACGCGAGGGGGGTGATCCCCGTCGAGGCGAGGCCTCGGCCCCCCTTTTTCCCCGTCGGCTCTCTGAGGCCGACGCCGCCGGCTGAGGGGCGCGCTGCTCCGCCACCTCCTCCTACACGAAGGGGCGGTCAGCGTGGGAGGATTCCAACAGGATGCGATCGAGGCGCCCCTCCACCCCCTCGACGTCATCACTGTCATCATCATCATCTTCATCTCCATCAGAGGGAGACTCCTCCTCCAGGAGCCCATCGCGCCTCTGCTCAGCGCAGCGCTTCGTGAGCCTTTCGCGCTCCCAGAGCTTCTTGGCTTTCTTTTTCTCCTCCTCATCCATACTCCGCTTCTCTTGCTGGGCGGTGAAGCGTCTTACCTGACGATCGGGAGCGTCCTCCCTCAGTGGACGCCTCGATCTTCGGTAGTCGATTCTCCCCTGCGCAAAGACGTTTAGTCACAGGGACATAAGAAAGGGGAGGAGGGGGAAAGAACTCGAAGGGCATGAGCCGGGGCACTCACCAGGTCGAGGCAACCCTCCTCCGGCCGCATGGGGAGACGGTTGATGTCTTCCACCCTAAACGAGCCAGACACCATCCCCTTTACTCGCGCGACGACTTCCGAGGTGGACGGCCTCTCGCCGGACATCCGGCACCTCCTGAGAAGCTCGGGCGCCGCCGAGAGGAGCATCTCGTCCAACCACAATGGGCGCTCCATCAGAGGGAGCACCCGTCGACTGTGAAAGGCCGAGGCGACCATCCCCACCGTCAGGCCCGCTTCTCGAAGGGTCCTCATCGCGACAACGAGGGGGTGAAGTCGACGCTGAAGGTCTCCCGTGACACCGAACGGCCAATTGTATGGACGCTCGGCGATGAGCCGCCCGGTGTACGGCGGGAGATAGCCGCCGTCGTTGCGAAGATAGAACCACTGCTCGTCCCACCGGGAGTGGTTGGTCGCCAACCCAGTGGGGATGTACTCGCGTGGCTCCTCCGACCTCCTGGTCTTCAACGCGAAGTTGAGGCATCCCACTCTGACGATTCGCCTTACTCCGACCGACACCGGGGAGGCGAACCACTCCCCCTTGTAGAGGTGGAGCCATAGCTCCCAATGTGGCTCCATTCCGAGATAGCCCTCGCAGACGGCCGTGAAGATGGCGGCGTTGGAGATGGCGTTGGGGGAGAAATGGTGGAGCTCGACGCCGTAATAGTTCGTCAGCCCCCGCATGAACTCACTTGGGGAACGCCGAACCCGTGCCGATGGAACTTGAGGAAGCTCACCACATACCCCTCCGGCGGATTTGGCTCTTCGTGGTCCCTGGGCGGCACAATCCACTCTGGCCGATTCGAATCTATGACGGGGCGAAGAAGTCCTTCTCTCACCAGCTCGGTCAGCCTCTGCCGCGTCACGGTCGACGGGCGCCAGGGCTCGGCGGGCTGGAGGACTGGGGCCATGGTGGCGGCGGTGGCACAGATCTGCTCGGTGGGCGCGGCGGCGGCAACAACAGCACGAATCTCCTCGGCAGACGGTCGACCAGGAAGGTTCCCAATCGCGACTTCTTGCTCTAAGTTTTTATCCTCACGCACGTAGGAAAGCAGGAGCTCGGCAGAATGGCAAAGGTGGGAGTGAACGCCTGTCTCCCTCCGTTTTTATACTCGGGAAGAGCAACGGGCGAAGCCCGGCGGCAGGGAAAAGGTAACTTCCCGCAATTAATGCGTTTACCTGACCGTTCCCCCCTCGACCCTCGACCGGACGCACGCATCACACCTCTGATAGAGAGCTCTTGCTCGGGCCCGCCACGATCGCACCGCTAAGCCCTTCTCCTCAAAAGGCGTGCCCAACGGTAAGGAAAAAGAACTGTCACTCGCTAACGGAGTTTTCTACATAAGGTAAAACGCACCTCGAAGTCTCGAGGGAGCGAAGGCCGGTCCTCGAGTGAGGGCTCAACGGCCGCCCTTGAGCACCGCAAAAAAGCGGGCCCCGACCCCGCCTCGAAGTCTCGAGGGAGCGAAGGCCGGTCCTCGTGTGAGGGCTCAACAGCCGCCCTTGAGCACCGCAAAAGAGCGGGCTCCGACCCCGCCTCGAAGTCTCGAGGGAGCGAAGGCCGGTCCTCGTGTGAGGGCTCAACGGCCGCCCTTGAGCACCGCAAAAGAGCGGGCTCCGACCCCGCCTTGAAGTCTCGAGGGAGCGAAGGCCAGTCCTCGAGTGAGGGCTTAACGACCGCCCTTGAGTACCGTAAAAGAGCGGGCTCCGACCCCGCCTCGAAGTCTCGAGGGAGCGAAGGCCGGTCCTCGAGTGAGGGCTCAACGGCCGCCCCTGAGCGCCGAAAGAGAATGGTTACTCGTCGACGGAGATTTCCACGAAAGGAGAAAACGGGGTCTGACCCTACCTCAAAGTCTCGAGGAAGCGAAGGCCGGTCCTCGAGTGAGGGCTTAACGGCTGCCCTTGAGCACCAAAATCGGGCTCCGGCCCTAAGTCTCGAAGGAGCGAAGGCTGACCCCATGAACAAGGTTCGACAGCCGCCTTCGAGCACCCAAGTCAGGGGTGACCAAGGGGAGCCAACACGAGGCCCTGCTCGAGAACGAACTCTCGAGACCCCTTTGGACGCATCCAAGGTGAAACGCTACGGACTTTATGGAATCCCCCCGAAGGGAGGCATCGAGCCGTCGAGACCTATCGAATGGAATCGGAACCCGTAGGACCATTGTGTTTTGCTTTAATGAGACCGCCTCCGGGCCTCCTGCCAACCTCTATCGAACGAGGAACGGGCTCTCGCTTGGATTTTCCTATTACCAGCTCACTGAGAACTTCGCGGCTCGCCCTATCGGGGGTAGTCCGATGCTTCTCGCCTCACATCCGATCGAAAGGACTCGTGAGAAGAATGCTGAGGCCAGCAACGCCCCAGCCGCGTGAGGCTCGGGGGCTCGCCTGTGTCCGGCGCCCCTCGACGAAAGAGGGTCAAAAATCCCCCAGGGGCTCCCCTCGGTAAAATGCTACGACTCCAGTTCCGGCCTATACCCGACTGGACGAGCACCCTTTAACTAAATATAAAATAAAGCCCTCACAGGAGTCTTTCGACTCCTACGAGGCCTCGAGGGCTACCCCCGCGGGGGTCGCTCGCGCGCCCCCCGCGAAAAAAAGTCCGAGTCACGTCTCATTCCTAAATTCCTGACCCCCTCCCCGAGTGACATCACTTGCGCAGGGGCTCAGGGGCTACTGTCGATACCCTGGAAACGGGTATCCCAGACCCCTTGCTTAACAAACTAAAACCCCACAAAATCAGCATCTTGACCCCTCCAATAACCTCCCGCGCTAACGTACGAAGGCCCATAGGCTGAGACGTATCAGACTGGCCCGCAAACGAACAACGACGGCCCAAAACCAAAGCCTGCTCGAGAGGCTACCGAACGGACTAGTACTGTATCACCGAGAGGCTACAGAACGGACTAGTACTGTATCACCGAGAGGTTGCCGAACGGACCAGTACTGTCCACCCGAGAGGATATCGAACGGACTAGTACTGTATACGCGAGGGTACGATTCGAGCGACCCCTCGAGGACGGAACTTCATCCTCCGAGCGAGCCTGCCCTCGAGGACGGAACTTCGCCCAGCGAACGAGCCTCCCCTCGAGGACGGAACTTCATCCGGGCGAATGGGCGGCCCTCGAGGACAGCGCACCCCTCGGCCACCAACTCCCCCGTACAGATCTGAGCGCATTTAATGCGATCTATCTACCCCCGCCTAACCGCATGGCCACAGTTACGGTAACAGTTACAGGCATGGCGGTCAGATCTACTTTTACCGCCCATGCCCCGGAATCCCGCAAGTCATATTACGCTGTTGCGCCATACCGAGCGCTGTGCCACGACCCGCACCGCCTCGAGACGTATAAACTAACATGTTTTCCATGTTTTTCGGGGTCCGATCTTATCCAGCGAAGCTCGACCTCCTCGGCACGACCCCCTCGGCTCCGGCCAGGACCCTCGACCGTCGCCCCTCGACTTCACCGAGCGAACCCTCGAGCTGAACTTCAACAACTCCCGATGCGACGGCTGCAGGGCCTCCCACACCGACGTACATCACTACAGCGGCACGGACATGATCGGCCTCAACGTCGTACGTCATCAGCGTCATGTGAACTCGAAATACATGTACACCTGTGCCCCTCCTTCGTCTATAAAAGGAGGCGCCAGGGCGTTAGAGAGAGGGACCGGACAAAAATCGAGAGGATCTAGAGCATAGAAACATTAAGGCCCTAGATCACAGAGCGACACCGTGAGCCTGTGCAAGGTCGAGAGCAAGGCGTCCGAACGCCCCAACTCCACCTTTCACTCCTCACACCAGCTTGTATTTTCCCCTGTACTAGCACTTCAGTGCAAGATAACACGAATCATCCTCCCCCCGCTGGACGTAGGGCCTTCTTTGCCCGAACCAGGATAAATTATTGTGTCCTTCTTGCATCACCCACCGGATTAGGGAGCACGCGAATACAATATTACTCGTTGGTGTTAACCCCTCGAGGGTCAGAACACTGACATTACGGGTCTAAACGAATGTAAGAGTTGATAAAGCAGCTAGAGAAACTAGATTTTGATATGGAAACATTTCGATCCAGAGGGTTGTTGTAAACCAATAAAAACTGAATCGTGAAACAATCCAGAGAGAAATTAGAAATAGCTGACTCCACCTGTTCGCTCAGTTTTTGTAGGGCTAGGGGTTTTAAATGGATATTCATAGAATTGATAAAAAAGCTAGAGCAATTAGATTTTTACATGGAGGCATTTTGATCCAGGGTGATCTAGGGGTATGTCGCAAACCAATAAGCACTGAGTCTTGAAACGGCATTTTTATCAAGTGGCAGATTAGAAATAGCTGACTCTCCCTGTTCACTTAGTTTCTATGGGGTTAGGGGACTAAGTGGATGTCAGAGTTAATAAAGCAGCAAGAGCAATTAGTTTTTGTCTTGTAGGCATTTCGATCCAGAGTGTTGTCACAAACCAATAAAAACTGAGTCATGAAACTACATTCCTATCAACAGGCGGATTAGAAATAGCTGACTCCCATCGTTCACTCAATTTCAGCGGGGCTAGGAGTTCAAATGGCCGTTCAAAATGTTAACAGATAACTTGGAGTGACATGGAGGCCTTTCGATCCAAGCATTGTCGCAAACCAATAAAAACTGAGTTACGAAACTATGTTTCTGTCTACTGGCCAATTAGAAATAGCTGACTCCACCTGTTCACTTAGTTTTTGTGGGGCTAGGGGTTCAAATGGACGTTCAAAGAGTTGATAAGGAAGCTAGAGCAATTAGTTTCTGACATGAAGGCATTTTGATTCTAGGCGTTGTTGCAAACCAATAAAAACTGAGTCAGAAACTGCCTTTCTATCTAACGACGGATTAGAAATAGCTGACTCCACTAGTTCACTCAGTTTCTATGGGGCTAGGGGTTCAAATGGACATTCAAAGAGTTGATAAGGAAGCCAGAGCAATTAGTTTTTGACATGAAAGCATTCTGATCCTGGGGGATGTCGCAAACCTATAAAAACTGAGTCACAAAACTGTGTTTCTATCTACCAGCAGATTAGAAATAGCTGACTCCACCTGTTCACTTAGTTTCTGTGGGGCCAGGGGTTCAAATGGATATTCAAAGAATTGATAAGGAAGCTAGAGCTGTCATGAAGGCATTTTGATCCTGGGGTTTGTCACAAACAATTTAGAACTGAGTCCTAAAACAACCTTTTTATCAACTGGCATATTGGAAATACCTGACTCCACCTGTTCACATAGTTTCTATGGGGCTAGGAGTTTAAATGGATACTCAAAAAGTTTTTAAGGAAGCTAGAGCAAAGAGTTTTTGACATGAAGGCTTTTTGATCCTGGGGTTTGTCACAAACCAATAAGAACTGAGTCCTAAAATGGCCTTTTTATCAACTGGCAGATTAGAAATAGCTGACTCCACCTGTTCACTCAGTTTCTGTGGGGTTAGGGGACTAAGTGGATGTTAGAGTTGATAACGCAGCTAGACAAATTAGTTTTTGACTTAGAGGCATTTCGATCTAGAGTGTTGTCGCAAACTAATAAAAACTGAGTCATGAAACTGCATTTCTATCAACTGGCGGATTAGAAATAGCTGATTCCAGTCGTTCACTAAGTTTCTATGGGGCTAGGAGTTTAAATGGGTGTTCAAAGTGTTAACAGATAACTTGGAGTTACATGGAGGCCTTTCGATCCAAGCATTGTCGCAAACCAATAAAAACTGAGTCACGAAACTAAGTTTCTGTCTATTGGCCGATTAGAAATAGCTGACTCCACCTATTCACTTAGTTTCTGTGGGGCTAGGGGTTCAAATGGACATTCAAAGAGTTGATAAGGAAGCTAGAGCAATTATTTTTTGACATGAAAGCATTTTGATCCTGGGGTTGTCGCAAACCAATAAAAACTAAGTCATAAAACTGCTTTTCTATCTACCAGCGGATTAGAAATAGCTGACTCCACCTGTTCACTTAGTTTCTATGGGGCTAGGGGTTTAAATGGACATTCAAAGAGTTGATAAGGAAGCTAGAGCAATTATTTTTTGACATGAAGGCATTTTAATCCTGGGGGTTGTCGCAAGCCAAAAAAACTGCGTCATAAAACTGCGTTTCTATCTACCAGCGGATTAGAAATAGCTGACTCCACCTGTTCACTCAGTTTTAGTGGGCTAGGGGATCAAATCGATATTCAAAGAATTGATAAGGAAGCTAGAGCTGTCACGAAGGCATTTTGATCCTGGGGTTGTCGCAAACAATTTAGAACTGAGTCCTGAAACAACCTTTTT
>CM041633.1:28792433-28809415 GCA_023333625.1 Bothriochloa decipiens
TGGCAGATTAGAAATAGCTGAATCCACCTGTTCACTCAATTTCTATGAGGTTAGGGGACTAAGTGGATGTAAGAGTTGATAAAGCAGCTAGCGAAATTAGTTTTTGACTTGGAGGCATTTTGATCCAGAGTGTTGTCACAAACCAATAAAAACTGAGTCATGAAACTGCATTTCTATCAACTGGCAGATTAGAAATAGCTGATTCTAGTCGTTCACTCAGTTTCTATGGGTGTCGTTACCGAGGAAATGTGTACCCCAAACCCCAGGTTTACTAAACTAAACCCCACAAAATCAGCAAACCAAACCCTCCAGTGACCTCCCGCGCTAACGTACGAAGGCCCGCAGGCAAAGACATATCGGGCTGACCCACGAACGGACGACGACGGCCCAAAGCCAAAGCCTGCTCGAGGGGTTACCGAATGGACCAGAAATTTGGGCGACCCCTCGAGGACGGAACTTCGCCCGGTGAACGAGCCTGCCCTCGAGAACGTAACTACGCCCGCTGAACGAGCCTGCCCTCGAAGACGGAACTTCGTTCGGGCGAATGGGCGGTCCTCGAGGACAGTGCACCCCTCGGCTATCGACTCTCCCGTATGGATTCGGGCGCATTTAATGCAATCTACCTACCCCCGCCTAACCGTATGGCCATAGTTACGGTAACAGTCGTGGGAGTGGCGGTCAAATCTTGCTTTTACCGCCCATACCCCGGAATCCTGCGGATCGTGCTTCGCTGTTGCACCATGCCGGGCACTGTGCCATGTCCAGCACCCCCTCGAGACGTATGAGTCAGTACGTTTCCCACATTTCCCGGGATTCAGCCTTATCCGGTGAGGCTCGATGCCTTCAACTCGACCACCTCGACCGCCGCCCCTCGACGTCAACAAACGAACCCTCGAGCGGGACTCAACAACTCCCGACGCGATGGCAGCAGGACCTCCCATACCGACGTACATCGCTACAGCGGCACCGATGTAATCGGCCTCAATGTCATACGTCATCAACGTCATGTGAACTCGAAATACATGTACCCCTATGCCCCTCCTTCATCTATAAAAGGAGGCGCCAGGGCGTTAGAAAAGGGGACCGGACTGATAAACGAGAGGATCTAGAGCATAGAAACGCTATGGCTTTAGACCACAGAACTACACCGTGAGCTTGTGTAAGGTCGAGAGCTAGGCGGCCGACCGCCAAAGCCCCACCTCATGCTCCTCACACCCGCTTGTATTTTCCCCTGTACTAGCACTTCGGTGAAAGATAACATGAATTATCCTCCCCCCGCTGGACGTAGGGCCTTGTTTGCCCGAACCAGGATAAATCGCCGTGTCCTTCTTACATCACCCACCAGATTAAGGGAGCACGCAATTACAAATATTACTCGTTGGTGTTAACCCCTCGAGGGTCAGAACACCGACAGTTGGCGCGCCAGGTAGGGGAGCCGCGTGTCACTAATGATTACCCGCCATTTTTCCGGATGGGCGACTTTGTTTCACCACTTCCGCGCGTTACGGTGGTCTGGTTTGGGAGCCTGGAGTTCATGTCCCTCGGCCAGGGCTATGACATGACCCTGCTCTCGATCAGTGACCCGAACGGAGGTCGCGGTACGCCACCACGCTCATGGGCGGCCGCTCGCCAGTCCCACCACCATGCTTCCACATCCAGAAGGAGGCACGGTCGACACCGCCATCAACCTAGGTCGAGGATGGTTCCCGTCGCTTTTTCCTCACCCCTGACCGGAGATGAGGAACCTCTTGTCGAGGGATCGTCTGACCCGAGTTCAGGGGTAGAGGGCGAACCGGCCGGACCCCACCACAACCCCGACTCCACCTTCGTAGTACGCTTATCGAGGAAGCACGACGAAGTCCCCGCTCGATCGAGCCCGCTCCCGCACGAGCTGTTCGAGCGTCGTCGGCGGCCTTCGTTCGACTTCAACAACACCACGACGACTATCTCGATAGCGACCCACTCCAACATGAGCACGTTGGAGGACCGCCCAGGCGCCCTTCTCTGTGTAATGACGGACGTGGAGACTGTCACACCGGCCTCCGAGGGCTTGGCCTTCGTAAGAGTGCCCGGCCCCCGGAGGTACACCGTTGGCACACTCCGACGGCAGTTGCAGGAGGAGGTGCGGGGGCAATTCCCTGTCTTCTGCTACGGCAACCCTGACTCTGACTCTGATCATTGGGATCCTACCCGTGAGTGCCTCCACATCGATGGTGATGTCAACTCCGATCAGGAAACCGTCGATCCAGCGGCCGCGGCAGCTATCGCTGCGGCGGGGGTGCTCCTCCCAGAGTAGAGGACCAACAACCAGACGCACCCCAAGAGACATGCCCTCGTCCTGTCGAGCAGGACGCACAGTTGGCACAAATTTGGGAGTTGCAGGCGAAGCTCGCTGACGAACAGGAACGATTGCGCCTGCTTGAGCTAACCCTCGAGCAAGAGCGACGACCGCCCGGCGGTAGAGCCCGAGCCAGGGCCCGAGAGGTCAACCGGCAGATCAACAAGGCAGGGGGACCCGAGCAACCCACAAACCATTATCCCCGAGCAAGCCAGAACTTTGTCGCGGCGGCTATGCTCCTATGCAATATGCCTGCGCCATCCAACCCGCAAGCTCGGTGGATACAACACGAGGTCGAGGACCTCCTCCAAGTAGCTGTTGTTCAGCAAGCTGAGAGCTCAGCCTCGAGGCATCGAGGGGCAGCCTCCGAACTGCAGGTCGAGCCCTCCCGGCCCAAAAAAAAGGGGCAGCCTCCTGGCCTGCTCCTTCTCTTGGGGGCTAGCCTTCATCGCCCCGAGCTGGGTTTCCAGGCTGGCGGCTTGGTTCTTCTCCTCCTGGACCAAGGCGGTGAGGGCGTTGCGCACCGCGGAGACTTCAGCAAAATTAGCCTCGAGCGAGCGGATGCGCTCCACGGAGCTTTGAGCCTCCCCCACGAGTAGCTCGATGCGCTCCTGGGCTCGGATGCTCTCGCCCTGGCCCTCTCCGCTTCGGCCTTGGCCATGTCAGCCTCCACCCTGGCACGCTTGAGCTCCTCCTTGAGGTGGGCGGCTTCCCCTCGAGCGGCCTCGGAGTCTTCCTTTGCTCGGGCGGCCTCCTCTTTGGCTTTGGCGGCCTCCTCCCTAGCCTGCTTTAGCTCCTCCTCGATTTCGGCCACCCTGCCCTACGCAGAGCCGCCGGCTTCGAGTTGGCGAAGCACTTCCTCCCAGTTGGTGTGCGTTTCATGGAGGAAGTATGACTTGGAGTAGGAACGCCTCCACACCTCCTGGGGACGAGAAGTCGAGGGGTGAGGCATTTCATACGAAAGAACTCAAAAAAAACGCATACGTTCTACACAGGGACTCGCCGCGAGGTTCCGGTCGAGGCCTTCGGCGAGCTCGACGCCCAGCTTCAGCAAGTGCTGCAGCCACGCCCGGGACCGCTCGGCGTCCTCCCAGCACTTAACTTCCGCTGGGTCATCCATCGTGATCCCCAGAGCACTGGAGTCGCCGAGTTCTCGTAGTACGATGCGCTCCTTGCCCCAATGTGGAAGGACCGTCTTGACCTTGGTTCGCTCCAAGGACTCGATCTCGCCCACCACATCGCGCGGGACGCCGTAACGCACAACCAACTTTGCTGGGGTGTGGAACTCCAATGCGGCGCTGGCATCCCTCAGCCCGGGGTCAGAAGTCGACCTCCTCAGCACGCCAGAAGCCGCCGTCTCCTCCGGCTGCTCCGTCGACGATTGCGGCGGCTGGCCTGACGCTGCTTCTGGCGCCTTCGGAGGCAGCAGAGGTGTCGAGGCCGTCGCTTCCCCCAACACCACGACTTGTGGCGCCGGCAGGACCACCATCGACGCATCTTTCATCGGTTTCGGTACCGAGGCCTCCTCCAGTTGCGCCCCTGGCAGCCGCGGGACCATCGACGCCTTCGACGCCGTTTCTTCTTTGGCCAGCAGCTCATCCAGGGTAATCATGGACACCCATTGCTTGGGCAGTCCGGAAGTCGCCTCTATCTCCGGCGCTTCGGGCGGCTGCTGCGCTGGCGCGTCCAGCGACGCCGTGTCCCCTGGCGGCATCTGCTGCGCCTGTTGGTGCTAGGGCTGGCCCCCAGTTTCCTCCTCCTCTTCCCACTGCTCCAGCGGCTCCTTCTCCCCCTCCTGCTGTGGCCATGGCAGCTCCGCTTCTTGTAGGGCCCCCTGCTCCTGCTCCCTCCGGTCCTCGAGCTCGCGTAGCCCCGCCGACCAGGGCCTCCGCTCTCCCGACGAGGGGGGAAGGGCCGTGGTCTCCTCACCCTCGAGGTCCACGACGACTACCTCCTCTCCTGGCTCGTGGCCCTCAGGGGCTCCCGCCTTGGGTGCGGGGATCGACCAGGAGCGGAAGCTCCCGACGTCAGGGCACCACCCCTTGGAGCCGGGCCGAGCTCGAGGGCCGCAGGCGACGACGATAAGGAGGCACTCCCTCCTTCATGCGTCCTCCCCGGCTCGAAGTCACCGCCGCCATGGCCCCCGAGACGCTCGACCCTTCAGCAAGAGTGGAACCCGTCAGCCTACCGCGCGCCATAGCACCGAGGGCTGAAGACAACCACTTGGCTTCCCACGGAGCCAAGGGCCTCGACGTCGCACTTGTGACCGGGGCCTCCATCCTTGCAGCTGCATCCATCTTGAGCCGCTTAGCCGGCGCAAGAAACGCCTCCTTGATTTGGCGCTTGGGCCTGGATGGGAAGCAGGACGGCAAAAAGTTTATTAAACTGCGCAAGAAAGACACAAGGAAAAGAAATTGAGTCAGCGACGCTTACCCGAAGGGGATGGAGGCCTTTCGGGTCCTCCTCGAACCACCAGCAGATTTTGAGACCCCTCCCGAAGCCGTGCTCTTCCCGGGGCTGAGGCTGCTCGGGGCTGCAGTGGGGTCGCCGCCCCTCCCTGCTTCGACGGGGCCTCCTGGGCACGGCTCTGCTCCGCCCGCGCCGACGACCGGGACCAAGTCTCTCGGATCGAAGTGGGTGGGGTCCCGCCTCGAGTACGACGGGAGGGGAGTGAACCCCCTCGAGGCGAAGCCTCGGCCCCCCTTTTTCCACGCCGGTGCTCCGAGGCCGATGCCACCGGCTGGGGGGCGCGCTTCTCCACCACCTCCTCCTGCACGAAGGGGCGGTCAGCATGGGAGGAACCTGACAAGATGTAGTCGAGGCGCCCCTCCACCCCCTTGACATCATCGCTGTCATCATCATCATCTTCATCTCCCTCGGATGAGGGAGACTCCTCCTCCGGGAGCCCGTCGCGCCTCTGCTCAGCGCGGCGCTTCGCAAGCCTTTCGCACTCCCGGAGCTTCTTGGCTTTCTTCTTCTCCTCCTCGTCCTTACTCCGCTTCTCTTGCTGGGCGGTGAAGCGTCTTACCTGATGATCGAGAGCGTCATCCCTCAGCGAGGGCCTCGATCTCCGGCAGTCGATTCTCCCCTACACAAAGATGTTTAGTCACAGGGACAAGGAAAAGGGGGGAGGGGGGATGAAAACATGAAAGGCACAGGTCGGGGCACTCACCAGGTCGAGGCAACCCTCCTCCAGCTACATAGGGAGGCGGTTGATGTCTTCCGCCCTGAACGAGCCCGCCACCATCCCCTTTACCCGCGCGACGACTTCCGTGGCGGATGGCCTCTGGCCGGACATCCAGCACCTCTTGAGAACCTTGGGCGCCGCTGAGGGGAGCATCTCGTCCAACCGCAGTGGGTGCTCCATCAGAGGGAGCACCCATCGACTGTGGAAGGCCGAGACCACCACACCCGCCGTCAGGCCCACCTCTTGAAGGGTCTTCATCGTGACGACAAGGGGATGAAGTCGACGCTGAAGATCTCCCGTGACACCGTGCGGCCAGTTGTATGGACGCTCGGTGATAAGCCGCCCGGTGTACGGCGGGAGGTAGCCGTCGTCGTTGCGAAGGTAGAACCACTGCTCATCCCAACGGGAGTGGTTGGACGTCAACCCGGTGGGGATGTACTCGCGTGGCTCCTCCGACCTCCCGGTCTTCAACGCGAAGTTGAGGCACCCCGCTCTGACGATTTGCCTTACTCCTGGTGCCACCGGGGAGGCGAACCACGCCCCCTTGTAGAGGTGGAGCCACAGCTCCCAATGTGGCGCCATCCCGAGGTAGCCCTCATAGACGGCCGCGAAGATGGCGGCGTTGGAGATGGCGTTAGGGGAGAAATGGTGGAGCTCAACGCCGTAGAAGTTCGTCAACCCCCGCATGAACTTGCTCGAGGGCACACCGAACCCATGCCGATGATACTTGAGGAAGCTCACCACGTAGCCCTCCAGCGGGTTTGGCTCTTGGTCGCCCCTCGGTGGCGCAATCCACTCCGGTCGATTCGGATCGGTGACGGGGTGGAGAAGTCCTTCCCTCACCAGCTCGATCAGCCTTTGCCGCGTCACGATCAATGGGCGCTAGGGCTCGGCGGGCTGGAGGACGGGGGCCATGGCGGCAGCGGCAGCATAGATCTACTCGGTGGGCGCGGCGGCGGCAACAACAGCACGAATCTCCTCGATAGATGGACGACCAGGAAGGTTCCCAATCGTGACTTCTCACTCTAAGTTTTTACCCTCACGCGCACAGGAAAGCAGGAGTTCGGCAGGATGGCAAAAGTAGGGGCGAACAGCGCCTGCCCCCCTCCGTTTTTAAACCCGGGAAGAGTAACGGGCGGAGTCCGGCGGCAGGGAAAAGGTAACTTGCCGCAATTAATGTGTTTACCTGACCGTTCCCCCCTCGATCCTCGACCGGACACACGCGTCACACCTCTGGCAAAGAGTCATTGCTCAGGCCCACCACGATCTCCACTACCGCATCATTTTAGCTTCCTCCTCAAAAGGCGCGTCCAACGGTAAGAAAAACAAGCGTCGCTTACCGGCAGATTCTTCTAGGAGAAGGTAAACGGGCTCTGGCCCCGCCTCAAAGTCTCGAGGGAGCGAAGGCCGGTCCTCGAGTGAGGGCTCAATGGCTGCCCTTGAGCACCAGAAAAATACGGGCTCTGGCCCTACCTCGAAGCCTCGAGGGAGCGAAGGCTGGTCCTCGAGTGAGGGCTCAACGGCCGCCTTTGAGCACCAGAAAAATACGGGCTCTGGCCCTACCTCGAAGTCTCAAGGGAGCAAAGGCTGGTCCTCAAGTGAGGGCTCAACGGCCGCCCTTGAGCACCAAAAAAGAATGGGCTCTGACCCCACCTCAAAGTCTCGAGGGAGCGAAGGCCGGTCCTCGAGTCTGGGCTCAACGGCTGCCTTTGAGCACCAGAAAAATCGGGCTCCGGCCCTAAGCCTCGAGGGAGCGAAGGCTGGCCCCACGATCAGGGTTCGACAGTCGCCCTCGAGCACCCGAGTCAGGGGTGACCAAGGGGGAGCCAACACGAGACCCTGCTCGAGAACAAACTCTCGAGACCCCTTTGGATGCATCCAAGGCAAAACGCTACGGACTTATGGAATCCCCCCGAAGGGAGGCATCGAGCCGCCGAGACCTATCGAATGGAATCGGTATCCATAGGTCCATTGCATTTTGTTTTAATGAGACCGCCTCCGGGCCTCCTGCCGACCTCTATCGAACGAGGAACGGGCTCTCGCTTGGATTTTCCCGTTACTAGCTCACTGAGAACTTCGCGGCTTGCCTTATCGAGGGTAGTCCAACGCTTCTCGCCTCACGTCCGATCGAAAGGACTCGTGAGATGAATGCCGAGGCCAGCAACGCCCCAGCCGCATGAGGCTCGGGAGCTCGACTGTGCCCGGCGCCCCTCAATGAAAGAGGGTCAAAAATCCCCCGGGGGCTCCCCTCGGTAAAGCGTTGTGACTCCAGTTCAGGCCTGTACCCGATTGGACAAGCACCCTACAACCAAAGATAAATAAAGCCCTCACAGGAGTCTTTCACCTACTACGAGGCCTCGGGGGCTACCCCCGCGGGGGTCGCTCACGCGCCCCCCACGAAAAAATCCAAATCACGTCCCGTTTCCAAATTCCTGGCCCCCTACCCGAGTGTCATCACTCGAGCAGGGGCTCGAGGGCTACTGTCGTTACCGAGGAAATGGGTACCCCAAACCCCAGGTTTACCGAACTAAACCCCGCAAAATCAGCAAACCAAACCCTCCAGCGACCTCCCACGCTAACGTACGAAGGCCCGCAGGCAAAGACTTATCGGGCTGACCCACGAACGGACGACGACGGCCCAAAGCCAAAGCCTGCTCGAGGGGTTACCGAACGGACCAGAAATTTGGGCGACCCCTCAAGGACGGAACTTCGCCCGGTGAATGAGCCTGCCCTCGAGGACTGAACTTCGCCCCGGCGAACGAGCCTGCCCTCGAGGACATAACTTCGCCCACCGAACGAGCCTGCCCTCGAAGACGGAACTTTGTTCGGGCGAATGGGCGGTCCTCGAGGACAGTGCACCCCTTGGCTACTGACTCTCCCATACGAATTCAGGCGCATTTAATGCAATCTACCTACCCCCGCCTAACCGTATGGCCATAGTTATGGTAACAGTCACAGGAGTGGCGGTCAAATCTTGCTTTTACCGGCCATACCCCGAAATCCTGTGGATCGTGCTTCGCTGTTGCACCATGCCGAGCACTGTGCCATGTCCAGCACCCCCTCGAGACATATGAGTCAGTACATTTCCCGCATTTCCTGGGATTCGGCCTTATCCGGTGAGGCTCGACGCCTTCAACTCGACCACCTTGACCGCCGCCCCTCGACGTCAACAAACGAACCCTCGAGCGGGACTCAACAACTCCCGATGCGATGGCAGCAGGACCTCCCATACCGACGTACATCGCTACAGCGGCACTGATGTAATCGGCCTCAATGTCATATGTCATCAACGTCATGCGAACTAAAAATACATGTACCCCTGTGCCCCTCCTTCATCTATAAAAGGAGGCGCCAGGGCGTTAGAAAAGGGGACCAGACTGAAAAACGAGAGGATCTAGAGCATAGAAACGCTAAGGCTTTAGACCACAGAACTACACCGTGAGCTTGTGTAAGGTCGAGAGCTAGGCGGCCGACCGCCAAAGCCCCACCTCACGCTCCTCACACCCACTTGTATTTTCCCCTGTACTAGCACTTCGGTGCAAGATAACACGAATTATCCTCCCCCTCGCTGGACGTAGGGCCTTCTTTGCCTGAACCAGGATAAATCGCCGTGTCCTTCTTGCATCACCCACCGGATTAAGGGAGCACGCAATTACAAATATTACTCGTTGGTGTTAACCCCTCGAGGGTCAGAACACCGACAATGGGGCTAGGAGTTTAAATGGGCATTCAAAGTGTTAACAGATAACTTGGAGTGACATGGAGGCCTTTCGATCCAAGCGTTGTCGCAACCAATAAACACTGAGTCACGAAACTATGTTTCTATCTACTGGCCGATGAGAAATAGCTGACTCCACCTGTTCACTTAGTTTCTGTGGGGCTAGGGGTTCAAATGCACATTCAAAGAGTTGATAATGAAGCTAGAGCAATTAGTATCTGACATGAAGGCATTTTGATCCTTGGGGTTGTCGCAAACCAATAAAAACTAAGTCACAAAACTGCGTTTCTATCTACCAGCGGATTAGAAATAGCTGACTCCACATGTTCACTCATTTTCAGTGGGGCTAGGGTTCAAATAGATATTCAAAGAATTGATAAGGAAGCTAGAGCTGTCATGAAGGCATTTTGATCCTGGGGTTGCCGCAAAAAATTTAGAACTGAGTCCTGAAACAACCTTGTTGTAAACTGGCATATTGGAAATACCTGACTCCACCTGTTCACTAAGTTTTTGTGGGGCTAGGAGTTTAAATGGATACTCAAAAAGTTTTAGGGAAGCTAGAGCAAAGAGTTTTTGACATGAAGGCTTTTTGATCCTGGGGTTTATCACAAACCAATAAGAACTGAGTCCTGAAACGGGCTTCTTATCAACTGGCAGATTAGAAATAGCTGACTCCACCTGCTCACTCTGTTTCTATGGGGTTAGGGGACTAAGTGGATGTTAGAGTTGATAAAGCAGCTAGAGCAATTAGTTTTTGACTTGGAGGTGTTTCGATCCAAAGTGTTGTCGCAAACCAATAAAAACTGAGTTATGAAACTGCATTTCTATCAACTGGCAGATTACAAATAGCTGATTCCAGTCCTTCACTCAGTTTCTATGGGGCTAGGAGTTTAAATGGGCATTCAAAGTGTTAACAGATAACTTGGAGTGACATGGAGGCCTTTCGATCCAAGCATTGTCGCAAACCAATAAAAACTGAGTCATGAAACTATGTTTCTGTCTACTGGTCGATTAGAAATAGCTGGCTCCACCTGTTCACATAGTTTCTGTGGGGCTAGGGGTTCCAATGGACATTCAAAGAATTGATAAGGAAGCTAGAGCAATTAGTTTCTTACATAAAGGCATTTTGATCCTAGGCGTTGTTGCAAACCAATAAAAACTAAGTCACAAACGGCCTTTCTATCTACCGACGGATTAGAAATAGCCGACTCCACCTGTTCACTCAGTTTCTGTGGGCCTAGGGGTTCAAATGGACATTCAAAGAGTTGATAAGGAAGCTAGAGCAATTAGTTTTTGACATGAAGGCATTTTGATCCTGGGGGTTGTCGGAAACCAATAAAAACTGAGTCACAAAACTGCGTTTCTATTTACCAGCGGATTAGAAATAGCTGACTCCACCTGTTCACTTAGTTTCAGTGGGGCTAGGAGTTCAAATGGATATTCAAAGAATTGATAAGGAAGCTAGAGCTGTCATGAAGGCATTTTGATCCTGGGGGTTGTCTAAAACAATTTTGAACTGAGTCCTCAAACAACCTTTTTATCAACTGGCATACTGGAAATACCTAACTCCACCTGTTCACTCAGTTTCTGTGGGGCTAGGAGATTAAATGGATGCTCAAAAAGTATTTAAGAAAGCTAGAGTGAAGAATTTTTGACATGACGGCTTTTTGATCCTGGGGTTTGTCGCAAACCTATAAGAACTGAGTCCTGAAACAGCCTTTTTATCAACTGGCAGATTAGAAATAGCTGACTCCACCTGTTCACTCAGTTTCTGTGGGGTTAGGGGACTAAGTGGATGTTAGAGTTGATAAAGCAGCTAGAGCAATTAGTTTTTGACTTGGAGGCATTTTGATCCAGAGTGTTGTCTCAAACCAATAAAAACTGAGTCACAAAACTGCATTTCTATCAACTGGCGGATTAGAAATAGCTGACTCCATTCGGTCACTCAGTTTCTCTAGGGCTAGGGCTTTAAATTGGTGTTCAATGTGTTAACAGATGACTTGGAGTCACATGGAGGCCTTTCGATCCAAGCATTGTCGCAAACCAATAAAAACTGAGTCACGAAACTATGTTTCTATCTACTAGCCGATGAGAAATAGCTGACTCCACCTGTTCACTTAGTTTCTGTGCGGCTAGGGGATTCAAATGGACATTCAAAGAGTTGACAAGGAAGCTAGAGCAATTAGTTTCTGACATAAAGGCATTTTGATCCTAGGGGTTGTCGCAAACCAATAAAAACTGAGTCAAACAGCGTTTCTATCTACTGGTGGATTAGAAATAGCCGACTCCACCTGTTCATTCAGTTTCTGTGGGGCTAGGGGTTCAAATGGACATTCAAAGAGTTGATAAGGAAGCTAGAGCAATTAGTTTTTGAGATGAAGGCATTTTGATCCTGGGGGTTGTCGCAAACCAATAAAAACTAAGTCATAAAACTGCGATTCTATCTACCAGCGGATTAGAAATAGCTGACTCCACCTGTTCACTTAGTTTCAGTGGGGCTAGGAGTTCAACTGGATATTCAAAGAATTGATAAGGAAGCTAGAGCTGTCATGAAGGCATTTCGATCCTGGGGGTTGTCGCAAACAATTTAGAACTGAGTCCTCAAACAACCTTTTTATCAACTGGCATACTGGAAATACCTGACTCCACCTGTTCACTCAGTTTCTGTGGGGCTAGGAGTTTAAATGGATGCTCAAAAAGTTTTTAAGGAAGCTAGAGTGAAGAATTTTTGACATGAAGGCTTTTTGATCCTGGGCTTTGTCGCAAACCAATAAGAACTGAGTCCTGAAACGGCCTTTTTATCAACTGGCAGATTAGAAATAGCTGACTCCACCTGTTCACTCAGTTTCTATGGGGTTAGGGGACTAATTGGATGTTAGAGTTGATAAAGCATCTAGAGCAATTAGTTTTTGACTTGGAGGCATTTTGATCCAGAGTGTTGTCTCAAACCAATAAAAACTAAGTCACAAAACTGCATTTCTATCAACTGGCGGATTAGAAATAGCTGACTCCATTCATTCAGTTAGTTTCTGCAGGGCTAGGACTTTAAATGGGTGTTCAATGTGTTAACAGATGACTTGGAGTCACATGGAGGCCTTTCGATCCAAGCATTGTCGCAAACCCACAAAAACTGAGTCACGAAACTATGTTTCTATCTACTGGCCGATGAGAAATAGCTGACTCCACCTGTTCACTTAGTTTCTGTGGGGCTAGGGGATTCAAATGGACATTCAAAGAGTTGACAAGGAAGCTAGAGCAATTAGTTTCTGACATAAAGGCATTTTGATCCTAGGGGTTGTCGCAAACCAATAAAAACTGAGTCAAACAGCGTTTCTATCTACCAGCGGATTAGAAATAGCCGACTCCACCTGTTCACTCAGTTTCAGTGGGGCTAGGGGTTCAAATGGATATTCAAAGAATTGATAAGGAAGCTAGAGCTGTCATGAAGGCATTTTGATCCTGGGGGTTGCCGCAAAAAATTTAGAACTGAGTCTTGAAACAACCTTGTTATAAACTGGCATATTGGAAATACCTGACTCCACCTGTTCACTGAGTTTCTGTGGGGCTAGGAGTTTAAATGGATACTCAAAAAGTTTTAGGGAAGCTAGAGAGAAGAGTTTTTGACATGAAGGCTTTTTGATCCTGGGGTTTATCACAAACCAATAAGAACTGAGTCCTGAAATGGGCTTTTTATCAACTGGCAGATTAGAAATAGCTGACTCCACCTGCTCACTCTGTTTCTATGGGGTTAGCGGACTAAGTGGATGTTAGAGTTGATAAAGCAGCTAGAAATTAGTTTTTCACTTGGAGGCATTTTGATCCAGAGTGTTGTCGCAAACCAATAAAAACTGAGTCATGAAACTACATTTCTATCAATTGCCAGATTACAAATAGCTGATTCTAGTCATTCACTCAGTTTCTATGGGGCTAGGAGTTTAAATGGGCATTCAAAGTGTTAACAGATAACTTGGAGTGACATGGAGGCCTTTCGATCCAAGCATTGTTGCAAACCAATAAAAACTGAGTCATGAAACTATGTTTCTGTCTACTGGCCGATTAGAAATAGCTGGCTCCACCTGTTCACATAGTTTCTGTGGGGCTAGGGGTTACAATGGACATTCAAAGAATTGATAAGGAAGCTAGAGCAATTAGTTTCTAACATGAAGGCATTTTGATCCTAGGCGTTGTTGCAAACCAATAAAAACTGAGTCAGAAACTGCCTTTTTATCTACCGACGGATTAGAAATAGCTGACTCCACCTGTTCACTCAGTTTCTATGGGGTTACGGGTTCAAATGGACATTCAAAGAGTTGATAAGGAAGCTAGAGCAATTGGTTTTTGACATGAAGGCATTTTGATCCTGGGGGTTGTCGCAAACCAATAAAAACTGAGTCACAAAACTGCGTTTCTATCTACCAGCGGATTAGAAATAGCTGACTCCACCTGTTCACTCAGTTTTAGTGGGGCTAGGGGTTCAAATGGATATTCAAAGAATTGATAAGGAAGTTAGAGCTGTCATGAAGGCATTTTGATCCTGGGGGTTGTCACAAACAATTTAGAACTGAGTCCTGAAACAACCTTTTTATCAACTGGCATACTGGAAATACCTGACTCCACCTGTTCACTCAATTTTTGTGGGGGCTAGGAGTTTAAATGGATACTCAAAAAGTTTTTAAGGAAGCTAGAGTGAAGATTTTTTGACATGAAGGCTATTTGATCCTGGGGTTTGTCGCAAACCAATAAGAACTGAGTCCAGAAACGGCCTTTTTATCAACTGGCAGATTAGAAATAGCTGACTCCACCTGTTCACTTAGTTTCTGTGGGGTTAGGGGACTAAGTGGATGTTAGAGTTGATAAAGCAGCTAGAGCAATTAGTATTTGACTTAGAGGCATTTTGATCCAGAGTATTGTCTCAAACCAATAAGAACTGAGTCACGAAACTGCATTTCTATCAACTGGCAGAATAGAAATAGCTAACTCCAGTCGTTCACTTAGTTTCTGTGGGGCTAAGAGTTTAAATGGGCATTCAAAGTGTTAATAGATAACTTGGGGTGACATGGAGGCCTTTCGATCCAAGCATTGTCGCAAACCAATAAAAACTGAGTCATGAAACTATGTTTCTGTCTACTGACCGATTAGAAATAACTGACTCCATCTGTTCACTTAGTTTTTGTGGGGCTAGGGGTTCAATTGGACATTCAAAGAGTTGATAAGGAAGCTAGAGCAATTAGTTTCTGATATGAAGGCATTTTGATCCTAGGTGTTGTCGCAAACCGATAAAAACTAAGTCAGAAACTACGTTTCTATCTACCGCTGGATTAGAAATAGCCGACTCCACCTGTTCACTCAGTTTTTGTGGGGCTAGGGGTTCAAATGGACATTTAAAGAGTTGATAAGGAAGCTAAAGCAATTTGTTTTTCACATGAAGGCATTTTGATCCTAGGGGTTGTCGCAAACCAATAAAAACAAGTCACAAAACTGCGTTTCTATCTACCAGCGGATTAGAAATAGCTGACTCCACCTGTTCACTCAGTTTTAGTGGGGCTAGGAGTTCAAATGGATATCCAAAGAATTGATAAGGAAGCTAGAGCTGTCACGAAGGCATTTTGATCCTGGGGGTTGTCACAAACAATTTAGAACTGAGTCCTGAAATAACCTTTTTATCAACTGGCATACTGGAAATACCTGACTCCACCTGTTCACTGAGTTTCTGTGGGGCTAGGAGTTTAAATGGATACTCAAAAAGTTTTAAGGAAGCTAGAGTGAAGAGTTTTTGTCATGAAGGCTTTTTGATCCTAGGGTTTGTTGCAAACCAATAAGAACATAGTCCTGAAATGGCCTTTTTATCAACTGGCAGATTAGAAATAGCTGAATCCACCTGTTTACTCAGCTTCTGTGGGGTTAGGGGACTAAGTGGATGTAAGAGTTGATAAAGCAGCTAGAGAAATTTGTTTTTGACTCGGACGCATTTTGATCCAGAGTGTTGTCACAAACCAATAAAAACTGAGTCACGAAACTGCATTTCTATCAACTGGCGGATTAGAAATAGCTGACTCCAGTCATGCACTAAGTTTCTATAGGGGTAGGAGTTTAAATGGACGTTCAAAGAGATAATAGATAACTTAGAGTGACATGGAGGCCTTTCGATCCAAGCGTTCTCACAAACCAATAAAAACTGAGTCACGAAACTATGTTTCTATCTACTGGCCGATGAGAAATAGCTGACTCCACCTGTTCACTTAGTTTCTGTGGGGCTAGGGGATTCAAATGGACATTCAAAGAGTTGATAAGGAAGCTAGAGCAATTAGTTTCTGACATAAAGGCTTTTTTATCCTAGGGGTTGTCGCAAACCAATAAAAACTGAGTCAAACAGCGTTTCTATCTACCGGTGGATTAGAAATAGCCGACTCCACCTGTTCACTCAGTTTCTATGGGGCTAGGGGTTCAAATGGACATTCAAAGAGTTGATAACGAAGCTAGAGCAATTAGTTTTTGACATGAAGGCATTTTGATCCTGGGGGTTGTCGCAAACCAATAAAAACTAAGTCACAAAACTGCGTTTCTATCTACCAGCGGATTAGAAATAGCTGACTCCACCTGTTCACTCAGTTTCAATGGGGCTAGGAGTTCAATTGGATATTCAAAGAATTGATAAGGAAGCTAGAGCTGTCATGAAGGCATTTTGATCCTGGGGGTTGTCGCAAACAATTTAGAACTGAGTCCTCAAACAACCATTTTATCAACTGGCATACTGGAAATACCTGACTCCACCTGTTCACTCAGTTTCTGTGGGGCTAGGAGATTAAATGGATGCTCAAAAAGTTTTTAAGGAAGCTAGAGTGAAGAATTTTTGACATGAAGGCTTTTTGATCCTGGGGTTTGTCACAAACCAATAAGAACTGAGTCCTGAAACGGCCTTTTTATCAACTGGCAGATTAGAAATAGCTGACTCCACCTGTTCACTCAGTTTCTGTGGGGTTAGGGGACTAAGTGGATGTTAGAGTTGATAAAGCAGCTAGAGCAATTAGTTTTTGACTTGGAGGCATTTTGATCCAGAGTGTTGTCTCAAACCAATAAAAACTGAGTCACAAAACTGCATTTCTATCAACAGGAGGATTAGAAATAGATGACTCCATTCGTTCACTCAATTTCTGTAGGGCTAGGACTTTAAATGGGTGTTCAATGTGTTAACGGATGACTTGGAGTCACATGGAGGCCTTTCGATCCAAGCATTGTCGCAAACCAATAAAAACTGAGTCACGAAACTATGTTTCTATCTACTACCCGATGAGAAATAGCTGACTCCACCTGTTCACTTAGTTTCTGTGGGGCTAGGGGATTCAAATGGATATTCAAAGAGTTGACAAGGAAGCTAGAGCAATTAGTTTCTGACATAAAGGCATTTTGATCCTAGGGGTTGTCGCAAACCAATAAAAACTGAGTCAAACAGCGTTTCTTTCTACCGGAGGATTAGAAATAGCTGACTCCACCTATTCACTCAGTTTCTATGGGGCTAGGGGTTCAAATGGACATTCAAAGAGTTGATAAGGAAGCTAGAGCAATTAGTTTTTGACACGAATGCATTTTGATCCTGGGGGTTGTCGCAAACCAATAAAAACTAAGTCACAAAACTACGTTTCTATCTACCAGCGGATTAGAAATAGCTGACTCCACCTGTTCACTCAGTTTCAATGGGGCTAGGAGTTCAAATGGATATTCAAAGAATTGATAAGGAAGCT
>CM041633.1:28809425-28997904 GCA_023333625.1 Bothriochloa decipiens
AAGCTAGAGCAATTAGTTTTTGACATGAAGGCATTTTGATCCTGGGGTTGTCGCAAACCAATAAAAACTAAGTCACAAAAATGCGTTTCTATCTACCAGCGGATTAGACATAGTTGACTCCACTCGTTCACTCAGTTTTAGTGGGTCTAGGGGATCAAATGGATATTCAAGGAATTGATATGGAAGCTAGAGCTGTCATGAAGGCATTTTGATCCTGGGGGATGTCACAAACCATTTAGAACTTAGTCCTGAAACAACCTTTTTATCAACTGGCATATTGGAAATACCTGACTCCACCGGTTCACTGAGTATCTGTGGGGTACTCAAAAAATTTTAAGGAAGCTAGAGCGAAGAGTTTTTGTCATGAAGGCTTTTTGATCCTGGGGTTTGTCGCAAACCAATAAGAACTGAGTCCTGAAATGGCCTTTTTATCAACTGGCAGATTAGAAATAGCTTAATCCACCTGTTCACTCAGCTTCTGTGGGGTTAGGGGACTAAGTGGATGTAAGAGTTGATAAAGCAGCTAGAGAAACTAGTTTTTGACTTGGAGGCATTTCGATCCAGAGTGCTGTCACAAACCAATAAAAACTGAGTCATGAAACTGCATTTCTATCAACTGGCCGATTAGAAATAGTTGACTCCAGTCGTGCACTGAGTTTCTACAAGGCTAGGAGTTTAAATGGACATTCAAAGCGATAATAGGTAACTTAGAGTGACATGGAGGCCTTTCGATCCAAGCGTTCTCGCAAACCAATAAAAACTGAGTCACGAAACCATGTTTCTATCTACTGGCCGATGAGAAATAGCTGACTCCACCTGTTCACTTAGTTTCTGTGGGGCTAGGGGGTTCAAATGGACATTCAAAGAGTTGATAAGGAAGCTAGAGCAATTAGTTTCTGACATGAAGGCATTTTGATCCTAGGGGTTGTCGCAAACCAATAAAAACTGAGTCAGAAACAGCGTTTCTATCTACCGGTGGATTAGAAATATCCGACTCCACCTGTTCACTCAGTTTCTGTGGGGCTAGGGGTTCAAATGGACATTCAAAGTGTTGATAAAGAAGCTAGAGCAATTAGTTTTTGACATGAAGGCATTTTGATCCTGGGGGTTGTCGCAAACCAATAAAAACTAAGTCACAAAACTATGTTTCCATCTACCAGTGGATTAGAAATAGCTGACTCCATCTGTTCACTCAGTTTTAGTGGGGCTAGGCATTCAAATATATATTCAAAGAATTGATAAGGAAGCTAGAGCTGTTATGAAGGCATTTTGATCCTAGGGGTTGTCACAAACAATTTAGAACTGAGTCCTAAAACAACCTTTTTATCAACTGGCATATTGGAAATACCTGACTCCACCTGTTCACTCAGTTTCTGTGGGGCTAGGAGTTTAAATGGATACTCAAAAGTTTTTAAGGAAGCTAGAGCGAAGAGTTTTTGACATGAAGGCCTTTTGATCCTAGGGTTTATCGCAAACCAATAAGAACTGAGTCCTAAAACGGCCTTTTTATCAACTGGCAGATTAGAAATAGCTGACTCCACCTGTTCACTCAGTTTCTGCGGGGATAGGGGACTAAGTGGATGTTAGAGTTGATAAAGCAGCTTGAGCAATTCGTTTTTCACTTGGAGGCATTTCGATCCAGAACGAAACTGCATTTCTATCAACTGGCGGATTGGAAATAGCTGACTCCAGTTGTTCACTCAGTTTCTATGGGGCTAGGAGTTTAAAAGGGCGTTCAAAGTGTTAACAGACAACTTGGAGTGACATGGAGGCCTTTCGATCAAGCATTGTCGCAAACCAATAAAAACTGAGTCACGAAACTATGTTTCTGTCTACTGGCCGATTAGAAATAGCTGACTCCACCTGTTCACTTAGTTTCTATGGGGCTAGGTGTTCAAATGGACATTCAAAGAGTTGATAAGGAAGCTAGAGCAATTAGTTTCTGAAATGAAGGCATTTTGATCCTAGGCGTTGTTGCAAACCAATAAAAACTGAGTCAGAAACTGCCTTTCTATCTACCGATGGATTAGAAATAGCTGACTCCACATGTCCACGCAGTTTTTATGGGGCTAGGGGTTCGAATGGACATTCAAAGTGTTGATAAGGAAGCTAGAGCAATTAGTTTTTGACATGAAGGCATTTTGATCCTAGGGGTTGTCGCAAACCAATAAAAACTAAGTCATAAAACAGCATCTCTATCTCCCAGCGGATTAGAAATAGCTGACTCCACCTGTTCACTCAGTTTCAGTGGGGCTTGGGGTTCAAATGGACATTCAAAGAATTGATAAGGAAGCTAGAGCTGTCATGAAGGCATTTTGATCCTGGGGGTTGTCACAAAACATTTAGAACTGAGTCCTGAAACAACCTTTTTATCAACTGGCATATTAGAAATACCTGACTCCACCTGTTCACTCAGTTTTTGTGGGCGAGGGGTTTAAATGGATGTAAGAGTTGATAAACAAACTAGAGTAATTAGTTCTTGACATGGAGGTATTTCGATCTAGGGGGTTGTCATAAACCAATAAAAAGTGAGTCACGAAACTACGTTTCTATCTACTGGAAGATTAGAAATAGCTGACTCCAACTGTTCACCAAACTAGTTCACTCAGTTTCTCTAGGGCTAGGAGTTTAAATGGATACTCAAAAAGTTTTTAAGGAAGCTAGACCGAAGATTTTTTGACATGAAGGCTTTTCGATCCTGGTGTTTGTCGCAAACCAATAAGAACTGAGTCCTGAAACGGCCTTTTTATCAACTGGCAGATTAGAAATAGCTGACTCCACCTGTTCACTCAGTTTCTATGGGGTTAGGAGACTAAGTGGATGTAAGAGTTGATAAAGCAGCTAGAGCAATTAGTTTTTGACTTGGAGGCATTTCAATCTAGAGTGTTGTCGCAAACCACTAAAAATTGAGTCACGAAACTGCATTTCTATCAACTGGCAGATTAGAAATAGCTGACTCCAGTCGTTCACTCAATTTCTATGGGGCTAGGAGTTTAAATAGACGTCCAAAGTGTTAATTGATAAGTTGGAGTGACATGGAGGCCTTTCGATCCAAGCATTGTCGCAAACCAATAAAAACTGAGTCACGAAACTATGTTTCTGTCTACTAGCCGATTAGAAATAGCTGACTCCACCTGTTCACATAGTTTCTGTGGGGCTAGGGGTTCAAATGGACATTCAAAGAGTTGATAAGGAAGCTAGAGCAATTAGTTTCTGACCTGAAGCCATTTTGATCCTAGGGATTGTTGCAAAACAATAAAAACTGAGTCAAAAACTGCATTTCTATCTACCGACGGATTAGAAATAGCTGACTCCAACTGTTCACTCAATTTCTATTGGGCTAGGGGTTCAAATGGACATTCAAAGAGTTGATAAGGAAGCTAGAGCAATTAGTTTTTGACTTGGAGGCATTTTGATCCTGGGGGTTGTCACAAACCAATTAAAACTGAGTCACAAAACTGCATTTCTATCTACCAGCGGATTACAAATAGTTGACTCCACCTGTTCACTCAGTTTCTGTGGGGCTAGGGGTTCAAATGGACATTCAAAGAATTGATAATGAAGCTAGAGCTATCACAAAGGCATTTTGATCCTAGGGTTTGTCACAAACCATTTAGAACTGAGTCCTGAAACAACCTTTTTATCAACTAGCATATTAGAAATAGCTGACTCCACCTGTTCACTCAGTTTCTATGGGCTAGGGGTTTAAATGGATGTAAGAGTTGATAAAGAAGCTAGAGCAACTAGTTCTTGACACGGAGGTATTTTGATCCAGGGGGTTGTCGTAAACCAATAAAAACTGAGTCATGAAACTGCGTTTCTATCTTCTGGCGAATTAGAAATAGCTGACTCCACCAGTTCACTCAGTTTCTATGGGGCTAGGAGTTTAAATGGATACTCAAAAAGTTTTTAAGGAAGCTAGAGCGAAGAGTTTTTGACATGAAGGCTTTTTGATCCTGGGGTTTATCGCAAACCAATAAGAACTGAGTCCTAAAACGGCCTTTTTATCAACTGGCAGATTAGAAATTGCTGACTCCACCTGTTCACTCAGTTTCTATGGGGTTTGGGGACTAAGTGGATGTAAGTGTTAATACAGCAGCTAGAGCAATTAGTTTTTGACTGGGAGGCATTTCGATCCAGAGTGTTATTGCAAAAATACTGATTTACCTTACCAGCAGGGGCTCCATGTTTTAGGTCCGTAGACCATAACCTCTCTGTCAATCTGGCGGGCGATGGTCAAAAGGCCTGGATCATCCTTCTTGACGACAAATGGCGGATCAAGAAGATAGCTCCAGTTTGACTGGAGCAGAGGCTTATCGAACCTCGTGTTTACTAACTTAACACCTTTAATTGGATCCTCGGGTTTCCCTGAGATCTTACCTTGCTCCAAGGATGGGACAGCTGCTGCTAATTGAGCTAATTGTTTTTCTAGCATTTTATTAAAGCTCAATCGATTTTTCATAGCAGAATTAAACCTATCCATTTTCTCACTTAGATTTTCAAGGATCTTATCATTAGCCATCATTTTCTTATTAATACTATCATTTATTTTAGATTGGCCTAAGACAAGATCTCTTAAGGAAGGTTGGTTACTAAAGGAATTATTGAAATTAAGATTGTAACCGTTACCTTGGTTTTGGTAGAAGGGGCGCGAGTTCCATCCTTGTTGTTGTTGGGGCCGGTACCCATTGTTGTTGCTGTTGTTGTTGATAAAGCTCACTTCCTCCTTCATTTTGGGACAATTATTTCCCGAATGATCACCTCCTCTACGCACCTTGCACCATAGATTTGCTTTGACGGCTCGTGCGGTGGCGTAGGGTTGAATGGCCTCTTGTTCCTTCTTGGAACCTTCTTCCATTTTTTTATCAAGAGGTCCATTTTAGCTGAGAGCATGTCCACCTCATTGAGGGCGTGGACACCTCTCTTTCTGGGCTGGAGGCATTCCTCATTCCATCCTTGGTTAGTGACCATTTTCTCTATGAGGTCCTTGGCATACTTGACCTTGTGTTGCAAGAATGCTCCTCCAGCGGCAGCATCAAGGAGACTATGGGCCAAACCGATCAGGCCATGGTAGAAACCTTGAATAAGGAGCCATTCCTCTATCCCATGATGAGGACAGGTGTGAATGTACTCCTGGAGATGTTCCCATGCTTTGGGAATCATTTCATCAGCTTGCTGTTGGAAGCTAGAAATCTTTCCACGAAGGGCGTTGGTTTTGCCCATCGGGAAGAACTTCTTGAGGAACGCATTGGCGCACTTCTCCCAGGTGGTGACTTCACTCTTGTTGGCGTGGAACCATTGCTTCGCCTTTCCCAATAACAAGAATGGGAAAGACGAAGACGAATGGCGTCTGCAGAGACATTCTTGATGGTGAAGGTATCACACAACTCCAGGAAGTGTTAGAGATGGCCATTGGCGTCCTCATGTGGCTTCCCACAGAATGGGTTGGATTGCACCATATTGATGAGCACAAGCTTGAGTTCAAAAGTCGCATCCCCAAGTTAAACTGTGGACCCATGGTGACATAGTCAGCCGACGGCGCAGAGTACTCAGAGATGGTCTTTTGGGCCATAACTTCCTTAGTAACTGGTGCTGAGCTTCCTTCCTCGAACGGATTCAGGTTTGAAATGAACCTTTGAGGTAGAACTTGATGGTGTCTAGTTCTCCTCAACAATTGCTCAGGATTTTCAAGAAAGTTTGACGGCAATTGGAAATCGCTCATGCACTATCTAGTTTCACGATAACGAAAAACAAGACAAGTGAGGGGTAAGCCCCTAGCATTACTTGATAACTAGATTGATAGTAGACTCTGGATTCACTTTTATTAAAATTCCTAGGCTGATGCTTTCCCTAGCAATGATGCCAGAAATGCTTGTTGGTATTTCTTAACGTCGCTACCAAAGATTGGCAACGGCGCTAGAAATGCCTATGTAGGTATTTCTTATGTCTATTAGATTATTCCACAAGCAAACAAAATATACCGATGTAGCACTTTACCGAGGATGAGTATTCCAAGGTATCATTATTTGTTTTATCCCAAGGGAAAGCAGTGCTAGGAGTGTTTAATAAAAGGGAGGAGATATTCTTATGTCTACTACAACCTAGTATCATCTAGTGGAGAAGGGGGGTAAGTGAATTACAGGAAGGGTAGGTAAATAAGATAAAGAAAACCTAATCTAGGGATAACTGGTAGAGTGTTAGCTAGGTGGGAGGACAACGAGTGAGTATAGGACTCCTATGTATCTAACTTTACTCCTATGGACTTGATCCTAATAGATAACTGACGTAGCTATACTGGCTCCTACAACTTGTGTGCGAGGGATATACGAGAGAGTAGGAGACAGAACCCCTGCTCAAGCGAATATACCCTTATCAGACGCCTTACCTTTTAATAAATAGTTTGTACATGAGGAGAAATCTTAATGCTGAGCAGGACCTATCACTTCCTGCCAATGCACCCCTACTGTCCGTCCAAACCAGCGGTAATCAAAGGTAAGACTAAGTATGAGCAGCACGCTCACACTTACTCCTACAACTCTAGCTAACATGAAGAAAGCTAAAGCTCCTATGCAAGATAGGACAATGATGCACACACAAGGAGTTGGTACAGGAAACCACTCCAACTAAGACAACTATACTACTAAGACAAGCACACAATAAGACTATAATATCTATAGACTTGCACTAAGTAAATACTTAATGTCGGTGTTCTGACCCTCGAGGGGTTAACACCAACGAGTAATATTGTATTCGCGTGCTCCCTAATCCGGTGGGTGATGCAAGAAGGACACAATAATTTATCCTGGTTCGGGCAAAGAAGGCCCTACGTCCAGCGGGGGGAGGATGATTCGTGTTATCTTGCACCAAAGTGCTAGTACAGGGGAAAATACAAGTAGGGGTGAGGAGTGTGAGGTAGAGTTTGGGCGTTCGGACGCCTTGCTCTCAACCTTACACAGGCTCACGGTGTCGCTCTGTGATCTAAAGCCTTAATGTTTCTATGCTCTAGATTCTCTCGGTTTTTTTTGGTCCTCTCCTCTAACGCCCTGGCGCCTCCTTTTATAGACGAAGGAGGGGCACAGGTGTACATGTATTTTGAGTTCGCATGATGCTGATGACGTTCGACGTTGAGGCCGATCACATCGGTGCCGCTGTAGTGATGTACGTCGGTATGGGAGGCCCTGCAGCCGTCGCGTCGGGAGTTGTTGAAGTTCAGCTCGAGGGTTCGCTCGGTGAAGTTGAGGGGCGATGGTCGAGGGTCTTGGCCGGAGCCGACGGGGTTGTGCCGAGGAGGTCGAGCTTCGCTGGATAAGACCGAATCCCGAAAAACACGGAAAACATGTTAGTTTATACGTCTCGAGGCGGTGCGGGTCGTGGCACAGCGCTCGGTATGGCGCAACAGCGTAATATGACTTGCGGGATTCTGGGGTATGGGCGGTAAAAGCAGATTTGACCGCCACGCCTGTAACTGTTACCGTAACTGTGGCCATGCGGTTAAGCGGGGGTAGATAGATCGCATTAAATGCGCCCGGATCCGTATGGGGGAGTCGGTAAAACGAGGGGTGTACTCTCATCGAGGGCCACCCATTCGCCCGGGTGAAGTTCCGTCCTCGAGGGGAGGCTCGCTCGCCGGGCGAAGTTACATCCTCGAGGGCAGGCTCATTCGGGGGATGAAGTTCCGTCCTCAAGGGGTTGCTCGAATTGTACCCTCGCGGGTACAGTACTAGTCCGTTTGGTAGCCTCTCGGGTGTACAGTACTAGTCCGTTCGGTATCCTCTCGGGTGTACAGTACTAGTCCGTTCGGTAGTTTCTCGAGTGGGCTTTGGCTTTGGGCCGTCGTCGTCCACGGGTCGGCCCGAAGTGTCTCAGCCTGCGGGTCATTGTACGTTCGCGCGGGAGGTCACAGGAGGGGTCGAGTTATCGTTTTTGCGGGGTTTAATTCGGTAAACCTGGGATTTTGGGGTACCCATTTCCTCGGTAACAACAGTAGCCCCCGAGCCCCTGCTCGAGTGATGGCATTCGGGTAGGGGGTCAAGAATTTGGAAATGGGACATGATTCGGATTTTCTCGTAGGGGGCGCGCGAGCGACCCCCGCGGGGGTAGCCCCCGAGGCCTCGTAGGAGTCGAAAGACTTCGGTGAGGGCTTTATGTATATTTAGTTAAAGGGTGCTCGTCCAGTCGAGCATAGGCCTGAACTGGAGTCGTAGCGATTTTACCGAAGGGAGCCCCCGGGGGATTTTCGACCCTCTTTCGTCGAGGGGCGCCGGGCACAGGCGAGCCCCCGAGCCTCGTGCGGCTGGGACATTGCTGGCCTCGGCATTCTTCTCACGAGTCCTTTCTATCGAATGTGAGGCGAGAAGCATCGAACTACCCCCGATAGGGCGAGCCGCGAAGTTCTCAGTGAGCTGGTAACGGGAAAATCCAAGCGAGAGCCCGTTCCTCGTTCGATAGAGGTCGACAGGAGGCCCGGAGGCGGTCTCATTAAAGCAAAATGCAATGGTCCTACGGATACCGATTCCATTCGATAGGACTCGGCGGCTCGATGCCTCCCTTCGGGGGGATTCCATAAAGTCCGTAGCGTTTCACCTTGGATGCGTCCAAAGGGGTCTCGAGAGTTCATTCTCGAGCAGGGCCTCGTGTTGGCTCCCCCTTGGTCACCCCTGACTCGGGTGCTCGAGGGCGGCTGTCGAACCCTGTTCGTGGGGTCAGCCTTCGCTCCTTCGAGACTTAGGGCCAGAGCCCAATTTTTGGTGCTCAAGGGCGGCCGTTAAGCCCTCACTCGAGGACCGGCCTTCGCTCCCTCGAGACTTTGAGGTAGGGTCAGAGCTCATTTTCTCCTTTCGTGGAAATCTCCGTCGACGAGTAACCATTCTCTTTCGGCGCTCAGGGGCGGCCGTTGAGCCCTCACTCGAGGACCGACCTTCACTCCCTCGAGAGTTCGAGGCGGGGTCGGAGCCCGCTCTTTTGTGGTGCTCAAGGGCGGCTGTTAAGCCCTCACTCGAGGACTGGCCTTTGCTCCCTCGAGACTTCGAGGTGGGGTCAGAGCCCGCCCTTTTGTGGTGCTCAAGGGCGGCCGTTAAGCCCTCACTCGAGGACCGGCCTTCGCTCCCTCGAGACTTCGAGGCGGGGTCAGAGCCCGCTCTTTTGTGGTGCTCAAGGGCGGCCGTTAAGCCCTCACTCGAGGACCGGCCTTCGCTCCCTCGAGACTTCGAGGCGGGGTCGGAGCGTTTTACCTTATGTAGAAAACTCCGTTAGCGAGCGACGGTTCTTTTTTCTTACCGTTGGGCATGCCTTTTGAGGAGAAGGGCTTAGCGGTGCGATCGTGGCGGGCCCGAGCAACGGCTCTCTATCAGAGGTGTGATGCGTGCGTCCGGTCGAGGGTCGAGGGGGGAACGGTCAGGCAAACGCATTAATTGCGGGGAGTTACCTTTTCCCTGCCGCCGGGCTCCGCCCGTTGCTCTTCCCGAGTATAAAAACAGAGGGGGACAGGCGCTGTTCGCAACTACTTTCACCATTCTGCCGAGCTCCTGCTTTCCTGCGCGCGTGAGGATAAAAACTTAGAGCGAGAAGTCGCGATTGGGAACCTTCCTGGTCGACCGTCCACCGAGGAGATTCGTGCTGTTGTTGCCGCCGCCGCGTCCACCGAGCAGATCTGTGCTGCCGCTGCCGCCATGGCCCCCGTCCTCCAGCCCGCCGAGCCCTGGCGCCCATCGACCGTGACGCGGCAAAGGCTGCTCGAGCTGGTGAGGGAAGGACTTCTCTGCCCCATCACCGATTCGAATCGGCCGGAGTGGATTGCGCCGCCCAGGGACCACGAAGAGCCAAATCTGCCGGAGGGGTATGTGGTGAGCTTCCTCAAGTTCCATCGGCATGGGTTTGGTGTGCCCCCAAGCGAGTTCATGCGGGGGCTGATGAACTTCTACGACGTCGAGCTCCACCATTTCTCCCCCAACGCCATCTCCAACGCCGCCATCTTCGCGGCCGTCTGCGAGGGCTATCTCGGGATGGAGCCACATTGGGAGCTATGGCTCCACCTCTACAAGGGGGAGTGGTTCGCCTCCCCGGTGTCGGTCGGAGTAAGGCGAATCGTCAGAGCGGGGTGCCTCAACTTCGTGTTGAAGACCGGGAGGTCGAAGGAGCCACGCGAGTACATCTCCACAGGGTTGGCGTCCAACCACTCCCAGTGGGACGAGCAGTGGTTCTATCTTCGCAACGACGGCGCCTATCTCCCGCCGTACACCGGGCGGCTCATCGCCGAGCGTCCATACAATTGGCCGTTCGGTGTCGTGGGAGACCTTCAGCGTCGACTTCATCCCCTCGTCGTCGTGATGAGGACCCTTTGAGAAGCGGGCCTGACGGCGGGGATGGTCGTCTCAGCCTTTCACAGTCGACGGGTGCTCCCTTTGATGGAGCGCCCGTTGCGGTTGGACGAGATGCTCCCCTCGGCGGCGCCCGAGCTTCTCAGGAGGTGCCGGATGTCCGGCGAGAGGCCGTCCGCCTCGGAAGTCATCGCACGGGTAAAGGGGATGGTGGCTGGCTCGTTCAGGGTGGAAGACGTCAACCGACTCCCCATGCGGCCGAAGGAGGGTTGCCTCGACCTGGTGAGTGCCCCGATTCGTGCCCTTCGAGTTCTGCCCCCCCCCCCCCCGTTTTTTTTCTTGTCCCTATGACTAAACGTCCTTGCGGAGGGGAGAATCGACCATCGGAGATCGAGGCCTCCACTGAGGGAGGACGCTCCCGATCGTCAGGTAAGACACTTCACCGCCCAGCAAGAGAAGCGGAGTAAGGACGAGGAGGAGAAAAAGAAAGCCAAGAAGCTCCGGGAGCGCGAAAGGCTCGCGAAGCGCCGCGATGAGCAGAGGCGCGACGGGCTCTCGGAGGAGGAGTCTCCCTCTGATGGAGATGAAGATGATGATGATGACAGTGATGACGTCGAGGGGGTGGAGGGGCGCCTCGACCGCATCCTGTCGGATTCCTCCCATGCTGACCGCCCCTTCGTGCAGGAGGAGGCGGCGGAACAGCGCGCCCCTCAGCCGGCGGCGTCGGCCTCGGAGCGCCGACATGGAAAAAGGGGGGCCGAGGCCTCGCCTCGAGGGGGATCACCCCCCTCGCGTCGTACTCGAGGCGGGAGCCCACCCACTTCGATCCGGGAGACCCGGTCCCGGTCGTCGGCGCGCGCGGAGCAGAGGCGTGCCCAGGAGGCCCCGTCGAAGCAGGGAAGCGCGGCAACCCCACCGACGGCCCCGAGCAGCCCCAGCCCTGCGAAGAGCTCGGCTTCGGGAGGGGTCTCGAAATCTACGGGCAGTTCGAGGGGTACCCAAAAGGCCTCTATACCCTTCGGGTAAGTGTCGTTGAATCGTTTTCTTTTCGTTGCGTCTTCCTTATGCGCTTCTTTTTGCCGTTCTGCTTCCCATTCAGGCCCAAGCGCCAGATCGAGGAGGCGTCTCTCACGCCGGCTAAGCGGCTCAAGATGGATGCAGCCGCGAAGATGGAGGCCCGGCTACAGGTGCGTCGTCGAGGCCCTTGGCCCCATGGGAAGCCAAGTGGTTGTCCTCAGCCCTTGGTGCTATGGCGCGCGGTAGGCTGACGGGTTCCACTCCTGCTGCAGGGTCGAGCGTCTCGGGGGCCACGGCGGGTGGCGACTCCGTGCCGGGGAGGACGCATGACGGAGGGAGCGCTTCCTTGACGTCACCGCCTGCGGCCCTCGAGCTCAACCCGGCACCAGGAGGCGGTGCCCCGACGTCGGGAGCTTCCGTTCCTGGCGATCCAGAGGCTTCGATCCCCGCACCCAAGGCGGGAGCCCCCGAGGGCCATGAGCCAGGAGAGGAGGTCGTCGTCGTGGACCTCGAGGGTGAGGAGACCTCAACCCTTCCCCCCTCGACGGGAGAGCAGCGGCCCTGGCCGGTGGGGCTGCGCGAGCTCGAGGCCCAGAGGGAGCAGGAGCAGGGGACCCTGCAAGAAGCGGAGCTGCCACGACCGCAGCAGGAGGAGGAGAAAACTGGGGGCCAGCCCCAGCATCAGCAAGCGCAGCAGACGCCGCCAGGGGACGCGGCGCTGCTGGACCCGCCGGTGCAGCAACCACCCGAGACGTCGGAGGCGGAAGCGACTTCCGGACTGCCCAAACAATGGGTGTCCGTGATTACTTTGGACGAGTTGTTGGCCGCAGGAGAAGCGGCGTCAAAGGCGTCGACGGTCCCGCGGCTGCCGGGGGCACAACCGGAGGATGCCTCGGTACCGAGCCCGACGGAAGATGTGCCGACGGTGGTCCCACCGGCGCTACAAGTCATGGCGTTGGGTGAAGCGACGGCCTCCACACCTCCGCTGCCTCCGATGGCACCGGAAGCAGCACCGAATCAGGCGACGCAACCGTCGACGGAGCAGCCGGAGGAGACGGTGGCTTCTGGCGTGCTGAGGAGGTCGACGTCTGACCCCGGGCTGAGGAGTGCCCGCGCCGCGTCGGAGTTCCGCATCCCGGGGGAGTTGGCCGTGGGCTACGGCGTTCCGGGCGATGTGGTGGAGGAGATCGAGTCCTTGGTGCGAGCCAAGGTCAAGATGGTCCTTCCGCATTGGGGCAAGGAGCGCATCGTGCTCCGGGAACTCGGTGATTCCAGCGCTCCGGGGATCGAGATGAACGACCCGGCGAAGGTCGAGTGCTGGGAGGAGGCCGAGCGGTCCCGGGTGTGGCTGCGGCACCTGCTGAAACTAGGCGTCGAGCTCGCCGAAGGCCTTGACCGGAACCTCGCGGTGAGTCGCTGTGTTAGGCCATATGTAGTTTTTTAAGTTCTTTCGTATGGGATGCCTTAACCCTCGATTTCCTATCCCTAGGAGGCGCGGAGGCGGTCCTACTCCAAGTCAGTCTTCCTCCATGAAACGCACAACAGCCAGGAGGAAGTGCTTCGCCAACTCGAGGCCGGCCGCTCTGCGCAGAGCAGGGTGGCCGAGCTCGAGGAGGAGCTGAAGCGGACCAGGGAGGAAACCACCAAAGCCAAAGAGGAGGCCGCCCGGGCGAAGGAGGACTCCGACGCCGCTCGAGGGGAAGCCGCCCACCTCAAGGAGGAGCTCGAGCGTGCCAGGGAGGAGGCTAACGCGGCAAAGGCCGAATCGGAGAAGGCCAGGGTCGAGAGCGTCCGAGCCCAGGAGCGCGTCGAGCTGCTCGTGGCGGAGGCTCAGAGCTCCGTGGAGCACATCTGCTCGCTCGAGGCCAATTTTGCTGAAGTCTCCGCGGCGCACAACGCCCTCTCCACCTTGGTCCAGGAGGAGAAGAGCCGTGCCACCGGCCTGGAAACCCAGCTCGGGGCAATGAAGGTCACCCTCCAGGACAAGGAGCAGGCCATCATCCTGGCTGGTGGCGCCCTCGATACCCTCTGCTTCGAGAAGACGAAGGTGACCCGAGCCTTCAAAGAGGCCCAGCGAGAGTGGGACAAGGCTCGGGGGGAGCGCGACGCCGTGCTGGGGAATCACAACGCCCTCGAGACTCGCTGTGCTGGTGAGTTCCTCAAAGGGTTTTTGATCTTTGTTCTTTCCGTATGGTTTATCTAATTCTTGCTTTGTGTTTCAGGCGTCGAGTCCGAGCTGCTTGCAACCCAGACCGCCGCAAAGGCGCTGCAAGAGAGCCTTGCGGCGGAGGGGGCGCTTCTTGGTCGGCTCCGGGTTGCCCTTGACGGGCTCTGCGCCCTCTGGGAGGTCGGGCCCGTCGAGGGTGCCGAAGAAGACATCCGGGTGCCGCGCTCATGGACCGGATCTACTACCTCGATGCCACCCTTCGCGATCGCGTGCGGGAGGCGCTTCACACTGGCGTGAAGCAGGCGCTTGCAGTGGTCTCCTCCGGCTTCATTTTTGACATGAACATGGTGGCCCAAGGCTTTGTTCCAGACATCTCGAAGACCGACGCGGAGAATGAGGAGCGCTGCCGAGGGCTCATCAACGACGCCGAAAGGCCGGGGGGAGAGCTGGCGAAGTTATTCGAGGGCGAAGTCCTCCCCCCCGTGGATGGAGGGTACCATGTCGAGGAGGGCGGCAACGGGGCAGGCCTGTAGGGAAAGACTGGGCGAGGGTGCCCATGTAATGAATTCATTTTTTGTAACTTATATTCAATGTGGCTTCAAAAGCCCTTTTTGGACATTAATACATCTATCGTAATGTGATGTGTCCTTTTACTTTCGAACCGTTTCTGCTTTCTTCTCACCTAGACTTTGCTTTTTTGACTAAGTTTTTGACGCAAGCTCGTATCCCTCGAGGGGGCAGCGAGTGGAGGTACCGTAGCCCGGAGGCGTAGGAGAGCTCCGGCTCAATAGCCCTCGACCCCAAGGGAGTTCGAGGCGTTTTTTACTTAGTCACGAAGCGTATCGAGGTGTGAGAAAGAAGAAGCGCTCGAGTTTTGCTCGCCTGACTTTTGCTTTCCGACTGAGCGTTTGACGTGAACTCGTATCCCTCGAGGGGGGAGCGAGTGGAGGTACCGTAGCCCGGAGGCGTAGGAGAGCTCCAGCTCGACAGCCCTCGACCCCTAGGGAGTCCGAGGCGTTGTCAACTTAGTTGGGAAGCGAAAAGGGAGGCGTGCGAAAAAATCGTTCGTATTTTTAGGAACTTAGGGGGTTCCCCCCCGTTAGCCCCCGAGGGAGGCTCGACTCTGGTGAGACAGGGTCGAGGCTACCTCTTGCATGCACAATAACAAGTTCGAACTTATAATCGAAAGTAGTCCTTATATTTGTCATGCGGAAATGTACAAGACATGCGAGAATGTACAAGGGCACTGGTGCCCTAAGGGTAGAAACGACGTAGTTGTTCGATGTTCCACGCGTTGGTGAGGATTTTGCCTTTGTCGTTAGCGAGCTTGTACGTCCCGGGCTTTAGCACCTCAGCTACAGCGTATGGACCTTCCCATGGCGGTGTCAGCTTGTGACGTCCTTTGTTGCTTTGTCGTCGACGTAGGACGAGGTCTCCAACGTGGAAGTCCCTCGGGCGCACGTGCTTGTCGTGGTAGCTTCGAAGTTTTTGCTGATACCTCGCGGAGTGAAGTAGCGCCATGTCTCGAGCCTCCTCGACCTGGTCGACGGCGTTTGCGAGGGCTTCTTCGTTGGTTTGCTCGTTGTACGCCTTTAGTCGAGGGGAACCATACTCGAGGTCCGTGGGGAGGACGGCCTCGGACCCATAGACCAAGAAGAATGGGGTGAACCCCGTGGCTCGACTAGGTGTTGTCCTTAAGCTCCATAGGACCGATGGCAACTCCGTGGCCCATTTTTTTCCGTGCTTGCCGAGGTGTTTGAGGATCCTTGGCTTGAGGCCCTGCAGAATCATGCCATTGGCGCGCTCGACCTGGCCGTTAGTTCGAGGATGTGCAACAGCGGACCAATTCACACGGATGTGATGGCGATCGCAAAAATCCAAGAACTTCTTACCGGTGAACTGCGTGCCGTTGTCAGTGATGATGACGTTCGGGACCCCGAAGCGATGGATGATGTCGGTGAAGAACTCAACCACCCATTCGGAGCGGATGTTGCTGATGGGCCAGGCCTCGATCCATTTGGTAAACTTATCGACGGCAACGAGCAGGTGCGTGTACCCTTTGGTTGTCCTTTTGAGAGGCCCCACAAGATCGAGCCCCCAGACCACAAACGGCTAGGTGATGGGGATCATTTGTAGGGCGTGAGCTGGGAGGTGTGTCTGCTTGGTGTAGAATTGACACCCTTTGCATAAGCGGACGATGTTCGTGGCGTCGAAAACGGCGGTCGGCCAGTAGAAACCCTATTGAAAGGCATTGCCTACGAGGGTCCTTGGTGCTGCGTGGTGGCCGCAGGCTCCCGAGCGTATGTCCTCGAGGAGCCTCCTACCTTCCTCGATGGTAATGCAGCGCTGAAGAACGCCTGAGGGGCTTCGCCTGTAGAGTTCCTTGCCGTCACCGTAGATGACGTAGGACTTGGCCCGTCGCGTGATCCGTCGAGCTTCGGTCCGGTCCTCTGGAAGTTCTCCCCGAATGAGGCAGTTGAGTAAAGGGGCTCGCCAATCCCGTGGCAGGTTCGACGAAGGAGATGTCTCCTGGATCTCCATAATCTGGGCCCGGTCGAGGGGGCCCCGATCGAGGTCATGGGGTGGAGCTTCAAGGGCGTAGTGCAAGCCCCCGAGCCCAAATCGACGGAGGGCTCGAAGAGGACCCTCGAGAACACGTCCGGAGGGACTGTACCTCGAGTCGATGCGATCTTCGCGAGCTCATCAGCGGCTTCGTTGTATCATCGAGCAATATGACTAAGCTCAAGGCCGTGGAATTTGTCTTCCAACTTGCGCACTTCGTTGCAGTATGCTTCCATCTTGGCGTCGTGGCAGCTCGAGGCCTTCATCACTTGGTCGATGATTAGCTGCGAGTCGCCTCGAACGTCAAGGCATCGGACCCCGAGTTCAAGGGCGATTCGTAATCTGGCGACAAGTGCTTCGTACTCCACGATGTTGTTAGAAGCGGCAAAGTGGATGCGAACGACGTAGCGCATGTGGACTCCGAGGGGTTAAATGAAGAGCAAGCCCACGCCTGCTCCTGTCTTCATGAGCGACCCGTCGAAGTACATCATCCATAGCTCGGCTTGAATTTGGACTGGTGGCAACTGAGTGTCGGTCCACTCGGCGACGAAATCCGCCAGCACTTGAGACTTGATGGCCTTCCATGGTGCGTAGGTGATGGTCTCGCCCATTAGCTCGACCGACCACTTGGCAATCCTTCCAGCGGCCTCCCCGTTATGGATGATCTCCCCCAAGGGGAACGAGGATACTACAGTAACCGGGAGGCTGAGGAAGTAGTGTTGGAGCTTGCGACGCATAAGGACGATGGCGTAGAGTAGCTTCTGCACCTATGGGTAGCGGATTTTCGTTTCCGAAAGCACTTCGCTGACGAAATAAACCGGCCGCTGGACTGGCAAGGCGCGTCCTTCCTCTTGCCTCTCCACCACTATGGCCGCGCTGACCACCTGGGTGGTTGCGACGACATAGAGGAGGAGGGGCTCAGGCGGTTCAGTCGATGTTGCTGGTCGAGGGGAGACGAGGATCGGAGTGGATGTCAGCTTGGCTTTGAGTTCGTCGAGGGCCCCTCGGCCTCCGCGGTCCACGTGAATCGCTCGGATTTTTTCAAGAGACGGTACAGAGGCATGGCCTTCTCCCCTAAACGTGAGATGAAGCGGCTGAGGGCCGCGAGACAGCCCATGACCCTCTGCACACCCTTGAGATCCCGAATCGGCCCCATTCGTGTGATGGCCGCCACCTTCTCGGGGTTGGCCTCGATCCCACGCTGGGAAACGATGTATCCGAGGAGCATGCCCCGAGGCACTCCGAAGACACATTTCTCGGGGTTGAGTTTTATGTTTTTGGCTCGAAGGCACCCAAACGCGATTTCGAGGTCTCGGATGAGGTTGTCCGCTCTTTTGGACTTGACCACGATGTCATCGACGTAGGCTTCGACCGTGTCGCCTATGTGTTCGCCGAAGACATGTAGCATACACCGCTGATATGTTGCCCCGGCGTTTCAGAGGCCGAAGGGCATTGTCACGTAGCAGTACATGCCAAAAGGTGTGATGAAGGAAGTCGCGAGCTGGTCGGACTCTTTCATCTTAATTTGGTGGTAGCCGAAATAAGCGTCGAGGAATGAGAGGGTTTCACACCCGCGGTAGAATCGACAATTTGATCAATGCGTGGTAAAGGAAACGGAACTTTGGGACATGCTTTGTTTAAACTAGTATAGTCAATACACATCCGCATCTTTCCATTCTTTTTCTTAACTAACACGGGATTAGCTAACCATTTGGGGTGATGGACTTCCTTGATGAATCCAGCCGCCAAAAGCTTGTGTACTTCCTCGCCGATGATCCTACGCTTCTCCTCGTCGAAGCGGCGCAGGCGTTGCTTCACCGGTCTGGACCCGGCCTGGATTTCCAAGGCGTGCTCGGCGACTTCCCTCGGTATGCCCGGCATATCCGAAGGACTCCACGCAAACATATCGACGTTCACGCGGAGAAAGTCGACGAGCACGGCTTCCTATTTGTCCTCGAGGTCAGCACTGATCATTAGCACCTTCTCGCATGGGCAGCTCGGGTCGAGGGGGACTTTCTTGGTGTCTTGTGCTGGCTCGAAGTTGCCGGCGTGTCGCTTGGGATCTGGCATCTCGTCGGCGAGGTGCTCGAGGGTCACGGCTATCATGGCCTTTTGCTTGACGGCTTCCCCATATTCGACGCATTCGACATCGCAGTCGTACGCGTGCTCGTAGGAGGAGGCAACAGTGATGACGCCTTTGGGTCCTGGCATCTTGAGCTTGAGGTAGGTGTAGTTCAGGATCACCATGAACTGCGCGTAGCCTGGTCGGCAGATGATGGCGTGATATGTTCCGTGGAACCCGACCACCTCGAAGGTAAGGGTCTCTTTCCTGAAGTTAGCAGGGGTGCCAAAACAGACAGGAAGTTCGACACGGCCGACGAGGAAAGCCTTCTTCCCTGGCACGACGCCATGGAACCCCCCGGCACTAGGTCGGAGTTGGTGCCTCCTGACTCCCAGGAGGTCGAGGGTCTCGAGGTAGATGACGTTTAGGCTGCTGCCGCTGTCCATGAGGACCTTCGAGAGGCGGGTGTTGATGATGATCGGGTCGACGACGAGCGGATAGGCCCCGGGGTTGGGGACTCGATCCGGATGGTCATCGCGATCGAACGTGATGGGCGCATCAGACCAGTCGAGGTAGTGAGGTGTCGCGACACGAGCGGAGAAGACCTCTCGATGCTCCTGCTTACGCTGTCGGGGCGTGAGCTGGGTCAAGGGAACCCCGTAGATCATGTAGCAGTCATAGACTTCGGGGAATTTTCCGTCTTCCCCGTTGTCTCCCTCGCCGCCGCCTTGGTCTTTCTTGTCGTCACCTTTCTTCACGCCCACTTGCTTGAAGTGCCTTCGAAGCATGCGGCAGTCCTTATGCTTGTGTCTTGCCCCGTCCTTGTGATAAGGACAGGGCTCCTCGAGCATTTTGTCGAAGATGGCGCCCTCTGGGGGCGCGGGGGGACCTCGAGGTCTTTTGCATTCGGTTGCAGCGACGAGATCATCATCTGCAGCCTCACGCTTGCCTTGTTGATTTTTCTTCTTCTTGTTATTTCTCTTCGACCCTTTGCTCGAGCCTCCGGCGTTGTCGGCTACCGGCGTTTTTCCCTTGTCCTTCACGTCACTGAAGAAGGCGCCGACGGCCTCTTCGCCAGCCACGTAGTTGGCGACCACGTCCATGAGCTCGTCAACGGTGTCGGGGCGGTTACACCCTAACTCGCGAACTAGGTCCTTGCAGGTTGTACCCGCAACAAACGCTAGAATGACGTCGAGGTCGGAGATGTGGGGCAGCTCGGTGCGGAGCTTGGAGAATCGTTGAGCAAAGTCGTGGAGAGACTCCCCTGGCTTCTGCTTGCAGTTGCGCAGTTCCCAGGAGTTTCCAGGACGCACGTAGGTACCTTTGAAATTCCCCTCGAAGATACGGACAAGGTCGGTCCAAGTGTGAATCTGGTCGGGGGGAAGCTCCTCGAGCCACCTACGCGCGGTGTTGGACAGGAACAGGGGAAGGTGACGTATGATGGCGTGATCGTCACGCGCCCCGCCCGCCTGACAAGCCAACCAGAAGTCGGCTAGCTAGAGCTCGGGATTGGTTTCGCCGTTATATTTGACGAGGCTCGTGGGGGGTCAAAACTTGTCAGGCAGCTGGGCGCAGCGGATCCTCCTGCTAAAGACCCGGGGGCAAGGTGGCTCTGGGGCCTGTTGGTCTTCTTCGCTGTCGTAATGCCCTCCACGATGGGTGATGTACCCTCGATCCTCGACATCCCCGTGCTTGCGTCTGCGGTTCTCGACAATGTCGAGGCGCGTGTCGCGGGGAGCGCGGTCATCGTTGATAGGTTCTCGGGCCGGGTTCTTCTTCTGTCGGGGGGCCGCCCCCTGATCGACCGAGCCCTCCCTCTCGGGCCGGGAGGGCTCGACCTGAGGCTCGGAGGCAGCCCCTCGACGCCTCGAGGCTGAGCTCTCGGCTTGTTGGACAGCAGCAACTTGGAGGAGATCCTCGACCTCGCGTTGTATCCGCCGAGCTTGCGAGTTGGATGGTGCGGGCATATTGCGAAGGAGCATAGCCGCCGCAACAACGTTCTGGCTTGCTCGGGGATAACGGTGGGCGGGTTGCTCAGGTGCTCCTTCCTCGATGATCTGCCGGTTGACTTCTCGGGCCCTGGCTCGGGCTCTACCGCCGAGCGGTCGCCGCTCTTGCTCGAGGGTCAGCTCGAGTAAGCGCAAGCGTTCCTGCTCGTCGGCGAGCTTGCCTACAACTCCCGAATCTGTGCCATCTGCGCGTCCTGCTCGCCAGGACGAGGGCACGCTTCTCGGGGTGCGTCTGGTTGTTGGTCCTCTGCTCTGGGGGGAGCGTCTCTCGCCACGGCGGAAGCCGCCGCGGCCGCTGGATCGACGGTTTCCTGATCGGAGTCGACGCCACCATCGATATGGAGGCACTCACGGGTAGGATCCCAATGATCAGAGTCAGAGTCAGGGTTGCCGCAGTAGAAGACGGGGAATTGCCCCCGCGCCTCCTCCTGCAGCCGCCGTCGGAGTGTGCCGACGGTGTACCTCCGGGGGCCGGGCGCTCTTGCGAAGGCCAAACCCTCGGAGGCCGGTGTGACAGTCCCCACGTCCGTCATCGTGCGAAGAAGGGTGCATAGGCGGTCCTCCAATGTGCTCGTGTTGGAGTGGGTCGCTGTCGTAATCATCGTTGTGGGATTGTTGAAGTCGGACGAAGGCCACCGACAGCGCTCGAACAGCCCGTGCGGAAGCGAGCTCGATCGAGTGGGGGTTTCGTCGTGCTTCCCCGATGAGCGCGCGGTGAGAGTGGAGTCAGGGTTGTGTTGGGATCCTGTCGGTTTGCCCTCTGCCTCTAAACTCGGGTCAGATACTCCCTCAACAAGAGGTTTCTCATCTCCAGTCAGGGGCGTGGAGAAAGCGGCGGGGACCTTTCTCGACTTGGGTTGACGACGATGACGGCGCCGACCGTGCCTCCTCCTGGATGTGGAAGCATGGTCGTGAGACTGGCGAGCGGCTCCCCATGAACATGGGGGCGTACCGCGACGTCCGTTTGGGTCACTGATCGAGAGCAGGGTCATGTCGTAGCCTTGGTCGAGGGTCATGAACTCCAGGCTCCCGAACCAGATCACCGTAGCGTGCGGAAGCGGTGAAACAAAATCGCCCATCCGGAAAAATGGTGGGAAATCGTTAGTGACACGCGGCCCCCCTACCTGGCGTGCCAACTGTCGGTGTTCTGACCCTCAAGGGGTTAACACCAACGAGTAATATTGTATTCGTGTGCTCCCTAATCCGATGGGTGATGCAAGAAGGACACAATAATTTATCCTGGTTCAGGCAAAGAAGGCCCTACGTCCAGCGGGGGGAGGATGATTCGTGTTATCTTGCACCGAAGTGCTAGTACAGGGGAAAATACAAGCAGGGGTGAGGAGTGTGAGGCGGAGTTTGGGCGTTCGGACGCCTTGCTCTCGACCTTACACAGGCTCACGGTGTCGCTCTGTGATCTAAAGCCTTAATGTTTCTATGCTCTAGATTCACTCGGTTTTTTTCCGGTCCTCTCCTCTAACGCCCTGGCGCCTCCTTTTATAGACGAAGGAGGGGCACAGGTGTACATGTATTTCGAGTTCGCATGACGCTGATGATGTTCGACATTGAGGCCAATCACGTCGGTGCCGCTGTAGTGATGTACGTCGGTATGGGAGGCCCTGCAGCCGTGGCGTCGGGAGTTGTTGAAGTTCAGCTCGAGGGTTCACTCGGTGAAGTCGAGGGGCGATGGTCGAGGGTCTTGGCCGGAGCCAAGGGGGTCATGCCGAGGAGGTCGAGCTTCGCTGGATAAGACCGAATCTCAAAAAACACGGAAACCACGTTAGTTTATACGTCTCGAGGCGGTGCGGGTCGTGGCACAGCGCTCGGTATGGCGCAACAGCGTAATATGACTTGCGGGATTCTGGGGTATGGGCGGTAAAAGCAGATTTGTCCGCCACGCCTGTAATTGTTACCGTAACTGTGGCCATGCGGTTAAGCGGGGGTAGATAGATCGCATTAAATGCGCCCGGATCCGTACGGGGGAGTCGGTAAAACGAGGGGTGTACTCTCATCGAGGGCCACCCATTCGCCCGGGTGAAGTTCCATCCTCAAGGGGAGGCTCGCTCACCGGGCGAAGTTACATCCTCGAGGGCAGGCTCATTCGGGGGATGAAGTTCTGTCCTCGAGGGGTTGCTCGAATTGTACCCTCATGGGTACAGTACTAGTCCGTTCGATAGCCTCTCGGGTGTACAGTACTAGTCCGTTCGGTATCCTCTCGGGTGTACAGTACTAGTCCGTTCGGTAGTTTCTCGAGTGGGCTTTGGCTTTGGGCCGTCGTCGTCCGCGGGTCGGCCCGAAGTGTCTCAGCCTGCGGGTCGTTGTACGTTCGCGCGGGAGGTCACAGGAGGGGTCGAGTTATCGTTTTTGCGGGGTTTAATTCGGTAAACCTGGGGTTTTGGGGTACCCATTTCCTCGGTAACGACACTTAAGTAAATATTGAGCAAAGTAAAGAAAGAATAATATATTAATGAAAGGAAAGTCTTACAAAAGAGAAAAGGTACAAGAGCTATACCAAACTCTTCAGAAGATGACTCCGGAGATCCCGAGCTTCGCTCGACTTGACTCTAACTCCCACTCTAGACTAACTACTACTACTATAGCTTGATCTCTCTAGGAATATGAGAAATGAGAGATTGAGAGATATGAGAGATATGAGAGATGATTCTCAAGGGTGGAGGCAGCCTCCTTTTATAGGGGAAGGTGGAGTAGGGGCTACACCACTGCCACATCGGCGATCCGCGTGCTCCTCCTTCTGGACCCTTGGATGAAAACGACCTTGGGAATCGCCTTGGATGGACGGCTGTAGCAAAACCAGCATGTGGGAAGCAAGCTTGAGTTGGTGGGGAGTAAACCGACCTGGCCGGGCACCAAGGGGGTTGGCCAACACCCTATGGCAAGTGGGCCCAGCCAGGGTCAGTTGGGTGCTATCCCCACTTGTCACAGGAAGTGGCTCCACATTTTGGTCACATTTTGTCACATTGCTTGCTTCCTTGTGGGCCCATGGATCCATGTGCAATGATCTTTTACCGTTGAATGGAAACACAAGTTGATCTGAGGGTTGAAATGGACTCCTGGGGTGTTGGTTTAGATCATGGTCGAAGCTTAGCTCAAGGTGGGGCCACAGGGGGGTCGGCCGACCCCCTATGTGGGCCCTCCTGAGCTCTGTTTTTGGTATTCCTGAAATCGCAAGCTAAGAGTACAAGTGGAACTAGTTATTGATAAAATATGCTCATGATGCTTATTCTTCCTTGAAATCGAGGCATGTTGACAGTGTTTTGAGTGTGAATTTCTATGGTATATTCACCGTCAACAGTAAAGCTACGTATAATCAGATATTTATGGCAGAAAAAGATATTTCCAAGATAGGATTCAGGTGTCCAGGAGCAATCAGTTTATTTTTATGGGTAGTAATCACTTTTGGTTTGAAAAATGCCGGTGCAACTTATCAGAGGGCAATGAATTTTATATACCATAAGTTGATTAGTAGGATAGTTGAAATTTATATAGATGATGTGGTTGTTAAATCAGAAGGGTATAAAGAGCACCTGACTGATCTGAGAGAAACTCTGGAGTGTACAAGGAAAAATGGTTTGAAGATGAATCCAAATAAATGTGCTTTTGAAGTTTCTACTGGTCAGTTCTTTGGTTTTATGGTACACGAAAGAGGGATTGAAGTTGGCCATAAAAGTATGATGTCAATAGATGAAGCAATCCCTCCAACCAACAAGGAGGAACTGCAGTCTTTGCTTGGCAAAATTAACTTCATCAAAAGACTCATTACTAATATATCTAGCAACATACTACCATTTTCTCCTTTGTTGAAGCTGAAGCAAGATGAAGAATTTAGATGAGGTGAAGCACAACTAAAAGCATTTGAGGAGATTAAGAAATATATGAACTTTAAATGAGACTTTATGGGCTTATCGGATGGCTTGTCATGGATCGACTTAAAGTTCACCCTATGAGTTGGTATACGCTCATCATGCAGTGTTGCCATGGGAAGTTCAATCTGGGTCAAGGAGAATTGAGTTACAAAAAGAACTAACAGCCATTGATTATAAACATCTCATGAAGAACAATTTAGAAGATTTGCATTTTCATTGGCTAAAAGCATTAGAAAATATTAAAGCCAATAAAGTAAGGATCACTAGGCATTATAATAAGAAAGTTAAAGTAAAAGAATTTCAAGAAGGAGAACTTGTTTGGAAAGTTAAGTTGCCGATTGGTGTGAAAGATAACAAGTTTGGCAAATGGTCTTCAAATTGCAAAGGTCCTTATTATATTGAGCATGTTGTCCTTGGCAATGCTTATACTTTGAGGAATTTTAAAGGAGAAATATCTAACAAAGCGTTGAACGGAAGATTTCTCAAGAAATACTATCCTACCATTTGGGCAGAATAATATTGACTATCAGGACCCCTCAAGGTTTTACATGACAGATAGTGTGATAGCTGACATTCTAATGTTGCCTTTAGCGTAAGAATGACCAACACCATGGTTGGTGATAGCTGATGCGGCATGCATCGCCTTTAATGCAAAAAATAATAAAAGAAATAAAAGAGTGCATTTGAGGAATGATAGATCAAGTGCAGATTTCATTTATTTACAAAGTTTTACAGCAGATCACATCCTAATACAATCTACGGGAAAACCCTGTTGACTACATATGCTGATGAGGTGCTATCTGCAATAGCCTCTGCCACCACCTCAAAATCATCGGCGTTGTCCTCCATTGCGTCGATAATCTCTGGCAGGTTCACATTGAGGCCACTCAGGTCTTAGCCAATCTGAGCTTGGGCGGCAGCAAGGGTGAACGAAGCATTGTGATGAACACCGTGGAGGGCTACCTCGTGCACCATTGAGTACATGTGCTCCACCCTTTCCACAACGCTATTGCCGTTGGCGTTCATTGAGGCGGCGGCCTCGTTGCCGACGATCTGAAGGGCCTCCAGCTGCATGGTTAGATCTGAAAGGACAAACAAGACGACTAGAAGTTCAGAACATTTCAAGAATCAAAGAAGGTGTACATGTAGAAAAGATTGAGATGGTGCTTACCGACAACCCGAGCATCAGTGACTTCCCACTGCTCAATTGCTACCTTGACCTCTTCCTTCTTCTCCTCAACAGCCTGCTCGGCTTGGAGGAGTGCCCTTTGGAATTCCACAATCAAGTCCTGCATCTGACTAATCTCCTTGGTCACCTCAAAGTAGCAATCTTTGGCTACCATCCACTCATGGTAGTAGCGGTCGACCAGATCAACAGATATGTTCCTGGACTCAGCGTCCAACATGGAATCCAGCAAAGTGCTGCTCTATTGCTGTGGCCCTGGGTTCCTCCTCTACTGCCTCTGGCTCTGCTACTTCTACTGCTGCTGGTGCAAGTAGTACTACCACCGGTGTCGACGCCAGCGCAGGAGCAGAAGGCGCCACTGGTGCTACTACCCGACGCAAGAGCAGGAGCAGAAGCCGCTGCCACTGAGTTGGCAACTATGCTGTGAACATTGAACCAAAATTAGAGTCAGATTCAGAAAGCCAATGAAGATGACATAAGATGGATTTTGAAGCTGATGGGGATGAGGTAAGATAGAATCAAGAACAGCTCACCCGAGACATCGACGGTTGACAGGATGAGAGTTCACCTCCTCCTCCTGCATGGGGTGCTTGCCATGATCGCAGCCTGCCATTGCTGGGATTTAAGAAAGGCTATTGAGGGTTTTCTCACTAGATTGGAAGGATAATGGTTTTTAGGGCTAGCAAGAAGGCAAAGTGCTCGGAGTATTGCTTGCATTTGGTGATAAAAGGTAGAGAAGGGGTTAGATTTATAGCCAAAGGGCATGTCTCAAAAAATGAATCCGCGTCCACTTACAATTGATGGTAGGCACTATGCGTGCAAAGGCAATCGAGTGGTCAGTCAAATCAAACTAGATTGTGGTTTCCCGAGAAGACCTATGGATTTGTATTCATCTTCTGAATTGGTTAATTGAATCGGTTAATCGTCAAGTAACAGGTGGGGCCCCCTGTCAGTTTTTATAATCGGGTGGATTGAATTGGTGTTGACGGTAATTATAACCCATTTTCTACTAACATAACCGTCAACATGACACTCGAGGGGGTCAGCCGACCCCCACCCTATGGGCCTAGGTTTTCCCAAGCTGGCATTATCCAATTGAAGCACTCCAAGCTCAACTTCCACCCTTGGATCATAAGCATTCCTGAAATCAATGATGGAAGAGCATTGCACAAGGATTCATGGGCCCACACAAAAGAACCGAAGCAACCAACAAGTGAGACTTGCTCCATGACACGTGGGGACACCAGATGAAGAGAGCAGGTGGGCCATCCCCGTCATAGGGGGGTCGACCGACCCCCCATGGTGGGAACCAACATGTCACTTCTTCCAAGACCTTAGCATCATTCCAGAAGACTAGGACTGGGCCCACCTATCATTGAGGGGGTTGGCCGACCCCCTCCCTCTGCCAAATAGAGTCGGTTGCCACTCCACCGACTCCAGCATGTTTCCCACATGAGGATTAATCTCAGGCGTCCATCTAAGGTGGTTTGGAGGTCGGTTTGATCCAACGGTGAGGAAGTGGAAGCACACGGATCGATGACGTGACACTGGACTAGGCCCTACTCTATATGATGTGGCGCTAGAGTAGGCCCTACTCTATCTCCCATATAAATACCCCCTAGTCCTTCACTTTAGAATGTGTATCTTAGGAAGAAAGACTACTCTAGTAGCTTTAGTGCAAGAATAAAGGGAAGGGAGTGAGGAGTCTCCAAGGAGGAGTCTCAGCCTGTCAGGAGTCTTATCCAAGGTGCGCCTCAGCGGATGCTAATCTTCTTATAAGTTTTACATTTCAGTCCTTCTAGTATTAATATTCTGGCTTAGTATTTTAAGTGTACTATTTTCTTTACTTGGCGCATTGCTTTACAAGTTAGAGTGCTCGAAGCTTTAGCTAAGCTTCGAGTAGTGAGATTAGTGTAGACATGGTGTCTAGATTATATCTCACCCCTGTGAGCTCCTTGTCACACTGTGTAGATGCCTAGTGAAGAGTGACAGGCTTTGCCAAGGTTTAGAGTTCCTCGCATGTGTTATAGGCAAGTTTCCAAATAATAGCAGGGTGTGTATGGTAGCCGCCTTAGTAGGGGTTCTGTCTCCTACTTTTTCGCCTATCGCCTCCAGTACGGAAAAACCTCAGTATACTTAGAATATCATGGCCAGATTATTTATACTAGATAGACCTCTCTACACCTAATCCTAAACCCTTTGATCACCACCTGACGATCTTGAGCCTAGTTGAACCACTTCACATTCCATGTGGAAAATACGATACCTGGAATACTCCCGGTGAAGGTTACATTGACTACCGTACGCTTGTAGTATATTCATTTTCCACTTCTGGTGTCAACAAGCTTTCTGGCGCCGTTGCCGGGGAACGGTAGCTGTTTTAACTAGGGTAAAAATCGTTATCTTTGTTTGACTAAAATCTTATACACATATCTAAATGGATCAAACAACCCTCTTCGATTACGCTGCTCCATCGGGCATTGAGTTAGAGCCACCTAGTTCATCACAGGCCATTTTGGCCGCTCGCTATGAGCTTCGCCCCAGTCTCATAGCGATGGTTCAGGAGAATCCCTTTTCGGGAGAAGGAGATGAGAATCCCTATACACACCTACATGATTTCGAACAACTTTGTTCATGCATTCACATCCAAGGGATGAGGCAAGTAACACTTAAGTGGAAGCTCTTTCCATTCTCTTTGATGGGAAAAGCCAGGCGATGGTATACTCGCTACGTAGGAAGTGTGAAAGGAGAATGGGAGAAGCTGCAAGTCAAGTTCTGCTTAACCTACTTCCCTATTTCATGCGTAGCTCATCTTCATAGAGAAGTCCTACACTTCAAACAAGAAGAGAAGGAGTCTCTAGGTACAGCCTAGGCATGTCTTACAGACTTAGCATCCTCTGGCCCAGATTTAGCTATAACCGAGCCAACACTTATGCAACATTTCTATCTCGGTCTTAGCCAAACCTCCGCACAATTCCTTGATTTAGCCTCTAAAGGAGCATTCCTTCATCTACCCATGAGTGAAGGCAAGGATATTCTTACGACTATTCTTGAGAATACCCCCTATACTGATAACCATGACGAAGCCCCTGAGGAAGATCAAACTCCCAAGGATGAACCCATGACAGCCGAAATCCCTTTACCCACCCTCCAAGGTGTCAGCCTTGAACCACAACTGCAAATTCCTCCAAGGAAAGAAGTAATTCACCCTCTGGATTATCCACTAAACGTCGAGACTGATCTGTTTTCCAATTTTGGCAATGTCTTGAATCACCCTGTGCAAAAGAGATCTATAGCACGTAGAGCCCCAATAGCCACATTCCAACCCATCTTGAGGCGTGCTACCTTAAGGCAACTTCTCAGGAGCTCACATCCATTATGAGCAACGAATGGCTACAGGAGGCTGAGGCATCATCCGATGTCATTAAACTTCTCTCATGTTTCACGTCCATTCCTTGTGTTATAAACAGGACCACTGTAGATTCCCTCTATGATCCTGCCGTAGGAGTAAGCTTGATATCTAAGTCTTTGGCATTGACACTTCTAGGAGAGGAACCGCTAATCCCGACCAACAAACTGCTCAAGTTACCTTTAGAAAAATTGGTCAAGAGTTGCGGGATTGCATAAAACATCTCTGTCTCAATTAACAAAGTTAGCATCCTCCTAAACTTCTTCATCTTTGACATAGAGGAGATTGACTTGTTAATCGGGCACCTACTCATGAGATTCCTTGAGGGATTTCATGAAGGGCGCCTCAAGGGTCACCTCAGGAAGGATCTAGATCTTTCTGTTCCTTTTGTTGGTTCGGTCAATTCCAAAGTTGATTCATGGCCTAAGCCTGACCCCATAGAGGAGGTGATGTCAACATCTCTTCTAGCAACCTCCCAACCCAATCTAGAAGAAGACGCCAAGGATTTCATCCAGGAAGAAGAGACTAGATTAGACAAACCTTCAGACTTGGATGAATCCGGACCACCACCAAAACCCTCTATAGAACTTAAGCCACTTCCTTTTGGGTTTAAGTATGCCTTCCTTAATGGTGATAGGGAGACCCCCGTGATCATTAGCGGCCAACTCTCGAAAGAAGAAGCCGCTAAACTCATCACCATCTTAGAAAAACACCACTCTGTCTTAGTACTCTCTGCAAGATCTCAAAGGGATTAGTCCTGCTCTTTGCGCACATCGCATTCCGATCGAACCCGATGCTACAACTTTTAGAGAGCCTCAAAGGAGGCTGAACAATGCGATGAGGGAAGTAGTAAAGAAAGAGGTCTTAAAACTCTTGCACGCGGGCATAATCTACCATGTTCCTAATAGTGAGTGGGTTAGTCCCATCCAAGTAGTTCCTAAGAAAGGAGGAATGACGGTCATTAGAAATAACAGCAATGAACTAATTCCTCAATGAACCATCACAGGATGGAGAATGTGTATAGACTACCGAAAGGTTAACAAGGCCACAAAGATAGACCACTTTCAATGAGATGTTGGAATGGCTAGCCAAACACTCTTTCTTTTGTTTCCTTGACGGGTATTCAGGTTATCATCAAATCCCAATCCATCCCGATGATCAGAGTAAGACAACGTTCACATGCGACTATGGGACATATGCATACAGATGCATGTCGTTTGGCCTAGGCAATGCCCCTGCCTCTTTCCAGAGGTGCATAATTTCCATCTTCTCTGACATGATCGAAGAAATCATGGAAGTTTTCATGGATGACTTCTCAATCTATGGAAAAACCTCTGATCATTGCCTAGAGAACCTAGACCGTGTCTTAAAACGGTGTCAAGAGAAGCACTTGATCTTGAACTGGGAAAAATGCCATTTTATGGTTCGAGAAGGGATAGTGCTAGGACATAGAGTGTCTGAGCATGGATAGAGGTAGATAGAGCTAAAATTAAGTCATACAATAGCTCCCACCTCCCACAAATGTTAGGGGTGTCCGCAGTTTCCTTGGTCATGCTGATTTTTATAGAAGGTTTATAAAGATTTCTCCCAAATTGATAGACCTTTAACAAACCTGCTTGCTAAGGATGCACCCTTTGACTTTGATGATAAGTGCTTAGATTCTGTTTACTACCTTAAGAAAGCACTTGTCTCTGCGCCCATCATTCAACCCCCTGATTGGTTGCTACCTTTTGAGATAATGTGTGGTGCTAGTGATTATGTTGTGGGTGCTGTCTTAGGACAGACTCAAGATAAGAAATATCATGCAATATCTTATGCTAGCAAAACACTAACCGAGCCATAGTTAAATTATGCAACAACTGAAAAAGAACTTCTGGATGTGGTGTTTGCTATAGATAAGTTTAGATCTTACTTAGTAGGAGCAAAAGTGATCGTTTACTCCGATCACGCTGCTCTAAAGTATCTGCTCACTAAGAAAGATGCTAAACCAAGATTAATAAGATGGATGACATGGCTATAAGACGGATCGATGACGTGGTGCTAGAGTAGGCCCTACTCTATCTCCCCTATAAATACCCCCTAGCTCTTCACTTTAGAGTGTGTATCTTAGGAAGAAAGACTACTCTAGTAGCTTTAGTGCAAGAATAAAGGGAAGGGAGTGAGGAGTCTCCAAGGAGGAGTCCCAGCCTATCGGGAGTCTTCTCCAAGGTGCGCCTCAGCGGATGCGAATCTTCTTGTAAGTTTTACATCCGAGTCCTTCTAGTATTAATATTCTGGCTTAGTATTTTAAGTGTACTGTGTTCTTTACTTGGCGCATTGCTTTACTAGTTAGAGTGCTCGAAGCTTTAGCTATGCTTCGAGTAGTGAGATTAGTGTAGATGTGGTGTCTAGATTATATGTCACCCCTGTGAGCTCCTTGTCACACTGTGTAGACGCCTAATGAAGAGTGACAGGCTTTGCTAAGGTTTAGAGTTCCTCGCATGTGTTATAGGCAAGTTTCCAAATAATAGCAGGGTGTGTATGGTAGCCGCCTTAGTAGGGTTCTATCTCCTACTTTTTCGCCTATCACCCCCAGTATGGAAAAACCTCAGTATACTTAGAATAACGTGGCTAGATTATTTCTACTAGATAGGCCTCTCTACACCTAATCCTAAATCCTTTTGATCACCACCTGACGATCTTGAGCCTAGTTGAACCACTTCACATTCCCTGTAGAAAATATGATACCAGGAATACTCCCGGTGAAGGCTACATTGACTACCATACGCTTGCGGTATATCCGTTTACCACTTCTGGTGTCAACAATCGGCTATTGAGACAAAGCAGGATTGCCGATTTAAGAAAAATAATGATATAGAGATTGACTTAGGAAAATATTTAAGACAGAATAGTTAGCTGTTATGAGGAGTGTCAGTGTTACATCTGAAAGAAGTTTTTTAGCGCATCGAAGGCACTAATCCTAGCGGAGTCTACTTGAGATAATACTTGTTCATCCTCAGTTGCTGATGCAGAGATATTCTTCTGGCTCTTGGCTATCTGTTTTCCTGCTATGACAGTTTCAGCCAATTCCATCTTTTGAAGCTTCAGATTGTTGATAATTGGAGTCAAAGCTGATTCACACTAGGCTATGGCAGCGTTCACTTCCTAAAGCCTTTTCTCCAATGAAGCTTTTTCAGTTTGCAGATTCTCAAGAGTAGGCTTTATATCATCAGCAGATCTTTGAAGATTCTTCAGAGAGGAATCCAAACTTTAACCTTCTCTATGTTGGAAGATTTCTGCTCCATCAAAAGGGATTTCTCATTCAAGTTATCTTGCGCCTTCTTTATTCTTGGGGCCTCATATTCAATTGAGGAGATTTGTGTGATAGACTCCCAAAGGCTTGAAGGCAGGACTTCTTTAACTTCTACAATGATGCTGTTGATGAGCTTAGCATTATGAATTAAATTAGCTATGCTTTGGAGAAGAGGCAGGATATCTTTTAGCTGATTTAGTCTTTTCTTGGTGGACAAAAGGGAGATAATTTTGTCCTCATCAAAATGCTGGGAAAGATCCACACCACAGTCTAACAGTGGGCATGGAGGAACCTGAAACAAACCATTATTAGTCAAAAGAGTTGCATGATGTTTTCAATTTGATATTTAATGTTAAAGTACCTCTTCTCCAGAAGTGATAGCAAATGTATTCTCACCACCAGCTTGATGGATCAGCTCATTATGATTCGTATGGTGGGAAGCTACTAGTAAATAGATAGGGTTGTGTGTTACTATGTCTTGGAGATCTAAATATAGGGTGTCAAAGTAAAAGCCAGAATTTATAGATTGTCTTGAAGATTTGTCATTCTTAACTTGAACCAAATTTTGGCTTGAAGAGTTGGCAGCTTGAGTAGAAAAGGATCCAGCTAGGGAATTTAGAGAATTCCTCCTGATGAGAGATTGGCTGATAAGAGACCATTGTTCAGTGGAACTATAAAGATGCAGAGGAGTTGTCAAAGTTAATCATATTTACCTCTATTTCTGCTATGGAAATCTCTTTTTAGCTTCTTGGGGAAGTTTTTCTTGTTGAAGCTGAGGTTGTGTGAGTATTTGTGGAGGAACAGTAGTTTCCACTTGAGTTTTCTACATAAAAAGAGTTAATAGCCAGTTTATGGTAAAATTCAAGAAAAAATTGGCTTACCTTGGTTATTTTTGTTCTTTTCTGCTTGGGCACTTCTGATAAACTCCTTGCATGAGCTGTTTTGTGTTTGGATGGTTGTGCTAGCATCTAGATTGCAGGAGTCCTCATAAAGGCCTTTAGAGAAGGGGCCTCAGATCCTAGCCTTGCTCTTGGACAAGGGATTGAATATATTATGGGTCTCCCTCTCCTATCAGTAGTAGGAGCCTATGATGCTTCATCCTATAGAATTAGAACAAGTTAGCAGGAGAGATAAAATCATTTGAAAAGGAAAGGAAAATGCTGAGATTTACCTCTCCATCAGAATGGTAGTTTATGTCCAGGGCTCGACAGGATGGATGAACAACATTACAGAAGAGATGTGATTTCCACTCTGTCCACCAGTCATCATAGAGAACAGAAGTGAAGGTGTCTATATTCCATTCTGGTGGTGAATATTTTGGGAAATTTGCTCCTATGTTGAAGATTTTATCTGCTTCAATGGCACTAGTAATGCCTTCCCTTTGTCTTAACTTGTTTGCAAAGAAGAGAGAAGGGGGAAGCTGCCCAAGGCCAAATTGGTGAGCCACAAAATATGGATTGTAAAATTCATAAGTTGGAGTCAGATCAGGATCATTTGGTATCTTGCCTCGGCCATGTCTGAAATTTGCTAGGAGAGCACAAGTTCTGATGAAGCAATTGAAGATAGCAGTGGCAGTGTCATCTGTGCAGCCATCCTCAAATCTAAAGTGGGCAGGCAAAGTTAAGACATTTTCATCATCCTCATTGTATGGCAGCCAGACTAGGTAATCAGCACCAAATCCTTTGTAGAATAACTTGAAGAATTGGCCTCTATTGAAGTTGATGGAGTAAGATGTTGCTACCTCACCATAATTGGAGCAGGCTCTAGTCTTGTGTGATTTCTTGTCTTGCTCCAAGTGGCTAAACGAAGGGAAAGACAGGTTTCTGAGATCTGGTTTTACAAATATATACATATACAGATTCAGCCAAATCTGTAATAGCCACAGGGACCAGGGATGGTGCCAATTGCTTCTCCCTTCAAAATTTTGGTTGCCACTCTATTCATCATATTATAAAAGGAGCCCAGAAGCAGTTTACCCATTTGAATTTGGCTTCTAACTGCCAGTTTCTCTGCTACGTGTTTGTTGTTAAAGGTTGGACCAAGGAAGGCTCCACAAAATAGGAGTTTCTCAAGCCACATGTTGAGGAAGGCTATGTGCTCTGCTTCATCTACTGATGTAGTGGTCTTGGAGAAGTTGGTGATGTAGTTTGGCTAATTGGATGAATCAGATACATTTCCTATCTTCTTTGGCCCTTTACCTATGAAATCATAGGGATTGGCTGATCTAGTAATCTTCAACCCAGTTAACATGTAGACATCAGCCAAAGTGAGGGTCATTGGTCCATGTCCAAATATGAAGGCATTGGCAGAATTGGACCAGAAATAAGAAGCAGCTATCAACATGGATTCATTCCTCTTCATCTTTGACAATGAAAGGGTAATACATTGGGTGATTTATGCATTTTCCCAAATGTTCCCCTTTTTTTGCATCACTCTGAGAAGCCACCAACTGGTATATAAGGCCAAGTTCTAAAGACACTACTCCAAGAATCAATATCAATGGTAGAGTATTTAAAGGGGATCTGTTGAGTTTCTTCATTAATGAAAGCAACCGGATTTGGATTGCCCATTGGTCCCACGAAGAAGGTGTTGGCAATGGTTGGGATGAGCAGTTAATTGCGAAGATCCTAATAATTGTGGATAACAGGAACTCAGCATACTGGGGTGATTGATCAAGCCTTGAAGAATAAAGGCAAATGTTGACGAGGCTTACCTCCGGTATGTGATCCAAGGTTGCCATCTGAACAGACGAACTGGTAGCCGCCATTGATTATGTTGCTCGAGGCTATGGCGGCTAGGGTTTGCGTTGATACTGAACGAAAGATTTTTCGAAAGGGGTGGTTTAGCTTACTGCGATTGAGCACTGGGAAAATGGCAAAGATGAGGTTTAATTTTTGGAATAAAATTAATTTCATCCCAAAATTGGGGGCATGTGTTTGCACCAAATTTTGGACTTGGCATACGTGCGAACAGAAGCTTGTTGGAGACACTGCTGCTCGGGATCGGCTAAATGTCGGTGATGGCCGTTTGTTGGGGAATCGGCTATTTGGGTACGAGTCAGCTAGATGGATCGGCTGTTTGGCGGAGTTCGGCTATTCTTCATTAAACGGTGCTCCGTGTCGGTTCCGACACAGTTTGGTGATTTGCGGTGAATTAAATGCATGGGACTCTACGAGAAGGAAAAGGTAGAGCCTGAGTTATCGGTTTTGGTAGTGTTTTGTTTGTATTCATATTTGTAATTTGTGTTGGATGAGGACACGGTCAGAGTCCAGGGTATAAATATGTATGCCCCGGCAATTGTAAAGTACATTCGAGAATCAATCAAACACAACCGGCTTAACGCCAACCCTTAGGAGTAGGAGTAACGTAGATCTCGGCGAGTTCTTCATCAACCTAGGCTGCAACGACATCGACCGATCTCTAGCTTGTTGTAAATATCGTCATGACTTGTATTACCGTTTAATAAGGCTGCAACAGCATCGACCGATCTCTTGTTATGCGATGATATGAGTTAGTTATCATTGGTAATGCATCTCACAATCTATTGTTTGATGTATTTTCAATAGTTATCATGATCTATCTAAGCTAGTTTGGCTTGCTTTGCTATCTTAGATGGGTTAGTTATCTTGGTTATTATAATTGATGTTCATTAATTATAATACCTTTTATTGGCTAAGATTGAACTAGATCGGCTTTAAACCCTTTTGCTAGATACTCTTGATTAAGCTTGTTAATTGGTAAATCTACATGCATGATGATCAAGCCCATTAGCTTAACCGTTCTATTTTCAATCTTATGCCTTGCATGATGCGCGTTCAAAGACATGGAGGGTTTTGCGAGCAAAGATTGTTAATCTCTTCTAGAAGCTTTCTTAAGGTGGCTGTAACGGCTCTTGACCGATCCTATGACTAAGGTTATCTAATTCAGATACCGTCGGTTAGTAAGCTTTGTTTGTAAAACCAATTGTGTACTTGGTTCGTTATCATGTTAGCATCAGCTATTTTAGCCGATCGCCCATACTTGATAAATACATCACGTGATTATCGATTCCTGGCTTGCACGTGCGTTCTGCATTAATATAATGTTAGAAGTATAAAGTGGATCCGTAAATCTCTTCCGGAGGATCTTTTAATGTACGGCTCTGACCGATCTCATAACTAGATTTCATCTGGATTCAGACATTGTCAGTTAACAGAACTGCTTGTTGCTAACAACAGTATTTTAATTGCCAAGTCATAAGGACAGGTTAGATAGTCGATAGCTCACGTGTTGTAAATATTTGTCTGAACAAGTATTAAGAAACAGATTTAATGCTTATTCTGGAACATTTATTGTTACATTTCTACATTTTTGTGTATTGTTCTCGTCCCTATCTTGATTAATGAGCCTTATCTTGCATGCTTTGATCGACTGTTCTATTAAGCTATCCATATACGTCAGTTTATCGATTCATTCGTAAAGTGTGCTGGTTGTTGACTTTCTAGTCAATGCCCCAATTGAGTCGGCTACTCAGCCATATACCTGGAACTGTCTGGAGCAACACCGACATGTTCCACCTTGTGTTACTGATCATTTTTCTCTTCTTATCAATTATAGGGTCAAATTGACTGACACGCTTTGGGCTCGATCAACCGAGTAGCCTGTTTGTGAAGCCTCACGGATTAAAGCGCCGCTCTTGCTTTGATCCACTCGGCTTGCAAGTGCTGTTGCTGTAGGAACCACGTTTTTGTGTCAACAATATTTGGACCAAAAAGAGTAGACAATAATGAAAATACGAGGAACAGCACTGTAAGGCCCCACTGCTGGTTCATTTCAACAGAAAGGTACAGATAATATGTGTGTGTGATACAAGAAAGGTTTTAGTTGATACAGTAATAACTTTGCAAATTCAGTAGAAATAGAGTAATGTTCTTAAATGAACCGACGCCTTAGATGTAACTATAAAAAAAATACCGACATTGGTATGTCTAGATTGCATACTAAGAGCAAAGATAGCAAACCATGTTTCAGGAATTATTATTATTTCAGAAACAACATCTAACAAATGCAGCTATCCCTAATGTCTAACTGCAAACTTGATGGATTCTCGAGTGGACACTGTTGCATCCTGGCACACTTTTACTACTGAAAGAGCAGTCACGTTCGATAAACACAAACAAAGCTTCTGCTGTTAGGCACGCATCTCTAGAACATGCTGTAGATCCTTCTGCATTCTGGCCATGTCCCATTGAGCCTTGCAGTTACTGTGGAGACCCAGCAGCCAGAGCTTTTTCAAGGAGCCCAGGGATTTGATGCCTCGAGGGACTGTCTCCAATTTTGGAAGTGATGTGATATATAGACATTCTATGACTCGAAGTGCACCAGTACTAATTTTCAGAAGGCTCACATTATTCATGTCTTCAAAACTAGTGTCTTCAGGTGTGGGAAGGTTCTTGAAGGTCCAAAGTAGGTGGACTAGGCATATTATTGAGTCTCAGATACGTGATATTCGGTACAGTAGATGCTAGAACCACCAGCGGATCTCCTACAAAATGGCATCTGCTTAGGGCAAGATACTTGAGATATCTGCCATGTTTCTGAAGTATCGGACAATCCGTTAGAGACCAAAATCCTCTTAGAATTAGCTTGTGGAGCTTCATGCAAATCGGATTGAAATTATTCAAGAGAAGTGTCTCATTTTCATCAGCTGCAGATAGAATCAAACTGGAAAGAAGTGGCATAGTTGACAAGGTAGCAAAAGGCCCTGCACAGTGGGTAGAAGTGATGTTATCTATCCACAGGCTTCTTAGTTGCAAAAGTTTATCAAGTTGCTCCAGCAATTCCATGCTTGCTTGCATAGTCTCAAGAGTCTGTAAATCTTCAAGGTTCGAAAGCCCTTCCGGAGCTTCCACTCCGATGAAGTACCGAAACTCTGACTGGTTCTTATCAGCAAATTTGTCAGCAAGAAGGTGCCTTAGCTTAGTGAGCTTCACTACACCAGGTGGCAGTGCTTTTATACTAGTTAATTTGACATCAAGAGTTTGAAGACTGCAGAGATTTTTAATGGAGTCTAGCAGTGATGTTATTCTTGTGTTTCTTAGGCCAATGTATTTTAGATTAAACAGATTTCCTATAGATGTAGGCAATTCCTGGAAATCAGAGTTCTGCAGCTCAAGGACAGTAAGGTACTTTGATTCAGATAGTATTGATGGTACATAGTCCACAATGGTATCACTAGCCATCAGGGCTCGGAGGTGCGGAAATTTCATCTTGGATTTATTCTTTTTCATCTTCTTCCATCCATATGAAGATATGCGCCGAACATCTGTGTCCATATGCACCATGGCACCAAAATCATTTACTGTACCAAACATTTCTGCTTTAGAGATGCAAAGGGCCAACTCTCTTAAAATGTCATGCATTTTGCATGTATTCACCCAGCCAAGCTCACATTTTCCACAAGTTGCAGCATATTGTGGTGGATCAACTCAGTAAGATAGCCCTCTGCTACCTCCTCAGGAGTGCTATCCCCTTTCTTTTCGACAAATCCTTCAGCAACCCACAGTCACACAAGGTCATCCTTTGAGAAGTGATAATCTTCTGGAAACAGGCTGAAGTATAGGAAGCAGTTTTGAAGGTCACTTGGCAAGTCATAGTAGCTAAGATTTAGAATTCCTTGAACCTGGTCATCTTTTTCCAGCTCACAAGGAAACTCATTGCACATCTGCCTCCAAACTGGCACTATCTGCTTCCTTGAAGACAACCTACTGCCTACTGATACAATAGCCAGAGGCAAACCCCTACATTTCTTTACAATATCAATAGCAATCTCCTGAAGCTCTGATGGACACTTTACCAGAGGTAGATCCTCACACTGTTTACAATAAGAGTAGCCAGATTCTGAAGCTCTGATGGGCATGCTGATAGTGATAAGCCCTTAAATTCGTTTATAGTATAAGTAGCAAGATCCTGAAGTTCATATGGACACTTTTCACCGAGGAGTCCTCACATTTCCTAACAATATGATTAGCAAGCTCTTGAAGCTCCAGTGGGCACTTCTCCAATGGAAGACTCACAGACGTCTTCATCATATCATTAGCACACTCAAGAAGTTCTGATATCCAATGAAAGTGGGTTTTGTTCGAAAAAGCCTTTGTACAAAAGAGCTGGAGTGCATCATTGATGTCTAATGGATTCAGGTTGAGCTGGTAACCTGGTGTGGCAAGAGCAGCTACATCCTGTTTCCTTGTGATGACAATGCGACTTTCCTTCCCACAATCTTCAAACACATCACTTATTCCATCATGAACTTAACGATCCCATACATCATCTAACATAACTATATATTTCTTATGTTTCAGGACTGCCTTTAAATTACTCTTCAAATCGAAGATGCCCATTTTGTCGATATCATCTAATTTCAGCTGTTCCTTGTGTCCTATATCAATATCAACTGGTATAGTCGCTTCCTTCTGATTGACACTGTTAACATGAGCTGTTGTTGTGTGTTCAGAGGCACTAACAATCTTTAGTAGCTCCTTCAGCAAAGCATCTACACTTCTGTATGTTTGTGAGACAGTGAGCCAAACATGAATTTCGAAGATATCTTTCAGTTTATCATACACACTAGTGGTAGGGTGATCTTTCCCATCCCACCCATACCCAACAAAGATACAACCTTGAGAGCTAGTATATTTTTCATGTTGATAGGTGCATTGGAACTTCGCCTATGTTGATTGGAAGACTTTCTTGAGTCATTTCAACATAGCCGGTCCCAAGCCCGGATAAAGGAGGAGGGTGTGTTAGGTGCGGCTAGCCAAAACCAGCCACACTCATGGATATGAAACCCATAAGAGATTCATTGGGGCGTAACCCTCTTAGTGACGCGCTACATCAGAACCCGGGTGTAGTGTCAAATGTGCAAGGACCGAGTCGTCATCCCCTTAGTGGCGCGTCATATCGTGATCCGGGTACGATAATAAATGAGCAAGGGTCGGGTCATCGTAACCTTTGTGACACGCTACATCTGCGCCTAGGTGTAGTGAAAAATGAGTAAGGGTCTTCGCACTTCCCTTGACGGGTGCGATGGGTAAGGAAGCTAGCCGAGCCAACCAGGATTCGTCTAGGTAGCTAGAATGTAGGGTCCCTAACGGGTAAGTTAAGAGAGCTAGTCGATACAGCAATTCGGAGGCGTGTAAATATTCTATGTGTTCAGGAGACTAAATGGAAGGGCAAGAAGGCGAAGGAGGTGGAGGATACTGGCTACAAACTTTGGTACACGGGGACAACATCGGGTAGGAATGGTGTAGGCATCTTGATCGATAGGAGCCTTAAGGATAGAGTAGTTGAGGTGCGGAGGCAAGGTGATCGGATTATCCTAGTCCGATTGGTAGTTGGAGATTTGGCTCTGAATGTGATCAGTGCCTATGCCCCACAGGTAGGTCTTTGCGAGAGCACCAAGAGGCAGTTTTGGGAAGATCTCGATAGCATGGTTAGTACTGTGCCTATCAGCGAGAAACTCTTCATAGGAGAAGACCTCAACGGCCATATGGGTGCGACTAATGTAGGTTTCGAGCGGGTGCATGGGGGTTTCGGGTATGGTAGTAGAAATCAAGAGGGGGAGGATGTTTTGAACTTTGTGTTGGCCTACGATTTGTTGATAGTGAACACCATCTTTAAGAAGAGGGAATCCCATCTAGTGACCTTTCGTAGCGGACAACACCTGAGTCAGATCGACTTTATCCATGCAAGGAGGGGGGATAGACGTGCTTGCTTAGATTGTAAGGTGTTACCTGGGGAGTGTGTTGTCCCTCAACACAAGCTTGTGGTGGCGGATTTTCGCTTTCGGGTACGTGTCCATCGGGACAATCGGGCCAAGATTGTGAGAACAAAATGGTGGAAGCTTAGAGGGGAAGCAACGCAAACATTTAAGGAGAGGATGCTAGATGAGGGGCCATGGGAAGAAGAAGAAGATGCAGATGACATGTGGCTAAGGATGGCAACATGTGTTCGGAAGGTGGCTTCGGATGTGTTTGGAGTGAGTAGAGGAGGCAAACAGGAAGCGATAGACACCTGGTGGTTGAATGACGAGGTGCAAAGGGCTATTAGGGAGAAGAAGGAGTGGTTCAAGCGCCTCCATCATGACAAGAGTGCAGTCAACATTGAGGGCTATAAAATAGCGAAGAGGGCTGCAAAACAAGCGATGAGTGTAGCAAAAGGTCAGGCGTATGATGACCTTTATCAGCGACTAGGCACGAAGGAAGGGGAGAAGGACATTTATAGGATGGCTAGGATCCGCGAGAGGAAGACGACGGACATCAACCAAATCAAATGCATCAAGGATGGGACGGATCAACTTTTGGTGAGGGATGAGGAGATCAAGGACAGGTGGAGAGAGTACTTTAACAAGTTGTTTAATGGGGAGAATGAGGGTCCTACCTTGGAGTTGGATGACTCATTTGACGATACCAACAGACGTTTCATGAGGAGATTTCAGGAGGCAGAGATCGGGGAAGCTTTGAAGAGGATGAAGGGAGGTAAAGCGATGGGCCCTGACGGTATCCCCATTGAGATGTGGAGATGCCTAGGTGCCAGAGCGATAGTATGGTTAACTAAGCTTTTTAACCTCACTTTTCGGTCAAACAAGATGCCTGAAGAATGGAGGAGAAGTATATTAGTATCGATCTTCAAGAACAAGGGAGATGTTCAAAGTTGTACTAATTACCGTGGGATTAAGTTGATGAGCCATACGATGAAGCTCTAGGAGAGGGCTATCGAGCATCGCCTAAGAAGAGTGACAAGTGTGACCCAAAACCAATTTGGGTTTATGCCTGGTAGGTCGACCATGGAGGCAATTTTCTTATTACGACAGTTGATGGAGAGGTATAGAGAGCAGAAGAAGGACTTGCATATGGTCTTTATTGACCTCGAGAAGGCATATGAAAAAGTACCGATAAAAATCATGTGGTGGGCCTTGGAAAAGCACAAAGTTCCAACTAAGTACATCACCCTCATCAAGGATATGTACAGGGATGTGGTAATGTGTGTCCGAACATGTGACGGCGACACCAGTGACTTTCCAATTAAAATAGGACTACATCAAGGGTCGGCATTGAGCCCTTATTTATTTGCTTTGGTGATGGATGAGGTCACAAGGGACATACAAGGTGATATCCCTTGGTGTATGCTCTTTGTTGATGATGTGGTGCTAGTGGATGAGACTAGGGCAGGGGTTAATAGAAAGTTAGAACTATGGAGGCACACGTTAGAGTTAAAAGGGTTTAGACTTAGTAGGACCAAGACCGAGTACATGAGGTGCGATTTCAGCGCGACTAGGAATGAGGAGGAAGACGTTAGCCTCGATGGGCAAGTGGTGGCCAAGAAGGATACTTTTTGGTATTTAGGATCGATGCTACAAAAGGATGGTGACATTGATGGAGATGTTAGGCATAGAATTTTAGCCGCTTGGTTGAAATGAGGTCAAGCTTCAGGCGTCCTCTGTGACAGAAGGGTGCCTCAGAAGTTAAAAGGTAAGTTTTTTGGACAGCGATTCGTCCGGCGATGTTATACGGTGCTAAATGTTGGCCTACAAAAAGGCGACATATCCAGCAATTGAGTGTAGCAGAGATGCGTATGTTACAATGGTGTTGTGGGCACATAAAGAGGGATAGAGTCCGGAACGACGATATTTGGGATAGGGTTGGGGTAGCACCAATTGAGGAAAAATTGATTCAACACCGGTTGAGATGGTTTTGATGGATAAGTCCCTGTGTGTGTGCTGCAAGAGCACATGGCCCTTGTGTCCTTGTGTCCTTTGTAAAAGCATCTTTGACTGCTTTTAGGACAGCAGAAGGACAGCATCTTGACTAGCATCTAGGACAGCATCTAGGACATCTAGGACAGCATCTTAGACTAGCATCTTAGCATATGCTTGGCTGGTTAGCAGCATATAAATATGTATCCCCAACCCCTAAGGTTGGCATAGCATGGTGTGAGAAATAAACCCAGAAAATTGCCTCAACTCTGAGATCTTTGTGTGCTATCCTCTCGATGAGAGTAAGGATCCTGCTCACACCTAGAGCAAGGATCCAGAGACTAACAAGTGGTATCGGAGCCGTACTATCCTGAGCCTGAGCATTTCCTGCTCAATCCCTTCTTCAGTCGAGCTCCCTGCCTCGCAGCAGCCCCAGCAGCCAGCAGCAGCTGTTTTGGCAGCCTCTGCCCCTCGTGCAGCAGCGCGCCATGACCACAGGAGGGCAGTCTCAGCACTCGGCCGCTTCCAGCGTGCGGCGTCGGCAGGAGGCCGACATCGCCGCGGCAGAGGAGCGCAGGCGAGCGGCGGCAGCAACCGCTGCAGCAGCAGCGAGGGCGTCGAGGCTGGCCCAAGCGGAGCTGGCAGCAGCCAGAGCGGAGGTGGAGGCAGCAGCAGCTGCGGATGCAGCGCGTGCAGCCGCAGAGGAGGTTGAGGACCTGCGCGGCAGTCACAGCAGCTCCATCTCTGCTGATGACAGTGCCGACCCGGACCTTGAGCAGCTGGAGAGGCAGGCAGGGCGAGGGCGAGCGGCGCAGTGGGTAGCTGCGCACGCCCACGAGCCCGGCAACGCTCCTGGAGGAGGCGCACATGAGCCCGGCGATGCTCCTGGAGGAGGCGCGCACGGCGACGGCGGCGCTCTGAGTGCAGGGAACCGCGACCCCAACCACGCGGCCCGCGAAGAGCGGGCACTGGAGGCCATACGTCTGCGGGAGGCTGCTGCGCGGCTGGACGCCGAACTGGACCGCGAGCAGGACTTCCCCGAGCAGGACGAGCGTGCTGCACGCCGAGCCAACGCTTGGCTCGAGCGCCAGGAGCAGCGCGCACACGGCCGTGTCGGACACGAGGGCAACCGGCACGGCGGTGGACGGGTCGAGGAAGAGCACGGCCATCGTAGGCAGCGTGGCTTTCTCTCCCCGGACCGGTACCGTGGCTACCACGGGTACCAGGCTGTTGCCAGCGACGTTGGCCCCGGTGGTGGGTGGCCTACCCTCACCAAGCCCAACTATGTTGAGTGGGCTGCGGTGATGAAGGTGAGACTTCAGGTGCTGCACATGTGGGAGGCAGTCCGGTACGGCGACGTCGACTACGACCAGGATCGACGGGCACTGAATGCCCTCATCGCTGCAGTCCCGTCCGAGATGCAGTTCTCGCTTACCAGCAAGCGGACTGCCAAGGAGGCTTGGGACGCCATTGCTGCAGCACGCATCGGCAGCGACCGCGCTCGCAAGTCCACATTGCAGGCACTTCGCAAGGAGTGGGAGAACCTGTCCTTCAAGCCTGGTGAGGACGTCGATGATTTTGCTCTCCGTCTCAACACTCTGTTGCAGAAGTTGGTGCAGTTTGGTGACGACACCTACAGCGAGGAGAGAGCTGTCGAGAAGCTTTTCCGCTGCATCCCCGAGAGGTACAGGCAGATGGCTCACTCAATCGAGTCCCTGCTGGACCTCTCCACGATGTCGATCGAAGAGGCGATAGGTCGCCTCAAGGTCGTCGACGGTGATGAGCCACAACCCTTCTCGGGGCCTGCCACCGTTGGTGGGAAGCTCCTTCTCACCCGGGAGCAGTGGGCTGCCGGCCAAGGTGACAAGAAGAAGGGGAGCCTTCTTCCGCAACAGTCGGCCGCAAGCGTGGCAAGCGCGGCAAGCCACGTAAAGGGGCCCAGGCCGGGGTGCAAGGGCGCGCCGAGGGCGGTGCCCGCAGAGGTGCCCAGGGCGGCGCCGCCGAGAAGCCCAAGCCGACACAAGATGACGCCTGCCACCGTACTGGTCACTGGGCCAGGGACTGCAGACAGCCACGACGCGCCCAGGCCCACGTCGCGCAGGCAGAGGAGGAGCAACAAGCTCTGTTCATGGCGCATGCGAGCGCCGAGCTACCTCCAGCAGCACCGGTTGCAGCGGCCCTTCTCCACCTCGACGAGCCCAAGGCACATGCCCTCCTCAGAAGCGGGTCGGGCAGCGGCAGCAAGATCGATGGGTGGTGCCTCGACACCGGCGCCACCGACCACATGACAGGCCGGCGGGAGTTCTTCTCCGAGCTCGACTCCGATGTTCGAGGCTCTGTCAAGTTTGGGGACGCCTCTGCCGTGGAGATCAAGGGCGCCGGCTCCGTCATCTTCGTCGCCAAGAACGGTGAGCACCGACTGCTCACCGGCGTCTACTACATCCCCGCGTTGCGGAACTCCATCATCAGCTTGGGACAGCTGGATGAGAACGGCTCGCGCATGGAGATCCACGACGGCGTGCTTCGCATTTGGGATCCCCGTCACCGACTTCTCGCCAAGGTGAACAGGGGGAGCAACCGCCTCTATGTTCTTCATGTACAGGTGGCGCAACCCTTTTGTCTTGCAGCTCGGCGGGACGATGAGGCCTGGCGGTGGCACGAGCGCTTTGGGCACCTCAATTTCGAGGCCCTGAAGCAGCTCGGCAACAAGGAAATGGTGCAGGGCATGCCGTGTGTCGACCATGTGGAGCAGTTCTGCGACACCTGCGTCCTCACCAAGCAGCGACTGCTGTCCTTTCCCCGCCAAGCAAGCTTCCGCACCAAGGAGAAGCTGGAGCTCGTGCACGGCGACCTGTGTGGCCCCGTGACACCGGCTACACCTGGAGGACGACGCTACTTCCTCCTCCTCGTCGACGACGTGTCCCGCTACATGTGGGCTGTCCTCCTCGACACCAAGGGGGCAGCCGCAGACGCCATCAAGCACCACCAAGCTGTTGCGGAGAAGGAGTGCGGCCGCAAGCTTTGGGTGTTGCGCACGGATAACGGCGGCGAGTTCACGGCGGCTGAGTTCGCGACGTACTGTGCCGATGAGGGGATCAATCGCCACTTCACCGCGCCATACACCCCGCAGCAGAACGGCGTCATCAAGCGCCGCAACCAGACGGTGGTAGCCACCGCCCGCGCCCTCCTCAAGCAGAGAGGGATGCCGGCGATCTACTGGTGGGAGGCGGTGATGATTGCCGTCCATCTCCTCAACCGCTCGCCCACCAAGGCGCTTGACGGCAAGACGCCGTACGAGGCCTGGCACGGGCGCAAGCCGGGGGTGAGCCACCTCCGCGTCTTCGGTTGTCTAGCGTTCGCCAAGGAGCTCACTCACGTCGGCAAGCTCGACGACCGGAGCAGTCCAGGAGTGTTCATCGGCTACGCGGAGGGCGCCAAGGCCTACCGCATCCTCGACCCTGCGACACAGCACGTCCGCATCTCCCGGGAAGTCGTGTTTGACGAAGGGCGAGGCTGGACCTGGGACAAGGCGGTGGACGACGGCTCGGCTTCGACCCTCAGGGACTTCGTCATTGACTACGTCCACCTGGAGGGAGCCGGGGGAGTTAGCAGCTCATCTTCACCGAGTTCGTCCTCCTCAGCAACCGGCTCGCCATCAGCTTCGGCGAGTCCTCCACCGCCTCCGCCACCAGCGAGTCCACCACCACCACCGGCTACACCACGCACTCCTCCACCGGCTACGCCACACACTCCTGCACCGGCTCCCCACTCTCCTGCACCGGCGCCGGCATCTCCAAGATCGGCACCAGCAGCTTTGGCCCGTCAGCGTTTGGTGGAGTTCGCCACTCCGCTGTCCGACGATGAGGACCGCGTCGACGCCTACCACGACGACGAGCCTCTACGCTACCGCACCATGGACAATATCCTCGGCAACCAGCCTGTCCCTGGGCTGGCGGTACACGACTTCGAGGCGGAGCTGCACCTAGCACATGAGGACGGTGAGCCTCGCTCCTTCGCTGAGGCGGAGGGAGACGCGGCATGGCATGCCGCGATGCAGCAGGAGATGGACGCGGTCGAGCAAAACCGCACTTGGGAGCTCGCTGACCTCCCTCGTGGTCACCGCGCGATCACCCTTAAGTGGGTGTTCAAGCTGAAGAGGGATGAAGCCGGTGCCATCGTCAAGCACAAGGCTCGCTTGGTGGCACGAGGCTTCGTGCAGCAGGAGGGGGTCGACTTCGACGACGCCTTCGCCCCCGTGGCACGGATGGAGTCCGTGCGACTCCTCCTTGCGCTAGCTGCCCAGGAGGGTTGGCGTGTCCATCACATGGATGTCAAGTCGGCGTTCCTTAACGGCGACCTGAAGGAGGTCTACGTACGTCAGCCGCCGGGATTCACAGTTCCTGGCAAGGAGGGCAAGGTGCTTCGCCTGCGCAAGGCCCTCTACGGCTTGCGGCAGGCACCGAGGGCGTGGAATGCCAAGCTTGATTCCACGTTGAAGGGGATGGGCTTCGAGCAAAGCCCGCACGAGGCGGCCATCTACCGGCGGGGCAGTGGAGGAAAGGCCCTGCTGGTAGGTGTCTACGTCGACGATCTTGTGATCACCGGTACCAAGGAGGTGGAGATCGAGGCGTTCAAGGAGAAGATGAGGGCGACCTTCCAGATGAGCGACCTGGGCCCTCTCTCCTTCTACCTGGGGATCGAAGTCCACCAGGACAGCTCCGGCACCTTCCTTCGCCAGACTGCCTACGCCAAGCGCATTGTGGAGCTCGGCGGTCTCACCGGCTGCAACCCAGCCCACACTCCTATGGAGGAGAGGCTGAGGCTGAGCCAGGAGAGTACGGAGGAGGAGGTGGACGCGACGCAGTACCGGCGCATTGTGGGCAGCCTTCGCTACCTTGTCCACACGCGACCGGACTTGGCGTTCGCCGTCGGCTACGTCAGCCGGTTCATGCAGCGACCGACGGCGGAGCACCAGCAGGCCGTGAAGAGGATCCTCCGCTATGTCGCGGGCACCTCCGACTACGGCTTGCACTACCCGAGGTGCCCCGGCGCGGCACATTTCATCGGGTACAGCGACAGCGACCACGCCGGCGACATCGACACGAGCAAGAGCACCAGCGGGACGCTGTTCTTCCTCGGCAAGTGTCCGATCAGCTGGTAGTCGGCCAAGCAGCAGGTGGTGGCTCTGTCCAGCTGCGAGGCAGAGTACATCGCAGCCACTACCGCTGCTACTCAGGCTTTGTGGCTGGCTCGGCTGCTTGGCGATCTCCTTGGCAGAGACGCAGAGGCAGTGGAGCTCAGGGTGGACAACAAGTCCGCCTTGGCCTTGGCGAAGAATCCAGTCTTCCATGAGCGCAGCAAGCACATCCGAGTGAGGTATCACTTCATCAGGAGCTGCCTGGAGGAAGGGAGTGTCCGGGCCAACTACATGAACACCCAAGACCAGCTCGCCGACTTCCTGACCAAGTCCCTTGGGCGAGTCAAGTTCCAGGAACTTCGCGCCAGGATCGGGATGGCTCAGATACCTCACAAGGAGTCACACAAGACTTAGGGGGAGAGTGATGGATAAGTCCCTGTGTGTGTGCTGCAAGAGCACATGGTCCTTGTGTCCTTGTGTCCTTTGTAAAAGCATCTTTGACTGCTTTTAGGACAGCAGAAGGACAGCATCTTGACTAGCATCTAGGACAGCATCTAGGACAGCATCTTAGACTAGCATCTTAGCATATGCTTGGCTGGTTAGCAGCCTATAAATATGTATCCCCAACCCCTAAGGTTGGCATAGCATGGTGTGAGAAATAAACCCAGAAAATTGCCTCAACTCTGAGATCTCTGTGTGCTATCCTCTCGATGAGAGTAAGGATCCTGCTCACACCTAGAGCAAGGATCCAGAGACTAACAGGTTTGGCCATGTCCAACGGAGGCCTTCTGAGGCACCGGTGCGTAGTAGGGTTCTAAAGCGGGTCGATAATGTAAAGAGAGGTAGAGGTCGACCTAAACTGACTTGGGACGAGTCGGTTAAGAGAGACCTTAAGGAGTGGAATATCCCTAAGAATTTACCTATGGATAGCAGCGCTTGGAGACTAGCAATTAACGTGTCTGAACCGTAAACTTTTTTTTATACCATTTATGTGTTCTTTGTTTTTATGCCTCTTTTGGGTTTCATCTCTAGCCCACCCCAACTTGCTTGGGACAAAAGGCTATGTTGTTGTTGTTGTTGACAGGTGCATTGGGAATCAACCATTCCTTTAATTGCTAACATGAGCTGTTGTTGTGTGTTCAGAGGCACTAACAATCTTTAGTAGCTCCTTCAGCAAAGCATCTACACTTCTGTATGTTTGTGAGACAGTGAGCCAAGCATGAATTTCCAAGATATCTTTCAGTTTATCGTACACACTGGTGAGCAGGGTGGTCTTTCCCATCCCACCCATACCCAACAAAGATACAACCTTGAGAGCTGGTATATTTTTCATGTTGACAGGTGCATTGGGAATCAACCATTCCTTTAATTGCTCTCTTTCTTCCTTTAACCTCACCAGGTTTTCATCCTTTACAAGTTGGGGCAAACTGTATTGAGGGAATTGCTGTTCAGGACAGCTAACTTGAGTAGGAAGAAGCTCATAGACTGAGTTCAACCACATATTCTTCAACTTGGAAACATGCTCAATTTCCTTCTCTATCTGAACTAAATCATCAGCAATTACCCATTGGTCAACTTTTTCCCTTTAGGGTCTTGCTTGAATTGAAGAGAATGATATGAAAAGTTGTCCATTATGTCCTCAACACAGTAGGCCAGTATTCTCACTTCTGTGATCCAAGCCTTGAGGAGCTCATCACTGAGATAGGATGCACCTGTCCACCATATAAAGATGTTCATCATCAGAAGTTCCCTCCGAATGCGCCGCACAATGCTTGGTAGCTCGATCAAATTAGAAAATTTGGTTGCAATGAAGGTAGCTGCTTCTCCTCCTAAATAGGACCCAATCTTCGAGAGAGCAAGGAGTGCTGCCTCTGCCATCTCTGCTGAATGGGGGGGAAAAAATTTGTTGCAGATTGCATAATAAGCTATTGTAAGTAATGGAATCAATGAACTGGAAACGTCCATGGGATTGCTTCCGATGTAAGATTGGCAATTAATTTCCTACAGTGGGAAGAGGCAACCACTTTTACAAAAAGTAATCTCATTAGTTTGATTGAGAATTCATCATAACCACCAGTATAGGAGTATTTTGTTTTGCAATACATACTTTTTTTGCACACTGTGCCATGCATTAAATAAGTTTCAACACATGACAGCGAAAAAATTAGGTAGAAACCTCATCAAATAGAATAACGCATAGGTTCACTATGACAGCGTGGTCCTCACAAAGCCGATTTTACTACTGTCAACGATAATCAGAGTCAGGAACAGCTCACGAAAGATAAAATGGCTGGATGGCGCCATGTATATCTCAAACAAATTACAAGCTTTAGTCTTGGCGCAAAAAGGATGCTCCTTTCTTCAAATGGATGTCACTTATACACAGTATGCAAGAAACTGGCCTTGTTGATTAATCAACCAGCAGGGAATTGTCAGGACATTACGATTCTCGTCACCTCCCGGCATCCCTTCCTATTAATATTTAATATGTGGAATTTTGTTGCGGATCTAGTGGTGGGCAGAGCGGAGCAGCATCAGAGGATTAGGATTACTGGGCGCTCGGCGGTGCGGCGATTGTTCGAGTAGGTTGCGTGTGGGTGTCCGGCGTCACACCCGACGGGTGGAAAGGAACACGGGGGAGATGCGATTAAGCTGCCAAAGGAGGCGGCGAGGTCGCTCCGGCTGGCCGTGCCGGCGCGCGCCTCCGGCGACATGGGAGAACGGATGGCGGTGTTTCCTCTCTGTTTCTTGTGCTTTTTTTTTCTTTAATTAACCCACGATTTATCAGGGAAAAAAGGAATCACAAAACAAAACCCCACAATTCATTTCGTCTAGCGCTAGTGCTATTAGTCAGCACCAGCAACGGAGATTTTTACCTGATGTTGCAGCGAGGAGAGAGCTCCTCCAATGGAGGCGTCTCTTCCGAGTGCCTGGCTACGAAACTTCTTGAGCGAGCAAGAGACTCTGACCTGATGCTACAAATTTGGGGAGAGCTTGGAAGAGGAAAGTGTTACGGCCCAGACCGACCCGACGGCCAAGAAGATAGGAAGGTGGCGTATCCAAGTCGTGAAGACGTATTTTCGTTTAAGTAATACCGAGTATGTAATGAACTTAAGTTTATGACCGGTGGGCCATCGAGCCAGCGTCGGGCAGCGTCTACCAGGCCGGTCTCCATTGCGTGTAAGCAACCAAGTTGAATTATAATAGAAAGACACTCTCGCACGACAGATGAGACATCTGCTCGTCGATGGTGAGATTCCACCTGTATCTTCTCACGTTCCGGCAATCGCCGATGTAACGGGTTGTTACAGTGGTATCAAGCTCCTGCTATCCTCGACTCACGCTCCCTCCCACCCTCCCGAAATCAGACGTTCATCTAGTAGCGGCGAACTCCGACGCGACGGATCGAGCTCTCGCTGTTGCTTCAGCGAAGTGCGAGCCTCTCTCGATCTACGCCTAGGCTTCTCCGACTCGGCTTCGATTCGCGGTCCACCTCACCACCAAATTTCGGCGCGGGGCTAGGCGGTCTCACATCGGATCGAAGAATCGCCATCGGCTCGTGATCTGTGGCGAGCGACGACGGCTTCCGGCGACGTGTTCAGCCTCAACCAGCGTCGTCGTCTCCGGCACAACACTCGACTGGGGTTCAGCATCGACTTACTTAGGGTTCGGCGGCGGGAACCATTGTGAGCTCTTCTACTTTCTGCTCGTGTTTCCTCAATTTGGCCTGAATCGACTAGCGATGAGGGTTGCGAGGCACCTATTCTCGCGTAAAATTCCAGGAGTCGCGAATCGGTTGCAGTGTGGTGGTGTTGGCGAAGAACTGTGGACAAATTCTGGTTGTGGAGCATCTATTTCCGTGTAAAATCCGTTGTTCGTGACTCAGTCCTGGGAGTCGAGTTTGTGTGTCGCACAGTCAAAGGGGAGGCTTCGGCTCACCCTGCTACGTCACAGTGGGTTGTTGAATCTGTTGTTGCACGACGGCGCCTCGTAAAGTCCTCCAACCTTTGCCTCAAACACAATTCATTCTCGATCAAATGGCAGCGACTGCTCAAGTTGATCAGGTTCACTTGGGGGAAGTACTGGACAGTCTGAATCTGCTGACTTAGAGGATGAACGGTTTGGGCACCATACAACAGGAGGTCAAGCAGCAGTTGCAAACCACTAATCAGAAAGTCGATCAGTGCCCCACTAACCAATACCAACTCTCCAAGCAAGTTTTGGCCAATGGGGAAGCTATAGCGTGAATGACACTGAACTAGTTCGACATGGAACATGGTTCTGCTTCTGACACTTCAGAGTGTCATGAGGAACCAAGTATGGCGAATTTCTTTGCTCCATCCAAGAAGAAGGCTAGGCCTGAACACTCAAGGAAGCACAGGAGCAACAATTATCATGACAAGGGTGATAGCTTGCCTCATCATGTACTGCCTAAAATGATTTTTCCTCAATTTGATGGGACTCAACCCAAAGTCTGGCTAGATAAATGCCTCAATTATTTCAAAATATACAAGATCCCTAAGAACTTGTGGATGGAAGCACCTCCAATGCATCTCTAGGAGAATGCAACTAAGTGGTGGCAAACTTTTAAGATAAATCACCCAGACATCACCTGGACTTTATTTAAGCAGGCTATTCTTAATCAGTTTGGTACTGATGATTACAGAACTGCTCTGAATGATTTGCTAGATTTGAAACAAACTGCTGCAGTGGAGGAATACACCACTGTTGACACCGTTTTTCGGCACTGTCAATAAGGATCGGAGACTGAACTAAATCGGCAAGAGGTTGGTTTTTCTTCAGCATTGCTTCTGAGCTGCCGATGGGTGGTTGCCGATAAAGGACATGTTGATCCCGTACGTTGCCGATGAAGCTGAAAAAGCTATTGCCGATAAGATAGGCAGGAAGACTAGAAGGTGGTAGCCGATGCCAGGGATGTGCCGATGAAGAGATGACTTCATCATGACGGATGCGGACAGAGGATCGGTGACACAGAGCTTACAATGTTTCATAGTATAGTTTAAGTCCAACTCCTATACGAGTTTTATTTCTTTTTCAATGAATAGATTTTGTATAAGGAATTAGTCTATTTCTTCTATATTTGAGCTTTACGTATTAAATTAGGACTCTTTGATTAGTAGAGTATAAATATATGCCAAAAGGCATTGTAATGGATATCCAAGCATCAATAAACAAATCTACTTTTTATTTACCTTTACCAGTACTTTACTTTTCGATGACTTCGCCAAGTACTTTTTCTTTTTCAACGAGTTCTTTCAAGAATCGACGGGCTGCATCAACTTGATCTCCGGTGACCTTGCAGGTTCCGCGTCTACCGAGCACGATTCAGGCTTTGACTTCCGGGCGTATCGCTGTCGTCTCGTCTGATCTGTTCAACAGTTATAGAATACCTTCTAAGCTTTGACGTCCGGGCGTATCACTGTCGTCTCGTTCGGATTTTATTCAAATTTATCATCCTTGTCGATTAACAGGTCAAATCGACTGGCACGCTTCGGATATCGATTTTGGGTATTAGCCTGGTGTGTTTGCAGATAGAATTTTGCATCAACACATCTTTTGGCACGCCCAGTGGGACCAATTTAACAGATCTATCATGAAGAATCCTACTGATATCAATCCAGAGAACATCATCGAGATATTAGAATCAGATCTCAAGGAGAATCAGAAGCTAGCCATGAAAAAAGCTATCGAGGATTACAGGCAGCTCTGCTTGAAGTCTTTCAGCATGAATAAGGGCGGAGAAGTCATCCAGAAGCAAGATCTGTCGTTGCCTCGTCAGGTAACCTTTGACTCCAACCCTGGTAAACTACAGGAGATGGTTAATTTTGCATTGAATCAAGCTTTGATCAACCACTCCACCATGCTATCCAATACTGTCTACAATGCTGTTGTGCAAACATTAAGAGAAGGACAAGCACCAGGTTATGTCGGGCCGGCATATCATCAGCCGGGATCGGCATCTGTCAGTACTCCATCGGCATCTCTAGCCGTTGAGAGTACGGAAGTGCCTACTCCTCCAGTTATACCAGGGCCACCTATCATTGAAGCCACGCCGATAGGATCAGATCTAACATCTCAGGAGAGGCCTAGTACTCAGTTGAGCACAGATCTATCGGCATCGGCAATATCAGGTCCTCCAGTCCAACATAATCAAGTTGTTTCCAATTGGTGGGGATACGGGATGCCTTCAGGTCCATCTACTGCCAACTCTGGACTACCTCAATTGCATGATGTAGCAGGGAAGGGTCCAATGACATCGGCTACTCCAATTCGGCCGATGGCTCAAGTGTCACATTATTCTACTACACCTCCTGCTATACAGCCATTGTCAATGGGATTATACATGCCTCCACAATAGATATCTTATGCGAATCCATTGGCTAATCCTCCACCAATTCAACAGAGAGCTTCCACTGCAGAACAGCCATAGTGCCATTCATATCTCAATCTGGGTTATCTGCAATTCAGGGCAATTATGCTGGCTATCATCCATCTATACAAGAGCATCAATTGTCTGCAAGCTATCAGCCATCGGCAAGTCAGGTGCCAATAAATTATAATCTCAATTGGTCAGGGCAAGCGCTAGCTCAGCAATCTGCTATTCAGCCAAGCTACCAGGCGATGGGGACTCAGCAGTATAGTCCACAGGCAACTTTCCAGGATCAAACATCGGCAAAACAGCCGATGAACTTTACTCCACAGATTGGTGCCGTGAATATGCCGATTCCTCCAAGCCAAGTGCCACAGGGGTATGTAGAAGCATATCAGCCAACGCCTCCAGTAGAGATTCAACCAGTGCATCGGCAAGATCAGGATGCACTCTTGACTAATAAGATTACAGAAGTAATGAAAGAGCAATTTGGGATTCAGCCCAAAATTAATACTTACTCTTATCGGACTCCGTACCCTTCAGCTTATGATTCAATTCCTTTCCCGAATCGGTTCAAGGTGCCAGATTTCACTAAGTTTTCTGGGCAAGATGATACGTCAATGATGGAGCACATCAACCGATTCATCATCCAGTGCGGGGAAGCAGCGAACAGGGATGAGCTGAGGATCCGTTTATTCTCGTCCTCTTTGTCTGGATCGACATTCACATGGTTCATCTCATTACCACCAAACTCCATTCTTACTTGGGCTAACCTAGAGAGATAATTCCATAAATACTTCTTTGCTGGTGTCCATGAGAAGAAGCTTACCGATTTGATGAAATTGAAACAGCGAAGCGATAAATCGGTAGAGAGTTTTGTGCAAAGGGTACGAGACATGAAGAATAGGTACTACAGCTTAGTGCTTGATGATCGCCAGTTAGCTGGTTTAGCTTTCCAGGGTCTGTTGCCGCATCTCAAGGACAAGTATGACTCTCAGGAGTTTGAAAGCTTAAGCCATATTGTGCAGAGGATCTCTGATCAAAGTGCTCAAGCTCCAGAACATAGAAAGAGCTGGAACAAGAAGGTGTCCTTTGTAGAAGAGGCAGAGGAGTCAGATTCAGATGAAGAACCAACTATCGACCTGGTTGAGTGGGTGAAGGGTAAAAAGCCTTTATCTTGTCCTTTTGGTCAAAAGGAGCCAGAAAAGTTCACATTTGATATCACGAAGGCCGATAAAATATTTGATCTGCTACTTCAAAAAGGCCAAATCAAGCTATCACCCAATCATGTGATTCCATCGGCAGAAGAGCTGAAGAAGATGAGGTACTGCAAGTTTCATAATGCAACTTCGCACAGTACCAATGACTGCAAGGTTTTCAGACAGCAATTGCAATCGGCAATTGAATCTGGGAGGATCAAGTTTGATAACTCTTAAGCTCAGAGGCCGATGAAGATTGATCAATATCCTTTCCCAGCAAACATAGTGGATGCCGTAAATAAACCAAAGTGTTGACATTGGCAAGCGCTAAAAGGAGAGCATCGGTGGATCCTAGAAATCAAGCAACTGCCGATGACTTGAAAAGGAAAGAGAGAGTTGAAGAAAGCAGTAGTTCCAGAAGACCTCCTAGACCTGCTCCATATAGAATTTTAGGAGACCGCTATCAGCATCGGCAAGAGGAGTTGCGTCGGGAAGCGTGGCATCGGCACGAAGATCATTGGAGATGCCCGTTCTTCATCTACTGCTGGGAAGAAGGCATTAAATTGCCTACTGTTGATAACTGCCCCAAGTGCAATGGTTATGAACGAGCCGATCGGGCAAAAAGAAGACCGCGCTATGGTAATCAGAGCAGATACGTCAATGAGCCGATCAGGAGAAGAACATCGGTACATGATCGGCTGGGGGGCAGAACCAGTGTGCATGAAAGGCTGGGCAGGCATGATGACTGCTTGCCGATGAATCAAGAGGAGCTCGAGGAGATGGCCAATGTGAGAGTTCCTGATGAGGCAATTCTTTGTAGAGATCCCAACATAAACTGCCCAGATTCAAATACGAAATATTATCAGCCTGTCTGGAAAATGAAGGTTCCTCAGTGGTGCCCTGTAGGTCTAACGAAGACTCAGAAGAGGAAATTGCAGCGCGAGCATAAAGAAAAAAATTCCCGTAGAGCGAAAACTCAAGTATGACAGCCGAAGCGCAAAAATAAAGGCCCATCGGCAGATATCAACATAGTTTTCGTATTACCGATGAAATTCCAAACACTTTCTTATGAAGAAAACAAATAAAGTACTTGTTCAAAAAGAGTGTATCAGCGCTACGTTAATGTGAAAGTTTTACAAATTGCCGATGCATTCCTTTGCCGATGAGGAAGAAGGTTTACAAGTTCAATAATGAATGGATGGTTGATATCGCACGCAGGCGAATTTGGTCGGCTTCCTCCAGTGTCTTTGCGTCTTCATCGGCATTGCCTTCAACTGGCTTGATCTTCTTCTTAAGCGCCAGCGTCTTGAGGGCTTGATTGTCCCTTTCTTGCTGGAGAGTTTTGATAGTTTCGGGCATTTGGGCCTTCTCCTGATTTGCTGCGTCCAAGGCTCCTTCAATCTGTCTCAGCTCCGCTAGCAGGGCCTCTCTTTTTGCCGATAGTTGAGCAATCTTTTCTTCCAGATTTGCACGAGAGGCTTGTAGTTTACCGATGTCTTTGTGTTTCTCATCGACAAATTGCTTGTGCTTCATCATGTCCTCCTGGAGTTTTGCCTGAGTGGCTCTATCGGCAATTCGCTGGGCAGCCCTCTGGTACTGCAGCTGCCGACTCTCCAAATGTGCAGCTTGGAAGTGTTCTTCCTCAACATCAGCAGGAATATGGCCTCGAATTTCTTTGAAAGTTGCTCTTGCGGAATCAGAGTCCTGGATCAACAAAGAAGTCTCCTGTTGCAGCAAGGATAATAGCGTCTCCAGCCAGGATTTGGTTTCAGATGATAAAGCTTCAAGGGCTAGAGCAGAGCTTTCTTCAGGCTCTTCATCGTCAGGAACAATCCCACTGATAGAAAAGGAGAATAGACTGTCGAGGGAATCTTGCTCCTAAAAAGGAAAAGTGACATTAGCAGAAGAACCTATGTGTTAAAAGGTTAGCTAAGGGAGTCAACTTACTTGTTTCAAGGCAATCTCTCGCCTTTGGCTTGAAGAAGCAACCTTAGGTACAATTGTCGATGGCGTTTCCTGTGTTGGTACCTCGATCGGCTACTGTTGTGATGCCGGTGCTGATGAAGATCCTTGTGCGGGTACAATTGCCGATGGAAGAGCAGTTGCCGATGGAGAAGTCTGCGCAGGTACATCAGGCGATGTCGGGCGAGGTGAGGATGCTGATGGTGAAATTGGAGCTTGTGTAAGTCTCGCCTGCTTTGATTGTGATTCTTCGTCCGATGAAGCCTTATGCTTGTGCTGTAAAATATCGGCAATGGATGGCTGAGGAATCGGTACACTTGGGACGATTGCCGATGCCATTACTTGGTGCTGCGAGAGAAACAGATGAGTGAAAGTGCCGATCCAATATCAAGGTTTAAATAAAGAATACCTCTGGAGAATCATCAAGGATGACAAGGTGTGGAGACGAAGGTGCTACAGGTGAAGACAAAGGGCGGGTTACCGATGAAGATTCCATTGGTGTGGAACTCGCGCCCTGAAATGTGAAATCGGTAAATCACAGTAATCGGCATCTGCAAAAGGAAGTGAGGTGATTACCTAAGATGTCTGTGCCAAGGATGCGATCGATTTGGTGCTCTTCTTGGAACGACCATGGCCCATCAAAGTGTCTAGCGAAAGAGCTTTATAGCCGATGATGGATACTGGGGAGATAGGTTGCAGTTGTATGATCTTGCTGCTCTTACTCAGTGTTGGAACTAAGTCATCAACCTGTTAAAGAAGAGTTAGTTGCTGATGGATTAAAGAGAAGTTGAAAGAAGTGCAGAGGGTTAGACTTACCGCATCGGCAGGGACGGCATGATCGGGTTCAATGAGATTCCAGTAAAGATGGGGACATGCAAAGAATTGCTGCTCTTTCCATTCTTGCCACCATAATTTGAAGGACTCGGTGACAAAGGAAGCCGGTACCCAATCAGTTAGATCAACATTAGAGGTATCGGCATCAGGAAGGAGAGTAACAATCTTGTGCCAATCCATGCGGTTAGCAATAATCTCTCTCGGTTTAATCACATCAGCAAAGCAGAGGTTAATAGGCAGTTGTCCAAAGGCTAGTTGTCTTGCTGCTGCCGATGGATAGTAGAACTCGTACGTAGGGTCGATATTCTTCCCGCTTCCAAATATGTTGACCAGGATGGCGCGAGGGGTGATTATTGCACTAAGAATATCGGTATGTTTATTCAAAGCCTCATCGGTAAGGTTAAAGGAAAGAGAGAATCTTGCCTTCTCATCAACATACGGAACCCAGGCCCGAAGCTCAGAAGGGATGCCTATGTAGAATCTATGGAAGAGATTACCGATCTGAGCTCTGTTTGCTTCCGCCCCTGGTAATACTACTAGTGCTTCTCAGAAGTTGATAGGGGGGCGTGTTGCCGATTCTTCTTCCCCGAGTTGGTAGTCTTCAGGAAGATTTCGAGGGAATCGCTGGGCAAACAGATCAATGTGGAAATACTTGTGCATATGGGCATTCAGCCACATATTGTTAAACCACCAAGGGCCTCCCAGGTTGCTGATGGATTTGCCTTGTAGCAGCCTTTGTGGCACCTGGTGAAGGAGATGGTAAACTGAGCCAAGGAGATATCGGCCCAGTGGGAGTCTGATGCTGTTAGCCAACATCTCTGCTATAGGAAGGTGCATATTGGTCGGTCCAACTGTTCTGCTATAGAAGATAAATTTCTCAAGCCACATGTTCAAAAAAGCTGAGTGCTCCCTGTGACTGACTGAGCCGGATTTCTTATATTTGTTGATATAACCAGTCCAGCCACCGATGTTCCTGGTAGTCAGCCGATGCTCAGGTTTTCTCTGGAACAGTGTGTTGTCATCGGTAGATGAAATGTCCAAGCCAGTGAGCATATACACATTGGCAAGGGTTGGAGAAGCTGGTCCATGTTTGAAGATGAAGGCATTCAGAGTATCAGACCAAAAATAGGAGGCGGCGATCAACAGTGACTCATTCCTCTCCATATCGGCAATAGATAGTCTGATGCACTGTTCTAATCTACATTCTGCCCAATACAGCTCCATTGGCCTGGCGACCCTCAAATACCAGTCTTTCCATCCCTTAGTGGTTTTCGGCCAGGATCGAAAGGTATCAGTCCAGAATCCCAAATCAAAATTCTGAGCTCTAAAGGGGATTCGATTGGTTTCTGCGTTTATAATGTCGATTGGGTCTGGATTTCCCATTGGGCCTAGGCAGATAAATCGATTTTGATGCGTTGGGATAAGAAGATTATTGCAAAGTTCCTAAGATTAAAGATTAAAATGAGGAGGAGTCATGAACTGCGCGGAAAAGGAGAAAAGAAATGTCAAAGGACGGGTAAAAGAAGAAGATTAACCTTGGGGATGTTGAAGCGAATAGCCATGGTTGCGATGAAGATGGAGAAGATGAAGAATACTAATGGAGGCTAAGAATCGCCGTTAAGAGTGGCGCCGATCGAGTTCGTCGGAGAATCACCTGTTAATGTCGCCGCTGGAGAGAGAAAAGCTAGGGTTTGAATTGCAGATAAAAAATGGGCCACGACAGAGGAGGCATTATATGGGCCTGTTGGTACAGGATTTCCACTACCGCGCGCGCAACTCTCGAGGAGAAGTTCAAGTGCTTTGGGTAATCATGACCTAGAGGAAATTTCGGTGCATAAAGTATTTTATACTCCAAAATTGGGGGGCATGTGTTGACACCGTTTTTCGGCACGTGTCAATAAGGATCGGAGACTGAACTAAATCGGCAAGAGGTTGGTTTTTCTTCAGCATTGCTTCTGAGCTGTCGATGGGTGGTTGCCGATAAAGGACATGTTGATCCCGTACATTGCCGATGAAGCTGAAAAAGCTATTGCCGATAAGATAGGCAGGAAGACTGGAAGGTGGTTGCCGATGCCAGGGATGTGCCGATGAAGAGATGACTTCATCATGACAGATGCGGATAGAGGATCGGCGACACGGAGCTTACAATGTTTCATAGTATAGTTTAAGTCCAACTCCTATACGAGTTTTATTTCTTTTTCAAGGAATAGAGTTCGTATAAGGAATTAGTCTATTTCTTCTATATTTGAGCTTTACGTATTAAATTAGGACTATTTGATTAGCAGAGTATAAATATATGCCAAAGGGCATTGTAATGGATATCCAAGCATCAATAAACAAATCTACTTTTTATTTACCTTTACCAGTACTTTACTTTTCGACGACTTCGCCAGGTACTTTTTCTTTTTCAGTGAGTTCTTTCAAGAATCAACGGGCTGCATCAACTTGATCTCCGGCGACCTTGCAGGTTCCGCGTCTACCGAGCATGATTTAGGCTTTGACTTCTGGGCGTATCACTGTCGTCTCGTTTGATCTGTTCAATAGTTATCGAATACCTTCTGAGCTTTGACGTCCGGGCGTATCGTTGTCGTCTCGTTCGGATTTTATTCAAATTTATCATCCTTGTCGATTAACAGGTCAAATCGACTGGCACGCTTCGGATATCGATTTCAGGTATTAGCCCAGTGTGTTTGCAGATAGAATTTTGCATCAACAACCACTCAGTACAAATCACTTCAGTATGATGTCTATTTGAATGGGTTTTCTCATGATGACCTTTTCTTTGCCACTCAATATGTTAGCGGCCCAGAGATGACATCATGGCTGCGGTGGAACCTCAGTGTCCATACATAGGGTAAAGGGCCATGTTTATTGCTAAAATTCAGCAAAAGACAGCTGATAGGAACAAGTTGAAGTATCAGGCAAGGCAAGGCAAGCAGCCTCAGCAGAGGATTGAAAACAAGCCTCAAGGTCCATATGGAAACCTTTGGAGAGATAAACAGCCCAGATATTATAGAAAGGCCAACAACTTGTGCTATCATTGTGGGGAGAAGTATGAACTAGGCCATGCTGAGCACTGTGCCAAGAGGCCCAAGCCTCAGGTGAATGCCCTGGTGGTGAATGATTTGGATAGACCAATTGATGAACAATTGTTGAATGAAATGGTAATTGATGAGATGCTCACTGAGAATTTTTGTCAGCTCTCCCTCAATGCTATCTCTGGCACTACTGCACCTAATTCCATCAGACTTAAAGCTACTGTTCAGAGTAAGACCATGCTTATCCTAGTGGATTCTAGCAGTACACATAGTTTTGTTAGTTCATAGTTTGTGTATCTCACTAAGCTCCCACTGTAACTATGCCCTCTCACAAAGTGAAAATGGCCAATGGTGCTGTGATGAATGCAACTCAACAGGTCAAAGATCTAAGGTGGTATATTTAGGGTCACACATTCTAGACTGATACGATAGTCTTGTATACTTTACCTTATGATGCCATCTTGGGTTGTGACTAGTTAAAGACAGTGAATCTAATGACTTGTGATTGGGAGGCTAGGACTATGTCTTTCCCATATCAAGGCTGACAGGTTATTCTACAAGGGCTGCAGGCAGATGAATTGTCAGTACATGCCATCACTGCTAAACAAGTGTTTAAGTCTATGAAAGGCAATGACATTTGGGCATATGCTATTGTTGATCCTCCTACTAGTGCTTCCTAAGTAAATCCTTTACCCCTGGCTAATGTAGTCCCTAAGATTCAAGATCTTCTGATATAATATGCTGATATTTTTCAAGATCCAAAACATCTGCCACCTCATAGAAGCTATGATCATGCAATCCCACTATTGCCTGATGTTGTACCAGTGAATGCCAGGCCTTATCATTATTCACCACAACACAAGACTAAAATTGAAACTACAGTCAAGCAATTGTTGGATGCTGGTCTGATAACTCATAGTCATAGTCCATTTGCCTCACCTGTATTGCTAGTTAAGAAGAAGGATAGCTAGTGGAGATTTGCTTAGATTATAGGAAACTCAATGCTATGACAATCAAAAACAAGTTTCCTATGCCCGTAGTGGATAAAATATTGGATGAATTGGCTGGTTCTAAAATTTTCACCAAGTTAGATATGAAGTCTGGGTATCATCAAATCAGAATGCTTCCTAAGGATGAGTTTAAGGCCACCTTCAAAACACACTAGGGCCACTATGAATTCAAGGTAATGCCCTTTGGACTAACAAATGCACCTGCTACCTTTCAGTGCATCATGAACCAACTGTTGCAATCATTCCTGAGAAAATTTGTGTTAGTCTTTCTGGATGATATATTGATCTATAGCAAGACTATGAAAGATCATATTGACCATATTCAACAAGTCTTTGATGTTCTAAGGGCCAACCAGTTTTATCTAAAACCTTCTAACTGTACTTTTGCTAAGAGCAGCATAGAATATCTGGGCATATCATCTCAGATCAAGGGGTGTCTATAGACCCATCCAAGACATATGATATGGTTCATTGGCCCACTCCAACTAACATGACTAAGTTAAGAGGTTTCTTGGGGCTCACTGGCTATTATAGGAAATTTGTCAGGAATTATGGGGTCATTGCCAAACCCTTAACCAATGTGCTCAGACTGAAGACAATTCAGTGGACAGCCCAAGCACAAGAAGCTTTTGACAATTTGAAAGTAGCCATGACTACTACCCCAGTGTTAGCTCTACCAAACTTCAGCAAACCCTTTCAAGTGGAAATAGATGCTTGTGCTGAAGGAGTAGGAGCAGTTCTTATGCAACAGGGTCAACCTATAGCATATCTGAGCAAAGCCTTAGGAGCTAATCATAAGCAATTGTCTATCTATGAAAAGGAATTCTTGGCCCTCATCATGGCTATTGAAAAGTGGAGAGCATACTTGCAGAGACAAGAGTTTGTTATTCTGACTGACCACAAATCTCTGTCCTACCTCAATGAACAGAATTTACATTCTGAGATGCAAAGGAAGGTGATGACAAGAGTAATGGGCATGCAATTCAAGATTATGTACAGGAAGGGTAAAGAAAATCATGTTGCTGATGCATTATCCAGGGTCCCTCACCTGATGGCCATACAGATCATATCTTAGTTGCACCCACAATGGGTTCAAGAAGTACTTAATTCTTATGCTACTGATACTCAGGCTCAGGAGTTCTTGACTAAATTGGCTCTACACAGTCTTGACCTTCAGGGGTATACTTTAGACAGAGGCCTGGTTAAGAAGGGAACAGCTATTTGGGTGGGCAATAACACTACATTATAGACTAAGCTCATTGTTGCCTTTCACTCATCTGCTATAGGAGGTCACTCAAGGGTTAATGCTACATACCATAGGCTCAAGAAGCTGTTTTGTTGGAAAGGGCTGACCCCAAGATGTGGATAATTTCATCAAACAGTGTGACATGTGCCAACATACCAAGCACTCCCATGACCATCCTGCTGACCTTCTCCAACCTCTTCCTGTTCTAGGTGGTATTTGACAGGACTTGTCAATGGATTTTATTGAAGACCTCCCAAAATCAGAAGGATATAGTGTGATATTTGTAGTGGTGGACAGGCTCACCAAGTTTGCACATTTCATTCCTATGAAACATCCATACACTGCTGCAACTGTGGCTTAAGTGTTTATGGACAATGTGGTGAAGATGCATGCATTGCCAAATTCCATAGTCAGTGATAGGGACAAAATCTTTGTGAGTGCTTTCTGGTAGCATTTCTTCAAAGCTTATAAGAGCAAACTCAACCTACCAACAGCCTATCATCCTCAGACTGATGGCCAAACCGATCAATCAATGCCTCGAAATGTATTTAAAGTGTACTATCCAAGACTCACCTAAAGCCTCACACTGATGGCCAAACCGAGAGGATCTATCAATGTCTCAAAATGTATTTAAGATGTGCTGTCCAAGACTCACCTAAAGATTGGAAGAATTGGTTATCTTTGGCACAACTTTGGTATAACTCTCCCTGTCATACTACTTTAGGCTGCTCTGTCCTCACAGACCAACACCAATCTTTTCTGCGCACTTTGTCCTCACTCGTGCGCACCCGGGAAGAACTTCTTGGTCGATCACCCATTGCTCCAAGCTAAGCATGCTTAACTTTGGAGTTCTTAGGAGATGGGCTTCTAGCAAAGAAGTTGCAACTTGTTGGTATAAGTATCTTACTAATTCTAATAAGCCCTAGGCCGAGATGTTACATCCTCACCCCCTTAGGAGACTGATGTCCTCGTCGGTTAACCCCAGGCCAGGAACGTCCTCTTTTGGCCACATCCGTGTGTCCAGTGCCAGCACATGTGCCATGCTGTGTGACCACTCTGGGTCCACACCAGCCATGCGTACCATGCTTGCGCAACTAACACACGCACCCGTAAAACTGCAAGGGTCGGCTCTGATACCATTCTGTAATATCCCGCACCTCCGAGGCTGGGCCTGCTTACAACTAGCAGCTTATCTAGGACATAGATTGTCCTCACAGATCAACACCAGTCTTTTCTACGCACTTTGTCCTCACTCATGCACACCTGGGAAGAACTTCTCGGTTGGTCACCCATCGCTCCAAGCTAAGCATGCTTAACTTTGGAGTTCTTAGGAGATGGTTGTTGACGATAATTAAACTCTATTTATAAGCCATCAACTTATGCTAGGAAGAACTTAAAATGAATTAACGTGTGTAGTTATAGGGTTTGATTCTAACAAGTTTCACAAGTTGTGTCGTTCTCACTTGTTTTGCAGGATATTCAATATTCACCATGTAAAAGTATCTCAAGTGATGAATCAGAGCACACCATTGCGAAGAGCTCATCAAGACGATCGAAACAGACATATCGTTTGCTATATTTGAAGTCCCAGAGAGAGTTCTCAAAGGATACGACTCGAAAGATTCTAGAAGACCCTAGAACCACCATCATCTACAAGTCCAGGGGCTAAATTGACAGAAGAGTATAGCTTTAGAGTAACTGCATTCTGCAGGGACTTTTCCAGAAGCTGAGAATCCATCCATGATACGACTACTTGCGCAAACGATCAAAAAAGTGGCCCGAGAAGGATCTAGAAGACACCAGAAGACAACAGAGCGAAGGAGGGGCCCACCTAGTAGCAGGCCAGGTCTGCCAACCAGCCGACCTAGGGGGCCCACCTGTCAGCCATCTTCGTCTCACGGCCTTCCACCGCCTTTGAGGTTCAATCTACGCCGCCGTTTCAAGTTGGTTTGATCCGAGGGCTACGATTCATCCCTAGGGGATATAACCAGACCTAGACCCCCTAGAATAAATCAATCTCCCATTATTCATTGTTCAGTTTAGAGGTATCCCTTGAACGGATAACCTAGAGCTCCACCATCCTAGGGCATAGCCAGATAAGAATTAGAAGTATAGGAGTCGAGGCACACTTGGATTCCAGATTCACAAGGAGGCTCGGTAATGCCTTGTACTTCTCTCTTATATCAACATTATTAATCTATTTGTTCTACTTTGTCCTCCATTGTGTTCTAGTTCATTTTGTTTATCTTCTAGTTCATCTTATTCATCCTCTAGTTCATCTAGTTCATTGTGTTCTTGTTCTAGTTCATCATTGTTCCTCTAGTTCTTATTCTAGTTCATGTTCTAGTTGATACAATTGATATGGCTTGTTATAATTGCATATTCATAACTATAATGATCATTGCTTGCTTTGATTATATGTTTAGTATAGTTAGATTAGCTTTGTGTTTATGCTCATGTTCGTATAGTGCCCATCCTGATGATCAAGGGGTGGGTGGTCGACATTGTGTAAGCATGGTGCTTATACATTGTTTACCTACGGATGCCTACATTCAGGGCCAACAAGTGGCAGTTCACGAAGGTGACTTTTATAGCTTCATTGAGTCCTCTATAGTCCACTCCCCAAATGATAGGACGAGCATGGCCCGGTTCCAAGGAGATAAATCTTGCTTTGTTCTTGATCCTCTTTTGGAATGCCTCTTGCGTATAGATATGAAGTAACTCTAACCATGATTACTAGATGTAATTGCACTAATCATAGTAGTATTTTTGACTAATAGTTAGAATATTATTAGGAGTTATTCTTTTCTCTCTAGTTCTTATTAGGAATTATGACCCGGATGGAAAATGCTTGGTGGAAACCCCTTTTAGGATTGCTCTAATCTGTTTATCTTAATTATCTTTTATTATGATTGATCCCTGTTATGAGATGATCTAGTGTAACTCTTATCACAAGTGTGTAATGGTATAGCTTGTAGTCTTTATACCTCCTTAGTCTTCCTAGTGGTAGAATTATAAATAATGATACATGGAACTTTCCTGGGTGAAATGCTACAACAAGTGTATTTTATCTGTGCGCTTGCAGATAACCTTTATTCATATTTTATAAGTGCTATGATCATAAGTACAACCACATTAGTGTTGTGTTGGAGATGACAACCTGGCTTAAGCAATGCTACGAGGTGTCCCGTCCATCTCTAATGCCTTTGCTGAGGATAAGGTTAGACCTTCCATAATTTGTAATCGTATTAGAGATGTTAACAAGCATTCTGGTGTCGTTGCCGGGGAAGGCAAAGGAGGTATTAGGATATAAAAATTGAATATCTAGGAATAAGTTTTACACACTGTGATAATTGAGACACACAATTGATCTTTTACTCTAACGGGCTTACCCTATCTTTTTATCTATTTTTGAATATCTTATTACAGGGTGATGTATTGGTTTTGATCGACCGGCAAACTACGTTGACAATCTTGAGGCCTTAATCAGAAAAGCCAGAGCTAAGCTCAAGAAAATCTCAACCACTTTGTTAGAAGACATACAGATCAGAAGAAGTTTGACACCAGAGTTTGAAGACATGGCCAACAAGAGTCTCTGTGAATTCTCTGCTCCAACCACTACCAACATCAGGACTGGACCAATAGTCAATGTGGGAGAAAACGAATTTGAGCTCAAGCTAGCCCTGCTCAACATGGTGCAAGCCAACCAATTTTCTGGGAAAACACATGAAGATGTGAGTGCTCATCTTCAAAATTTCATGGAGATTTGCAGCACTTTCACCATCAGAGGAGTCTCCAAGGATGCCACGTTGCTCTGTCTTTTCCCATTTTCACTTCTGGCAAGAGCGAGGCAATGGTTCTATGCCAACAAAGATACCAACACTACATGGGAGATCTGCTCCACTGCTTTCCTAGAAAAGTTCTTCCCCATAGGCAAGACCAATGCTCTATGGGTGTAGATCTCAAGCTTTTAGCAGTAGTACAATGAACCTATCCTAGAGGCATGGGAGTGCTTTCAAGATTATATATCAGAATGCCCACACCATGGGATGGAGGATTGGCTACTCTTGCAGACTTTCTATCATGGGCTCACTACAAGTTCCCATGAGAACATGGATGCAGCTACTAGAGGATCATTCTTGTCACTCAAACTTCATGATGCAACTACTCTTGTTGAGAAGATAGCTTCTAAACAGGGATGGAATGAAGAACGCACTAAACCACGCAAGAGACGAGGAATGCCTCAACTTAAGGAAGTAGAAATGATGTCTGCTAAGATGGACCTGCTCATGAAGAAGCTTGATGAATGTGATCATGAGAAGAAAGAAGTCATGCACATCCATGATTCTCACATGACTTGTGAAGAGTGTGAAGGCACTAGCCACATAGGAAGCAACTGTCCTGAAATCCAAGAGGATGTGAACTACATCAACAACAACAACTATCGTCCTCAATAGAATCAGGGAAATTAAGGATGGAATCAGCAACAGAGAGAGATGATTGTCAATCAAGGTAACTACCAGGTAATAATTACAATAATTTCAATCAACCAACCTTGAGAGAGGTGATTGTCAATCAAAACAAAGTTATTGATAACATGTCTAGAAAGATAGCTTCCAATGATAAATCCTTGAAACCATTAGTAATATAATGGAAAGTTGTACTTCTGCCATGAAAAATCAACTTAGCTTTAACAAGATGATAGAGTCACAAATCTCTTAGCTCGCAGCTGCTAGAGGATCATTCTTGTCACTCAAACTTCATGATGCAACTACTCTTGTTGAGAAGATAGCTTCTAAATAGGGATGGAATGAAGAACGCACTCAACCACGCAAGAGACGAGGAAAGCCTCAACTTAAGGAAGTAGAAATGATGTCTGCTAAGATGGACCTGCTCATGAAGAATCTTGATGAATGTGATCACGAGAAGAAAGAAGTCATGCACATCCATGATTCTCACATGACTTGTGAAGAGTGTGAAGGCACTAGCCACATAGGAAGCAACTGTCCTGAAATCCAAGAGGATGTGAACTACATCAACAACAACAACTATCGTCCTCAACAGAATCAGGGAAATCAAGGATGGAATCAGCAACAGAGAGAGATGATTGTCAATCAAGGTAACTACCAGGTAATAATTACAATAATTTCAATCAACCAACCTTGAGAGAGGTGATTGTCAATCAAAACAAAGTTATTGATAACATGTCTAGAAAGATAGCTTCCAATGATAAATCCTTGAAACCATTAGTAATATAATGGAAAGCTTTACTTCTGCCATGAAAAATCAACTTAGCTTTAACAAGATGATAGAGTCACAAATCTCTTAGCTCGCAGCTTCTGTTCCACTGACTAAAAAAGGTAAGATTTCGTGGTAGCTGGAAGAATTAGAAATTGTAAATCTTATAGACATTTTTAATGTAGGAGAATATTTCACCGCACTGTAAAGACCGATGTGGAAAGATGAGTCCCTGCCAGACAAGAAAGGTGATCCAGGGGGACCTGTCATCCCTATCACCATCAGAGCTCACAATTTTGATGAAGCCATCTATGATCTTGGAGCAAGTGTCAACATTATGCCCAAGGTAATTTACGAGAAAATTCATGGTGAACCTTTGTCGTACACAACCATGTGTTTGTAGCTTGCAGATCAGAACTTGTGCTACCCCAAGCAAATCCTTGAACATGTGCTTGTGCAAGTTGGACACTCGTGTGTCCCAGTAGACTTTGTGGTGATGGAAACTGGTGGAGATGATAGAGCACCCATCATTTTGGGAAGACCATTCCTAAATACAGCTAAGGCCATCATCTACGCCAGCAGCGCCAAGATCTGTTTCACCATCAAGGATAGAAAGGAGAGATTCAGCTTCAAGAACCACACTCTCAAAGCTCGAGTCCACCCTCAGACATCCTATGTCTATGAAGCACCAACCATTGTTCCAACAAAGAAGAATAACCACAAAGGCCGACTACCTGCTCCAGAAAAGAAGAACACGTACATCCATGAAGGTATACTACCTACTCCAACAACGAAGAATAATAACAACAAGAAGAACAAAGCTCAGAAGCCAAAAGGAGAACAAGTGTGGATGGTCAACACTATCGAACCAATAGATGACCACACTCTTCCTCCACTACGCCTCAAGAAGAAGGAAGATCCAGGAGTGCCTACCATTGATTGCATGATCGAGGGAAGTACCTTCTACAAGACATTCTATGACATTGGCTCAAGCATCAACATAATGTCTACAGTAACATATAAACATTTATATCAAAATAGACCTTTGTGCCCAATATATTCGCAACTGCAGCTGTGGAACAATCGTTCTGATTTTCGAAGGGAATAGCCAAAGATGTCATAATCAAGACTAGAGATCAAGAGGTTCCCGCCGACTTCATGGTTCTAGATATGGGAGAAGATGATGATGTCCACCTTATCCTAGGAAGACCGTTTCTTCACAACACCAGCGTGATCATATACATGAAGCATGGAGAGATCCACTTTCACTTTCCCGGTAGAAAGGTATGCTGCTACTTCAACAGCTACATAACTTGTGAGAAGCCCAAAAGAAACAGGAATAGGAGACGCTGCTCTCAGCACCAGAAGGAACAAGCCATCAAAGATGAAGAGGTTGATCATAAGGAAGAAGCCGTAGAAGCGTGCCCACCATTGAATCTAAAGAAGAAGAAAGATTCCAGAAGGAAATTGAGAAACCTCAAACTAAGAAGGTGTGGAAGAAGAAAGAGATAACACCACCAAGCACTCCAACACAAGAGGAAGCTACCTTTCAACTCATCAGCTACTCAGGTACAGACAGAAGAAGAAGCATCTACCTCAGAATCATCACCAAAAGAAGAGGTACACCCATTGGAATCATCCAACGTACCACAAGATATCTGAACTTGAGGAAGGTCTGGTTCGACGGACCTAAATCTCCAAACCTTCACCAAAAGGTAATGTCGGTAGTTATCTTCATATTTACTTTCTTGCATAGTTTTTACTTTAGCATATTTATTTCCCGTATTTACCCATAAACATTTTCAATTAGCATATTTATACTTCTGCATTGCATAAAAAAGAAAATAAACATTATTATTCTGGTTGCATCATACCATTGCATTATTAGAAAAACCTTAAGCCCCATGTGAATAAGTTTTGACTATTTACTGTGGAGGCATAAAATGCATCTTGCATCTGCATATACATAGAAAGTCCAAAAATATTGAGATCTTGTTGAATTACGCTTGCTTAAACATCTAAAGGTTCTAAAACAAACAAGGCATAGATGGTTTACCACTAACACTTAATCTATTCCATGAGCTTTGTTGTCTATTTAAGTTTAAGCAGGATTCAGTAAGCAGAACCAATGCATAGCCAGAAGTCTTCACCCACTCTGGGAAGGACTGTTTCAACAACCATCTACTTTTGAGACTAGGGAAATGAAGTACATCTAAGCTGTCAAGATTCAAGATGAACGACTATGTCAACATCTAGCTTGGGGAAGGAGCATCCCCCATGTATCTAGATAAGTATTTCTTTCCTTACGTATGATTTTATATTTTGAAAATAAATAAAAAGATAAATAGCTTATACAAATAATTAAAAAGCTTGCTTAGACTATGTATATTAGCTATTAAACATTTAGTAGGTAATAAAAAGAGAGAATGTATAAAGTCTTACTACCTTAGGAATAATGGAGCTCTATAATAATCTATTTGCATGGGAATGATGAATAGTTGCTCTGTCGTAATTCCTTTCAAGTACCTTATTTTTAAACTTGAATTCTCCTGAGTTTTAGATGAGGTTGTTTTGGTATAAAGATTTTCTCTGAGCCTAAGACTTGTGGGTAGCAAATGCTTGATCGAAGTCTAGGTAATTGGGGAGTATGATATGTGATGGTTTGAGCTGCTATTTCTCATTTTCTAAATGATACTAGAGTTCTGGAAATTTATCTTTTATGATTGTTGTAATCTATTTATCTTAATTATCTTTTATTATGATTGATCCCTGTTATGAGATGATCTAGTGGAACTCTTATCACAAGTGTGTAATGTTATAGCTTTTAGTCTTTATACCTCCTCAGTCTTCCTAGTGGTAGAATTATAAATAATGATACCTGAAACTTTCCTGGGTGAAATGCTACAATGGGTGCCTAGTGGTAGAATTATAAATAACAATATCTGGAACTTTCCTGGGTGAAATACTACAACGGGTGTATTTTATTTGTGCGCTTGCAGATAATCTTTATTCATATTTTATAAGTGCTATGATCATAAGTACAACCACATCTCTAGTGTTATGTTGGGGATGACAACCTGGCTTAAGCAATGCTATGAGGTGTCCCGTCCATCTCTAATGCCTTTGCTAAGGATAAGGTTAGACTTCCATAATTTGTAATCATATTAGAGATGTCAATAATGGGCTCCCAGAAAAGAAGTTGTAACTTGTTGGTATGAGTATCATATTAATCCTATTAAGCCATAGGCCGGGATGTTACACTCTCCATTCATGGATCTGTATGGTGCTGAACCAAACCTGGGAGCTCATGTGCTTCCATCAGTGGACACCCTGCCTTCTATCTAGGATATCATCATCAATAGGGAGCAACACTTACATATGTTGAAGTCTCATCTTGAGCAAGCGAGAAACCATATGAAACTACAAGCTGATAAGAACAGAACTAATAGGTCTTTTGAAGAGGGTGATCAGGTCCTCCTTCGGCTACAGCCTTATACACAATCCTCAGTGGCAAGTCGACCCTACCCAAAGCTGTCTTACAAGTTCTATGGCCCTTACACAGTGCTTGACAAGGTGGGGGAAGGTTGCTTACAAGCTCGATCTACCACCACATAGTGAGATACATCCAATTTTTCACATTTTTCAACTTAAGCAATATACTCCTGATTACACACCTGTGTACTCTGAGCTTCCTTCAGTCACTAATTTGCAAGCTTCTAAATCGGTGCCTCAGCAAGTCTTGCAACGTCATCTTGTGAAGAAGGGTAAGAATGCTATCACACTGGTTTTGGTCACTTGGTCAGGGTTGCTAGCTTCGTCGGCCACCTGGGAAGACTACCATGTGCTAAAGACAAGGTTTCCATCGGCACCTGCTTGGGGTCAAGCAGAATCTTCGGCGAGGGGAGATGTTATAGCCCAGACCGACGCCACGGCCTAGAAAAAGATAGCGTAAAGGGAGGAGGCATATCCAAGTCATGAAGACATATTTTTGTTTAAGTAATATTGAGTCTGTAATGAACTTAAGTCTATGACCGATGGGCCATCCAGCCAGTGTCGGGCAGCGCTGAAAGGTCCTAATGGCTAGAGGGGGGTGAATAGCCTATTGGAAAATTCTTGCAAAGCACTAAACCACAAGGTTAGATAGCAAGATAGTGAAGCAACTTGCACTAGCTCTAGTTAACTAAGCAAGCCACCTATACAAGTAGTGCTACAAGGCTAAACACTAAACACACAACAACTAAGCTAACAAGCTAGCTAGACAATGAACTAACTAAACAAGCTAGCAAGAGAACTAAGCTAACTACACAAAGACTAAGCAAGAGAGCAAAACACCTACACAAGCAATTGTACTAAGGTAAGGCAAGAGAGGGATTGGATTGTTATACCACTAGTGTAGAGGAGATGAACCAATCAACCACAATCATAAGATGAATCCTCAGCAAAGAGAGATGACACAATATTTTTTACTGAGATTCACTTGCTTCCCGGCAAGCTAGTCCTCGTTGTGGCAATACACCCACTTTGAGATGTGCACACTAATCCCACAATGGGCGCTGCACCATCAACACAATATGGGGATCCTCCAAGCCACGCGCAATCCATTAGAGTAGCCAATTCGCAAACTCCTGTGGGGAAGGCTCAAGAACCCCTTACAATCCACCGGTGTGGCCTCGAACAATATCCAAGTCGAGCTCAACAACTCCGCTGCTCCAAACCATCTAGGGTGACGGGAATCACCCAAGAGTGATAAGAAATCTGAAGCAAACTTGATGATCTAGTGGCTCTAGATGTAACACTCAAGCAAATGCACTCGATCTCACTCAATCTCACTCTAGATGTGCAATCAAGCAAGGAGATGAGTGGGTGGGAGTCTCTCTAGCTCAAAGGATGCTCAAGTATGTTAGAATGGCCAAGAGATGGCCCTCAAGGCCGGCCACCACCTACTTATAGTGGCACCAACGAAATCCAACTTTTACGTTTGAAAATAGCTTTTCGGGGGGGTCGGACGCACTAGATGCCTAGCGTCGGACGCGCCATATAGCTAGCTGTTACAACCACCAGACGCTCAGACCCCAACGTCCGACGCCCAAGCTCCGGACACGTTCGACGGTCGACACGAAAACATACCTCTCTGAGTAGCATCCGACGGTCACCAGACGTGTTCGACGCTCGCCCAAAGCAGCATCGGACGCTGACGTCATGCGTCCGACGCTTGCTCCAGACGCGGCCAGCTCTAGCCCAGCCGCATCACCTGACAACACGTTGGACGCGGGGCCAACGTCTGACGCTCTGCTACCCAGTGTCCGACGCTTGTAAAACAGCGCCAAACACTTTGTCGCAAACGCCTCCTTTGCAAATGTGCCAACACCATCAAGTGTATCACTTTGTGAACGTGTGTTAGCATTTTTTCAAATGTTTTCAAAGGATTTTATCGAAGTCACTAGATCAAAATGCATATGCTCAAGTAAATGGACCTAGTGGCACTTCGTCCGCGAGTCAACCGTGATTTCCTCTCTTGATAGTCGGTTATTGATCCTAAATGTGATCACACTCTCTAAAGTGTCTCGATCACCAAACCGGAAATCAACCTATCTCTTTATACCTTTGCCTTGAGCCTTAGGAGCTTGATCCAATCGCCATGATCACAACGTCCACCTCCTAAGTCCAATTTCCATCTCCATGATCACCAATGCTCCTTCATCACATGTCGCTAATCAAGTTCACATACACTTAGAGAAACCTTTAGCAACCTTGGGTGTCATCAATTATCAAAACCAAATAAGAGCTTTCAAGCGCCTACAAGGCTAATCCCCATTGCGTGTAAGGAACCAAATTGAATTTTAATAGAGAGAAACTCTCGCACATCAGAGGAGACCTCTGCTCATCGGCGGCGAGATTCCACCTGTATCTTCTCATGTTCCAGCAATTGCTGGCGCAATGGATCATTACAGAAAGCTGAGAGATCCAATGACCAAAATCAAAGGTATGAAATGCAATCTGCTCTACCTACATCAGCTTGGGAATTGGGATGACATTGGGTTGACTTGACTTTTCATGGAATAGTTAACTTTGGGTTGACAATTGACATACTAAAAATCTTCAACAAAGATGCAGCCAAAGATTATTGTCAAATTTAAAATTTACGAAGAGTCTTCAAAGATTGGAAGAAAATACTTTCTAGTGTGACAAAAAAATTTAGATTACACACTACAATGCAAACTCAACACGTACGCACCCTCACCCCTATAAACACACGTACAAAAACCCTATCCTATAAGCACTTTAAAAGGATTGAGCAGACAGATCTGGAGATTCTCGAAATCAGCACTGATACCTTATTATCAATAGAACGTCCGCTTACCACTTCTCTATCCCTATCTCTACTCTGTATCTCTCTCTATTTACAACTACAAAGTAACGAATGTTTTCTTTCACCCGGCTAATCATGGTGTGTCCCGACAAAAGTTTATCCGGCGCACCCGCGGTTTTCTCGCTCCCTCCCTCCTTCCGATTCTACATGCGCTCCGCATGCAAGGTAATCCAGGCAAACAAGGAAAGTCAGGGCAAACGCAATCACTAATCACACCAATCGCTGATGATCTGGCCGAGGCTGAAGGTGGCGCCCGTCCTCTTCGTCGCTCCGTGCCGCTCCTTCCACGCGGCCGTGACGGGGTGATCCTAGGAGGAGAGCACAACAGCAGCCGCACGTTGGTGGTCAAGGGGAGATTGGACACGATCTACCCTGTGAGCCAAGCCGCAACTGCAAGGCCACGACAACCGGCTCAGTATGGCTTCGTGCTATGGCGGCCGCGGAAGCTGGTTCAGAACAGTGAGCCGTACGAGTTAACTGACCATTGGTCCATTGCCATGCTCACGCCCCATAAGATTTTCCTTGCTATCGATGTTGCGTCCTCAAATGATGATCTCAATCGCCATGTTTTACCTGCACGGGGATGTCCACGATCTGGGATGTTCATGGTGAAAAGATTCCATTTATGTTTCCAGGCATTTCAATGGAACCTGAGTTTTTACGTGATCTAGAAACTACTTGACAGATGACCGCATCCTCCAACCTGTGCTTCTACTTTCTAAGCACATCCGCTTATTGGAAAACGTGTCAAAGCACGATCCCAAAAAACTTTCTAGGCACATCGCCAAATGTGGAGGCTGTTTTCCTTAAAATACTTGTGAACATGCTCGAAATTTCTTCACGCTAGGCTTTTTAGTTGAAATCAGCATATTTTCTCTCGCATAACAGTAGTGAATCATCCGAGATCAACCCAAAAAAACATCAGCCGAACAGGGCTTCATAGTCAAACCTGAATTAGATTCAAACTGTCCATCCTTTTATGGAGACTCGTAATAGTGATGTTCTAAACATACTCGAATGTTCTTCATGTTATAATAATGTTTTGAACATCATACTTATCGCATTATTTTTCCCATTATAACGTATGGGTATTTATCTAGTAAAGTATAATGCTAGAAAATCCTGAAATAAATAAAAAAAATACGAACATCAGTGCCAAGTCGAGAACTTGATCCCTGACGGGCAGGTTCCACAATAGGGAACTCAACCAGCTGATCTATGATCATCAGTTCGATAGTGTGACAAAATATTGACACGCACACAACCAACACACTCCACACTCACACCACACGCACACACACACGTGCGCTTACGTACACATGCAAAGAAGAGATTACTAGGCTCTCTGGCCTCCAGAGCGACGCGCAGTACCACCGAACGCACACTTATGCGTGTATCCTGAAAAATTTCTAGAAATTCCAAAATAAAGGTGCTTCACCAGGGTTTGGGGTTTGAACCTGGTGAGTAGCGTCCCACTAGACTACCCTATCACTGGACCACTGGCCCATTCGCAGGATTTTAGAGATTTAACTCTAGTTGAATGGAATTTTCGTGTACTATTAGAAAACAAATTGGTCTCTCTTTTACAGCAACAAAAGATATATTGGAAGCAACGAGGGACAGTAAAATGGGTTGCTTTAGATGATGCCACCACAATCATGCCTAGGCAACCATTAATTTTTTTTAGGGGAAACAGGAGGGGGACCCCCTACTGAGCTTTTATTGAATAAAAAATAGTTCTTACAATAGGTTTCAAGAAACAAAGAAAGAAATGAAGAAAATAAGGACAATTATACATAAGCTTGTAGCCATTAGGAAAAACGGGGAGCTAATGAACTTTTTGCTCCTAGAATAACTAAGGCAAACTTTGACTTGAAGATGGCTTTGCATTTGGAAATTGTAGGCTGCACATGTTGAAAGATAGCATTATTTCTGGCAGACCAAATGGACCAACACATAGTTACAATGATTTCCATAAAGAAAGGCACTTGGAGCTGTGTTTTGAAGGACTCCAGAGTGCCAAAAGGATCATCTGCATTCTGAATTTGGAGGCCCAATGTTGCCTAGCAGGTAACAGAGAAAGGACAACCAAGAAACAGATGAATTAGGTCTTCTTCAACTGATAGAGAGCATAAAACACAAGTATAATTTTGAAGTTGCATGTTCTTCCTTTTAAGGAGCTATCTAGTGCTTAATCTGTCTTTCAAAAGCAACAAAAAGAAAAACTTCCTCTTGTTCTGACAGCATGACTTCCATAACCAAGCATAGGCAGGATGAATTTGCTTTGTGCCTGATGGCTGTTTATAAGCCTTTTTTGAAGAGAATAGATTTGAACTACAAATATATGACCAAGCATCATTATCATCATCTAAAATGAGGGCTTGAACAATTGATTGAACTTGGCTATACTGTTGAAAGGCTTCTTGTGATAGAGGCAGATGGAAAAGCTGATAGAACTCACTGGTATTGCATACCTGTTGCACTGAGTTGTACTATTTCTTGACAAATGAGAACAATTCTGGCATGGTGGAACTCAGGGAGAGACCATTCTAGGTATCTAACCAGAAGAAGCATGTATTACCTCTGTGGACAGTAGCCATAACCATTCCTTTATATTCTGGTAATAATTTCTGAATATCACGCCACCAGAAGGATCCTTTTCTTTTCCCTGCTGGCAGTTTGCCATTTGAGTATCTAGAATCCCAGACTAGCTGTACCCAAGGGATATCTTCTTTATTAAAGAATTTATGCAGATTCTTGAGCAACAGACTCTTGTTTTGTGCTTCTAGATTGATAACACCCAATCCTCCATTTGCCTTAGTATCACAGACCATTGGCCAGGCTGCCTTAGGTGGCTTCTTGCTGTTGACATCTGAACCCCTCCACAAACGGTGTTTTCTAAACTTATCAATCTATTTGATAACACCTTTTGGTAGGAGGTAGGTAGATATTGCAAAAGTAGGTAGTGCACTGAACACTGCATTAGTCAATTCAAGTCTCCCTGCCTGACTGAGAAACCCAGAGATGGTTACTAATCTTTTCTCACATCTAGAGACCAGAGGCCAATAATCAGCAATTGTGGGCCTGGTTAAGCTTAGAGGCAAGCCCACGTAGGTAAATGGCAGAGTTCCTTTTGTGCATTGAAAAGTATTAGCAAGAATATCCATTTTAGAATCTTCTACATTGATTGGTACCATCATAGACTTATGGAGGATTACCTTCAGACCAGTTGACTCAGCAAAGGTATTAAGCAATGCTTTGAGAAAAATAACTGCCTAGCATCTGCCTTCATGAATATTAAGGTATCATCTGCATACTGCAAAATTGGGAAATCATGAATCATGATTGTTAGGTAGTGGAAGGGGAAGGGTGAGTTGCCCTTATCTTTGTCAGGTATAAAAGGTCTTGCACTTTGCCCTGAACCCCATTCAGTAGTACTGTAGAAGTGCCTAAACTGAAAATCATCTTCATCCATGTCAACCATCTGACTGGGAAGCCCTTCTTTTACATAACTTGTAGCATAAGGCCATGTTCCACCTTATCAAATGCCTTTCCAAAGTCCAATTTGAGTATAATAATTTCCTACTACCTTGATTGATGACAAAGATGAAGAAATTCCAATGACCATGCTAAACAATCTTGTATACACCTGTGCTTAATAAAGCCATACTGGTTTTTATGAATAATTCCAGTAGTTGGCAAGCAATTTAGTGATTATTTTAACTGAGGTGTTCAATAAAGAGATGGGCCTAAAATCTGACACCTTAACTGCACTTTCATTTTTGGGCACTGAATTGATGAGAGACCCATTAATACTCTGAAGACAAATGTTGCCATCATAGAAATTACTGCAAACCTTATAAAAGTCTTGACAAATGATAGACCAACACTTTTTGACAAAATCTGTATTGAAACCATCTGAGCCAAGTGCTTTATCAGAGGGTAAAGACTTAACAATTGAATCAATTTCAACTTTGGTGAAAGGTGTTGCCAAATCAGATAGATCAAGAGAGGACTGCACAATGTTATCAAGATTGAACTGAATATTACTAAATTCAGAAATTCCTAATCTTTCCTTATAAGAATGCCATATCAGATCAGCTTTATGTTGATGATCATAAATATTAATCCCAGCATCATTCTGAAGACAAGTAATAAGATTTCTCCTGTACCTGACAATTGCATTAGCATGGAAAAATTTTGTACTTGCATCACCCAATGTGACCCATTTAATCTGCCCCCTTTGCTTCCAATAAATTTTTTTGCTATTTTAGCAGATTCTGAAGCTTTTGCTCAAGAATATTTCTGAAATTCCATTCAGGAACTGATAGATCCCTGAATTTCTCAACAATCTATAGAGAGGTTAGTACCAACTTCACATTTGCAATGGTCAATTTTAGATTAGAAATAGATTTGTTCCGGACTTTGAATGGCTGATCTTAAGTTCTTAAATTTGGTAGCCAAGACCTTGGCAGCATCAGTGATGTGACTGGGAGCAACCCGATGCTACTGAACCATAGAGAGAAAGGAGGGGTGTTCAAGCTAGAAATTTTCAAATCTAAAAATGGAACCCCTTGGAATTTTGGTTGAAATATTGATGGCACAAGGAACATCATGTAACACCTATCGTGTTAAGCATGCATTATCTTGCATATCATGAGCCTAATCATCTTTTTTCATAGTCATTGTTTACATGAAATGATAAAATGAAATATGTGCTTGCTTTGATTTGAACTAGAGCTATGTGATAGGTTACTTGTTTGGGGCTGAGTGTTAAATGAAGTTTGTAGAGAAAATTATTTGGAGCAAAACTTATTTTTGGAGCATTTCATGAAAAGGCTTGGAAGTGGGTCAAAAATGTCAAAAATAGTTATAAAAATGTTTTTATTTTAATTTTAAATGGATTTTAAATCTCCATTTTTGAATTTCAAATTCTAGGCAGAATTAGGCTTTGATGTTTAAAAGTGAAATGTTCTACTCTTTGAGAGAAACATTTCATCTTTTAAAAGTTTCTTCAAATTCGGCTTAATTTTTGAAATATGGAGTAAATCAGTTCTGCACGAATCTTGGCGCAGTGGGACCCACCCATCGGCCTCCTTCTTCCCTCTCTTCTTCTTCCTCGCGCCGACGGTGTCCGTGCCGACGCCGGCCGCGTGGCGTTCGTACGCCGAGCGATGCCGCTGCCTGCTGTTTGGCCTCCCCATTCGAGCGTCGCTCGCCCCCGCACTCGACCTGGCCCCACCGCTCGCCCATGCGTCCCTCGCCCCGGTCCCGCATCGCCTGCCCACGCGCCACGCGCACGCCGAAGCCCGACGCCATGGCCCGGCCCTCCGGCCGTTGGCTCACTTCAATGCATCCCGACCGCGGCTCTCGCCATCACTCTCCACCCACCACCACCAGACGCCCCTCCTCGCCTCGCATTTCCCTCCCCGAGCTCAAGCAGACGCGGAACCCGCCATTGCCGCCGCCCAAAGCTCGCATCGTCACCGCACCTCACAGCCCTGCCATTTTCTTCCCAGAGCTCGTCAGTGGCTCCGCCGTGGTGCGAGGCACACCATGCGCACACTCCCTGCCCCAATGACCTAAGGTAGAGGTCGAATCGACCATTTTCCCCTTCGCCGGCCATGGCCGCCTCGATCGCCGCGCGGTCCGTCATGACCAGCAACCCCTTTCTCCCTCCTTTATCTTGCGCATCATGGTCACCTGCATGAGTAGAACAGGTTGGTGTAGTTTATGGGATCGATTAGGGTTAGGGTTCGTCGGATTTTGGCCGACCGCCATCGCGGGTCGCGCCGTCGCTCGCCGGCATGCATCACCGTCATCGTTCCGGCCAACATCTCTTCACATTTTCTGGTTAATCTGAGTCGCCTTGGCCTGCTGTACCCGGTAGGCTAGTCCTTGCGACCCGCCGTGGCCCGTGGTAGCCGGCGCACCGCCGACCCTCGCCGTCGTCCGCCGTTGCGCATGGCCGTCGGTCAAAACCGCACTAATAGCCTTCATCTTGTACACCGTTGTGTTCGCAAACATTGAGTTGAGTTGAATGGTGGTCGTAGTTTGGCCGGAGACCTCGCCGCTGGCGAGATTGCCGACCGCCGGCGACCTTTCCCCTCGGCATGGACCGCATGCGTCATTTATGTTCTTTTTCGGACTTAAGTGCAAAACTGCCAGACACAGAGAGTTTCTTTTTAGGGCTCGATTAATTACTAGAAAGTCTAGGGTTCCCGGTGCAAAACTGTTTTCTATTTCGTTTTAAAGAATCTGTTTTCCAGATTTTTGGTAAAAGCTTTGAAAAATCATATCTCACTCATTTTTAGTCCAAATGAGTTGGTTCAACTTGCAATATCTTTCTTATGAGTAGATCTATGCACGAAAAATATGAAATGTGATTTTTGTGATACTTTTCTGTATAGATTTATTTATCCCTATTAAATGCCTTTATCTTGGAAAATGCATAAGTAATTCTCTGTTGCTCAGAAAAATATGAATCCAAGTTTGTTAGTCTTCTTATGTTATGCTCTATCTGTGAAAAATATTGAAAGGCTATGTCATGTGTAAATATTATCCTATTTAATTATAGTGCCTTTTTAAGTAGATGATAAATAATTCATAATAAATAATATATAAGTGATTTATGCATGAAATTTTGGAGAGTGTTTTGATGCTAATCTAGAGCTAAGAATGTTCTGAGATCTGTTCTTTGACATTTTTCTATGTACAAAGTATTTTATGCCCATTAAATTATGCTGCCTTGTCATTTTTGTGTAGGATAAAGTACTTATTGTTTTGACGTGAAAATTTTATGGTAGTCTACATTAGGCATGCTTAAGCTTCTGTAATTTTTACAGAATTTTCTGAGTAATCTAAAGTCATGTTGCAGTTCTGCCCTCACTTCTTTTAATAATTAATAATGCTTTAAGTCATTATTTCATGTGTATAATAATGTTTTTTCTAATATTTGTGATAGGTGAAATCTGTTATTGGTTTTAGTTTAGTAGAGGGTAATGTGCAAAATAATAGTTGTTTATAATTCCTTTTAATGTGTAAGTAAATTGTAATGTAAGGCTTGTATAAGATTTGATTATAGAAGAGAATGCAGATGACATGTGCTTATCATATATGTTTTAAAATCATGTCAATTATCTTCAACTGAGCATTCATTCACCATCAGCATGTACCTTGTATTTACTATATATTCGTGGTATTCATACGCACCATGCATCATACAGGATCGTCAGAGCTCGAAACGGTAGTTCCCGGAGTACAAGGAGAGGAAGGCCAGCAGGAAGCCTTGGGGCAGGGAATAGCAGCAGAAGAGGATCCCGAGGTTGAGCTTCCCGAGTGTCCCGACCATCAGCCAAGCTCTTTCCTAAAAGGCAAGCCCTGGAGCATTCTCCCTGTGGTTTGTAAAATATCTAACTTGAGTCCTTTACTTGTTTGATGCATTAAGTTATAGGCGTTGTCTTATACCGTTGTTGCATTAATTATATTCTTTGCCCACTTGATATAATTCTACCCTGTTAGGTTTAGGTGCGATTATCTGCTTAGCCTTGCTTTAACTAGATCAGTAGAAGTCGGGTGATTTTCTGTCATCCGCGAGTTATAGGTGGTGACTCAGAATGGTTGAATACAGTGTTATCTTGGATAACCATGTGGAGATAATAAATCGAGACCGGACGGGATTGGGACTGAACTAGAGGTTCGGTGAGGTTATCCCGTCTGTGTCGAACTAGGACCCCGTCCGTTGTACGTCCTCAAGTCATTTTGAACGCATGCCTCACATTTAGCTGGAAGGATAAGTCGTTCCGACCGCGAAGCCTGGGTTTGGTTTGGGCCGGGAGTCGACCTACTGTACGCATCGTATTGGAGAAGATGAGGGACCATGGGTTACGCAGAGAGTAAGTCCGATGTCAGGGTCGCCCTAAATAAGGCAGCCGGGAGGTTCCCGGATACGATGGTACATGTTGATCTCGTGATTTTTTGAATCGAATTTTCAGTGATCTGTAGCTCACTTTAGCGGGTGAGTGTGGTTTGTGTGAGGAATACCTGCCAGCTAGTTAGTAATCGATTATAATCGCCATCGTTCCTGGATAGTGAACACTTGACTTGAGCAGCGGCATCGTAGTAATAACTTGAACAAAGAGATGAGATGGTTGATCCGTGATGTTGAAAGGCACTCAACCGGAATTGGTTACTATTCTTGTTGAATAATTATTACCATGCTTGTTTAGTACAGGTGCTAATTTAGCATGATAAGGTTAATCAAATTAAAATACAATGCTAGAAGGTTATGATCAAAGTTTTCTTTAATGCAAGCTTTTCCGCAACTTATGAGTCAGCTATCCTACTTATCTAGCCTTACATACCCCTTGGAGTCAATTTATTTTTAGTTTATGACGGGTAAGTCTAGCTGAGTACATTCTCGTACTCAGGGTTTTATTTCCCATGTTGTTGCAGATGGTGAGATGTACTATGGCTATTGCCAGCACTGCTTCTATCCCGCATTGGGTGATGACTAGACCTTGGGCATGGTCACTCTACTCTACCTTATGCTTTTGCTGGATATTGACCGAGGACCTGGCACTATATTTGAACTAAGGGTGTGTGTGTGGATTTGAACTAAATCGCTTCCGCTTTATTTCGAAATTGAACTTGGGTTGTTATAACTTATTTTGAACTTCGATGTTTTAAACTATATGCGAACTATGTATGTTGTGAATGGTGACGGCTAAACTTATTACGATCTTGGCTATGCTGGAATGTTGGAAATCCTTCAAGATTTCGGGAATGACTACCGGGTTTATTAGGTCTCAATCATGTACTTTGCTATCTTAATGGCGAATTACGTGCTTGTGCTCTAATAAATTGGTCGGTTCTATCACACATCATCAGATGTTTCCATGGTTAAGGAGTAAGCATGAGTGTTGGGATAAGAGAATGTCCAAGAAGCTAAAGTGAAAAACCAATCTATTCTCTGAAGCAAAGGAGATTGTTGTTTATTGGACCAGGTGAACTTTCTACCTTTTAGAGGTATATCAACAAGGCCCAAGGAGCCGATGGCTGCATTAAAAAGGAACATTTCAGTCTGACCCCCACCAGGCTAATTTCTGTCTTTAGGTGATCTACAGATATTGAAATCCCCCACAATAATCCAGTCCATAAGCTCAGGCATATCAATACTTTTAAATCAATTGACAAAGTCACTTTTGCCTTGATAAGTACAAGGGGCATACACATTGGTCAAAATCCAGCGAGCATTATCATGTAAAGAAAAAAAATTCCACGGAGATTGCATAGGAATTTTGAAAGATAGGGTTACCCTGAAAGAGAGAAGATTTCCACACAACAAGAGCACCACCAGATGCTCCAGTAGATGGAAGAAGAGCAAACTTATCAAGATAAGGAGGACGGATATTTCTTATATATTGATCATCAAAAGATTCTCTTTTTGTTTCTTGCAGACACAACACATCACAGTTGCTATCTGCAATTCTGTCCTTAACACATAGGAGGATTTAGATTGTTCACAAGAAGATAAAGATGTCTGAGGACACTTATCAGGTAAATAAAAAGTTAAGGAGTTACCCTTGTTGCTAGAGTCACTGCCAAAGAAGTCCCAGGCAAGGGACTGAAGGAAGCCTTTGACCCAGTCATAGGAAGGAGACTATAATAGAAGATGGACAAAGAAGTTTAGCTAAGTTTTAGGGATAGAAGTAACTGAAGACTTATTAGCTTTATTGGAGAAGTGCATTACCCATTTCCTGATGTCATCAGAGTCAGGCTTGTAAGAACTGAACATATTTGGTTTGGTCTTGTGGTTGCTGAACATGGAGTAGTCAGTGGTGTCCAGTATCTGAGCATAACCAACCTAAAGATAGTCAAAGAGCTATTGTTTTGCATTGGGTTCATTCACAAATCCCAAAAGATCTTCTTCTTGCATCATGTATTCAAGTAATGGGATGACAGGCTCCAGATTTTCAAAGTTGGGAAATGGCACAATTTCCATAGGTACAATTGGCAGTACAGCAGGCATAGGTTCAGGCTCATTGTTTGAAGCATCTGTAAAGTCGTCCATAGCCAAAACATCTTCAGCATTGTGAGCAGGAACATCTTCTTCTACTATCTGAGGCCCAGCAACATTGATCACCTCTTCTTGAGCTGCTAGCATCTGCTGCTAGGGGACTTCAACAGGTTGTAGTGGGATAAATTGTGGAACAGGCTCAGGCTCTGGGACAACTGCAGGCTCTGGGAACTGCTGTTGCTGAAAAAACAGTTGTGGCTACATCATGCCTTGGTTGAGCTAATTATTCCAGCCCATGGCCTACTACACATTTGGGCCAGACTGAGGCACTACAAAAGGATTATTGGGATTGAACACTAGGGGCATCTGAGGCACTAAAGCTGGCTGACCATAACCATGATTGTGAAAGTTGTTGGGCTAAAAGTTGTCATCATCATCATCTAGCCCAGGAGGGATATCTTCGTCAGCTGGAAGTACACCCAATAGATTAGCATAGAAAAGCTCACATTGGACTGACCAACTTTCAGTTGTTGTGTTAAGGCCCTCTATGAAAACAAAAAACCATGGCACTAACTCAAGCCCACGCACCCTAGCTTTGACAAACAATCTAGAGGTGTTCTTAAGATCTTCCTCCCAGATTATTAGCTCCCCAAATTCAGAAACTGCCCTTTCCAAGCATGAGACCACAGATCAAGATTAAGGCCAATCAAGGACATCCATACCTCATGACTCATGATAGTGGTCCTGTTGTTCTAGGCCTTGTCATGGGGGATAAAGCTGATGGAGCCATTGCCAAAAGGGATGGGACTATGCTAAATAAGAAGGTCCCTCTGGTGCATGTACCTAAACTTGACATAAGCCTAACCAAAGGGACAAGGCTGAATCGATTCAAAAGGAATGCCATGTTGATTACTAAGAAAATCTACAATGGTGTTGAAGATGGCATTGAAGTTCAGCTAATCTTGGGACAGAAGATGTAGATTGACGATTGCCACGTCGTTGTGCTGCCTCTAGAAATGGCCCATGACAACGCGTTGCATGAGAGGCCGGCCATCAACCATGATCCTCTGGTGAAAGGTACTTGTTTGGTTTTGGTAATTGAGTGACAACCTTATGTGGACTAATGGTGTGATTATGAGAATACACAAGAGATTAGTCCACAGGTGATTGGATGGAGAGCTCATTGCATATGAGACATGACATGATGTTATGTGACCAAGATGGTGAAGATCAAGATGAGGCTTGGCTCGATGGATCGGGTGCACGTGTGAAGGGCAAGTCGAGACTTTGAAGCGATGGACCTAGGATATGATGAAGCTTAAGCAAGACTTGGCGCCGATGGACCAATGCAACGGTGAAGAGTAAGTGAGGTCAAGATCGATGGACCAAGAGCATCACATGATGATATGAAATGGATCATATCATTTGGTGATTGTGTCGGTTCATGTGTTGCAATGGCACATTGGAAGAAGATGGTGGAGATGGAAATGTGCAAGACAAAGGTATAACTTAGGGAATTTCATTTCACCAGTCTAAGGTTGAGTACAGAGGTGCTTGACTGGGTTTAGGATAGATGGCCGTACTATCAAGAGGGGCAAACTTTTTTGCATATCGGTCATCTAGTGCCACTCGAAGTGATCCAACATTGCGACATGCTAGGATCGAGTGGCGTGGTGGGTACAAGTGAAAATCCTTTGAAAATGATTGTGAAAATACTAACACACAAGCACATGGTGATGTACACTTGGTGGTGTTGGCACTTTTGCAAAAGTGGTGGAGTTTGCATGGTAGAGATGGGTTTGGTCCCTCTCTCCCTTTCGTCGAGCTTGTGAGGCGGGATTCAGCATTTTTGGGAAATTGAAATGGCTATTTTCTTTGGCGCCATATGCAAATCTTTGGTGCAAAACATGCTAACTCTCGTGCACAAGGTGGTACTCTTGTTGGTTAGCATGTTTGTGCAAAGGTTGAAAAGGAGGTGAATTCGGCGGAGTGTTTATCGCTGAGAAACACTCGTCGGACGCTGGTAGGAGCAGCGTCGAACACTGGGCCAGCGTCCGACGTGTTGTCGTCTGAGCAGCGCTGGCTGGAGCTGCATCGGACGCGTCCGACGGTCACACGTTGGCCGCGTGATGTCAGCGTCCGACGGTGCTTTGGCTGGCATGGCGCATTCGATGGTCTGCGTCGGACGCATGACGTCAGCGTCTTGTGGTTGTGGAGTCATGGCGCGTGGGAGCGGTGAACGCGTCGGACGCTGACGTCAGCGTCCTCCGGCGTGTCACCGGACGCGTCCGACAGTGGCTTGGTTTTACAGGTTTCTCCAGACTATGTCCGACGCCACTGTGCAGCATCCGACGGGGTGGTCCGGATGCGTCCGATGTCCTGTCTAACGATCGTTTTCAAACTGAGTTTTGGCACGCATTTTCGTTGAACGCGTCGGACGCGTCTGACGCTTTGCACCGAATGGGTCTGGTGCCCCGAGCGCGGCTGGTTTGAGAGGCAACAGCTAGTTTAGCCCTTGGGGCTATAAATAGACTTGTTGGCCGGCTTTGGTCAGTGGCTGATCACACTAGGGCCTTGGTGGCTTGTGTTGTGTTGCTTGAGAGCCCTCTAACTCACTCATGCTTGATAGTGTTTATCCAATCAAGTGAGAGAGCGATTCTAGTGCGATTGCATTAAGAGATTGCATCAAGTGGCACTAGGTGTTCGTGTTGCAAGCCGGTGTGCTTGTTACTCTTAGAGGTTGCCACCTCCTAGACGGCTTGGATGCAAGAGACTTCGTGGAAGCACACATGGAGATTGTGCGGTGCTCCGGAGGAGGATTTGTGAGAGGTTTTGTGCTCACCTCGCGGGGATCGCGAAGAGTAACTCTAGTGGATTGCTCATGCCATTGAGTTACCACACTTGTGCGTGTGGGTTCGCTTGCGGTGCCTTGCGGGGCGGTCCTTGAGGGGGATTGGCGTGGAGTGCCAAATACCGGAGGAACCACCCAAGGTGTTGGTCAGCACAAGAGGACGTAACTCGGTGGCAACCAAGTGAACCTCGGTAAAAATCGCCATGTCAACTTGTGTCTACTCTTCTCGGTGGTTTGCAATCTCAAACACAAGCCTTGCTTTACATTCATTTATATCTTGCTTTTGTTGTTGCTCTAGTGGTTAGTTAGCTTGTGTAGCTTGCTAATCACCTTCTTGCTTGTGTAGCTAGAAGTAGAGTAGTTGCTTTGCTTAGCCTGTGTAGTTAAGTAAAGATTGAGCTCTTGGGTTCAGCTTGAGTAGCCTTGTCCTTGAGCATCTAGTGAGCTTAGGTTGGCTTTGTGCTTTTGCTCATTAGAATTGCGTAGGTGCACACCTGCTTGCCAAAGTACTAGTTGCTTAGGTTTGTGTGACCTTGCAAGCTAAGGACTCGTTTAGTGTGCACTAGCTAGATCGGCACCTTGCTTTCTTGTTTAGGATCTTTTACAAGGTGTATCTAGAGTTATAGTTAGAGGGGTGAAGTCTTGGCTAGGCCGATCATTTTAATTACGCACTTATATCAGTTAGCTAGAGCGATTAGTTTTAAAAAGGATTATTCACCCCCTCTAATCCGCCATCTCGGCCATACATCTGGGCACCAAGCGGCATGAATGGCTGGGGATCGACAAATAGGAAGGCCATCAGGCCCTGAGAAGAAGCATTGAAGCAAGTTGGAGCAACAGTGTTTGGGGTTTTCTCCTCCCAAGCAACATGAATCTTTGGCGGAATAGAAGTGAAACCGAGCTAAGCTTTGGCATACTCACCGTAGTTGGAGTAGACTAGAGCAGAGGCCGATCAGTGATCCATCACCGGCGATGGGGGATCATCATCGAACTATAGAGCAGAGATGGACCAAGTGCCACTATTACGGCTTGGTAGAATCCAGGGGACTACTGTCGAAGGAGGTGGTGTTATACCCAAATATATTTGGTTGTATTTAGAATAGGAGGAGAAAAATGCGCGACCCTGGTTGTCCCTACTTGTCATTAAGGTGTCTTGACGGGGGATACGAGAAGTCGAAGCGGCATTACCGTCAAGACGCGAGGATCGAGGCAGAAAATTGCAGTTTTCAAATTTATGATCATACCGACAACAATTCTGGCAAGCCGGTCTTTCTCGACACTGCACTATAGGATTTGGGCCAGCATTGAAGTGATAACGCAAAGAAGACGGCCCAGTAAAATCATTTAAGGCCGAACTGAATGGGCTGGAATAATTGGAATTGAATTTGGAATTAAGGCGCTGGTTAACGGCTCCATGGGTTTGAATTCCCCGGTGATGAACACGCCGAGTTCTTAGCTCCACAAGATTTGCACCACTCAGAGGTGGGGACTTTTTGAGTTCTTAACAACATCCACCCATTCAGAGGATTGTTCACTTAACCAAAGTTTATACTCATACCAAAAGTTTGTTCCTCCTCTATGCCAGAGATGGAAATATATATTAAAGTTGGAGCATTCGAAAGACCGAAGTCGATAGATGTGTAAACCAACTTCTTGAGATTGAACAGAGAAATGATAAACACAATCATTAATAAATTTAATAGAGAAATTCTTGGCAATGCCACCAATCATAGACTAAATAATCATAGCAACAGAATCTTTCGAAAGCCGAAACTTGCATCTACCAACTGAGATGACTAGGAAGAAGTGAAAGCTCTTATTTGGTTTTGATAATTGATGACACCCAATGTTGCTAATGATTTCACTAAGTGTGTAGATGTGATTAGCAACATGGGAGGATGGAGAAGGACTTGATGGACATGGTGTGGATCAAACTCTAAGTGATCAAGGCAAAGGTGAAACTAGGGTTTTACTTTTGCACTCAAGACACCATAGAGGGTGTGAGTGGTTTAGGATTGATAACCAGCTATCAAGAGGGGAAATCATGGTTTGACTCGCAGATGAAGTGCCACTAGGTTCAATGTTTGAGCATATGCATTTTAATCTAGTGACTAACTTGAAAACTCCTCTGAAAAATGATTATGAAAATGCTAACACACATGCACATGGTGGCGCTTTCGGAAAAATGTAATTCCTATTTTCTATTGCGCCGAAGGCAAATCTTTGGGGAAAACATGCTAACTCTCGGTCACTTGGTGGTACTCTTGTTGGTTAGCATGAATGTGCAAAGGTGGAGAAGGAGGCGTCGTCGACCGAGTGTTTCTCGCTAAAACACGAGTGTCGGACGCTGGTGGTTGCAGTGTCGGACGCTGGCCCCTGCGTCCGACATATTTTGGAGGAATCTAAACAAACCTAATGGTTTTCTTCATACATGTGTGCTGTGTAATCCATATTTTCAATGTGTTACCTCGAAACATTACTATTCATACTTAGTCGTGATCTACGCCTTATAGAGAACCAAATTTATCTTAGGTACTAGTTAGCAGAGAGTAGATGGTTCATACTTGAGCTTATTCTTCTATAAACAGAAACCAGTGCTTGAGACTCCATACTTTCTAGTTCATTTTAGAGAATTAATTATATAACTCTCCTTTATCTGTATACATTACTAGTTTTGAACCCATTACACTGCACACAACTGTTTAACTAGATTATAACATGCACATGCTATACCATGGATAAGTATATGGAAAAAACTTAGGAAATTAAGATTCTTAGTATGATTATTACCAAGAACCACTGTTCAATAAAATTGGAACACCCATTGTGATTTGTAGCCATCTCAATTCATCAGGTTCAAAATATAAGATGAGTCATGAGACATGTGTAGATTTAGCGGTTTATAACCAAAAATAATTTAAATTAGAATTTAACAAACAAGAGAACCAATACAACCTCTTTCTGTGCCAATTTTTTCCCAAAAAACATATCCTACTAATGATTTTCATCTCAAACGAAATAAAATAGAAGACCAAATACAATAACGAGGTAAAAAAATGCCCACCATTGACAATCAGATAACCAAACGATGAAATGAGCTTTGGAAGTGCATTCCTCGTGGCATGGCGATTGGTGAATCGCAATTCGCAATCCATCATCAGACCTTGAACAGGATACATTTGAGGACTGTACGAAGCCAAGGTACGGCAGAAAAGAAGGTTAGAAGGTCTTACAGTCATGTATTTTTTGTTCGCACTGCAGTGCAGCAATTCGTCGAGCAGGTCGTGTGCTCGGGGACCGACCTCTGACGCAAGACCAAAGTTCTTGAGGTTCGGAGGAGGTGGATGGAGTAGAGCAGGAGTCCGTCCAATGCGTCAGACAGTAGAGATGTAAAGAGACTGAGGCAGCCGGCGAGCAGTGGCGGAGCTTGAGGTTAACTTTAGAGGGGCCAACAATAGAGTAAACATGGTTTAAGGAGTGCAAAAGGGTGGCCAATTGAAATCTTCATTAGCAAAATATACTTAGATACTGTAACATCCTTTGTAGAATTGCAAAAGTTAGGAGGGGCCATGGCCCACTATTATGGCCCTAATGAAGCTCTCTACCGGCGAGGTTGCCCGTCGCCGCGGCTGGTCCCTGCTGGCGTGCTCAGGAATGGGGGGCCGTCGGCCCGACGCAGTAGGAAAATTTCCATTTCAATAGAAAGATGGTTTATCCATCTAATCCAACCAAGAATACATATTTCCTTCGTCCTTTTTTAATTATCACTTACATTTCCTAAGAAATAACTACCAGTAATTATAATTAAAAAATATTAATATTTATACTACATAATTAATTAGAAAGATCTTTAAATCTAGTTTTTTAACGAATTTATTTGAAGATACAAATGTTACATATTTTTTTTTATAAATTAAGTTAAACTTGTGATACGTATATTGATGATGATAATTAAATAGCAGAGAAAACAATTAACGAATCACCTACCTGGTGGTGCTGCTGCTGCTGCAAAAAGCAGAGAACTCTGCAATGGCTGCTCCTCCCGCGACCAAACACTCTCCGAACTTCGGAAGCTCTGCACTGCGCGCCCGTTGCAGCGCAGCTTGGAAGAGCAACCTAGGCGCCTGGCGAGTGGCCGTTACGATTTTTTAACCTTTTTAAAATCAAATTTTAAAGTTAGTTTAGATCGTAAAAAAATAAACCCGATAAACAGTATCACTTTCGTTTTATTTGATAAATATTATCCGATCATGGACCAACTAGGTTTAAAAGATTTATCTCGTGATTTTCAACTAAACTGTATAATTAGTTATTTTTTTATCTACATTTAATGCTCCATGCAAGTAGTTAAATATTGATGTGATGGAGAGAGAATAAAAAAATTATAATTTTTAGAGGGATCTAAACATAACCTTAACATGGTTTATTTTTTTTATTTTACGTCTAGCTCTTCCCAACGCACTCACCTGGCGTGCTGCCCAACTGCCATAACTGCCATGTAGGCAATAAGTGGCCATCTCATATCTAGTAGTGGTCTGGCATACCTTGATATATCCTGCACAAAAGGTAGTAGTTTGATATCATAGAAGAAGAGGATGCTATCCAAGCACATGGTTTTTTTGACCGTTTTTTATTGGATACCGCTGTAGTATCTGTTCAGCGTACAAACTCACGCTCATACTCACATCTCACGCACACCACCATACACGTCTACAGAACTATAACTACACGCTTCATAGACAACAGACACGTCGTTCTGATCATTATAACGTTACACAAAGAAGACAACATAATTTATTATTCGAAAAGCACTGTTTATAAAAATAGTGAGGCACCGCTTGAGCCAGCGCTCAAACCGCGGTGGCAGCCTGAGACTACGCTCAGCTGACCTCAGCTCGGTTCTCTATCCAAGCACGCGCTGTGAGACTCGAAGAATAGCCATGAACACTGTTTGACTGGGGACCATGTCTGAAAAGCTGAACACTGAAAAGTGATGATGACACCATGGTAAAACCTAGGGATAGTAGCCTGCATTGTGATCTTATATGCCTCAAACTATGTGGCCAACATGTAAGGCTGAGACCACTGGTTTTATGTGCCAGCGTTGGGGAAGCCCTTGGAGAGTAGGTTCAATAATCTTCGCTATAAGCCAAGCCACGTCAATAACAAACAAGCTTAACAACCAGGTACAACAATACAATCTCTTCTCTATTCTAAATAAGATTTAGAGAAAAATACACCACATGTCCATTACCTTTTCGCCTTGTGTCATCTAGGTTCATCACCTTTAAAAGTGCATCTTTAGGTCCTTCAACTTGTTATACCGTTCATCAGAGGTCCATAAACTTGTTATACCGTTCACCGTTCACCGGAGGTGCATCTTTAAGTAAATAATTAATTAAACTTAAGTAAATAATTAAACCAATACTTAAGTTTAAGTAAATAATTAATTAAACTTAAGTGAATTCATCCTAGAAAACTTAAAACCTAAATAATTAATTAAACTTAAGTAAATAATTAATTAAACTTAAAACCTAGAAAACTTAAAACTTAAAACAATATTCTAGTTTTAAGTTTTAAGTTTCGAGTTTTAAGTTTCATCCTAATCCCCTTTTCTTAATTAAATAATTAATTAAACATGAAATAAGAATTTATTTAAATATTTCAAATTTATCCTAAACTTTTTGTACATGTTGATATCACCATAATGCAGCTACAAAACAATTTTCATAATCTTTGGATATTTATTTTGACCTACAAAAATCATAGAAGTTACATTTATTAATTAAAAAAGGTAATTTTAAAACTATTCATTTTCTAGGTTTCATATTTTTTGTAGGTAGAGTACATCATGAAGAGGCTACACAAAAAATTTCATTAATTTAGTATGCACCAATAAATAATTATGAAATAAACAAATATCAATACTATAGAAAAATATTAAAAGTTACTGTTCATGTACCGAAACCGCATGGAAACCCGCTATAATAAGTGGTATGGACCTCCGGTGAACGGTATAACAAATTTGTGGACCTCCGGTGAACGGTATAACAAGTTGAAGAACCTAAAGGTATACTTTTAAAGGTGATAAACCTAGATGACACAAGGCGAAAGGCGAAAAGATAATGAACCTGCATTTTCTCTGAGATTTATTTACTTGCGATAGGCCCCACCAACTCTTCTCCATTCGTTCCTCCCAGCATTGTATAGGTGTGGGTCACACGAAAAGAGGCTGATGGCTCACGGGAGAAAGTAGTGGCGGACCCCACGACCACAGGGAACCGTGCATGCGCCCGATGCTAGTCTTGCGCCAAGCTCACTCCCTCACCTCATTTCTCTTTCATCCCCATATGTATTTGCTGATGTGTCTTAACTATAAGCCAAGCTGAGGTGTAGTATTATACTGCCCTTATATGCTTGGAGCGGCTGGCGTGCCACCGTGGCATCAGCCAATCGCTAACCGATGACATGGCTACCCCTGCCGCGCTGCCAACACGAACATGGCCCTTGCCACGTTAACCCGCCTTGTAACACTCTAAATTTACTTTATGAAAATTAGAGTTTAATTTGATTTAATGTCAATGGTTGATCTCAATTTATATGAATATAAAAATTTATAAAATACCTTTAAAAGATATATTCCCTAAGGTTAGTAAAAATTTGTAGAGTTGAAGGTTCTGACCAAAGTACAACAGTAATGCCTTGTAGATTTCACCTTCACTTTGTTGACATATTGATGGTCAGATTAACCATTTAGTGAACATCAACAAGCTCTCTCAAGCTTGCCTTTTACTTATCACGAGCAAAGACGAAGATCTAGCAATAGTGGATCAGAAGTTGCTACAATGTTAACTCCTCACAAGTACTTTGCATACAAATGAACACTATATCATTCCAATTGAATAAGTTGGCTTTTTTTAATACTCACTATATATTACCTAAGTCATCATAGGGCTTATTGCTTTCACCTTGTCATGAGAGGTCAAAAGATAGAACAGTTAGGTAGAGTGCTTGTTTTCCATCATTTGGTGTGATCTTCCAGAGGTTTCCTGAGCAAAATTCAGTTCCACGAATGATATTCTCAGTTCTCTCAATGGTGTATGCATCCTCACCAAAATGTATTATGCTCACTCTCTTAACATTTATTCTAAAGCATACGTGTGCTCACTCTTAACATTTTATTCTAAAGCATAAGTGGGGTTTATAGGTACATAATTAGCCCCGTTCTTTTGATCCCGTCTTAGTGTTTTTATCTCACAAAGAAACAACATTAGCCGATTTATCATCTGTAGAAACCATCATCCAAACAGCTCGATTGTAAGGCATAATTGTATTACATATATTGCTAAGTCATACACTTAAATCAAGATGTGTTGTGTGGAACGTGATAAAAGGCTTTGTACTCCATTTGATGATCTCTCTAGTCTATTAATTTTAGAAAATGGCTATCTTTTCCTTCGTTTTTCTCTTTTCTTCTTCTTCTTTTTCTTTCTTTCCGTTTTCTCACATAATTTTTCTTTCTTTCTTTTAGAATAACCCATGTACCTTTTGCAAGATTGCTAGAGAGAGATGAACTAAATTTTGTAGCATGGTGTATTTTTGTTTGGTGGCAAGAGAAATGATAGACATGTTTTTACATACTTTCAACGTAGAAGCAACATATTCATATGGTGTGTATATCATGTCCTTTATTCACCAACTGAGTTTAACCAAAATATATAAAAATCTATTAAATCTATTAAATATGTATAGCGAGATTAATCATATAATATAATTTTATAATAAATTTATTTGTAGATATAGATATTAAATTATTTTTGTTAAATCTAATTAAATTGAAGTTGATTAATTGTGTGCACTTTTTCTCTGGTTCTATTTCCACTTCCCAAGTCCTATTTTGCTGGTCGTTGCCAGGGGGCGGGCTCATGCTTAAGGCCAGCAGGGCTATGGCTCTAGTCGTGGCTCAAATAACTCTTATATACTCCAATAGTTTTGGTCCGTTACTCCGTTTACAGTTCAGCCTAACAACTTTCAAACCAACAAACCCAAGTCAGGTTCACGGTGTCTCGCGCCTCTCCCGCCATCGTGCACGGATAGGGATCGTAATCACCCATGGGTGCGGGTGCTATTATAGACCCGCGGGTGTGTTGAAGTCGGGGCCAACAATGGTGTCGGCTGAGATTAGGTGTCATATTTCACCCATAGGTGACACGTTTTTGTATGTTTTTATGTTTTTCCTTCACTATAATTGGAGGTTTTTATGTTTTTCCTTCACTATAATTGGAGGCATAGAACTAATATTCGGCATAGACATATGTTTTTTTTTTCTCATCTAACTAATTAGAGGCCTGCAACTAAAAATTTGTGAGGGTGACCCGTTGCACGGATGCTCTCTTCCTCGCGCCGCCGCCTGTACCTGCCGCCCTGGATGCTCGCTCCCTCGCGTCGCCGTCCGTAGCTGCTGCCCATCGCTCGCCAGTGCCTTGCCGCGCCATTATTCGGCCGCCCTACTCAGCAGCACCGTCGCCCGCCGGCCAGCTCGGCCGCGCCGTTGCCTGCCGCGCGTCGAGAGGCAGAGGCATCGACCGCCGTCCACCATGCCGCGCGCCGAGAGGCGTCGGCCTGCGCCGGTGACCCTGGCTTTGCGCCCCACAGCGGCGGCCCCTGCAGGGGCAGCACGGCACGGCCGCATAGCCCCCCTGCCCTGGAGTGATTGAGACACGGAGTCCCCAGTCTCGCAGCAAGTCAAGTCAACGGTTCACACGGGCATTATTGGAAGAGTTGCAGTTGCTTCTGCCTTCTGCGGATCAGCTTCTCCCATCGTCCCCACAAACCTACAGCCCTTCGTCTCCCACACCCACTCATCTCCAGGTTGTGTCCGATCATCGGTGAGAGGAGCTCTCCCGCTTATTGTCTCAGAAACAGATAGCATTGCTTCAGTTACTCTCCAGGTTGTTGCTGATGCAGAATCTATGTTCTTTGGGGCGTGATTTTTTTCCTCTCTTTTTACCAAATTGACATTTCATCTGTGTTTCAATTATTAAATTGCTTCTTTACAAGAGACTTAGGAACAATCTGTTTCTTGAAAATACGCAGGGAAGTCGCTAACTTTGTATTATCTAGGCTTTAGCATATTCATGTTCTTCCCAAATCCAAACAATCATGATTATCTGTAATTTTCTCATCAAATTCTTAAATTTTGTGAAGCCTAAATGTCGTGGATTTGACTTATATATCGATATCTTGTTCTGTATGTCGACGGCCAGCAAGTTATCTGTAAGCTTAATGAAAGGGGCATAGGTATTGGACTTTCCTTCTATCAAAGGGAGGTGCAGATTGACCAGGCTATCTGTTTAGTGTACAATACATGATTCTGGTTCGGAAAAGCATTGATGTAGCAACTGCCATGTTTATAATGTTATGTTTTATGCACCCCCGCATGAACTATTGTCTCATATGAAGGTTATTTTGTATAGTTGGGGAATGAAGGGAGATTCCAGCAGACAAAGTAGCTTAAAGGACAACTCACAAATACCAAGTGCATTTCCAAGGGAGCCAAAGCTAGAATTCCTAAAGAAAATCACAGAGGACTTCTCAAGTGAACGAGAGGTTGGACATGGTGGGTTTGGAGTGGTTCATAAGGTATCATTTCTGTCTCATGTTCTCATTCTTTTAAAGCTAACTATAACTAGTAAAACTGTTGTAACCGTATACTAACATGGAACCAAAACAGGGCATACTTCAGAGTGGACAACTGGTTGCTGTGAAGAAGCTTGTGCGAACATCAGGAGTTCATGATAGACGGTTTCAGAATGAGGCAGGCAAGCTCCAGATTCTGGAGCACAGAAATATAGTCAGATTACTTGGTTCTTGTTACCAAGTAGAAAAGAAATTGGTGGAGAGAAATGGCAGGCAAGCTATGAAGATGCAATGATATCATTGAGAAGCTCTTTTCTATGAAGTATTTCAATTCCTTCTTCCTCTTGTTATTCTTCAGATCAATCTTCGGAACTTGATTGGCCCATGCGCTTCGAAATAATCTTGGGAATATGCAATGGGTTACATTTTCTACATGAGGAGCGAAGTGAAGCCATAGTTCACTTGAACCTTATACCTAGCAACATAATGTTGGGTGATGACATGGTGCCGAAAATTACAGATTTTGGACTTTCAAGGTTGTTTGGTGAAGAGCAAACCAGAATTCTCCAAAATGTTGTGGGATGGATGTAAGAACTTACTAGTTTCTGTATCTTTCCATTCTTCAAAGTTGCATTAGTATTGTTTGTGTGATAGAATATAATTTGATGCTAATGTGACCCAGAGGATACATTGCCCCGGAATACCATTATAGAGGAGAAATATCAGTAAAGTCGGACATATTCAGTTTGGGTGTTCTTATTCTCAAAATAGTGAGAGGACTGAAGAGGGACCTCAATATTCAAGACATTTCTTCTAAGTTACTAATTGATAATGTAAGCAATGCTGTAGTAGTATAAACAATTTAGTGTGTGTTGGTGATGTTTTTCCACTTTACTTTACAATTTCGTTATCTAATCTTTCTAATTCACACAGGTATCTAAAAATTGGACAAAAATGTCGCATATAGAATCAAAATATCCATCACTGAAAGAACAGCACATGCTACAAGTAAAGAGATGCATTGAACTTGGTTTAAATTGCGTGGGGACAGATCCAAGGAAAAGGCCTACTGTAGGATCAATAATTGGTAAACTCGGAGGTAAGGGAACTGGTTCATTAAACCATTTATTCATTTCCGGATTTAAGGATTTAATCTGGAGACTTTGTCGAGTCATAGTGATAATTCCACTGCTGTTGTACTCTCTACCTCTAGAGTAAAATATGCATTCTCTTGTTTAAACTGGAATATGTTCAAGCAGAAATCAGTCATGAAGCTACCATACACAAATTCATGGAGAAGAAGCTGCAACTGATAACTGAATTCCCAAGGGAACCAAAGCTACACTTTGTAGAGGAAATCACAGCAAACTTTGCCAATGAAAGTGAAATTGGTAAAGGTTCTTTTGGAGTAGTTTATAAGGTATATTTTAATTTCCATCACCATAAATTTGAGAAAAATTATGGGAGAAGCTATCTGAATATTTTTCTGTATTGATGATATTAATTAATCAGGGAATGCTTCAAAATGGAGAAGTTGTTGCGGTAAAAAAGCTTTTGGTAGTTCCACAAATCAATCTGGATAAGCAATTTAAGAATGAAGTGTTTAGTCTGATTGATCTCAATCATACAAATATAGTGAAGCTAATCGGGTATTGTTATGAAATACATAAGAAACTGGTGGGATCCCATGGAAGATATGTTTTTGCAGACACACAAGAAAGGATACTCTGCTATGAGTATTTGCCTAGGGGAAGCCTTGACAAGTATCTTCACGGTATTGTACTTTATCTCATTCTCTCTCTGATTCTAGTGGAATATTGACTTCTGTTGTTTTGTATGTTGTATCAAACATGAATTAACAGTCATAGGTAGGTTTATTTAACAAGTTGATCAGACACCAGGGAAAAATATACTTCTGCTCCTTACATTTAGATGACAACGATCGGTTAAATTTAAACTTAAGGTGTGCCCACTAGATATTTACTGAACACATCACAGAATATAGTGCAATTTAGTATGAGACTATAAAGGTATTTGTCCACATTACATATTAAATTTCCTTAAATATATTCATATATCTTGAGGATGGATCCAAAACTTATAGTAGTAAATTTGCATTCAAAGTATTTTAGTTTGCTAGTACTAATGCAAAATTATGAGTGCTACACAAATATACAACTGTTTTCTGTATTTCTACAGGTGCATCTCATGAGCTTAACTGGAGCATCAGCTTCAAAATAATACAGGGGAATTGTCAGGGTTTACAGTTCTTACATGAATTGCAAAGACCCATAATTCACATGGATCTCAAACCTGGCAATATATTGTTGGATGATGATTTAATGCCCAAAATTGCTGATTTTGGTTTATCAAAGCTCTTTGGTGAAGAACAAACACGTACACTCACTTCAAATGTTGTGGGATCAAGGTAAGTTTTATGAAAATTAGTGAATAGTTCTCTGTTTGTTCATGGTCAACTGGATTAGACTGCTGTACTTTCATGTGATGCAGAGGGTACATGGCTCCAGAATATTACCACAGAGGTGAAGTCTCAGCCAAATTAGACATATATAGTCTGGGTATCCTTATAATCGAGATAGTAACAAGGAAAAAAGTTGATTCTAACACTAAAGACTTGACCTCTAAGAACCTTATCGACAATGTAAGTCTGCGTGCAGTAGTGCTCTTTCTTTTGAAGAGTCTGCGTGCAGATAAGAAATGAACAGCTTTTGCTGCTACTAGAATAGAAAAAGCTGAACGTGCAAATAGAAGGAGCAGATGTCATCCTGGATTTGTTCCTGGTACCAAAATAGCGGTCGACAGGGTAAATCAGTGTAAATTTCTTGTGACATAGTACATGCTGAGAGACGACTTCCGTTCTGGCTAGATGTGTACCTGTTGAAAGATCAGTATGAGCCATCCATCAACGGCCAAATATGCATAACTATTAGTATATATAAATGGACCTGTTTATAGGAAGAGTCGACCAATCAATTAAATGGACCTGTTCATTTATTTTATTTTTTTATTTTTTATTTTTAAATCTTTCTAGCGGCGGCACCCCTCTGGTCCTGAGTTTGAATACTCGTGGGAACGAATTTTAGGTTGGAGTAATAAAAATCTCCGAATACTTGTGGGAGCAAATTTCAGGCCGATCGATAATGAAAAACGGTTTGGGGGTGTCTCCCCCTCCTATCACGTTTTTTCTAATTAAAGAACAGTTAGGTCTTTTGGCTACTAAGCTAATAATTTAATATAAACTAGGTGGATTCTTCGCGCGTTGCCGTGGGAATTTAAGATTAGTTTTGGTGACTATTTGGTGAATGAAAGAGAGAGATAAAAATATGAGTTATTTAATAAGAACTGCAAACAAATTGGTCACTATTTGATGAATGAAAAAAGATATAAAATATGAGTTATTTAATAAAAATTGCAAATATATAAATTTAAGGGTCTTAAGGATTAAAAAAGCATATCCCGCGCGTTACTGCAAAAATTACTCATAATTTGGAATACGATTATTTATACAAAGGGATAATTAATTATAAATTAATATTGGTGGATGACGTGCCATAATGTTTAGTGGATGATTTGTCTTGGTGACATGTAGATCATAACTACAAATGCTAGTTGACTATAAATGTATTTAATGGTGGATTGATGAGGTGGCGGATGACATGGCGCAAAGATATGTAAGAGTATTAGCTAATAGGTATTAACTTTATAGGAGTTTAACATTGACTATAAATGTACCTGATAATGAATTTATGAGGTGGCGAATGACATGGGATAAGAATATGTAAAAGAATCAGTCATTGAGCATTAATTTTATAAAAGTTTAAAATAGATTAGTACGCTCTCACCCAACACAGCCGGACGCGGTTATGACAACTGACAACATGCATGGGTTTTGGTTTTGGAGTTACTCGGTAATTTCTACAACATTACAAGAGTGGTTCTCTGTCAGTCTCATAGTAGATGGCACCGCGTAAGGCCATTGACGGCGACTGCTGCTTGGGGTTGAGTCAAGTCAACGTCTCATGGCGCCTCTCACACACAGTGGATGCATCCTTGGTCCGGAGCTTATCATTGCCTACTTAATCTGAGTCTTCTCGACTGTCTGCCGTCGTTGTACTCTAAATTTATCTTTTAAAAAAATATTTTATTATATTTTAAATTTAAATTTTTTGATCCCATAAACAGTATTAATGTGTGCATGTGTCTAATACATCAAAACCTAAGGACTTCTAGCCACCTGTATCCAAATATTTGTCTCCCATGGGGGTTTGTAGATAGGATCTAGGTCTGCTAGTGCTCTGCTTACCTACACATTAAATGTTCTACTTTTAAAATCTTGCTTCTTCAAGATAAGCTGAAGGTTGTGGCTGCGGCCATGGAGAAGTGTTGATGCGGCAAGCATCGTTGGATGGTGGAGCAAGGGGGATGCGGGTGCTAGAGTGGTACCTATAGCGACAGGGGTGTTCGTGTCTGCCCTCCATAAGGACCGGTTCTTAGACGGTTCACCTGGGACTTACCGTACAACTCCAGCCTAATGGGCTTTAGCGTGGTCTATTAGCAGGACCATCATAGGCAGGTTGGGCAGCTTACCGACGGGTAACATAGCTATGGCGATAAGGGTGATTTCAAGTTCTAGTATGGATGTCCTGGTCGATCCGTAATGCTTGGCTAAGGTTACGAGGACGGCTTCCATATGCTTGCGACATTCCTTTCGGGTTGCCACTGTCCTTGACCCCATGAAAAGCCATGTTGTGTGACCTCTGCCGGCCTGTCTTGGTAACAAGCTAAGAGGTTTGGCCGCCTCGGGCAAAAGGTAATCACAAACTGGAGTGAAAGTGTACACCTCTGCGTAGAGTAAAACCGATATATTATCCGTGCTCACGGTTACGAGCGGCCCAATGCTCTCTGGATTAGCAAATGGACAAACATGGTTCGATGGTGATGATCAAATGGGAGGTTGCTACCTCAGGCTTTATCAGGATGTAAATCCTGTGTCCTCTGAGATGGCTATCTCTTTTATATAATGATAACGATATATGTTTTAATGATGCTAATCAACTCTTAATTCTACTTGAACCTTAATTAAGGGTTGGGTCTTTCTACCAAGTTGATAGTGATAGGTTTTAATAATAAAATTCACCTGTTACTTTAAAATTCTATCGCAGTTTTACTATTCAGCTTTACATTATTTTCTTTGCCTATCTTGCGGAGTTCGACATGGACTCACCCTTGCTAATTCACAAATAAAGGGTGTTCAAGTGATGAGGATTTAGATGGCGATTTCCTGGAGAATCTCCCTGGCTTTTAGGCTTGTGGTGCTGCTGTTGACCTTTCCTGTGGCGAAGTGGATCCGCTACAACGTCGTCATCATGTCGTCGTCTTAGCGTTTACTTTTCTTTGAATGCTACAGTATGTTTCCGCTTAAGCTGAGTCAGACTATGTAATAATGCTACGATGTAATCATTGGATGTTTTTATTGTAATCGATACATGTGATGATGGTTTCATTAATGATGTCACGGCATGTGTGAATTTGATCTTGGGCGCACATGCATTTGTAACCGGTTTTTTCTTCTTGTAAACCGGGGTGTGACACTCATCGATATCCATGCGCTTGCGGATTACTTGTCTTTGAATTCCTTCGTGTGCGTAACCAATATCAACAAGCATCTCTGGCGCCGTTGCCGGGAAGAAAGACATCAGCTGAGTTAACCTTAAGTCTTGCTTTACCTTGTACCTATACTTTTACCTTTTCCTTTTTATTCCTTACCTTATTCTTTTTATCTTACTTTTTTCTATCCTTATGGATAGCATAAATTCCATTCCTATCTTTCAATTTTCTGCACCCATGGAGACCAGCCTAGTACCATGGGAGTCATCACAACCTATCCAAACCCCTAACTATAGGTTGAGTCCATGGTTGATTGCAATGGTCCAAAGCCTATCCTTTTTAGGAGGAGTAGACGAGAACCCTTACCTTCATATCCGAGACTTTGAGCAAACATGTGACTGTCTTTGCATAGAGGGCATGTCGGATCATAATTTATGTTGGAAGCTATTTCTTTTTTCTTTAAAGGGAAAATCTAGACAATGGTATGGCAAAGCCATAGGTAAGAAACAAGGAGATTGGGGATCCTTACGTTCTAATTTTTGTCTAGATTTCTACCCTATCTCCCAAATCATCGACCTTAGAGTCAAGGTTCTGACTTTTAAACAAGAACCTAGTGAATCTTTGGCCTCATCCTAGAATCGTTTTACTAACCTTTTAGCACTTGGCCTGGACCTTAGTTTACAAGACCCTATTCTTCTTCAAAATTTTTATAAAGGTCTTCATAGAAAGAGTAAGCAATTGCTCGATACAACTTCTGGAGGATCATTCTTGCATGTTTTGTCAGAAAAAGCAAGATTAATCCTATATCAAATCTTATCCTCTGAATTAGATAACATCCTAGAAGTAGAACCTCAAGTAGCCGAAGCAAATTCTTTGCTTGATATACCATCTACTTCAGCTATTCCAAGTTTCAAGCAAGAAAAAGAAGAAATTTGAGGCAGAACCTCCTAAATTATATGACCCACACACACCTATCATTGTCTCAAAGACTTCTGATAGCCATGCATTTAAAAGAAGAAAAGCTGTCTTGTTCAAAAATTACCAACCAACTTCATTCTTAAACCTTAATCATTGTTCAAGTTGTTACTATGATGATGAACACCGATCGAGTCTTCTTCTCCGAGAAGCAACGGCGATTCGAATCCATTTTCATACCCAGCTGGGACCTAGGTCATTGGAATACCGGAGACTTTAACTCCGATGCACCCCAGATGAACCGATATACCGAGATAACAACCGTAGCCATATATCACCACATGATACATGTGAGTTCTTCGGCCCAGCGTACCGAGATACATGGGAACTTAAACCCCACAGTAAAACACACTATGACATATGTGGGGACTCGGGCCCACTATATGTCACTCCATGATAAACGTGGGGACTCTGGCCCACTGAATACCACTTCATGCATGTGGATTTCTAATTTCTCGATATCACCAGTTCACCAACGGACGGGACCTAGGGCATCAACAGACGAAAACATTACAGAGGGACTCCATTTTCAGTGCAAGTTAGCCGTCAGGACTCGATTTATTAACTATCATCAAGGTTCCAACCAGAAAAACCAATCTCATCTTTTCATTCTTTTATTTTTAAACACTTAACTAATTAAGCAGGGCTAAGCGTTACTACTTATCTTCCAAAGCAGGTAACAAGGAATAAGGAAATAAGACAGGTAATGCAATTGGTGGGTTTTCACTCAACTCCTATTACTTAATGCAACATATCATAGCTGAAGCGATAAAACTTTTATAAATAGAATAGGGTTTGAATGCATCCGGGGCTTGCCTGTGTTGCAGCGGTAGTTAGTTCTCGTCAAGATCACGGGAGTTACGCTTGGCGCAACTCTAGGATGGACGACACCACATCATGGATCCGCGACTTCACTTCGATGGGGGATGGCATTTTTCGAAGATCGTGCACCAAGATCCACTCACTCTCAAACAACTACACGTATTTAATGATGCATGTTTTAGCATGATGAACTCATGACATGATGCACGACAATGCATTGGTGCAAGCATAACAAGATTAAACAACTAGCTAATTATAAACTATTTTAAAAGCACTACAGAAGATAAATATAAAACTCCATATATTCTAAAATTATATAGCCATATTAGGTGTTAACATGACATAGCAGAATTATACAAAGGTAAAGAAACCACATTTTTCATTTATACATTTTTATTATAATTATAAACCATTTAATAAGCAATAAAAAAGATAAATCAAAAGATCAAGCATACGATATCCAATGACCACAATATTTTTATTGCAACACACACATAGCATAAGAAACATGTCATAAAAATTTCAAGTCAAAAGGAGTCACATAGCATGAGATATGAATTTCCTTCTTTCTAAACATTAAATAAAGGCATAAAACATAGCTAATTATTTTTCTATAAAACATGGCATGTTTCATATTTTTAATAAAAACTAGGTATTACAAGGAACACAACAAAATTTGGTTCACCAAAAATGGAGTTACGAAACTCTAGATATGAATTTCCGAAGTTTGAAAAAATCTGTTACAAACAGGCCCTCGAGGCACTATTCACCTGAGTCTTAGGCTGTGCACTTAGGCCCCCGGCTTTTGTTGAATTTGAACCCGAGATCCCTCACGCAAATGGAAACAGAGAACTCGTTGTGGCTCGCGGTTACGGCGGTGGGTTGCTTGACGACGGCAACTGAGTGGTGCAGGAGCATCGGGAGGTGATCGCGCACTCGAGGGTTGCCTTGGCTCGCGCTACGGTGACTCGTGGTGGGCCACGTGCACAGTCAGGGCCGCAGCGAGCGACCATGATGGCGGCGGCTTCCGGTGGCAGCTGAGGCTGGGAAAGGAGCGCGGGAGGGGAATAGGGAGGTGGCGTAGCTGCTGTGGCTGCGGTTTGGCGCGTGGAGGCCGGGAATGTGGCGCAGCTGGAGCTTTGCTTGGAAGTGGCCATGGCAGCACGGCCGTGATGAAACGGCGTGCATGGCCGATTTCAACAGCGAGAGCTGACGCGAGCGGCTCAAGGAGAAGCACAAGGAGGAGGCGAATGCGATGGCATGCTCAATTTTGCCAGAGGTGACTCGGTGGCGGGAGTGCAGAGCAGCAAAGCGGCGGCGGTGGAGCAAAAGAAGAAAAGGAGAAGACGACGGCGCGGCTCGAGCTTTTATAGGGCGGCCGCGCGAGCTAGGGAGGTGGCAATCGACTTCTGGAGCTTGGCCACGATGCGCCTGCGTGCCCCCGCGACGAGAAGGTGCGAAGGAGACACGACAAAATGACTCATGGCGACGACGCGGCAGCAGAACAGAGGAGTAACCTGTCGGGGGTACTGTTTACAGAAATTACAGAACTGCCACTCATTGAAAATTGCAAATTACTCCAAAATTTATATAGGAACTTAAAAATCTCTAAAAATATCATTTGTATAACTTTTCAAGAGCTACATTTTTCATTTAACAAACATTTTCAAATTCTGTATAGATTTTGAAAATGAATTCAAATTCAAAAAGGGAACAAAATCCTAAAAACCAATATTTGAAATTACTTTTGATTTTTCAATAAAACTTAAAAACCTTTAAATATATGAAATGTTCAGCTTATCAAACCAATCACTTTTTATAGAGAAAGTTTTCCCAAGTTTTGAATAATTTTTGAGATATGAATTTAAATTGAAGAGGGGATAAGTGTTGGAAAACTGTATTTTTAAATTTATTCAAAATTATTTTTGGAAACTTGAAAAACTTTGAATACCAATATTGTAGCTCTTGTCAAGATCTACAAACTATATTTTGAGAGTATCTCAAAATTCCTTATATATTTTGAAATATAGAAAATGGGATAAAAGGGATATTTTAAATTTTTAGGGATTTTAAATTCAAACAAGGGCACATAAATAACAATTAGACATTTAAATAGAAACTAACATTACTCAAACAATTCATTCCATAAAAATAATTACTCAAAAAAATAAATTTTAATTAACTAACCAATTGTAATTGCAAGCAAATTCACATAAAATGATAAGGAGTTTAATGAAACCTTAAACATCATTATTTCATGTATAAAATAAAGCACCACACAAAAGAAAATCTTAAAACATGAATGCATTTATATCATGAAGCTCAATGATTATGCTTGATAATGCACTTGATTAAAATTTTAATTGCTTACTAACATCTGGGATGTTACAAAATTCCATTTCCTGATTTTATGCTTGATATCGAACCCGATCTTTTCGCCAATTTTGGAAACGTTATGAATTACCATTCTATAAAGAAACCACAGAATCATCCTAATCATCATAGAGAATCTTTAAACCTTTCTGAGGACATTTCTTATAGAAGCACTTCAGTAGAGCTAGTGTCGATCGTAAGCAGTGAATGGTTAGAGGAATCAGAGCTTTCCTCTGATGTGATCTATTTTGATTCACCCTCTCTTCCAATACGTTGCTCAATTAATTTTGACCACATAGATGCTCTCTATAATTTAGTTGTGGGTATAAATATCATGTCTGCTTCACTTGCACGACATTTAATTCATCACATGATATTAACCCCAACTATGAAATTTGTGTAAAGTCTTTCTGAACACGTTGTTCCTAGTTTAGGAATCCTGCATATTCAACCCATCCAGGTAGAAGGAACCATGGTTCATATGAGCTTTTATGTCTTTGACATATGGGACTTTGATCTGTTGATAGGACAACCTTTAGAAGACTCCTTTACGAAGGACAAATAGGGAAGTTAAACATTTGTTTTGGAAAGAAACTCTAATTCCCAGTGTCCATATCTCATTCTCTAAGTACTTGGATCGAACCCTGTCTTCAATTAGACCCATTGGAGGAATTTAAGGCTTCTTCTCTAGAGTTCTTAGCTGAATCAGGTTTAGAGGATGATGCTCAATTCTTCATAGAAGAAGAAGCAGACTACCATGAGCCTGAACCTTTAGATGAGTTTGTAGAGCCACCTAGACCTCCTATAGAGCTTAAACCTTTACCTATCGGTCTTAGATATGCTTTTCTAAATGACAATCCAGAGTCTCCTATGATCATAAGTGATAAACTCACTCAGGAGCAAACTCTTCACTTAATGCTGTCTTAGAGAAACATCGCTTAGCTTTTGGCTACTCACTCCAAGAACTTAAAGGGATTAGTCTTGCCCTTTGCACCCATCACATTCCAACAGATCCCAGTATTCCGCCCTCTAGAGAACCCCAACATAGACTCCATAATGCGATGAGAGAGGTTGTTAAAAAGGAAGTTTTGAAACTGTTGCACGCCGGGATCATTTATCCTGTGCCACACAGTGAGTGGGTAAGCCCTGTCCATGTTGTGCCTGAAAAGGGAGGCATGACTATTGTTAAGAATGAGAACAATGAGTTGATCCCTGAATGTACCATCACAGGATGGCGGATGTGCATAGACTATAGAAAGCTTAATAAAGCTACTAGGAAGGATCATTTTCCGTTGCCTTTTATTGATGAAATGTTAGAACGGTTAGCCAATCATTCTTTCTTTTGTTTCCTTGATGGATATTCAGGGTATCACCAAATCCCTATCCACCGTGATGATCAAAGCAAAACTACTTTTACATGTCCCATAGAACTTATGCTTATCATAGAATGTCTTTCAGGTTATGTAATGCTCCAGCTTCTTTTCAAAGATGTATGATGTCTATATTTTCTAAGATGATTGAAGAGATTATGGAAGTTTTTATGGATGACTTTTGTGTTTATGGAAAAACTTTTGATGATTGTCTTGAAAACTTAGATAGAGGTTTGCAAAGATGTGAAGAAAAGCACTTAGTCCTTAATTGGGGAAAATGTCATTTTATGGTTATAGAAGGAATTGTGCTAGGACACTTAGTGTATGAAAGAGATATAGAGGTAGATAGAGCTAAAATTGATGTGATTGAACAACTACGTCCACCTGTGAATGTTAAAGGAATTAGAAGTTTTATTGGCCATGCTGGTTTTTATCGTAGATTTATAAAAGATTTCTCGTTTATTGCTAGACATCTTACTCACTTGCTAGCCGAGGATGTTCCTTTTGAATTTGATGATGCATTATTCAACACCCTGATTGGTCTTTACATTTTGAAATTATGTGTGATGCAAGTGATTATGCTGTGGGGGTAGTTTTAGGGCAGACTAAAGATAAAAAGTATCATGCAATAGCTTATGCTAGCAAAACTTTATTAGGACCTCAACTTAATTATGCAACTACTAAAAAAGAGCTCCTTGCTATTGTTTTTGCTATCGATAAGTTTAGATCTTACTTAGTGGGAGCTAAAGTAATTATTTATTCTGATCATGCTGCTCTAAAATATTTTCTCACTAAGAAAGATGCTAAACCCCATTTAATACGATGGATTTTGTTACTCCAAGAATTTGACTTAGAAATAAAAGATAAAAAGGGAGTAGAAAATTCTGTTGCCGATCACTTGTCTAGAATGCAGTTTGAGAATTCGCAGGAATTGCCCATCGACAATTCACTCCGGGATGACATTCTCTACGAGATCAATAGATCTAACCCCTGTTATGCAAAACAAAAGAAAACTAGTTCAGGAAAGTCGTACTCACATATGGGATGAGCCGTACCTCTTCCGAGTCTGCTCTGACGGCCTACTCAGGAGATGTGTACCCATTGAAGAAGGAATAAAGATCATTGAGAGATGTCATTCATCACCATATGGAGGACGTTATGGGGCACTCCACAAACTTGCAAAGATTTGGCAATGCGAATTCTTTTGGCCAACAATGTATGAAGACACAAGAGAATTCATTCGAAGATGTGGACTGTGTCAGAGGCACGTCAATATCAACACAAGAGATGCCATGCCACTCACCAACAATCTTCAGATCGAACTCTTTGATGTCTGGGGAATTGACTACATGGGACCATTCCCGCCATTGAAGAAATGCGAATACATTCTAGTGGCAGTAGACTATGTCTCCAAGTGGGTTGAAGCACTACCATGCAAGAATGCCAATAACATAAATTCCAAGAGGATGTTCGAAGAGATAATATTTCCAAGGTTTGGAGTCCCAAGGATAGTGATAAGTGATGGAGGATCACATTTCATCGACAAATGCCTCGAGCAATACTTGTCAAAACATGGAATACGTCACAACGTCACTACCCCCTATCATCCTCAGACAAGTGGCCAGGCAGAAACGTCAAATAAGAAAATCAAGAATATTCTTCAAAAGACAGTAAATGAGATGGGTACTGGATGGAAGGACAAGCTTCCTGATGCACTTTGGGCATACCAAACAGCATGCAAGACACCTATTGGGATGTCTCCTTATCAGTTGGTGTGTGGAAAGACTTGTCATCTGCTAGTTGAGTTAGAATTTAAAGCTCATTGGGCTATCAAGAAATGGAACATGGACCTTGATGCTGCCAAAGTAAGGAGGAAAATGCAACTCTCTGAGCTAGACGAATGGAGAGAAAAAGCATATCACAACTCAAAGATTTATAAAGAGAGAGTCAAGAGATGGCATGACAAGAGGATCAAGAAGAAGGAGTTTGCCCGAGGAGATCAGGTATTACTTTTTAATTCCAGGGTGAACCTCTTCGGACATGGAAAACTATGACGTAAGTGGGAAGGACCATTTAAAGTGGTAGACGCATCATCACATGGAGCGGCCACACTTCAAAATGATGACGGTGCGTTATTCAGGGTAAATGGTCAACACCTCAAGATATTTTTTGAGCCCAATAATAAATTAGAAGAATTAAACATAATTAATTTCTTTATTACTTAGATATTGTTGGGCCTGACCTTTTCAATTTTTGTTTTTCGGGGTGCAACTTATTTTTTGAAACAACAAAAATATTTAGAAAAGATTGCGAAAAAGTTGACTGGAGTCAGGCTCGAGGGCCGGGCGCTTGCCCCTAGGGCTGGGCGGCTGCCCCATCCCCTGTGCCGCCTCGCCGCCGCCTTTTGCCTTTGTGACTCTTCTACATTCTTCTTCCAGAAAAAGTTTATTCCTAGTTTATTCGGTCGTTTTCTGTCGCGAGATGCCATTTAGATGCCACTTTGGTCCTCCGAGCCTACCTATATAAACAACCCGTGACGTCAGCCATTCTCATTCTATCAGATCATTCCTCTCCTCTTGATTAGAAGCTTGCTAGATTTCCTCTAAGCTCCAATGGCCAACCAAGATAGAAGTATGATCCCCTATGGGATTGATCTCAACTCTATTCCTAAGGAAGATCTAGATTCCATAGCTCTCATCCCAGTTAGCAATGCTAAACCCCTTGCCACCATCCCACCAAAGCCTCACAGCTATGGCCAATCCTTCTTTGCTCAGACAGTTCTCACAGCACCTCCATAGGCTCTCTTGCTTGAGGATAAGACACCAAAGGGGCCCATCGTCAAGCTACCTGCTGGAACGAAGCTCCTACCGCCGATGCACAATGAGACGCTTGTTGGTGTGAAGACCAACAGGAGCGGTGAGATCATCTGCACCAAATACAGCACTGGGGAGCGCACCTACTTTGAAGGAGTCCGCGCTCATCTGAGTAGAGTCCAGTTCATTCCACCCAAGGATGCCGCTAAGCACTCCCTTGCTAAATCTGAAGCTCAACGCAAGCATCGTAAGACTATAGCCGATCTAGAGAAACAGTTGGAGGCTCAAAGTGTGACCATCTCCTCCATAGAGGCTACTTTACGTCTCCAGGGTAGATGCATCCTCCATACGCATGAGAAAGTAGAGGGTATAGAAAAGAACAATAAGAAGATAGATAAGCATTTAAGCGCTCTAGAACCCCCTAAGCCGAAGAAGTAGATCGAGCCCATCTAGCAGTTGATAAGGAACCGTTAAGTTTAGCCATGAGTTTTGCTTAGATTCTTAGTTTGATTAGTTAATTCTTTTATTCAATTCCATTTCTTTCAATCATTTGTAATAAGTTCCTTAAAGGATACTAAAATAAAGAAGTTTGTTATTATATATATGTCTTGCCTGTGTTTTTGTCTCCACCATGCTCTGTATAAAGGAAAATAGGAAACAAGTGTGGGGGAGGCACCCGACGACGTAACAAACAAATTTCACTGCATATATGAAAATATTTGAGAATATATGACACGAGGACCCTATATGTCGAAATGGGCTTCGAAAAGCCACCCCAAGGGGGGTGTCCGCCCAGAGCCAGGGGCGGGCGCCCAGGGTGTGGACCCTCCTTGCTCCGTCCTTCAACCATGGTCAGGTTTGCTCCCTACATGTTACAATTTTTATATATACACCTTCTGTTACATTTCACATTACGAATTCTTGAATAAAACCTATTTAATACTAAAATTAAAAAGGTAGATTATTTTAGTCATGATCTCTCTATAGACTCACACCATGATTTTTCCTGGGAGTCATGTTGCTTCTAGGAACTTATTTATTTAGGGACCCCGTATCATTTAAGTTGTTGTGGAGTGAGAGATAGTAGAATCATGAGAACCTGAATTTTGATACTTTGTTATTTGGAGAATTTCTTTTATAAAAATGTTAAAATTATTAGCTATGCTTCTTCTCTGTGGCAAGAATAAAATACCTAGTAGAGCCTTATATTTATAAAACTAGCACATAAGCTGTTTGCTTTGTATTGAGTTTGGTCAAGCCGTGCTAGACCCTTGTGAGAGGTGGGCCATGCCCCCAAGAACAGGATTCACACCAGTCTTTGCACCCTTTGCTACGTTTACCCTGAAAGTACGCACCACCATATTACCTATTTAGATCCACTCAAAAATTTGTTCTGCTCCTACCCTAGGAGTGAACAACCAAAAATGTTTTCCCTATAGGATTTCCTTGATTGCTAGCCATGTTTTAAAATGCTCCAGAATGTTATTATCCTCTCGTAATGTTCCATCAGAGTTTAGTGTATCTTGTTATTAAAAAAAGAAAAAAAGAGAGAGAGAAAAAGAAAATATATATAGGAAGTACAAGTTTCAGTTGTAGATTCTTCAATTCAAAGTTGGATAATGTCTTTTATAAAGGAGCATTATAGAACTATCTTGCACCCCTTCTACCTTCCACAAATATTTTCTACTATATTTATTGTTCCTTTGAAACCACACCACAAGCACTTCCTGATTTTAGGGGTATGTCACTCCCCTCCTTGGATCCCGTCTTGACTGGGCAATACATGCAAGGTAAGTATGCTACATCCTTGAAATACATTCAACTCCAGATAAGCTGTTGTAGAGTAGGATGTTCTGCAAGGCATTCATCATATATGCCTCAATGAGAACTACAAATACCACATATGTTGAGTGACCTGAGTGTACCACATGAGGGATAAGGTAAGCTATGCTTTTATGTCGAATGCATACAAAAACTCCAAGTGGCAGGTTGAAAGGAGGAAGGGGCTCTGGTTCAAGCTGTTCCATTCTTCAACTGCCCAAAATGGTATGGTAGACACTTTGAATCCCGCAGTGCAGGTATAACTAAGGAATAAATCTATTATTGATGTCTTGTCCAGAGATTATGCCTAAGTTAATCCATTCTTTTCTCGAGGACTACTAAGAGCCTAAGTGTGGGGGAGTTTGTTGACGGTAGTTAATTATCATTTTTAACTGTCAACTTAAACAAAAAAATGCTATAAAATTAATTATCACCATAGACTAGGTGTTTAACTGATAGAATTCCATGAGTTTTGGTGAATATCTATTTCTGCAGGGTGTCAACTAAAAACAACAAAAGATGGCCCACATGTCAGGTTTACATAGAGAGAAAGGGTTACGTATGAAAAAAGTATAATCTAGAAGACTCGAAAAGCCATCCCCTGGGAGGTGGGACCCACCTGTCACTGTGAAAGGGGCGGGCGCCCCCTGCCCTGGGCGACCGCCCCACCTTCTTGGCCAATCGGGGGCAAGCTCCTAGATTCTGCCTCCACCGCCTTTGAGGATGAATAATAATCTTTAATCAAGGTTGGTTTAATCTGAGGGCTGTGGTGCTTCCTAGGGGGCTATATAATTAAGGCCCCTGGCCCCTGGATCAGAGAGTTTTAAAACCCTAATTCATATTTTCCATAGAGAATTCGCCTAAGAGGGGTCCCTTGAATGGATCTTTGTCTAGGGCACATACAAGAGAGTTTAGCTTTGTAGTCTCTATGTGAGATTAGAGTTATACTTCTAGATTGAGAGAGTTAGAGTGGAGGTAGGAGTCTGGAGGAAGCCTGGTCTGTCGGTGTCTCCTCTCCAGCTTGTACTTGCGGGATCAAGTATCCTAACCTAAGGCTTGGCTCTAGGATTCTTCGACAATTCAACTTCCAATACTAAGTAAGTATGATGTTATTATTGTTCTTTGGTTTATGAGTTTACTTTATTCGCTTCACGAATAGAGTAATTGTTTGTAGCGTAAGCGTGGTGCTTAGGCTAAGAATACTCGTAGATACCCCTTGTCTGGCCAGATCAGTGTGTAGTAGCATGGGAAGTAATAGTCTCATTGTTACCTTTGGAGCCTCCTCCCGTTAGAAGGTTTGGTAGGATTTGAGTGCCTGTTGGTGGCCTTATCGACTATTCTATACCGCCAACTTAAGAACAAAAAGGGAGAATTATGACATACATATACCTTTGCTACTGACCTAGTTCCACTTGTACTAGAAGTTGTGACACTTTGCAGGTACAAACACCAAGTATAGGGTATTATACATGAAAAGGCGCCTTCCAGGAAAGCGTAAAACCAACCCAATGAAGGAAAAGCCTCTTCGGGGTCACAATGGGCCAAATCCACCATGACATTGTGATCAGGGCCCAACTAGGCGGTCAGGGAGAGGCTCCACCTAGGGACGGGCGCCCCTGCTAGGAGTCCCCCCGGGCCTAGCCTTTAGGTGTCAGCAGCATTACTCCAGGGGGAGGGCGGTGCGCTATGGATTTAGGAATATTCCCCTCTAAACTGCCTCCCACCATCTATAAAAGGAGGAGGAGAGCTCTCACACTCACACACACACACACTCATTTGGCCACGTAGTTAGAATTGGAGCAAGGAAGAGCTACCAAGGAGGGCTTGTCTCCTAGGAAGAAGAGCTACCTTTGGTAATATATTTGATTATGAGTTCTTCCTTATTCAAGTTCTTATTTCTTACATATAGTATAGCATATGAACTAGAGTATAGTCTTGATCATGATATGTACTAAGATTATGGACTAGAGTATAGTTCATATGTTCATGTGTTAATGTGTTCTTCATCATGTTCATCTTCGTTCTTCATCGTTCATGTGTTCTATGAGAATAAAAATGATGATAGGAACGGAGTAAAGGTTTGTAGTACTTTCGGGTTTGCTCTTGTCCTAGCTCATCCATCTGTAGGGTGGGAGTCCATGGGAGACTTGAGTAGCTCCTTAGTATGCGGCGTGGTGTCTGGATACGAGGGAACCTACAGATATGATGACATGCCACAGTTGAGGGGTAGACGGCTGGTGGTGACAGCCCTATCCATCCCTTGTATCCCCCACGTTCGTATGTTGTGTAGGAGTTCGTAAGTGCCTCCATCGGCTGGCAGACCAACTGCAGAGGTCTCCCTTTTACTCCTAACATTGACCTACTTCTTGCCTTGTATAACATATGACATCAGCTATTCTATGCTAGACTATATAGGATGATCCTGCTCCATGTTGTTTGTTCTTTCATTTGTTATTCTTTTATTCATTATTTTAACCTTTATCCTTGAGGTTGTTCCATGTGTGTGTTCACTATCTCAATTCTATATTATCTTACCCCTGCATAGCAGTCTTGGTTTATTTCTATGAACAAAATCATAAACAAATATCCATGCTAGTGGTTCTCACTCACACCATGCCTTTCTACGGGAAAATATAAATACGATACCCTGATAATACTTCCGGGTGAAATGCTACATTGATAGATCCGTGCTCTTGCGGATTATCTCTCTAAAAGTTTAAGATCTATCACAAGGCATTTCCTAGCTTAGCTACTGGAGATAGATTCTTAGTTTATCTTTAGTAGCGACGTTAAGAAATGCCGACGATCATTTCTGGCGCCGTTGCTGGGGAAGGCATTGGAAAATGAATCTAGCGAAACATGGATATGTTTATGACTTCGGGAGAAATAACCATTGTCCATGTAGGCTAACTTGTATGTTTTCTCCTGTTGTGGGTGAAAACAGGATAGTGTATGGCTGGTTTCTCCCTGCCAGAAAAGTTCATTCAAAATCCAGAGGCACTCCTAAGGAAGAACAAGTCTCGTACTTCTTATTCTTCACCAATAAAGCAGTTGCCTCCACACCATCTGAACTAATCGAGATGGCCCAAAAGTCACTCTGCGAGTTCTCTGTCCCTGCTATTGCCAACGTGCCCACCGGGCCCGTTGTCAATGTGGAGGACAAGATTTTTGAACTTCGGACCGGGCTAATTACCATGGTGTAGGCAAGTTCGTTCTGCGGACTACCCAAGGAGGATGCTAATGCTCATCTGCAAAACTTCTTGGAGCTCTGCGACACTATAGTCATCAAGGACGTCGTAGCCGATGTCATCAGGCTCCATCTATTTCCTTTCTCTCTTGTGGGGAAGGCAAAATAGTGGTTCTACAAGGACAAGGAGGCTGTGAGCACCTAAAGCAAATGCATGGAAAATCAAGCTTGGAGGGAAGAAAGAGCCCCTGCTAAAGCACAAAAAGGCATGCACACCGTGAAGGAGATGGATATGCTCGCTACAAAAATAGACTTGCTCCTCAAAAAGTTTGATGAACGTGTCACAGAAAACACATTCAGCATCATCAACTCCATGGACTCTGGCATGATGTGCGAGGTCTGTGGAAATGTTGGCCATTCAGGGAGCGATTGCCCCGAAACCCATGAAGAAGCATCATATATCAACAACGGGTTCCGCCAATAACAAGGAGGAAGCAGTGGCTAGAATAACCAATCCCGTCCACCATTCCAAGGTAATTCGAACCACTCCAATTATAATTTGAATCAACATTCTCTTAAGGACTTGGTTCTTGGCCAAGCTAAAATCAATGAAACCTTACTAAAAAGATGTTTTCAACTGATAAGGTTTTAGAAAATATAAATGTTAAAATTGAAAGCTTGTCTTCTGCGGTTAAGAACCAGTTGAGCTTTAACAAAATTATAGAAACCCAGTTAGCTCAAATAGCTTCTTCTGTCCCCGCTAATAGTGATTCAGGAGGGATCCCAGGGGAACCTGAGACCTCATTTGAATCCGTTAACATGATCTCAAGGCTTGGTAACCCTTGTCTAAGCTGGGGTTCTTTTCTTGTTAAGAATGGAGATCCGGGTCGCCTAACAATCACGATCGGAATCGGTCCCCACACCATTGACAATGCCTACTATGATCTTGGTGCGAGCATCAACGTGATGGCCAAGGTAACATATGAAAGGGTTTTGGGAGGACCATTGTCCCCTGCATCTTTTCAATTGTAGATGGCAGATCAATCCACTAGACAAGTCGAAGGGGTGGCCGAGGACATACTAATACAACTAAAAGACGAGTATGTCCCCGTAGACTTTTTCATCCTCGGTATGGGTGACAAGGTGGAGGTTCCGCTCATCTTGGGAAGGCCATTTCTCCACACCACCAAAGCATCTATCTACATGGAGGAGGGTATGGCCAACTTCCATTTCAAAAAGAAGACAGTAAGTCTTCTCTTCAATGGCTACCCTAGACCGATAGAAGATAAAAAGAGCCAACCAAAGCCACAGCCAGAACCATTGCTGCGCTACAAACAAGTATGGCATGTCAAAACAACAACACCTATACCCGCTTCTCCTGGGGCAGATGTGTCATCTTCAAGCACAACCTAAAGAAGGAGAAAATTCCTGCTCAACGGACTATAAAGGTGAGCCCTGACCGACAAGTAAACCGATAATTATCCTTATAAATAAATATTTTCTATCTATAATTGTTTTGTCACTCAAAAACATATATTTATGATATATTTATCTAAAATTATAAAAGTATTTCTTTTCTCTCACTTGTTAGTCACCCAAAATAAAATAAGCTTTTCTTTTCAAGAAAAGTTTTGTCTTCCAAAAATCTTGAAAATAAGTCTACTAGTATAAATAAATTTTTCTATTTATAAAAAGTATTTTTGAAAATAATTTTTGGAAACCAATTTTTGGATAAAATTTGTTGGAAATTTTGAATTATAGAGAGGAATATTTCAAACGGCAAAACCCACAATGGCTATACATACAAGACGACCGTTATGAGCTACCAGCCAAAGTGGGGCAGGCCGAGCCTACCCAGGGGCGGGCGCCCCCATCCTGGCGCCTCTGGCGTCCAGCCAGAGCCAATGGCTCCTAGCCGTTCCCTCCTCCCCCTTCAGTTGGTGGGTTTGCCTATAAATAGAAGGGAGGCCAGGGGAGAGCTCATCCATCCACATTTGACTCACTCTCACACTCACTCCCTTCACTCTCCACTCTTTCAAGCAATTTTTCCAACAAGTTTTAGTAGAGCAAGTGCAAGAGTGATTCTTCAGCGTGGAAAGTCATCATTCCACTAACCCTTTCGCACCCAAGAAATCACCACATTTTGTTGTCCTCATGGACAAGATCGGGAGGATGACAGGGCGAGTCAAGAGGCGCTTCAGGCGTTGTCATGAAGAATCAAGCTCCTGCCATGAAGCTCCCAAAGAAGATGAAGAGATCATGCAAGAAGAAGAGGTTGAAGAAGCTGCCGATGATGAAGAAGGAGGAGAAGCTGAAGCTCCATGAGAGATCACTGAAGCCGACAAGACGTACCTCAGCTTGGAGGGAGATCGAGAGATGCAAGCATACTTCCTCCTCAAGGATCCCATCTTCCTCCACACGCCACTGTATGACCCCTAGCTTCTCGAGGACACAGGTATGGATGTTGAGTTTGAAACCTTGTGGAAGGCCATGGGATGGGAAACCATCGATCCCATGGACGAAGAAGGTTCTTCCTCCTCACTATCCAGTTTTTGTGCACTTTAGAGGAAAATGTTGATGGCATCTCATTCTGTCTTTTCAATCAACAATATGACATCTCGTGGGTAGACCTTAGTGCACACATAGGCTTCAATCATCATAGATGTGCTCTCAACATTGTCTATGCCCTGCCTGCTTTTGATCGTGCTAAGTTTTGGGAAGAGATTTCAGGTTGAGTAGAAGCACAGCCTTTTAGACCCTTGCACTCATAGCTTCAGCATCCTTCCCTGAAATTCATGCATCATTGGATTGCCATGACCATGTTCCCTACACACAAAGTACGATGGGTAGACTCTGTAGAGCTAAAATTGCTTTATGCTCTTGTCATGAAAGTTAAGGTCGCACCCGTCAAGGAAATGTGTCATCATTTGATGGATGTCATTAGGCAATCTATGGCTCTCATTTGCACCTCGCTCATAACTCGTATTGCTAATGCTGTTGGTGCCTTGGATGGGGAGGACATTGAGTACATTTCCACTCCCAGCATCATCATTGATTTGACATGACACAAGGGCATCACTTGACTTACAACAAAGATGATAACAAAATTCACTATATTTTCCTAGGATTTATAAATAGGATCTTGTTACCTAACCAGGGTCTCTATTTGTATAGTTTTCATGTGTATACTTTTGAGCTCAAAACAAAAGAGCAAGCCTGCAGGGAAAAGCTTGAGAGGCGGAGGCAGAGGGGTGAAGCTGGTGAAGGCTCTAGTGCACAGCCAGATTATCAAGCACAAGCACAGCCCATGTATGTTCCTCAGGAATATCATGCAGGATGGTCTCCCGCCTACGCGATGCCAGGTGCTGAGGATGCCCCCAGGTGGAACCAGCCTCCACCATAGTTGGGGAATGATGCATGGCCAGAGGCTAATTCGGATGCATGGCACCAACCAGCAACAGTCCAACCATGAAGAAACCAAGAGTTGGAGACCCTCAACGCACGCTTCGGGGAACTTCAAGTACAAATAGGTGAAATGCAAAATACTCTTAACATGTTTGTACAGTGGACTACCCAGTGGCAGGAGCAGGAGAACCAGCGGTGGGACATGTTGGATGCCCGGATGCAGCGTCAGCAAGAGCAGCAGGAGGCATACTAGAGATTCCGGGGATACAACCCTGGACATGAGCTTCAAACAAGCTTGGGTGAGGACACCTAGTAAGGTAAGTGCATTGCATATTTATTTCTAGCAATTTATTTTTCTCTTAAGCATGTTTAAAATTCCTGCAATCATGCATTGAAAAAACACACAAAAAATTATATATGCTAAAAAGACCAAAAATATTTTATTCCACTCTACATATGTGTTGTAAAAATGTGTAGTTCTAACATTGTTGAGATGATGAATAGTTGCTCTGTCTTATGTCTTGCTTGTACCTAATTTATAATCGAGCTTCCTCTAAAATTTGGGTTTATCGGCTTAACATGTCTCATCCTAAAAAATTTGAACTAATGGGTTGCACATGCTTACTCTTGTCTAAGTTATTGTCGGATATGATATAATGTCATAGAATATGCTATGATTTTGTTCTAAGTGAAACTTGACATCGGGAGTTTTATTTTAAAAAATAAAAAAAAGTTCCTCAATGATTATGAAATACCAAAGCCATATGTCATGTTTCACTTATGCAAAACCCTTCGTCATATGCTACTTGTTGATCACTGAGTAGGGTCAAATTGTTTGTAACCCGTGTTAGATTATGGTCATGCACCCATGATTGAGATTCACTCTTACACTGAGAAGTCGTGCACAAACATGCACCCTTTCACCCACAAAAATGCCAACTCTTACCCTGAGAGTTGTGCACCATTCCACCAAATAAAATTGCCAACGCTCACCCTGAGAGTTGTGCATTCCTTATTCCCAAAATTTCACTCCTTGCTTTTCATCATGACATCTCTCCATTCAAAACCTTTCATAAAGAGATATGGGCTATCTCCCTTTTCAAAAAAAATATAATGCCAAGGGGCATGAAATGGACAAGGGTCCAATCAATAAATCAATAGGAAAACAAAGATCCTCGTTCAAAAAAAGAAGAAGCAGTTCCATTTATAGTCCATACTCTCCAAAAATATATCATCTTCCATCCACCAAATAAAGAGAGTCATGATGCATGGAGTACCAAAAATATTTAGAATTAGGAACCATCCTCCATTCCACACACCTGCACATCTCAATCAAGGTGTATGACTTGTATATTCTAGTGGTTAGGTTTTTGACTCAACAATATATGTGATGCAAGTATGCCCACCTTTTATACCTACCCAGAACTCCACTCAAAGCCTTAGTGGTAGGAAAAAAGTCAATCTAAAAAAATCCTTTGGTGAGGTAATCATACACATTGAGTGATCGAGAGAATCATATGAGGAACTTGCTTTCTTTGCAAAAACTTTCAAAAACCTCTGGAAAGAATGATAAGCAAATATCTATGAATCTGTTCTATCTTGCAATCATCCAAGACTTGAAATAGCTAATAAGCCCCATTGGTTTCGAGATAATAATAGAGTGGATAAAACACGCCAATTTAAATAGCAGTTAAAAACTTTCTTATAAATTTGGTACACTTGAGATATGATCGCCATAGTAGCAACTCCTGATCAATAACCTAAAGTTGAACTTTGCTCGGGATGAGCAAAGGGTAAGCTTGGGGGATCTTGTTGGCGGTCCTTATCGACAATTCTATACCACCAACTTAAGACCAAAAAGGGAGAATTATGTATTTTTATACACATATACCTTTGCTACTGACCCTGTTCCACTTGTATTAGAAGTTGTGACACTTTGCAGGTATGAACACCAAGTATAGGGAATTATACATGAAAAGGCGCCTTCCATGAGAGCGTAAAACCAACCCAATGAAGGAAAAGCCTCTTCGGGGTCAAAATGGGCCAAATCCACCACGACACAGTGATCCGGGCCCAACCAACAGCCCACTACCCGAAGGCAGTCTGGGGGAGGCTCCACCCAGGGGCGAGAGCCCCTGCTAGGCGTCCCCCCGGGCCCAGCCTTCGGGTGTCGACAACATTACTCCAGGGGGAGGGCGGTGTGCTGTGGATTCGGGAATATTCCCCTCTAAACCGCCTTCCACCAGCTATAAAAGGAGGAGGAGAGCTCTCACACTCACACATACTCATTTGGAGCTACCTCACTCTCCCTCCCTCATTTGCCTTAGCCACTTAGTTAGAATTGGAGCAAGGAAGAGCTACCAAGGAGGGATTGTCTCCTAGGAAGAAGAGCTACCTTTGGTAATATATTTGATTATGAGTTCTTCCTTATTCAAGTTCTTATTTCTTACATATAGTATAGCAATAAACTAGAGTATAGTCTTGATCATGATATGTTTCAAGATTATGGACTAGAGTATAGTTCATATGAGAATCATTCATCATGTTCATCTTCGTTCTTCATTGTTCATGTGTTCTATGAGAATAGAAATGATGATAGGAATGGAGAAAAGGTTTGTAGTACTTTTCGGTTTACTCTTGTCCTAGCTCGTCCATCCGTAGGGTGGGAGTCCACGGGGGACTTGAGTAGCTCCTTAGTATGTGGGCGTGGTGTCCGGATATGAGAGAACCTACAGATATGATGACATGCCATTGTTAAGGGGTAGGTGATAGGTGGTGAGCCCTGTTCGTCCCTTGTATCCCCCACATTCATATGTTGTGTAGGAGTTCATAAACGCCTCCATCGGCTGGCAGACCAGCCGCAGAGGTCTCCCTTTTACTCTTGACCTTGATCTATTTCTTTCCTTGTATAACATATGACATCAGCTGTTCTATGCTACACTATATAGGATGATCCTGCTCCACGTTATTCTTTCATTTGTTATTCTTTTATTCATTATTTTATCCTTTATCCTTGAGGTTGTTCCATGTGTGTGTCCACTATCTCAATTTTATATTGTCTTACCCCTGCATAGCAGTCTTGGTTTATTTCTATGAACAAAGTCATAAACAAATATCCTTGCTATGGGTTCCCACTCACTCCATGCCTTCCTACGAGAAAATATAAATACGATACCCTGATAATACTTTCGGGTGAAATGCTACATCGATAGATCCGTGCGCTTGCGGATAATCTCTCTAAAAGGTTAAGATCTATCATAAGGCGTTTCCTAGCATAGCTGCTAGAGATAGACTCTTAGTTTATATTTAGTAGCGATGTTAAGAAATGCCAACAGTGCCCTGGTCAAGCATCCTCTGTGGTGTCTCTTTTTCATCGGTACGTCCCCTTAGACCAATGGTTTCATAGCTTACCATAGGTTGGAACCAGACTGCCATCGTAGTCTTCTCTAATCGCTTATATCTTCACCGCCTTGTAGTGCAGCCCAAGGGTAATAGAAAAGACTAGGTTAGTCATCACACGCTTTCTCCTTGCGGATAAAACAAATACGATACTTTGGATTTATCTCACGGGTGAAGTGCTCACTCATATCCATGCGCTTGCGGATTACTTCTCTTTGAATTCCTTCATGTGCGTAACCAATATCAATAGTAGCATCAAGATGTTAATAGCCCATAGACATGATCATATAAACATGATTAAGGTGTATAGAATAAACAATAAAAATAAATGAACATTTGTAAGATTATAAGAATCATCATCTTTAATGTAAATGTTCCACGCCGCTCGTGTCCGTGAGCATGACTAGTATACTAGTTTATTAAACTTTGCACAGAGGTGTACACTTTACCCGTGAGTCATAATTTCTAGATGCATGGGTTTGCAAGGTCCAAACACCAGAAATCATATAAAAGCCATTTAAAAGTTCGTCTAACATGCTAGGGCTGCTAAGGTTTCTGTGACCTACAAATGTAGAGCCCCTCTTCCTAATGGTGCAATGACTATAGCGTATACTCCTTAGGATAGAAGCCACCCTACACCCAACCCGAGACACACCCCTCTTGCGCCCATTCGGGGAACCTCTAACAAGCTAGAAAAGGTCTTTTAAACAACTAAAGCCACATGTAGCCCTCATAGCTGTACTTTTAATCCAGGATAAATCACTTATAGATAAGACCTTGTGTGGTTAAAAACTCATATTTTATCATTTACTGCATAAACATTAATCAATTTATAGATCATGGCCAAGTTATGCACTAGCAAATACTACCCAATGCATAATCGCAAGGTGTCAAGGTATAGGATATCAACATCTAGGAATTCCTTAAAGGTGATCAAGGTGGACACATGCATATGAATTTAATGTTTAAAAGTGAATAGGACAATAAGGTAAATCCTATGTTATACTTGCCTTGATTATCAAATTCCTGCTAGCACTTCTGGTGTTCAAAGTACTGTTCCTGATTGCTAAAGTACTGCTCACTGTCTATACTCGATAATACATCAACATACAATCATCCATAGGCAATCATGCACAAGAAAAGATGTTATAATTAGAACAGTACACCAACAGTGAGAAAACAGGTTTAAAAGCCTATAAGAAATATTCTACGTGTTGCTACAAACACATAGATGCGAACCACTCAAATCGGACCTAAAACGGAGAAGTTACGAATTTATTAAGTTTTCCTATAGAAAAAAATAAATATAAACTCAAATTTTATAAGTTGTAAATAGTACTAACAATGATATTAACATGAAGTTTATGAGATTATGAATCTAACAAAACTTGAACGGTTCAAAACGGAGTTAAAATGAGGGTTTTATAAGCATTTGAATTTAGTGGTAGTTCTATAAATAATTGATACTATAAATGAATTAAAATAAATCAGGAAATCCTAAATGTCCAAATGGCCAGGGATCTCGGGTGCAATTTAGGGAAACGCCAGGGTTGAAAGGTCCTAATAGCTAGAGGGGGGTGTAAGGTCCTAGACGGCTAGAGGGGGGTGAATAGCCTATAGAAAAATCTACAAAGCACTTCACAAACATTGATTAGTAACACAAGATGGCGTAAAGTGAGTTTTGTCTAGCCTACAAGGTGTTGCAAGCCTCCTATCCACAAGCAATTCTAGTGGTGATCACTAGCCCACACAAAAGCACACCTATCTAGTGATCAAGCTACAACCAAGCTAAAGGAGAAGCTAAGCAACTAAACAAGCTAGCACAAGCTATAAGAGGCTACAACTACACAAGCTAGCAACAACACAAGCAAGAGCTAAACAAGCTAGCTAAAAGACTAAGTGTGAAGGATGGAGTTGATAGCTATATCACCGTTGAAGTGAAGAGGTTGCCAATCACAAGGAGAAGGTGATCAATCAATCAACAATATCACCAAGAGAGAATACCAATTTTCCAATCACAAAAGACAAGTTGACACAGTTGTTTTTCTCCTAAGGTTCACTTGCACACTGGCAAGCTACGTCCCCGTTGTGTCGACCAACACTTTGGTGGTTCCTCGATTAGGCCCTCAAGCCAACGCCCCGCAAGGCACCGCAATACACCACGCACAAGTGTGGTAACTCAATGACACAAGAAATCCACTAGAGTTGGAATTCGGCACTCCGCCAGGGAACCGCAACAACCCCTCACAAGAAACTAGAGATGGCCAAGAACAATCATCAATCTTGCCAATCCTCCAAGCCGGCTAGGTGTCGGTACCCACCAAGAGTAATAAGAAATCCACCGGCTAAACGAACCACAAGTGCCACTAGATGCTCTCAAGCAATGCAAATGCACTTGATTCACTCAATCTCACTTCGAATCGATCCATTAAGCAATTGAGATGAGTGGGAGGAGGAAGATCTTCTCTAGGAAGTGATTTTCACAATTGAAATGATTAGGAAGTCTAGAGAGAGAGCAAACACTGTCCAAGTCCATATATATAGGTGAGAGGTAGCCCCAAGCAAAATAGAGTCATTGCCTTCAAAACCAGCCAGCTGCGGGAGCACCGGATGGTCCGGTGATCAGGCATCGGACACGTCTAACGCGTTCAGATTCTTTTGCGTACAAATCCATTTGAAAACTTGACCATTGGCGCCACCCGTCGGACGCATCTGGTCATAGGCATCGAACGCTACAACGAGCACCAGATGCTACTCAGAGAGCTCCATTTTTCAGCCAACCATCAGACGTGTCCAATGCCAGCCGTCGGACGCTCCTGGCCTATGTCTGACGCGTTGAAGATTTCCACAGCACGCCAAACTTGAACCACCAGATGCTGATGTCATGCGTCCGACGCATGACCGTTGGATGCGTCCGGTCCTTCCTCTGCTAGGCGCTGTCCTCAGATAGGGTGTCAGACGCATTCGGTGCCATCAACACCAATGTTCGACACTCTAAAAACTTGACTTCTTCAAGCGCATCTTTGCCACCTTGCTTCATGTGCTATCCTCATGATGTCTTCAACACTTGAGCTCAGGGATAGCATGTTTTCAAAACATTTTTGCAAGGTTTTTGTCATGTGCACTAGATTGATATGCAGTGCAATGAATGAAATCATTTAGTTGCACCCATGCATCGAATAGCCGATAAGACTTCCTCTCTTAATAGTCCGGCTATCGATCCTAAATCACTCGCACCCTCTATAGTGTCTTGAGTGAAAAAGAAAAAGCCCTATGCTTATACCTTTGCCTTGAGCCTTTTCTCTTTGCCACTCTAATTCATCAATCACCAAGCTTGAGCTCCATTGATCGTGTGGACCTTCTCCTTCTCCATCCACCAACCTTGATCCTCTTGCTCCAAGTCTTGGCTAGGACTACCTTATCTAAATCATCCACTTAGATCAAAGGTTAGTCTTAGGGTTTCATCAATTATCAAAACCAAACTAGGGACTTTCAATCTCTCCCTTTTTGGTAATTGATGACAACCCCTTACAAAGATGATTTTGAATAAAAGTTTTGAACTTGTCATGCTTGTCCAAGCAATTAAAACAAGAAGGTTAGAAATGGACAATCATCAAAAGTTTGATTTTGGTAGCATTAGCTCCCCCTACATATGTGCATAGAGTTTGGACTGAAAGCTTTGCACATATGCATGGATTTGAAGTGTTGGGAGAGTAATTCTACCAAAATGATGCAAAGGTGTAAGAGATGGACATTTGAAGTGTGATACCAATCGGAGTTGCCAATAACACCATCCTTAGTACCATTGTACACTAGACAACCAACAAAAACTCAAGAACCCCATGAGATCAACAATAAAAGCAAGGTTCTTGAACCACTTGTAAGGCAACTGAGGAAGGTTAGTCTAGGTACTCCTAAACATGCTAGTAGATCATTTCACCATTCAAGTTCTATACTAGCAAAGCACCACACAAGTATGTATATGAAAGTAAAAACATGTGCAAGAGCAAGTCATAAGAGAATGCACAAACAAATTCAACAACTTTGTTTATGAGCTTGCTCCCCCTACTTGTGTGCTTCAAAATTTTATTTTACCCTTTTCCAAACCTTTGTAACTTTCTCCCCCACTTATCCACATGTGACCACTTATCTTTGTAACCAATTTCTCCCCCTTTGTCAACAAGTGCCAAAAAGGAATGAAAAGGCATGGTCAAATTGTGGAGAGAGAAGTTTATATAGATCTTTGATGGAGCAAGAAAGGAGTGAATAGTCAAATTTGATTCAATTTAGAACACTTGCCAAAGATATTTAATTCGGTTTGAACCATAGATAAGCTTTTTCATGCCTTAAGATCGAGGTTATCTTGCCTATGTTGAATTAAACACTTGTAAAAAGCTTTCTAGATCAAACACTAGGATTGCAAGCTCACAAACATGCCATATGCTACCACTATAATAATACAAGCATAGAAGCAATAGTGGTACCATATATGCATCAAATTCATTTGATTTCTCATGTATGAGCCTATGAAATGCAATTCATGTTTAAATGCACTAGCAAGTCCTTAGCATAGTATGATGACATGTAAATACAATGATACCTTTGCTTTATTGAAGGAGAGGCATGTCAATAGTGAGTGGGGTTCTTCAACACATATTTGAGAAATAAAGAATATTAAACTCATTTCTTAGCTTGCAAAACCTCTTCTCATCAAGTGGCTTAGTGAATATAATGGCAAGTTGATCTTCGGTGCCCACACTAGTGATAGCCATGTCACCCTTTTGTTGGTGATCTCTAATGAAGTGATGCCTTATGTCAATGTGCTTGGTTCTTCCATGTTGAACTGGGTTGTTGGTCATCTTGATGGCACTCTCATTGTCACATATCAATGGCACATTCTTGAAGTTGAGCCCGTAGTCCTTCTAAGTTGACTTCATCCATAGCAATTGTGCACAACAACTCCCTGCACTAATGTATTTGGCTTCGGCGGTAGAGATTGCAACACTATTTTGTTTCTTTGAGGACCATGACACAAGTGAGTTTCCAAGAAGTTGACATGTGCCACTTGTGCTCTTTCTATTGATCTTGCATCCTCCATAGTCGGAGTCAGAGTAGCCAATCAACTCAAAGTTTGAATCCTTTGGATACCAAAGTCCAACATCTTGTGTATGCTTCAAGTACCTCAATATTCTTTTAGCGGCCTTGATATGACTCTCTCTAGGTGAGGCTTGATATCTAGCACACATGTACACACTAAACATCACATCCAGCCTTGATGCGATCACATAGAGTAGGCTTCCAATCAAAGACTGATATTCCTTTTGATTCACCATGTTGCCACTAAGATCACTATCAAGATTCCCATTGGTGCCCATAGGAGTAGATATGCCCTTGGAATCTTGCATACCAAACTTCTTCATCATGTCCCTTATGTACTTGCCTTGACTCACAAAGGTCCCTTCTTTCATTTGCTTGATTTGAAGGCCAAGGATGTAGGTAAGTTCACCAATCATGGATATTTCAAACTCTTTGGCCATCATCTTACCAAATTCTTCACAATAGTCTTGATTGGTTGATCGAAAGATGATATCATCCACATAGATTTGCAATATGAACAAGTCATTTCCAATCTTCTTGGTGAATAGTGTTGTATCAACCTTGCCCATCTAGAATCCCTTAGAGAGAAGGAAGTTCTTCAATCTCTCATACCATGATCTAGGTGCTTGCTTCAAGCCATATAGTGCCTTCTTGAGCTTGTACACATGGTTGGGCTTCTTATCATCTTCAAAACTAGATGGTTGTTCAACATACACTAGCTCATTGATGACCCCATTGAGAAATGCACTTTTCACATCCATTTGGTAAAGCTTGATGTTGTGGGCACATGCATAAGCCAATAGAATCCTAATTGCTTCCAATCTTGCCATGGGAGCATATGTTTCACCAAAGTCAAGACCCTCAGTTTGAGTGTAACCTTGAGCAACTAGTCTTGCTTTGTTTCTTGCCACATTGTGGTCTTGTGGCCTCTCAACTAGCTCCCAAACAACATTCCTCTTGAAATTATTGAGTTCATCATGCATAGCATTAATCCAATTGGCATCCTTCGAGGCATCTTCAATCTTTGTTGGTTCAATGCTTGATAGAAAGGAGAAGTGCTCATAAAAGTTGACTAATCTTGATCTAGTTTGAACACCTCTTCTTATATCACCAATGATCATGTCCATAGTGTGATCTCTAGCAATTTGAGTAGGTCAGAGTATTGGAGGTTGAGTGTTAGAACATGGTTGATCACTTGAGTCATCTTATTGAGAAATACTAGCATATTGATCATCATCATGAGATTAACTAGCTTGCTTTGTGGGTAATGTGAGTACTTGATCTTTGTCATCTTCAACATCAACAACTTGCTTTGCTCTAATATCCTCAATGTCCATGTTCTTCATTGCTTCCACCAAATGAGGTCCACCAACATCATCAAGATTCTCTTCTTCATCTTGTGAACCATTGGTTTCATCAAATTGCATGTCATAGACTTCTTCTAGAATGCCACTGGAGTTGTTCCATACTCTATAAGCTTTGCTTGTAGTGGAATAGCCAAGTAGGAACCCCTCATCACATCTCTTCTCAAATTTTCCAAGTCTTGTGCCTTTCTTCAAGATGTAGCACTTGCATCCGAAGACTCTAAAGTAGCCAATGTTTGGCTTTCTTCCATGAAGTAGCTCATATGGAGTCTTCTCAAGCAAGGGATGACAATAGAGTCTATTTATGTAGTAGCAAGCGGTGTTAATAGCTTCATCCCAAAATGATTGACTCACATTGTACTCACTAAGCATTGATCTAGCCATATCAAGCAATGTTCTATTCTTCCTCTCAACTAAGCCATTGGATTAAGCAGTGTACTTAGCCAAGAATTGATGTCCAATGCCATAGTCATCACAAAGATCTTCAATTCTTATATTCTTGAACTCACTACCATTGTCACTTCTCACTTTCTTTGTCTTGACATCAAACTCACTGTAGACTCTCTTGATAAAGGTCTTGAATGTATCATACACTTCACTCTTGTCACTAAGAAAGAATACCCATGTGAATCTAGTGAAGTCATCCACAATCACAAACCCATACTTGTTGCCTCCAATGCTTGTCTATGTAGTAGGACCAAAGAGATCCATGTGCAACAACTCAAATGCTTGACAAGTGCTCATAGTTCTCTTCTTTGGATGAGTGTTGGCCACTTGCTTTCTGGCTTGACATGCACTACAAAGCTTGTCCTTCTCAAACTCAATATCTTTCAAGCCATTGACAAGATCATGCCTCAAAAGCTTCTTCAATTGTTTCATGCCAACATGACCAAGCTTCTATACCATAAACAACCCATGCTCAATTTATACATCAAACAAGTATACATGTGAGCTTTACTAGCACCGAAGTCAACCAAATAGAGATTCTCATGCTTAAAGCCCTTGAATGCCAAAGATGAATCATGAACACTAATCACTTCCACTTCATTTGCCCCAAATATGCATTTGAATCCAAGATCACAAATTTGTGCCATGGACAAGAGATTGAAATCCAAGCTTTCAACTAGCAATACATTTGAGATACTCATATCATTTGAGATAGCAATCTACCCCAAGCCAATAACCTTGCCTTTCTTGTTATTGCTGAAGGTGATAGAATCAAAGCCACTATGGTTGTCATTGATAGAGTTAAACATTCTTGTATTGCCAGTCATGTGTTGAGAACACCCACTATCAATAACACAATGCCTTCCTCTGGACTTGTAATTCACCTATAGTGCACTTTCCGCAATGGCCGAGTTCATCGAAGGAGCAGAGGAGGGGAGAGGAGGAAGTATTTGTTTAGTGATTTTTTCAGCGGAGCCTTGGCTTGTTGTATCCGTCTGAATTTCATATTTTCATAGTGAAAAGAATTAGTCGCTACTGTAGTTGCTCATTTTTGTCTATCTATGTAGGTCCAAAATGAGCATATCGGTCCATTCCGTATTCCTATTCTCTTATAAAGAATGGGTCCCCTCCCTGGGCAAGGCCGAGCTGTAGGTCATGTGACCTGCACCAAAAAGGTAGATGACTGGGCTTTCTCCTAGATCAAAGCAGATCAGCTCGCCAAATTCGTTGATTGAATCAGGCACCCCAAAAACTCAGGGATTCGAATGCCCATTGGCATTATTAAAAACATGTGCCCAACTTGCATATGTCAGGAACTCTTGAAACATAAGGAATAAGAGGATTCTTTGATTCTCTTGTTGTCGACTAAGTGGAGCGTTTATAGGATTCTAATGAGACAAATGCATATTTCACCCTTTAGATTCCCTTTTGCTCCCTCGATCAATGTTAGAATCTTTCTTCTTACTTACGAAAAGTTGAAAGCCAGCGTTCGGCACAATAGCTCCACGAATAGATTCGCTCAGGCTATCTTCCTTGAAAAGTATCTACTTATCAAATTGAGCAGGAAAGAGAGTAAAAGTTCAACTTTCTTTAAGAAGAGAGTGTTACTTCAACTGAGAGAGATTTCTTGAGAACGGGCAGATTGGTTGAGGTGCTCACGTGATCAAAAGATACTCTTACCACCAGAAAAATAGAGTGGAGGGACAATAGGCAGGTGAAAGAGCTCAGTCAAAGACTACGGCGTATTCCCTTTTGACTTTATTCTTAACGAGCTAGCATTCACATTAAGCCTGGTAAAGACAAATCAAGTAGAATCCTGGGAAGCACTCAAGACAAGAAGATAAATAGACCAACGGGGAGGATTATGCATAAAGGATAGGCTCGATGAGATAGAAAGGTAAGGGCTTTTTTACTATTAACTTAGCTTACAGATTCCTTTTTTTACCATTTACTTGGAAACACTAAAAGTGCACTCTCTATGAGATAGAGGAAATGAAGTGTTCACAACAAAAGGAATCATGATCAAATGACTGACGAGCAAAAGACAAAGAAAATCAATACATTGGTAGTGAAGTAGGGCATAAAATAGGTAGGCATAGAGTGGCTGAGGTCCACTTTCTCAAGTACCTGTTCACTTTCTTATCATTGAAGCTTAGGTACCCATTTTTGTTTGGGTCCTTGTAGGTTAGTGGTCAAGCTCTTTGGTACCCAAATAGCCTTCTTCTTTGGGCCCACAATTGGTGTACCAACGAACTTAGCATGCACACCCTTTGCACCCTTGGATAGGACATGGCAAGAATCAAATGGAATAGCCTTAGCAAGGTTCTTGCCATTGTTCTTGTTGGTGCAATTTTGCTCTAAGTGCCCAACTTGCTTGCATCTATAGCAATAATGACCATTGCTCTTCACAAAGCTAGGCTTTTGAGTTGCAAAAGCCGCCTTGCCTTTCTTGGGAGTGTAGCCCAAACCCTCTTTGTTAAGATGGAACCTTTGGCTACCCAAGCATTTTAGCAAGCAAGCCTCACCACCATAGGCCTTAGCCAAAGTGTGAGTGACCTCATCCACCTCTTTCTTGAGAGTCTCATTCTCAACCATTAGTGTGGCATCACAAGTGAAACCATCACTAGTAGAGGAGATAGAGTGGGTGGCCGTGGATGAAGAGCTATAAGAAGGGTTAGCATGTGATATGATGATGGGTTCAAAGAAAGATTCATTTAGGTTGACGTCTGATTAGTTCAAGAGATTTAATTCTAGGTAGGTTCTAATCTACTAAGCCATTCGTCTACTCTAGCAAACACATAATCATATATAGCATAAAAGACTCTTCATCTATGTATAAGGAATATTACTGAAGAAAGCTAGAACATAGCATGACTTCCTACGTAACCTCGTTTCTGCCTGTCCTATCAATGGGGGTGGACTATATAAGACTCAATAGAACTGTCACTTCCACAAACTACCACACGACCTGGCCAATAGGGTGCATTTGCAGGTAAATAGCATCTAAGCACCATGCTTACATATGATATACCACTGAACCCCCTCAAGAAGAGAGCTAAGCACTTTGCTAACATATCATAAACTCATTATCAATCATAACCATATCAAATGTACTACTAGAGCAAACTAGGAACATAATAAATAGAAACATAATCATATTAGAATAAAGTCATAGAGCAAAGATACAAAATAGTACCAATACTTTGATGATGAAGATCCGAATCCCAAGCACAAGTCGCCCGACTCTTCCTCTATCTAGTCTAAACCTATGTAGAACTTGAAGATTTGGAGTAGCTATTCTAATTCTCTGGTGGAGAGAAACTCTCTAAACCCTAGCTCTGCTGATGGCTCCCTCTTCTAATGAATTGCTAATTGAATTAGGGTTTCTCCTAGGGTTAGGGGCCTTAATTATATAGCCCTCTAGGAAGCACCACAGCCCTCGGATCAAACCGACCTTGATCTACGGTTTTTATTCATCCTCAAAGGCGATGGAGGTAGGATCCGCGAGCTCGGCCCTGATTGGCCACCTAACAGGGGCGGGCGCCCACGTGTCAGCCCAGATGGCTCTCTCCTTCGCATGGTTGCCTTCCTGAGTCTTCTAGATTATTCTTTTTCATAGTAGGGTTGATTTCTCTCTATGTAAATTGACATGTGGGTCTCCTTTGGTCTTTTCTTGATAACCCCCTGCAGAAATAGACATTCACCAAAACTCATGGAAATTATTTGTTTGAAACCCGTAAGTCTATGATGAAGCTCATTTTAACCCTTCTTCTAACTCTTGTTGACTTATAAAGTTGATGGTTAATTACCATCAACAAACTCCCCCAAGCTTACCTTTTGCTCGTCCCTGAGCAAACAACTAAACCTAAGATGGACCAGGAGTTGCTACAATGCTTTCACACCTTAAAAGTACATATGCGTTCAAACAAGAATTCTTCTTTTGGACTAGAGTGGACTGCACTGACGTTCAAACTTACTCATGTTTCTTTCAACCGTGGGGCTTTTACCTGCACTTGGGTCTTGGGCAATTGAAAGACAAAACAATTAAGTCAAGCACTATGTCTCATGCTCTTTGTTCCACCTCTGTCCTGGAGTTTTCATAAATATTTGCAAATAAAACTTAGAGTTCCTTGAATATGACTCACAAGTTTCTCAGTATGTGGTATTTTTGGATCCTCACTAAGGCATTTGAAAGTTTATGCCTTGTCTCTCCTCTCAAAATATGTAGTATTTTGGTTCAATGCAAATCTTGGGTATGCCTTCTCTCCCTCACCCTATAACTAATAAGGCTTATGTGGAGTTCATAGGTATGGAGATAACTCATACATAATTGCAATGCATATGTTGCCTAGTCGAACCATGGATCCAGAGGAACTCATCATACAACCAAATCAAGATGTGCATGGTTTGATATGGTGGCTAAAATGATGGGGAATAAATGAGGTAGAAAGAAAGAGGTGAAAGTCTAATTCTACATTGCTCCATACTTGAAAATAATTTCTCTCTTCTGAACTTTGAAAAATAAATGGAAAACTTGGCTACATAAATATATCTTTTCTTTTCTTTCTTTCTTTTTAATTGGGACCCTTGTCCATATATTTTTCAGCAGCAAGTCTCTTACAAAAAGATATTGATATGAAAGAAATGATGATGAAAACTTTGAGCGATTATAAAGGTATTTGGCTAGCAAAAATTCTATAGGGAATATTTTTGGTGTTCACTCTCAGTGTATGAGTAGAACATTATTGGTGGATAAGTATGTAGTGCGTACTTCCAGGATAGAAGTAGCAAGGATGCATGATGTGTGTGAACCTTGATTTTAATAGCATGAGAAGCCCCTAGGGGTCGAGACAGCCCAACCAAACTCAAAACAATTACAAGCAGTAAATATGTGGAAGGTTTCCTATTCTAATAATCATGTATGGTTGTGGTGGGAATTTAACACTCATCATATAAGAAACTCATCATGTGGCATTTTGAGTTTTCAAAATAAATCTCCAAAATTTAGTGTCACTAGGAACAAGATAAACATTAGCTCAGACTATATCATATCTTGTCCGTCAATTACCTAGACTTAGATTAAGCATATGCTCCCACAGGTTTAAAGTGTAGAGTAAATTCGTATGTCGACAGTTTATCCAATCCTTGGGAGAATTCTAGGTTGAAAACTAGGTACTTGAAAAGAATTACAATAGAGTAACTGTTCATCATTTCCATCATGCATTCTTCAAGTCTACAAACTTATTAACGAATTAAAGCAACAAGATTAAAAGAATAATTTTATACACTTTTATTTGGTTTTCATGTTTTTAGAATGAACTAAAACAGGCATACTAAAAAAAGAAGCAAATTTTTATTTTGTTTTCAGGTTTTGCTGTTTTTTTAGATGCATAAACAAAAGAAAATTGCAAAAAGGAAAAGAAAACTTACCTCAGATAGTGGGGGTCCTCCCCCAAGCTAGATCTTGTCATAGTCATTCAATTGAGAGGGAAAAATCCCAATAGTGTTGCAATGTCCCTGGCCTCCTGTTCTTGCCCTTCTTGAATGCTTGTTAAGGTTTAGGTGGTGTTGTAGTTCCACTGGCACTGCTCCTCTCACATCTGGTCATGGCGTGCTTCGCCTTGTTGGAGGGTCTGGAGAGCGTTGTCAGTGTGCTGGTGGTGTGCCATGTTCTCTTCATGGTACTGCAAGGTGTAGTGGAACCCAGCAGCATCGGACCTACATCCGCGCTCAAATTCTTGACATGCCCCACCAGATGATGTTCTTCCACCATGGTGATGAAATGAGTGCCTTGCACCTCCTGATGAAGTTCCCTCTCCATAGGGATGGAATGGTCCAGTTGATGGAGGCGGCTGCTCATAGCTATCATGTGGCTGATGAGATGGATACTCCCATGGGTACAAAACCCGATAGTTGTGATCCATCCACTCATCATAGCTGGCATAAGCTGGCTGTTCTGGTTCAGGGTTAGCACCGCGCCAAACTGGTTCTTGATGATGACGTGTGGTTCTTTCAGAGGTGGTCCTCCGAGGTGCTCTAGCATTCACTGGTTGAGCCTGTAACTCAACATGAAAAGTTCTAATGAAATAAAGGGCCAACTCTGGGTTAGGTAACCAGAGCTTGGTCTCACCATATGTTATAAAAAGTTCATTGTTTATTCTTTTCATAAGGTGGGCATGACAAAAATGTTCATAACCAAAAGTATCATGACGTTCTTCAATAAAGTTAAAAGAAGCTCCTTGCAACATGTTTAATTTAGCAGCAACGCAAGTAACAAGCGAACAAATAGCAATAGGTCCTATTCGATAAGTGGAAACAACCAACCAATGGGCTACCAAAAGGCGGACAGGTGAGACTTTGATTTTCTTGGCAGCTACATACATCAGCTGCAAGTCTGCAACCCTGACCTTGCTAGTATCATCACGAGGAAAGAATATAATGCCCAACCATTTGTGGAAAAATCTAAGCGTTGGATGTTCTATGTCACTGGTATGATGCGAGTAGAAAAACTGTGTCTAGAAATCTCAGTCTAAAACTTATGTTTCTCAAAGTCTCCTAATGCTTCATCTATGTCTACTGGGATGTTGGAAGGAAAATTAAGAAGGTCACTAAGCTCTCTCCATGTGGGATAAAATTCTCGGTTGAAAAGCCTAAAGTAAACTCCTAATTCTGTGGTCCTTAGGGTGCAAAGAAATTATATGGTTAACAACTTAGACCCTATTTCACCGACATCCCAAGTAGAAGTCCATCCTAGTAGTGAGAAAATAGTATGAAATTCAGAACTCATACCTGCTTCTTGGAGTAGTGCAAGGTCGAATGCAGGCGTATGGGTGAACTCCTTATCCTTGATCTTCCTGTACACATCCTTCTCGCGGGAATCATGCAAGCCAAGCTGATTTGGCTTGAGAAGGATCTTGGGTGCTGGTGATGAAGAGGAGGTAGGTGTAGTAGCAGTAGGGGGGTCGACGCTCATGTCAGAGCTGGCTCTTGATGATGCTCGTGTCGAACTCTTGGTTCCGATGTTCTTGATTGCCCCCACAGCTCCTTTGGCAAGCTTCTTTAATCCACTCATCCTGCAAAACTGACAAAGACAAAACTCATGGAGAGAGTTAGGGAAGGGGTTAGTTAGTTAGCCGTCCAGAGTTAGTGGTCCAGAGGTTTGTTGTCCAAGAGATTGTTTTTAGTTGGTTTTCCGACAGAACCTCCCCTCAAATTTTAATTTCTCTAGCTTTACTTGGGCAGCATACCACTACTGAAAATATGATTATAGCAGCACTAAAAACTCTTCCTTCTCTCAACTCTAAGCTCTAGGGCACTCTACTCTCTTCCCTCCTTTCTCTTCTTTCTTTCCACTCTCTTTCTTCTCTCCTATGCTCTTGTAGGAAACTCGAAACTGAGAACAGCTTGTACACTAAAAATTTTGAGTCTTGATGGTGCATAGAAGCAATGGGAGAAGGGGTTTTTATAGAGGAGATGGAGGTTGGGTGGGTGCCCAAGTGGAGGGGGCTGCTGCCCCACTTCCTGGCCATTTTTAGCTGAAATTTTCAGCCCTCCACCTTGCTTAGTTATGAAGCATGAAAAAGTTGTGTGGTGGTGGATTTGGCGGTGGAAAAGAGAAAATGGTGGAGGTGAGTGGAAGTGGAAGAAATAATGTGATGTGATGTATGTGAGGTGGAGTGTATGACATGTGGGACCATGGTAGTGGGTCCACTATGCACTATATATATATAAAGAAAATGCCGGAATTTAAAGAGTAGAAACTAAAATGCTTAAAATGCATGGAGTAAATATTTTTTACCACCACGGTAAATACTTTTAACAGGTTTTTACACACCGTAAAAATTATTTACATGGGGCTAGAATGCAGTACTGTGAATGTAAACATGCTTAAGAAAAATCATGTGGATAAATACCGAGTTACCTTCCGGCAAGGGTTCGAATTTTTAGAGTCCTTCGAACTGGACCTTCCAATATTTTATTCTTCTGGCGATCCCAGAGATGATGGTTCTGGTGATTTTTCCATCTTGTCTTGATCTACCATCTTCGCAGAGGAATTAAGTTCCTATTTTGAGTTGAATGCGAATTGTTCTTCTTGCCCATTTATGGTGAACTTAATTTCTCCTTTCTTGACATCGATGTGTGCATTGGCGGTGCTCAAAAGGGTCTCCCGAGGATGAGTGACACTTTTAAGTCTGGATGCATATCCAGTACCACAAAGTCTACTGGAACAAATATTCATATTTGACTGGGATGTTCTCAACGATGCCCAATGGGTACTGAACTGATTGATCTACTAACTGTAGGCACATTGATGTTGGCTATAGTGCTGAGTGGTCAAGCTTGTGATAGACTACAACAGGAATCACACTGATACTTGCTCCAAGGTCACATAGTGCATTGTTGAAATGTTGATTTCCAATTGAGCAATCATTAGTGAGACATCTTGGATCTTTCTTCTTTTCTGGTAACTTGTTCAGGATAGCCACACTACACTCTTCTGTTAGCTTGATCACTTTAGTGGATGGCAGTGGTCTCTTCTTATTCAAAATGTCTCCGATGTATTTGGCATATGTAGGAACTTGTATGGCGTCCAATAGAGGTATGTTGACATACAGTTTCTGAATAACCTCCACAAACTTGCTAAACTGCTCATCTGATTGTGGTCTTCTAATTCTGCAAGGAAACGATATGTAGTTTGTATCATGAAAATCCTATCTCTTCTCGCGATCTTGTAATGTGTCTTGAGGTTGCACTTCTTGTTCAGCTTCATTAACTTGTTCTGCCACTGGCAATACTGCTAGTGCCCTTCTCACTCCTTTTGGATATGGAGGATCCTTGGTGGATTTCCCTCCTCTCGTAGTAATAGCTCTTACTTGCTTAGGATCAGTGGCAATAGGCAACACCGCAGCTAGCTATTTTATCTTCTCTTCTATCTTCTTATTAAACTTGAGCTGATCTTCGATGGCAGCTAAGAAACTATCCATTTTGACATTTATATCTTCTAGGATTCTATCATTGGTGACAAGCTTTACCTTGATTTCACTGTTCATTTTGATCTACTGCCCGACTAAATCCCTTAGTGTAGGCTGTTGACTTGATCTTTGATTTTGTTGTGTCTCCAATTTGGCTGATACAAAGGCTTCTTAGCTGCAGAGTTTGTATCTTGTTTGTATGCTGCTTCAATCACCCTTTGATCTTCCTTATACTTAGCCCTCTGGTCAAGCCAGTTGAGCAAGTCATCTATCTTGGTAGATAGTGCATTCACTTCTTCAATTGTTTCTTCACACTGATGATAATGTTGAGTGTGGTCTTGGGACCAGCCTTGATTTTTTGATATTTTCTCCATAAGAAACTTGATATTCTCAACTATAAGTGCCAAAAATGATCCTCCAACAGTTGCATCCAGGTGCTCACGTGCTTTCTGAGTTAATCCATAGCCTTGCATGAGTAACCATTCTTCCATTCGATGATGAGGATAATCTGAGATGTATCCTTGCAAATGCTTCCATGCATCTGAAATGGTTGTTGTCTTCTGCTGTTGAAAATTAGTAATCTTTCCTCTTAAGGCATTGGTCTTGCCTATTGGGAAGAATTTTGCTAGAAAGGCCTTTGAACACTTCGCCCATGTGTTGATGTCTTCTTTGTTGGCATAAAACCACTGCTTCGCTCTTCCCACTAGTGAGAATGGAAAATGACAGAGTAGTATGATATCTAGATTAACTTCTTCAATGGCGATAGTGCTTCCAATCTCCAGCAAATTCTGCAGATGTGCACTTGCATCTTCATGTACCTTTCAACTGAATTGGGTAGCTTGCACCATATTAATGAGGCTTGGCTTGAGCTCAAACTCAAGATTATCTATTTCCAGTGTTCGACCTGTACGGATATTCTCAACTGTAGGAGCAGAGAATTCACGCATGGTTTTTGTAGACATAGCTTCAGGAATTGGTGATAAGCTCCTTCTTGGGTTAATCCGATTCTGATGATGGAGAGTTGAGTGAATTAGAATCAATGCTGCTAATACCCTGTATAAAATATAAACATAGAAAAACAACAGGGGTGAACCTACCAAAGTAGAGGTGCCTTGTTATGATTTCTCATTTTCTAAGTATCTATTTACGCAATTTTTCTCAAAGGTTTATTCCTTCCCCGGCAACGGCACCAGAAATGCTTGTTGACACTTCTAACACCACTTAAGCTAAGTTGTCATCCCTAGCATGGTACTAGAAGTGTTGGTATAGAACTGCTCCTCTTAGAATAAAATGGGATCCGCAAGCGTACAGATAAAATACCATCGTAGCACTTCACTGGGAATTATTCTAGGTATCGTTAATTTATATTTAGCTCAAGGGAAAGAACTAAGGACTTAAGCCAAAAGGGATGGATTTGCAAAATATGACTACTTATGAGAAATCAATCACACAGTCACTTACTTTGGCAGGGATACAAACCATGATAAATAAGTATAATTGAATTGTAAAGCATAGGGATAAATCACGTAGAGATTAGAGATAGACTACTCATCATAAAGGTAGGTTGATGTCAGATTAGTTCAAGAGATTTAATTCTAGGTAGGTTCTAATCTACTAAGCCATTCATCTACTCTAGCAAACACACAATCATATATATCATAAAAGACTCTTCATCTATGTATAAGGAATATTACTGAAGAAAGCGAGAACATAGCATGTCTTCCTACGTAACGTTGTTTCTGCTTGTCCTATCAATGAGGGGTGGACTATATAAGACTCAATAGAACTGTCACTTCCACGAACTACGACACGACCCGACCAATAGGGTGCATTTGCAGGTAAACAACATCTAAGCACCACACTTACATGTGATCTACCACTTAACCCCCTCACAAAGAGAGCTAAGCGCTTTGCAAACATATACATAAACTCATTATCAATCATAACCATATCAAATGTACTACTAGAGCAAACTAGGATCATAATAAATAGAAACATAATCATATTAGAATAAAGTCGTAGAGCAAAGATACAAAATAGTACCAATACTTTGATGACGAATATCCGAATCCCGAGCATAAGTCGCCCAACTATTCCTCTATCTAGTCTAAACCTATGTAGCACTTGAAGATTTAGAGTAGCTATTCTAATTCTCTGGTGGAGAGAAACTCTCTAAACCCTAGCTCTGCTGATGGCTCCCTATGCTAATGAATTGCTAATTGAATTAGGGTTTCTCCTAGGGTCAGGAGCCTTGCTTATATAGCCCTCTAGGAAGCACCACAACCCTTAGATCAAATCGACCTTGATCTATGGTTTTTATTCATCCCCAAAGGTGGTGGAGGCAGGTTCCACGAGCTCGGCCGCACCTGTCAGCCCAGATGGCTGTCTCCTTCGCAGGGTTGCCTTCCCGAGGCTTCTAGATTATTCTTTTTCGTAGTAGGGTTGATTTCTCTCTATGTGAATCTGACATGTGGGTCTCCTTTGGTCTTTTCCTGATAACCCCTGCAGAAATAGACATTCACTAAAACTTATTGAAATTATTAGTTTAAAACCCCTAAGTCTATGGTGAAGCTCATTTTAACCCTTCTTCTAACTCTTGTTGACTTATAAAGTTGATGATTAATTACCATCAATAGTTCCTTACACTTCTTGTTCTTCGCAAGAGCAATATCTTTAGTTTGTTGAAACATGTCATAGAGTTGTTCTTTAGTTGGTTCCCCATCATCATCATCACTATCACTATCATAAGCATATTCAACATCACTATAATCATCACTCTCATCATATTTTACCTTAGCGCCCTTGGCCATGAAGCATGATGTAGAGGATGAATCAAAGAGTGAAGGCTTGTTGGAGATAGCAATGGAAGCAAACACCTTCTTGTTCTTCTTGTCTTCTTCACATCACTTTCATCATCGGAAGAAACATCACCATCCCAAGTGACCACATGTTGACAGTAGATAAGTGTCAATTTTAACCATCAACGAAACAAGAAAAGGAACTAAACGTATTTACCACTTAGATATAGGGGGTTTACTGACATAATTCCATGAGTTTTGTGAATGTCTATTTCTGTAGGGTGTCAGCTCAAAAGCACCAAGGGAGGCCCACATGTCAGGTTTACATAGAGACAAAGGGATTACACGTAACTTTTCTGGAATATGGAATGTACGAGAAGACTCTGGAAACAAAAGAGAGGCGAAACAGGCCCAGAAGTGGGGCGCCCGCCCCCGCCTTGGGCGCCCGCCCCACCTACTCAGCCAATCAGAGGCGATCTCGTGGATCATGCCTCCATCGCCTTTGAGGATCAATAATAATCATTCATTAAGGTCGGTTTGATCCAACGGCTGTGGTGCTTCCTAGAGGGCTATATAAGCAAGGCCCCTGGCCCCTGGAGAAGGCATCCCCAAAACACTAATTCATTATCTCTCAGCTGAGATCAGGTGAGAGGTGTCCCATGAAAGGATGACCTCTCTAGGGGATTAGGTCTAGATTCTTCAGTGTAGTAGATTAGTATCTTGGGAGAGATGGTAGAGTTGGGATCTTGCTCAAGGTTTCAGATCTAGTCGTGGAGGCTTGGTAAAGCCTTGTATCTTCACTTCAACATTCTGTAAGACTTATACTTATTCTCTTATTTATATGGCTATGCTCACATTGATTATATCTTGCTAGTTGAGTTTATCATTCCTTTTGTGTGCTAGTTCATAGAGCGCTTAGCCTTCTAGTTTGTCGACTAGGCTAGGTAGCCAAGCCTCATGTAAGCATGGTGCTTACACGATGCTCTACCTGTGAGTACACCCTATTCCCTGGCTATATGGTAGTTACGGTAGGTGACAGCCCCGTCCATATCGTATCGAGTAGGTTCTTAAATTGTAGGACCATAGTCATGTAAGTAGAGGTATCCTTCGTGGTGCTCTCTCCTGTCTAGTGGCGTCCCGAAGTGCACAAGAGTATGGTAAGTCTTAGCATAGTTGGGTATACCTTTACCATGTGATAAGAATATCATAGGAATCTACCTCACCAGTTGACCTCCCAAGTTAACTAGTTGCGTATCTTTATTGACCTATCTCATGTGTGTTATATTGCATAAATCCTAACATTTTATATATCATTTACCCCTGCTTTAGTCTAGTTGGTTTACTAAGTTAGTAGATACATGATGGTGAATTATCAGATTCTTTAACCCTTGCTTCCCTATGGTAAAATATAAATAATGATACCTGGATACTCCTGGTAAAATTCTACAATGGTATGTTCTGTGCGTTTGCGGAATCCTTCATATTTTATTTGCACTTAATTTATACTAACAAGCATTTTTGGTGTTGTTGCCGGGGAAGAAATTGGCGTAAATATTTTGATAATGATCTTGATCTCTGCTAATTTAGTGTATCACTAGCTTTAGTAGGATTACCCCTATTTTGTTGAGTGTGGAATAGACAGGACATTAGATGCTATTTTGACCATCCAGCAAGCTTCCATGAAGGACATTGAAGAACCCAAGGTGCCTCAACATTCATCATTCATAAACATCGGAACCCTGCCATCTCACAGGTATGTGTATACATTATTCTAACCATGTGTAGATTGGAGAAAAGGTCGTCATCACAAGAATTCAACTCACATCTCAAGTGACAAAATTAGAAGCTACACCACTCACAACTATCTAGTGAGTCATGGTAAGTGTTGGGGTTTCTTAGTGAAAGCAGCAAAGTCCACAAGTGCACGGAAATACCATTGTAGCACTTCACCCTGTGATAAACAAGGTATCATAAATTTCATGAAGAACGGTAGGTGTAGGTTCTCTCTTAGCTAGTTACCCTGAGGGTAGGAGGTGGACGACTTGGGTAATGAGGTTTTCTAGTGGCAGGATCCTTACATGAAGGAAGCCAAGTTTGTTAACTCCTTACTTTGGGCACCGGGCTGCGCCTGGTCTACCAAGCCATACCAGCTATTAGCTCTACGCCGAACCCAAACGTGGGGGATACAAGGGACGGACAGGGCTGTCACCACCTGCCGTCTACCCCTCAATCATGGGATCCAAGGCAAACGACAATAACTCATAGCTTAGACACCACGTCTATGCTAGTTGTTACAACTCTAGCGGTGGCTAGGAACACTCGTCTTTATCAGGGGTCCTCTTACTAGAGCTTTCCGCCCAAAAAGGATGAACATCGAACCCACAAGGAATCAACGAACAAGGATAACTTCACTATAAGGAATGAATCAAAAGAAAACATGACTTCTTACTTTAAGTAGCAAGATGCCGTCGAGGTACAAGCATGGAGGGAGCTGACAACTCTGGCACTCCTCCACGTGGAAGACGTTGCTCCCGGGAATCTCCAAAGAAACTCCGCTAACTTGCCCTCTCTCACTCCCTACTTAGTATAGCTAAAATCTAGGTAGTGGCTTCACTCCTCCTCTGCCATGTGTCACTTGTGGAAAAAATACAAGGGAATGGATGAAAGGAGGGAGAGTGGTGTAGAGTGTGAAGGTGTGTATGTGAGACTCTCTCCCCCTCCTTTTATAGTAGGTGGAGGTCAGTTGGAGGGGAATATTCCCAAATCCACTGTGCGCCGCCCCCTAGAGTTAAGTTGTCGACATCTGAAGGCTGGGCCACAGGCGACACCTGGCAGGGGCGCCCGCCCCTGGGTGGAGCCTGTCCCCAACCGCCTTCGGGTGGTGGGCTGTTGGCTGGGCCTGGGCGTGGTGCTTTGGTGGATTTTGCCAAATTCTACACCGAAGGCCCTTTTTACATTTTTCTTCATTTGTTTTGGTTTGGGCCAAATTGAGTTTTATAAATTCTTGATTCTTTCCTCTACTTTTGGCCCATGTCATATATATTTTCTTGAATAACCTACAAAACAATTGAGCACACCAAAACTATGGAATATGTTAGTGTAGAAATCCTTGGTTTTGGTGTTTCCTATACTATTGTTAGCGGGGTTAGAATTGAGTTAAGGACCACCAACAAGCTCCCCCACACTTAGCCCTTTACTCATCCTCGAGTAAAGCTTGAAGGACTAAGGTGGTTTTATTCTCCAAGATGTTAACTTGGATACAAAATATTCTAAGCTTCACCTGCATCTATGAATATTCATGGTGTCTACCAATTTACCATATAACGATTGTCAGATGGAACAACCTGGAATCAAGTCAACTTACTCTACTCATGCTTTAGGAACTTGGGGTTTTGAATTATTTTGCAATAAAAGATAGCTATAGCTCCTCAAGTGATGCTCTCAAGTCACTCTTTTGTGTTTTGCTTTTCCTCACCGAAGGCCTATTGCCATGTTTTGTACTTCCCACATCTATAGGCTTATATCTGGAGTTCATAGGTATGGATGTGGTGCACACTTACCTTGTGCATGTTGCCACTTCAGATACTGGATCCTTGGAGGGAAGGACATAGCCCTAGATCAAATATGTGCAAGTGTGTGGGAATATTTTTGTGGAACTCCTTGTCATGCTCCTCTCTTTATTTTGGAGAAAGGGAAAATATGGGCTCTTATTGTGCATACTATCTTTTCTTTTCTTCTTTTCTCTTCTTTCTTTTCTTTTCTTTTCTTTTCTTTTCTTTCTTCTCTTTTTTTTTGTCTCATACATTTCTTTTTGTATGGAAAGATAAGCTTTTCTTTTGTATTCTAACATGACCCATATTTTTGCAGGAAATTTGAATACTTGGAGAGGAGTTCATGATCTCTATGGAAGGAGTTTCTATTTGGTGGACTGGCGTGCAACTCTTAGGGTAAGAGTTGGCATTTTTGGATGGAGGGTGCATGTTGTGCGCAATTCTCAGGGTGAGAGTTGGCAAGTTTATTTGGTGGGTGTACGTGAAATTCGATCTTGAGGATATGAAACTTCTCTCACATAGATCACAATAGCCTGACACAGCTCAACACAAGATAAATGGCTATGGGTCAAGATTGTAATTGTAAGTAGCAGTTATTTGGCTCTGGTGGGAATTTATTTATCACCGAGGAGCATGCTATGTATTTTAAATTTGTAAATAAAAACCCAAGTTAATGGCAAGAGAGAGAAGCATCATATCATCCCACTATATGACACCCAACAATAACTTAGATAAAATGGGGTCCCTATTTTGAGTTGCTCACAGATGTATAGGAATTTTAGCGAGGAATAGAAAGAATGCAAATTGTTATCAATTGGTGAACATGAGAGTGGAGCATCAAATTTTTAGTTGATACACATATTATTTAGAGGAGGGTAAATCGTAGAGAGCGAGAAAGTGTACAAACCAATTTTTACCGTGTTGCGCATGTTGTGCACTTTGGAGGGATTGTGCGTCCTCCCCCCCACTTGTTTTTGTTCCCGCCTTTTCTTATTTGCGTGCAGCCATAGAGACAAAAACAAGTGGAGACTAGGAGACACACAATATTTCTATACAAACTTTATTGAATTGGAAAATTCTAGATACAATAGGCGCAACTTGAATTGCAAAACATGACGAAGGAAATAAAAACATTGCTGGAAAATAAAATGCGAGAATGCACCTATTTATTTAGCGAAATGCAGCGAATGTCTCTAAAGCGCGTGTCTCACTCCTACTACGTCTACAAACTCGGAGATCAAGTCATCCATCTCAATGTGGTAGGACTTGATTTCTTCTTCAAGTTGGATCTCAGCAGTACAAGCCTCTGCTAGCCTACCCCGGAGGTATAGGAGATAGTTAGAGAATTGCTTGATCTCCTTGTGCAGCCCATCTATGGTTGGGCCCTTGGGCTGGGGTGTTTCTTCACCAAAGAATCCAGTGGGTTGTCCCCAGATTGGAGGATCACAGACCAAATGAGGGCACTAGGATAAGGACTTTTGTCTTTTCCCATTAGTCTCTTTCCTCGTCCCCCTCCCGAAAGATTTCCACCTTCAACGGTGTATGAGAAGTTGGGGGTTTTGAAAGAGGACTTTGAAGAAGAAGGCTTGAACCACTTGCTCGGTTGATCGTTCATTGGGGTGGCCCTCTTAGTGCTTGCCTCCTGTGCCTTCGGTGGCGCCTCTATGGCAAGAAGCTCCGGAAGAGGCTCTCCTCTCTCTCTCTAGGTATTTCTTTGCAAAAGAAAGAGCTTTGTTTTCGTCAAAGGTAGAGTTGGTAGGGACTAGAGAAAGGTGATTCATGGTGTTCTTGCTGGTTGGAGAGGAGAGGAAGGAAGAAAAGGTGTTTGAAGAGAGGAGAGGTGTCCTTTGTATAGGAGAAGTGAGGCCTCTCTGCTCTCATTCAAATCGACACCAAGGAAATCCACATTATGGCAGACATCAAGACTGAGAATGAAGAGCAGGGGACAAAATTGGGGATGAGAGGAGCAGACACAGGGATGGGCACCCCTGGCTGAGCTCCTCTCTGCCCAATTTTTCGTCCAAGTTCAGAAGTTTTCAAAATGGTTTGAACTGCAGGGTGGATTTCTTGCTATCGACACGTTCACTGTCTTAACTCAAATTAAATGCAATATGGAGGGGATATTAAGCCATGATTTTCAAAAACTTTTCTTTTATAATTTGTTTTTAGAAAATATGTCCACACATCAGCATTTTAGTGAGGGTAAAAGGGTAAATCAGCAATGCTTTGTATGATGTGGACAAAAGCAATTAGATATTAATAAGAAAAGGAGAATAGAATTATAAGCATATTATTTTACAAAAGGAAATATTTTTTAAGGCATTATTAAATCTATTCTGTCTATTTCTTGATTAATATCAGAATGAAAAGAGGGCTCAAGGAAAAGTTTTAAGCGCTGACCATTTACTTTGAAGGTCCCGCCATCGTCTCCTTGTATCGTGATTGCTCCGTGTGAGGATACATCGATGACCGTGTACGGTCCCTTCCATTTACTGCGCAATTTTCCTTCACCGAATAGTTTTACCTTCGAGTTGAAGAGTAAAACCTGATCTCCTTGTCGAAATTCCTTAAGATTGATTCGGTGATCGTGCCATCTTTTTGTTCTTTCTTTGTATAACTTGGCACTATGATAAGCCTTCACTCTCCACTCTTCTAGCTCGGCTATCTGTTTTTGGTGATTGCGGCCGGCTAGCTTGAGATCCATATTCCAGTTCTTGATTGCCCAATAGGCTCGGTGTTCAAGCTCTACTGGCAAGTGGCAACTCTTTCCATATACCAACTAGAATGGTGACATGCCGATTGAGGTTTTGTAAGCAGTCCAGTATGCCCAAAGTGCATCAGGAAGCTTATTTTTCCATCCCTTTCCCATATCGTTGACTGTCTTCTGTAGAATATTTTTGATCTGTTTGTTTGATGTCTCAGCTTGGCCACTTGTTTGTGGGTGATAGGGTGTAGCAATGTTGTGTTTGGCTCCAAGTTCTCTCAAGAATGCTCTGAATGTTTTGTCGATAAAATGTGATCCTCCATCGCTTCCCACCATGCATGGTGTACCAAAGCGAGGGAAGATTATCTCATGGAACATCCTTCTGGCATGTTTGGAGTCTGCTGCCCTGCAGGGCATGGCTTCCACCCATTTTGACACGTAGTCGATGGTGATGAAGATGTACTCGCAATCATGGGATTTCTGGAATGGTCCCATGTAGTCAATGTCCCACACATCAAATATTTCTATTTGAAGGTTGTAGTGTAGGGGTCGCATTGCGTGCTGTAATGCCTCCTTCAAATTGACACTTCTGACACCTCTGAATGAATTCTTTGATGTCTGCATACATTGTCGGCCAGAAGAATCCACACTGCCAAATTTTGGCTTGTGTGCGAAACACTCCATAGTGGCCTCTGTATGGTGATGAGTGGCATTTGTCAATAATCTGCAATCCTTCTTCTATCAGTGCACACCTTCGCAATAAGCCATCTGAGCACACCCTATACAGGTATGGGTCATCCCATAGGTGACGTCTGCTTTCGAGTTGTAGTTTTCTCCTGTCCTCCCCTGGTGGTACATATCCTGCAACCATATAATTCACAATGTTTGCATACCAGGGGTTGGAGTCCGTCACCTTGAGTAGCATGTCATCTCATAGGAAGTCATTAACGAGTAACTCCTGCATGTTAGTGACTTGCATACGAGATAAATGATCCGCAACAGTATTTTCTACTCCATTTTTATCTTTTATTTCTAAATCAAACTCTTGGAGTAGAAGAATCCAGCGAATCAAACACAGTTTTGCATCTTTCTTAGTGAGCAAATATTTGAGTGCAGCACGATCAGTATAAACAATCTCCTTAGCTCCCACTAAGTAAGATCTAAACTTATCAATAGCATAGACAACTGCAAGGAGCTCCTTTTCCATAGTGGCATAATTAAGCTAGGCTCCGGTTAGCGTGTTGCTAGTGTAAGCTATTGCGTGATGCTTCTTATCTTTGGTTTGACCAAGGACCGCACTAACAGCATAGCCGCTAGCATCACACATGATCTCAAAAGGTAGAGACCAATTGGGAGGTTGGATGATTGGTGCCGAGATGAGTGCTTTCTTAAGAGTGTTGAAAGGCTTTAAGCACTCATTTGTGAACTCAAAAGGTACATCCTTAGCTAGTAGGCTTGTGAGGGGTCTAGAGACTTGAGAAAATCTTTTATAAATCTCCTGTAGAACCCTGCATGGCCTAGGAAGCTATGGATCCCTTTTACGTTCACTGGGGGAGGTAGTTACTCTATAACTTGGATTTTAGCTTTGTCTACCTTGATTCCCCTTTTCGACACTAGGTGCCCAGGACAATGCCCTCATGGACCATAAAGTGGCACTTTTCCCAATTAAGTACCAGGTCCTTTTCTTTGCACCTTTGCAAGACTTTATCTAAATTTTTAAGACACTGACTGAAAGTTTTTCCATAGACTGAAAAGTCATCCATGAACACTTCCATGATTTCTTCAATCATGTCTGAAAAGATATACATCATACACCATTGGAATGAGGCAGGTGCTTTACACAACCCGAACAACATTCTATGATAGGCGTATGTTCCATATGGACATGTAAATGTCGTCTTGCTTTGATCATCAGGATGGATGGGTATTTGATGATAACCCGAGCACCCATCAAGGAAATAGAAGAAAGAATGTTTTGCTAACCGCTCCAACATTTCATCAATGAAGGAGAGCAGGAAGTGATCTTTCTTAGTTGCCGTGTTGAGTTTTCGGTAATCAATACACATCCTCCAACCTGTGATGGTTTGTTGAGGAATATGCTCATTTTTATCATTTTCCACAACCATCATTCCTCCCTTTTTGGGAACCACTTGGACGGGACTAACCCAGTCACTACATGGTACAGGATAAATAATCCCAGCATGAAAAATCTTGAGAACTCCCTTTTTCATGACTTCCCGCATTGCATTATTAAGCCTCCGTTGAGGCTCCCATGTAGGTGTACAAGACGGGTCAATGGGAATGTGATGGGTGCAAAGTGTTGGGCTTATTCCCTTAAGATCTTGAAGCGAATACCCAAAGACCATCCTATGCTTTTCTAGGATGGCGATGAGTTGGGTTGTCTCCTGGTCGCTAAGCTTATCGTGAATAATGACCAGAGTTCGCGAGTCGCCATTCAAGAAAGCATAGCGTAATCCGGCGGGTAAGGGTTTAAGCTCGACTAGAGGTTGTGTCGGTACTTCCTATTTGGGAAGGTTAAATGTCTCTCCTGAGTCATCTTTCTCTTTGATAAAGAGCTCTACATCCTTTTCTAAGGATGACTCAGGTGACTCAAAAGGTCCAACTAACATGACTTCCGTGGGCGAATCTTGAGTTAGGAGAGGTTCTGCCACTAATTTTTTAGCTTGTGTGACTGATATGGGGAATGTTTCTCTCCCTAACTTAACATTCATATCCCCTATTCTCAATGGATTAGCGTAAAGCTTCTCCAAGGGGTGCCCTATTAAGATGTCAAAGTCTAGTATATCAAAGATGTGAAAGTCTAGGACTAGGTCGACATCATCTGCTTGGAGTGTGATGTGGTGTAGAATCCCAAGTCCTTTAAGGACTGTTCGAGGTGCTACTCAAAAAGTTTTAGCGGTTGGGGAGCATGGATTGTCTCCTAAGCAAGATGTTGCAAAGGATTTTGACATGATATTCACCCCAACCGTGGGATTATACAACACGTCCATCCAATCCTTGTTAACTTTGCATCTCAGGGATGAGGAAGGGACGCGAATCTAAATTTCTTCAGGAGAAAGCTCGCCTTCTGTTACCCATTCAGCACTCAACATTGCCATTAACTCCCTAATGGATACCTTAAGAATGGTAGCATCAAGGGGATCATCAGGGGTAACAGGGATTGGTGGTCTCCTTTTGCAGGCATACTTTGAGGTATTTCCGAATTCTTTGAAAAGATCATCCTCAAAGGGTGGAAGTTCCATGCATTGGGAATCTTCCTCATGGGTTTTTGGTTCAGGAGAGGGTCTCTCTAAAGGTATGGTGGGTTCGGCATCGGCCGAAGAGACTTCCTCTAAGACCGGCTCAGACCCTAACTGGATGGGTTCTAGCGGAGGAGTGTTTTCTAGAATACAGTCTAGAAGTTCTTCCCCTTCCGCTGTGGTCTTATGTGTAAAAGATCCATCGACAGCCGTATCGACCTGTAGGGTAGATTCTTTGCTAAGACCTAACCATAAGTGCTATAGTAGCACATGGTTTGGTATAGACAAATCTAGGCCTAATCTGGTTAAGATCGTAAAATGGTCCCAGGCTGGTCCTATGGTCTCGTTATCTTTTTGTCGAAAGTTCAGGATTTCTTGTCGTAGGGAAGTAATTCAAGATATAGGGAAGAATGTAAAACAAAATTTGTTTCTCAAGTCTTCCCAATCTCCATTTACCTTTCCTATGTTGTGGACGTACCATTGTTTCGCTCTCTTGTTAAGAGAGAAAGGAAACAACTTCCACTGCAACATTTCTTGTGACATTCCTAGGATAGTCAGGCAAGCACATAGCTGCTCAAACTCCCTTAGGTGATGGTTTGGGTTTTCATAATCCCAACCTAAAAAGGCTTCGTCCCGAACCATGGCTATTAAGCCAGAGCGGAGCTCATAACTAGAAGCTGTGATTGGCTTCGAAGATTGTGGAATTTCAATGAGCTCGCCCCTAGGAGCGGATAGGTTGAAAATGGTAGGTAGCTCCATTTTATAAAAATAAATAAAAAGAAAGCAAAGGTAGAACAAGGTACACGAGCGAACTAAGTTCAAAGATAACTATGACAACCGTTCCCCGATAACACTGCCAGAAATGCTTGTTGGTGTTTCTTAAAGAAAGCAGAAAAGTCCGCAAGCGCACGAAAATACCATTGTAGCACTTCACCCGGTGATAAACAGGGTATCATAAATTTCACGAAGAACGGTAGGTGTAGGTTCTCTCTTAGCTAGTTGCCCTAAGGATAGGAGGTGGACGACTCAGGTAGTGAGGTTTTCTAGTGGCAGGATCCTTACAGGAAGGAAGCCAATTTTGTTAACTCCTTACTTTGGGCACCGGGCTGCGCCTGGTCTACCAAGCGATACCGGCTATTAGCTCTACGCCAAACCCAAACATGAGGGATACAAGGGACGGACTGGGCTATCACCACCTGCTGCCTACCCCTCAACTCTCAACTATGGGATCCGAGGCAAATGATGGTGACTCATAGCTTAGACACCACATCTATGCTAGTTGTTACAGCTCTAGCAGTGGCCAGGAACACCCGTCTTTATCAGGTGTCCTCTTACTAGAGCTTTTCGCCCAAAAAGGACGAACGTCGAACCCGCAAGGAATCAACGAACAAGGATAACTTTGCTATAAGGAATGAACCAAAAGAAAACATGACTTCTTACTTCCAGTAGTAAGATGCCGCCGAGGTACAAGCGTGGAGGGAGCCGACAACTCCGGCCTCCTCCACGTGGAAGACGATGCTCCCGGGAATCTCAGAAGAAACTCCACTAACTTGCCCTCTCTCACTCCTTACTTAGGCTAGCTAAAAGCTAGGTAGTGGCTTCACTCCTCCTCTACTATCTATCACTTGTGGAAAAAGTAAAAGAGAATGGATGAAAGGAGGGAGAGTGGTGTAGAATGTGAAGGTCGGTTGGAGGGGAATATTCCTGAATCCACCACGCACCACCCTCCCCCTAGAGTTAAGTTGCCGACATCTAAAGGCTGGGCCTGAGGCGACACCTGGCAGGGGCGCCCGCCCCTGGGTGGAGCCTGACCCCAACCACCTTCGGGTGGTGGGCTGCTGGCTGGGCCTGGGCCGTGGTGCTTTGGTGGATTTCACCAAATTCTACACCGAAGGCCCCTTTTACATTTTTCTTCATTTGTTTTGCTTTGGCCAAATTGAGTTTTGTAAATTCTTGATTCTTTCCTCTGCTTTTAGCCCATGTCATATATATTTTCTTGAACAACCTACAAAACAATTGAGCACACCAAAACTATGGAATATGTTAGTATAGAAATCCTATTTCTAGTGATTTTGGTGTTTCCTATACTATTGTTGGCGGGGTTAGAATTGAGTTAAGGACTACCAATAGTAAGTATGATCAAGAAAAGGTGAAATAGTCTTGTTCATGGACTTTAAATTTATGAGTAGTTATCTTTTAATTCTTGCATTTCACTACATGTTTACATTCAATAATTCATGCATTCCTCCATTTAGTTTATTTTTCCTCATATAAATCCACTGCATGTTTAAGTTCCTTGCATGTATCCATCTTGCTTGCATCTAAAAAAAGAAAAAACCCTTACCATGACCATGCTCCTTCATCTCTAATTGAGTAAATCTCTGTAGTGCTCTCATGCTACCTTTGTTTACTTTAGTATGCTTTGGTTTGGAGGTGCTCCATTTTGCAATATGGGTACTTCTAAAGGCTTTTAAATTAAGCGTGGTGCTTAGGTTAAAATGTCTTCCTTAATTAAATTAGACATGGAGTCTAGTTTGGTTATTGAACTAAAAATTACTAGTGTAGACACTGTTATTTTGTTAGACTAACCCCTACAGAAAACTTTCAAATCCAATTTGAGTAAGTTAAGAGATAAACTCACTTCGGAGATGAAGCAAGGCATATGATGAACTCCAACAACTTTGCACAAAAGACACAACTCATTCATTGTCCAAGGATGAATTGTAAGTATCAAATATCATTCACATTGTCTTTTGCTGCAAGTTACCTTTGCCTTGAATCATGTTAAAGTGCCATAAAAAAGTTGTTAGAAAACATGATAAATAAATCCTATGCTAAAGTAACTCAAAAACCATCTCGTAGTTAGCGTAGATGAAATTCAAATAGATAGTGGATAATAGCCCATAGTTTGAAATTGTTGCAATCCTTCAGGTATGTGTCCACTAACATTTTGTAGGAAAGAATCTATGATGTGCCTGTTCATGGTTTTTCATGAACCTGCCAAATCACCACTTCAGTGATGGAACAAAGAAGGAGACAAGATTGCCACAAGAAGGATCAACATCTTGAACTCACTCAAAAGAAGTGGATGAACAAGGCGACAAGTTATGAGCAACCTTGAAGACAATAGCATTGAGCCCAAAACTCGAGCTAGGATGCCGATGAGGAGCACAGTGCAACTCACCTCATTTTAGCTAATTAGAGACCTACTCTCATTGTTCTTGAAGACACCATCTTGCATGTCAACAGCGAGGACAAGGACGACATGATAGCATGCATCCTTGTGTCAACCAATCATCAATCAAGGCTTGACTACCGACCAAGCCTTAAAAGACCATGACTATGGTTGCAAGATGATGTCCCTAAGCCATTGGAGATGAATGTTGGCATTTCTTAGCATCGCTACTAGGTTTGTTGTCCCTAGCAATGACACTAGAAAGCCAATTGGAATAAGTTAACGCAAATAGAGAAATCCACAAGCGCATGGATACCATTTTAGCTTTCACCCAAGAGTATTCCAGGGTATCGTATTTATCCTCAGGGAAGCAATGGGTAAAGAAGTTGATAACAAACCATCATGTATGTGCTACCTAGTGTACCGACTAGGTTAATGTGGGGGTACAAGATAAATATTGGGTTTTTGGATAAATGACACACACAAGAGAACCCTAGATAAGATAGCAGAGCAGATAATCTAAGCTGGGAGGTCAACGGGAGAGGCCAAGATTCCTATTTCCTCCTCCATTACTGTGCTTCTATTCTAGTGCATACCAAAGGGATAACTAAGCGACAGTCAAACATAGCAATCACACCACGGCACTTCGAAGTAGCAGTTCCTTTCTAGTTCTCGAAAATACTAGGAAAGGGTAACTGTAGTCAGGCAGCCAAAAGCTCTATGAAACACCAACCCGAACATGGTGGAATACAAAGGCCTGGTCGAAGCTATCACCCCCGGGGCTACCACAACTATCCGTGGGGTTGGGCGCAAACTCAGGTAACACCCTAACCTAGACACCACGTCTACACTAGCAGTTACTACTCTAGCCACATATGATGACTAGAGCATTCGGTCGAATGGAGATCCCATGTCAAAGCGTGAACCACTATACCGACCACACTTAGCTAAAGAACTAAGGCATGACTAGATAACCATAAGGATAATTCAGTAATGTAGAGAAGATAAATATATTGAAAGTACTAATGCCTTATATAGGACTGATACAAGAAGTGCCGGACTTTCGTGGACTACTCCGGAACTTGAGCCTTCCTCTTCCTCACTCCCAACTAAACTAGTGCTACTCTACATCTTGGAATATGGTGGTGTTGCTCCTTGGTGGTGTGTGGAATGAGGGGGAGAGAGCCTCATTTTATAGATGGAGTGGAGGGGGCTCTTTGGAAATTCTCCCACCCCTCATAATGGCCAAAACTGACCTCAATAGGTCGGTTCTAGGTACAATGAACCTGGATACCCACCTGAACCGACCTTGGCACGTCGGCATGGGCCATCAGGCCAAAGCTAGGCTAGCGCCCAAGGTGGGCCCCCTTAGCCCCATCTTTTGCCACAAGCTTGTGGGCCTTTCAATTAGCTTTCCAACGCATGGTAATTCGTCCGAAACAGAGTTCGGATGACTCCAGGGCATCTGTTTTACCCGGGCCTACTCGTGTAGTCCAAAACGAACTTGACCCTAGATTTGGTCTGCATTCTCTTCTCCTTTTGTGTCCTTGGTTGGCAAGGTCCTATGTGAGAAAGATGGGCAAAACTGGAGCTAGAAATGACATGCCTATGCCATAGGCATGCTTGTGCTCGGGCTACGCCCCCTCGATCTTATCATCACTGTTGCTTCTAGAATTGGACTGCATGTAGACTTGCACAGTTGAGGTGGTTGGGTTCTTTCCTCCTTGTCTTGCTCTGTGCCAAAGTGGATATATTTTTTATCATATATTTTACTCTACTTTTGGCCCATATAGGTTTATTTCCAGTTATGCTCTGCAAAACAAGTAAAACACCAAAACTTGTAGAAATTGTTAGCATAAAACCCTATTCACTAAGTTTGGTGCTCATTTTATTATAAAGTTGGCGGTTAAAAGCATGCAATAAGGAGCACCAACAATGAAGCCTGCATGCAAATATTAATGAAGCTCCTTCCTTGATCATCAAGACAGATGGTGTGTCATTAACGTCCAAAGAAAAGCAGAATGCAAAGGATAGATCTTTACTCAATGGACCTAGAATCAAGAGCCCTCGCTGACAGATTCAAAAATAGATGTGAACAGTGTCTAAGGACATGGAGTTACAACACACTTTGAGGGATGATTCAACACTCACACTTGGCTTCAAGCGACGAGCGACGGCAAGGCTCGTCACCGACTCCTCTAATGATGATCCAGCAATGTTCTTCCTCTTCTCAAGCCCCCAACGCTTTGGCACGCTGGTTTGCAATCCCTCCACTCATAATTACTTTCTCTCTATAAGTTTGAATGTTTCTATAAATATCATATACACAAATCAAACTAAATACAAAGTAAAATCTATCCTTAAGAGAAGAAGTAATGGTGAGTAAATTTTCTTTGCTAATTAAAATGTTCAAACCAACTTTTCTGTAGCATAGAAAATGACCTTTTATGAACAATGCTACCCTTCTCATTGTTTGTACATCCCTTCAGGTATGTGTTGTCCACTAATCCTCTGCAGAGAAGAAACAATGAGTGGAGCAAAAGGTCCAGACACAAAAAAAAGAGAAGAGAAAGGAGAAAGAAGGAGTGCAGATCTAGAGGACAAGATGCCCATGAACAAGTCAAGGAGAGAGGCGAACCAGCAAGACAAACCCCAAGAAGAAGGAAAGGACCACTAGAAGCATCTAATCTTCATCATAGGTTGCTCTAGTGATAAAGGTAACATCTTAAGGTAAGTAGTCATTATTTAGCTTTACCCTGACTCTGATATGCACCTAAAAAAATGAATAAACATATTCGAGTTACAACTTGCTTGATTTAATCTGACTAACTCAACATGTCCTATTTCTTAAGCTTGTTCATAATATCACTCTCTTGATCTTGCCACCCATAAAATGAACAACAAACATCAATCTCATCATGTTCAATGTGCGTAAGGTTAAAGAAGAATAAATTGGGTTATGGTTCTGTTTGTGTTTTCCACCAACAGGACCCATGCACTTGATCTCTACCTTGTCTTTGCAAGCAGGACACACTTCAAGAAAAATGAAGAGGGATTAATGTCCCAAATCCTACAAGTGAAGTTCTAAACCTGCAACATACACACTGAACAAGATGTTGCCAGCTTCCACAATTAAAGTTTCACTTCAAATTGCTGGGTAAGCAAAGAATATGGGTGACACCTTCCTCAGAGTTACCATCTCAAGAGGTGCAAGGTTTGTACCTTCAGGATAAGATGATGCACCTAAGGAGTAAACATGACAAGAAGTCCTGTTCAAAGGACTTGAATCACCGAACCCTCACCACAGAGGTAAACTTGGTAGTTATCCATATTTATTTTTCAGCATTGCATAAGTTTTTCCTTTAGCATATTGACTTATCCACATTAGCATAATCAATTCTTGTTCCATATTTTACTTTATTACATCTGCATTAGAAATGAAAATAAATGTCTTGTATTACATCTCAAAACTGCTATGCCCCATGTGAATAAATTTGTGGCATAAACCCATAAGTCTATTTGATGTGGTGGCACAAAAATAAAATAAATATGCATTCATCATTCCTTATAATTTCTTGCATAGTGTAAAAGTACAAAAATATTACTAAAGAGATCATGCTAGAAAGATACATTTTTTCTAGAGGTTCTAGATGCCCAAGGCTTCGAGGCTTATCACTAACATTTAATCAAGTTCCACAAGCTTTGTCGTCTATTTGAACATCATATAATTTGAAGGATCAAAGAAAGCTAGCAGACAAAAGGACGATCTGTCCCCCATCTGAGTGTTGTCTCAGTAGTTGTTGGCAAATCTTAATGTCGCTACCAGGTTTGTTAGTCCCCGACAACGGCGCCAGAAATGCTTGTTGACACTTCTTAACGTCGTGACCAAAATATTGGCAACGACGCTAGAAGTGCCCTGTGTGGGTATATCTTATGTCTATTAGATTATTCCGCAAGCACACAGAATATACTGATGTAGCACTTCACCGAGGATGAGTATTCCAAGGTATCGTTATTTATTTTATCCCAAGGGAAAGCAATGCTAGGAATGTTTAATAAAAGGGAGGAGATATCCTTATGTCTACTATAACCTAGTATCAACTAGTGGAGAAGGGGATAAGTGAATTATAGGAAGGATAGGTAGATAAGGTAAGAAGAACCTAATCTAAGATAATGGTAGAGTGTTAGCTAGGTGGGAGGACAACGAGTGAGTATAAGACTCCTATGAATCTAACTTTACTCCTGTGGACTTGACCCTAATAGATAACTAACGTAGCTAGACTAGTTCCTACAACTTGTGTGTGAGGGATAGATGAGAAAGCAGGAGACAGAACCCCTACTAAAGCGACTATACTCTTATTGGAAGCCTTGCCTTTTAAAGAACTAGTTCTAATGTGAGGAGAATCCTAATGCGGAGCAGGACCTGTCACTTCCTGCCAGTGCGCCCCTACTGTCCGTCCAAACCAGCGGCAATCAAAGGTAAGACAAAACATGAGCACCACGCTCATACTTACTCTTACAACTCTAGCTAACTCGCAGATATCTAAAGCTCCTATGCAAGATAGGACGATGATGCACACACAAAGAGTTGGTACAGGAAACCACTCCAACTAAGACAACTATACTACTAAGACAAGCACACAACAAGACTATAGCAACTATAGACTTGCACTAAGTAAATACTTAAGTAAATACTTAGCAAAGTAAAGAAAGAATAATATATTACTAAAAGGAAAGTCTTACAAAAGAGAAAAGGTACAAGAGATATACTAGACTCTCCAGAAGACAACTCCAAAGACCCCGAGCTTCGCTCAACTCGACTCTAACTCCCACTCTAGACTAACTACTACTACTCTTGCTTGATCCCTATGAGAGATATAAGAGATGTGAGATGTGAGGGATGATTTCCAAGGGTGGTGGCAGCCTCTTTTTATAGGGCAAGGTGGAGTAGGGGCTACTCCACCGCCATGTTAGCGATCCGCGTGATCCTCCTCCTTAGCCCTTGGATGAAACCAACCTTGGGAACCGCCTTGGATGGATGACTGTGGTAAATCTAGCACGTGGGAAGCAAGCTTGAGTCGGTGGGGAGCAAACCGACCTGGCTGGACCCAGGGCGGGTCGGCCAACCCCCTGTGAGGAGTAGGTCCAGCCAGGGTCTTCTAGAAGCTGGCCCCACCTATCACAGGGAGTGGCTCCACCAATTGCTCATATTTTGTCATGTTGCTTGCTTCCTTGTGGGCCCATGGATCCATGTGCAATGATCTTTTACCGTTGAATGAAAACACAAGTTGATCTAAGGGTTGAAATGGACTCCAGGGGTGTTGGCTTGGATCCTGGTCAAAGCTCAGCTCAAGGTGGGGCTAGAGGCATGTTGACGGTGTTTTGAGTGTGAATTTCTATGGTATATTCACCGTCAACAAGATCCCCCAAGCTTAACCTTTGCTCGTTCTGAGCAAACAATCAAACTTAGCCTCAGTGGATCAGGTATTGTTGCTATGCTCACATTTCAAGAGTGCCATGTGCACAACAAAGTTCTTCCCTTTGAATGGAAAAATTAGCTATGAAAACTCACCCATATTACCTTAGTCCTCTATGGGGCTTATGGCTTTCCCTTTGTCTTAGGTGGTTGAAAGACAGAACAGTTTGACTTGAGCACTAATTTTCTTGTTCCTAGCAAGTTTCATACCAGAGGTTTTATAATATTTTTAAAAATAAAACTTAATGTTCATCATATGATTCTCTCATGTCATTCAAATGGTGTATGATTCCTTACCAAGGCATATGATAAGATTGCCTTCTTTATTTCATCCTACTTCTAAAAGGTTTATGTGGTGCTCAAGGTAGGGATGAAAGGAGATGGCATACTTACTTTGCATTTGTTGCGAAGTCAAAGCTCGAATCCTTGAAAAGAAGTGTCATACTCCTAGATCAAGATGTGCAAGTGTGTGGTATATGGTGGAATAGATTGCTCCTTTATTTGATAAGATCTCTCTTTCTATTTTTCTATTGAGACAAGGCTAGCAAAGTCTTTTTCTTTTTCTTTTTCTCTCATTTTTTCATGGACTTTGATGTGTCCATAGATATAGATATTTATTTTGCCTAGCCCTTTTTCTTGTGTCTTATATACTAAACAACATTTAGAGAGAGATATTCTAACACTTAGAGCATGGAGCAATCTTATTTGGTGGAGATGGAAGGCATGTTTTTGCGTACTTCCAGTGTAGAAGCAGCATATGTATATGTGGCGTGCGTGTGATCTTGATCTTAGGAGCATGATAAGTCTCTAAACAAGGGTCATCAAGACTTGACAACACTCAACACAAAGAAAATAGCCTATGTGGAAGGTTTGTAATTATGTAAAGCATATATGGCTGTGGTAGGAATTTATCACCATTGAGGAACAATTAAGGTTTTGATCAATTTAAGAATAATTCTCCAATAATCAAGCATGCTTAGAATAATATTATAGCAGCTCCAATCTCACTATCTCATGCCCCTCAACAACTTAGACTTAGTTCTGGCACTTGCAACCCACAAAGTTTTCAGGTTCACGATGGTTTAAGAGAGCTAAGTGATCCATACTTAGAGAAATACTAAGTTGTAAACTAGGTACTAGAGAAACATTGACAAAGCAACTACTCATCATTTCCAAGGGGAAGATAAACAAGCATGAAGCATATGTGTTAAGGGAAATAAAAAAATATATATATTATTTTATTTTTATTTTTTTAAATGCAATAGGATAGATAACTAAAATGCAAGATGCTAAGATAGAATACTTACCTTAGTGGGGGAGAGGATCTCCCCCAAGCTTGGCTCTTGCTCATTGTGGTGGCAGATAATGTTGGAACCATCTGGTCCAATGTTGTGCTTCCTCATCTTGTATTACTTGCAGAAGTTGGGCATTTTGTTGCACCAATTGCAACGTCGCTTCTTGTTCAATATGAATCATGCCCATATTGTTGATGAGTCTGTCCATCTCTGTCGTTCGGTGGCACCTTTCCCTACCCCGTGGGCGAGGAGTGCGCTGTGGACGTGGAGGCCTCCCCATGGACCCTGAAATGTCCGTGGAGATCGCCTCATCTCCTTCTTCAACTTCTTCTCTTGCAAAGTGTGAGGTGCCACCCTGTTCCATCTGAGTAGCCCGTGACATCCCTCGTGTCACTCTACCTGTTCCTACAACATTTTGGCCTCTTGCCTCTTGGTCCAATTTGATGGTTAGTGTATGAAGCGCATACAGCCGACGTTTCCCACAAGGGAGAGGAACTTCGACTGTATGGCCAGGATAAACCATTTTAAGTCCACCTCTTGGACCTCTCTTGAGCACGTTAATATTAATGAAAAAAATCTTCATTTAAAACATCTCAAAGGCATGTGATTCTAGCAAACCCAATGTATCGGCTATACGAGTAACGAATGATGTGAAGTAAATGGGTTTCCCATACTCAATGGAGTTAAGCCAAAAGTTCACTAGCAGTTTAACAGGTGAGACTCGAGTTTTGCACACCATGGCATAAAGAAGTTTAAGTCCATCATCACTTAAGGTGAAACCTCCAGCGCCAGGAAAGAGAGTAATAATTATCTAGAAATGAATAAAGTGCAAGGTTGGGTTATGGATTTGATTGAGGGTAGGATTAGAGCAATCATTTGAGCTAGAAATTGCTTTCCAAAATTCTTCCTTGCTAAACCCACTAGTGGCATGGTCTAGGTCAAGTTCGCAAGCATGATCACATCCTGTGTGGTCCAAGAGGACCGGGTCGATGATGCTCGTGTGTGCAAAACTGCTTGCTCGAAGGGTGTTGTACTTCGGCAGCTCTTCTTGGTTTAGCACGAGGCCACTCTAGGGCTCAATCACTCTTGAGGGAGGCTCATAGGGTACCATCTGGTGGTAACCCTCTTGCTCCTCCATTCTCCCATGGGTTCCTTCCTCGGCGTGGTGAGAGCCCTGGGAAGAACCCTCACCCTTCTTGGACTTCTTGAATCGGGAGGTGAGTATCTTCTTCATCTTGGCTACACAAGTGAGACAAACCAAGCCCTACTACTACTACTATGCAAGAGAGCAGGGAAAATATTTTTGGGTTTTTGTTTTGGAAGGCTAAACTAAACTTGAGAGAGACTTGCAACAAAGGAGAGAAGAAGAGAGATTGTGAGCTTGAGATGATTCTGATGATTTGGGTGTGGAGTTTGAGATCACAATGCAAGGGTATTTATAAGGGGAGAAGGGCAAGTGGAGAACACCCCAAATGGGGGTCGGCCGACCCCCCAAAGCACTTCAAATTTGAATTGAACTTTTGACGGGAAATCTTGCTTTAAGCATAAAACCTTTTTTAGAGATTGTCCAAAGTGGGGGTTGGCCGACCCCCATCCTAGGCCTTCCAACACTTTACACATTGTGTCATTAAGTGTCTGGTAAAGTAAAGGCTAGGTGTGGACCAAAAGTAAAGTTACTTTTTAGAGATTCCCTTGCCTAGTGCATTGTGAAAGAGAAAAGATGAATGGCTAAAGTGGAGACATGGCTAAAGAGATTTCCATGGCTCATGGGGACACTAGAGCATGCCTAGGTGACCACTTTATAGATTTTGAGTTGGTGGTTTGGTCCCAAAGCAACCAAGATGGAAAGAAGCATCTCATGCTTAAAGTGATGAACTAGGGGACCATCACTTTTTAGACTTTGGCTAGAGTGGAATGCATAGGATTTCTATGTGTTGTGAATGGGAGACAGTAGGCTGCAAAAGGGGTTATGGTAGGGGTCGGCCGACCCCCACTTGAAAGCCTCAAAAGCATCCAAGTGCTGGCCATAAACCAGAGCATCTAGCCAAAGTGAAAGGAGTGAGTGTGGGCCCAGTGGTAGGGTCGGCCGACCCTACCTTGGGTGATCCACCAGCTCAAAACTTTATTGAAAATTGTTCTCATGGTTTTATTCATTATGGCTAAGTATTCTGTTGAAATAAAGTATGCAGAACTAAAACTAAGAATGCAATTGAAAAATGAAATGCAAGAATTAAAATGCAGAAAATAAATATGGGATAAATACTGATTTACCTTACCAGCAAGGGCTCCATGTTTTAGGTCTGTGGAGCAGGACCTCTCTGTCTTGTTCATTCCTTGGGTGCTTCAGTTGGTCCAGGAGATGGGGATCGTGGTTGCACCTTTTTCTCCCACCATACTTGCTTGATTTCGACTTGTGGTTCGACGGGTTCTTCCTTCTTTACTTCGGCCTTTTTGGCCGACTCACCTTTCTTGTTGTTCCTTCAGCATGGGTTGTAGCAAGGTTTCTTTCTTGGTTCTTTGTCCTTCACCTACATGTTAGCCTTATAACCATTGAATGGACACTTTACCTTCCATCCTGGGAATTGGAGATGAATTTGGCTAGATCCCACATAGATGATGGCATTAACTGTGTTGAGGAACGGCCTTCCTAGGATGATGGGAACATCATTGCTGGCACCCGTGTCCAATATAATGAAGTCGGCAGGGACATAGTCATCTTTAACCTTGATTAGTATGTCCCTTGCCAGTCCCTCAGGGAACTGGATCATTTGATCGACCAATTGCAGATGAATAAATGTGGGGTCCAAAGGTCCCCCTAGCAGATTATCATAGGTTACCTTGGTCATGATGTTGACACCCGATCCCAGGTCGTAGAAGGCATTGTTGAAGACTTGTGGTCCAATCTGGCAGGTGATGGTCGGAAGGCCTAGATCGTCCTTCTTGGCGATGAATGGTGAATCAAGAAGGTAGCCCCAGTGTGTTCAGGGCAGAGGCTTACCAAACCTCATGTTTACTAATTTAACACTCTCAATTGGATCCTCAGGTTTCCCTGGGATCTTACCTTGCTCGAAGGATGGGATAGCTGCTGCTAATTGAGCTAATTGTGTTTCTAGCATTTTATTAAAGCTCAATTGATTTTTTATAGCAGAGTTAAAGCTATCCATTTTATCACTTAGATTTTCAAGAATCTTATCATTAGACATCATCTTCTTATTAATGCTATCATTTCTTTTAGATTGGCCTAAGACAAGATCTCTTAAAGACGGTTGGTTACCAAAAGAATTATTGAAATTATAATTGTAATTGTTACCTTGGTTTTGGTAGAAGGGGCATGAGTTCCATCCTTTTTGTTGTTGTTGGGGCTGGTACCCATTGTTATTGTTGATGAAGCTCACATCCTCCTTCATTTCAAGACAATAGTTTCCTGAATGATCAACTTCTCTGCACACTTCACACCATGGATCTCCTTCGATGGCTCGTGCGGTGGCGTAGGGTTGAATGGCCTCTTGTTTCATCTTGGAACCTTCTTCCATCTTTTTCATCAAGAGGTCCATTTTAGCTGAGAGCATGTCCACCTTATTGAGGGCATGGACACCTCTCTTTTTGGACTGAAGGCATTCCTCATTCCATCCTTGGTTTGTAACCATCTTCTCTATGAGGTCCTTGGCATCCTTAACCTTGTGTTGCAAGAATGCTCCTCCAGTGGCAGCATCAAGGTGACTATGGGCCAAACCTTGAATAAGGAGCCATTCCTCTATCCCATGATGAGGACAGGCGTTAATGTACTCCTGGAGACGTTCCCATGCTTCGGGAATCATCTCGTCAGCTTGCTGTTAGAAGCTGGAAATTTTTCCACGAAGAGCGCTGGTTTTACCCATCGGGAAGAACTTCTTGAGAAACGCATTGGCACACTTCTCCTAAGTTGTGACTTCACCCTTGTTAGCGTAGAACCACTGCTTCGCCTTTCCCAATAGTGAGAATGGGAAAAGGCGAAGATGGATGGCATCTACAGAGACATTCTTGATGGTGAAAGTGTCACACAACTCCAGGAAGTGTTGGAGATGGGCATTGGCATCCTCATGTGGCTTCCCATAGAACAGGTTGGATTGCACCATATTGATGAGTGCAGGCTTAAGTTCAAAAGTCGCATCCCCCAAGTTAAGTTACGGACCCACGGTGAAATAGTCAGCCGATGACGCAGAGTACTCAGAGATGGTCTTTTGGGCCATATCTCCCTTAGTAATTGGTGCTGAGCTTCCTTCCTCGAACGGATTCAGGTTCGAGATGAACCTCTGAGGTGTAACTTGATGACATCTAGTTCTCCTAAACAATTGCTCAGGATTTTCAAGAAAGTTTGATGGCAATTGGAAACCACTCATGCACTGTCTAGTTTCACGACAATGAGAAACAAGACAAGTGAGGGGTAAGCCCCTAACACTACATGATAACTAGATTGATAGTTTACTCCGGATTCACTTTTATTAAAATTCCCAGGCTAATGCTTTCCCCGGCAATGGCACCAGAAATGCTTATTGGCAAATCTTAACATCGCTACTAGGTTTGTTAGTCCCCAGCAACGGCGCAAGAAATGTTTGTTGACACTTCTTAACATCACAACCAAAATATTGGCAACGGTGCTAGAAGTGCCCTGTGTGGGTATTTCTTATGTCTATTGGATTATTCCACAAGCGCACAGAATATACCAAGGGAGGATGAGTATTCCAAGGTATTATTATTTATTTTATCCCAAGGGAAAGCAGTGCTAGGAATGTTTAATAAAAGGGAGGAGATAGGCTTATGTCTACTATAACCTAGTATCAACTAGTGGAGAAGGGGGTAAGTGAATTATAGGAAGGATAGGTAGATAAGGTAAGAAGAACCTAATCTAAGATAACTGGTAGAGTGTTAGCTAGGTGGGAGGACAACAAGTGAGTATAGGACTCCTATGTATCTAACTTTACTCCTGTGGACTTGACCCTAATAAATAACTGACGTAGCTAGACTGGTTCCTACAACTTGTGTGCGAGGGATAGACGAGAAAGCAGGGGACAAAACCCCTACTAAAGTGACTATACTCTTATTGGAAGCCTTGCCTTTTAAAGAACTAGTTCTAACGTGAGAAGAATCCTAATGCCGAGCAGGACCTATCACTTCCTGCCAGTGCACCCCTATTGTCCGTCCAAACTAGTGGCAATCAAAGGTAAGACTAAATATGAGCACCACGCTCACACTTACTCTTACAACTCTAGCTAACGCGCAGATAGCTAAAGCTCCTATGCAAGATAGGACGATGATGCACACAAAAGGAGTTGGTACAGGAAACCACTCCAACTAAGACAACTATACTACCAAGACAAGCACACAACAAGGCTATAGTAACTATAGACTTGCACTAAGTAAATACTTAAATAAATACTGAGCAAAGTAAAGAAAGAATAATATATTACTAAAAGAAAAGTCTTACAGAAGAGAAAAGGTACAAGAGCTATACCAAACTCTCCAGAAGACGACTCCAGAGACCCCGAGCTTTGCTCGACTCGACTCTAACTCCCACTCTAGACTAACTCCTACTACTCTTGCTTGATCCCTATGAGAGGTATAAGAGATGTGAGATGTGAGAGATGATTTCCAAGGGTGGTGGCAGCCTCCTTTTATAGGACAAGGTGGAGTAGGGCTACTCCACCGCCACATCAGTGATCTATGTGATCCTCCTCCTCAGCCCTTGGATGAAACCGACTTTGGGAACCACCTTGGATGGACGGTTGTGGTAAATCCAGCACGTGGGAAGCAAGCTTGAGTCGGTGGGGAGCAAACCATCCTGGCTGGACCCAGGGCGGGTTGGTCGACCCCTGCGAGGAGTGGGTTTAGCCAGGGTCTTCTAGAAGCTAGCCCCACCTATCACAGGGAGTGGCTCCACCAATTGCTCATATTTTATCATGTTGCTTGCTTCCTTGTGGGCCCATGGATCCATGTGCAATGATCTTTTACCGTTGAATGAAAACACAAGTTGATCTAAGGGTTGAAATGGACTCCAGGGGTGTTAGCTTGGATCCTGGTCGAAGCTCAGCTCAAGGTGGGGCCACAGGGGGTCGGCCGACCCCCTATGTGGGCCCTCCTGAGCTCTGTTTTGTGTATTCCTGAAATCACAAGCTAAAAGTACAAGTGGAACTAGTTATTGATAAAATATGCTCATGATCCTTATTCTTCCTTGAAACCGAGGCATGTTGACGGTGTTTTGAGTGTGAATTTCTATGGTATATTCACTGTCAACAGTAGTCATCATCATAAGCACTCTGATAAGGGGAGTACACATTCACTGTCTGTCAACTACGTCAAGCAAGATTACGTCAACATCCAGCTTGGGGGAGAGCACCCCCATGTATCCAGCTAAGTATTTTCTTCCCTTAGTTGTACCTTATTCTTTATGAGTTTTCTTATTTAGTAATAATAGTCTAAAATAATAAAAACAAAATAAAAAGGGTGTGTCTAGTCTGCTTGATCTTGGTTTCAAAGAAGTTGTTAATAATGTGGACTGTCTAAATAATCTCTTGCATGGAAATGATAAAAAGTTGCTCTGTCGTAATTCCTTTCAAGTACCTAGTTTTCAACCTCGAACTCTCCCGAGTTTGACACAACTATTTTGATCTAAGATTTGCTCTAAACTGAAACTTGTGGGTAGCGAATGCTTGATCTAAGTCTAGGTAGTTGGTGGATATGATATGGGAAGATCTGAGCTGCTGTTTATCTTGTTCCTAGAGATACTAGAGTTCTAGAGATTTTATCTTTTAAAAAACATAAAAATGTTGCATGATGAGTTTCTGTATGACGAGAGCTTGAATTCCTACCACAGCCATATATACATGCTTGTAGACTAGGAAAACTTCCACTTATATTACTACTTGTGAGCATTGAGTATGGTCAAGCTGCGTCGACCCTTAGGGATTGGTCATGTGGTTAAAATCAAGATCACGTACACTCCACCCATTTATGCTGCTTCTACCCTAGAAGTACGCATCCACATACTTTCCATTTAGACACATCCCAAAAAATATTCTACTCCTACACTGGGAGTGAGCATAAAAAAATTCCCCTTTCATACGTTGCTAGCCCCTTTTGTTATGCAATAAAGCTTCGAATATCCCTTTGTTACTACCTCCATCAATATTTTCGAAAGATACTTGGGCTGCTCAATAACCTCTATGTTGGGACATTTGTCCTCTTGCTTTTATCAGCTTTTCTCTCTCTTTCTTTTTTTTATTTTTTGATGGAGCACCCAAGTTCTCCCCAAATTCTTCAAAGTTCAAGTGAGATATAAATTTCTTTAAGGAGAAAAAGTAGAATTAGGTATTCACCATTATCATCCTTTACCCCTTCATTTCTATATACATCTATCATCATTACCATTTTCCACTATCACCATATATGCACTCAAACCATATACTTAGGACCACACACATGCACATCTTGATTTGATTGTATGGCTGGACTCATTCCTCTGGATCCATTTATTTGACTGTGCAATAAATTTTTGCAAGTATGTACTAGCTGTCTCCCCACCTATGAGCTCCACATAAGCTTGTTAATTGTAGGGTGAGAGAGAGAAGGAACAATGTTAATCTACCTTATGCCAAAATACCATATAACTTGAGAGAAGCGAGAAGGCATACACCATTAATTCCTTGGTAAGGATCCACAAATACCACAAAGGAGAGGCTTGAGAGGGTCATACAAAAGGAATCTTTGAGTTTTATTTAAAAATCTTACAAAACCCTAGAATAATGGTTGATCAAAGAGCTAGAAACATAGTGCTTGACTTAACTGTTCTGTCTTTCAACTACTCAAGACCCAAGTGATGGCTACAAGCCCCATGGTGGAAGGTAATATGGGTAATTTTGAATTCAGAATAGTTCACTCTAATCCAGATGAGAGTTCCTGTTTGAACACATGTGTACTTTTGAGGTGTGAAAGCATTGTAGCAACTCCTGATCCATCACTGAGTTTATCTTTGCTCAGGGATGAGGAAAGGGTAAGCTTGGGGGAGTTGTTGATGGTAGATAAGTATCAATTTTAACCGTCAACGAAACATGAAAAGGACCTAAATGTATTTACCACTTAGATATAGGGGATTTAATTCCATGAGTTTTGGTGAATGTCTATTTCTATAGGGTGTCAGCTAAAAAGCACCAAGGAAGGCCCACATGTTAGGTTTACATAGAGACAAGAGGCTATGGATAACTTTTCTAGAATCTGGAATGTACGAGAAGACTCTGGAAACAAACGGGATGCGAAACGGGCCCGGAAGTGGGGGCGCCCGCCCCCCTCCTTGGGCGCCTGCCCCACCTACTTAGCCAATTAGAGGTGATCTCATGGATCATGCCTCCACCGCCTTTAAGGATCAATAATAATCATTCATTAAGGTTGGTTTGATCTAACGGCTGTGATGCTTCCTAGAGGGCTATATAAGCAAGGCCCCTGGCCCTAGGAGGAGGCATGCCCAAAACCATAATTCATTGTCTCCTAGCTAGGATCAGGTGAGAGGTATCCCTATAACACCCCTGGTATTAAGCATGCATTAGCACTTGCATCCCATAAGCATATGCATCATCAGCATTGGCATTAACTAAAAAGTGAATCATCATTTCATTTGTGATGCTTGTGTTGTTTAAATTCTTGCCTACAATGCATGTAAACATGATAAAGTGGCTCAAGTGTTTGATGTTTGGCCACTAAAACAACTTATACATGCTTAGGGCACCAAATGAACCTGGGGTTGTGTTAATGACTTTGGCTAATTATGCTTGAACCAAAAGTGGACCTGTTTGACCCCTAAGTGCCTCTATTTGACCATTTAAATAGTGTTTCAAAAGTCAATACTAGCTTTTGACCTCTTAATCAACTTTGTAGAGAATTTTATAAGGAACAAAGGTCATCATTCTCATATTTCATGAAAATGATTAGAAAATGTTCAAAAAGGGTGATAAAGGCCGAAGTTAGGGCTGTTTTTCTATTTTTATTGAATTTTAAAAGCTATTTAATGTGGAATTTTATATTTTGAAAACTATTGAGAATTTGAGAAAACATCCTTAATATGAAACGTTCTACTCTTTGAGAAGAACAAAATTAATATACAAACTTTTTCCTAATTAGGCCTATAAATGGATAAATGATGTGCTTTAAAAATCGTGCAAATGGATTTTAGTGACGGCAGAACTCTGGCCGTCATGAAAATGCGCGGAATTTTGCGATGTCGCGCTGGCCGCAACGGAGCTCGACGCCGACGCGTGTCCCGTGTCGTGGCGCCCGGACACGAGTTGGGATGGCCCTCCAGGCCGCGTGGACATGCGCCCTAGCCTCCTCCTCATTCTCACTCGTCCTCGTTGCCTCCCCCACGCTTTTCTCGCTCTCGCGCGGCACCCGGAGCGCCATAGCCACCGCTGCCGCGCCTTGCTGCTCATCTCACTGCCACCGCCATCGAGGATCATGCTCACGCTCATCATCCTGCTTGTCGTAGTTTGATCCAGTCAGTAGCGCGAGTCGGCAAAGGCAGTGGCCGCGTTGACCTTTTTCTTACCCGCGGCCATGACCGTCGGCCAAGCTTCGACCGCCACCGGCGTTCCCGTTCTCCCGGACCACCCCACGCCAAACCACCACTACCAATAGCTTCACCTCTTCATCGTGAATACAATGCGACCCCTCGATTCGGCTCGCCATCGCTGGAGGCTGCTGACCGTCGCGCCGCCCCACCGTTCGGCCACGGGCGCGCGTAGCCAGGCCGCCTTAGTCCACCGCGAGGCAAGCCGAGGGCCTCGGCGGGTGCGTGTGGTGAGGGGGACACTCCGCCGCCTGTCCCTCGCCGCCAGCGAGCATCACCCGGCCGGAACCGCCGTTCCGGCCATCTCCTCTGCTTGTCCCGACGGAAGTAGGAAACGAGGGGCGCGTGCATAAATTAATTTCACTTTCTGGACTAAATTGTAAAAGTTCCATGACAAACGGATTTTTAGATCAGGGTTAGTTAATTTCTAGAAAAACTCGGGGTCCTTTGTGCAAAGCGTCAGTCTTATCTGATTTTCGGATTTAAGTTTAAATAGATTTCTAGAAAATAGTAAAAAGGTTCTAAAATTCATAACTCCATAGATGATGCTCCAATGGAGGTGATTCAACTTGCAATATTTTTCTTATGAGATGATCTATGCATGAAAAATATAATACCTCATGTTTGTGGAACTTTTATACGTAGTTTTATTTAATCTTGATAAATGCCTTTAAATTAGGAAATGCATAATAAATAGAATATAGCTCAGAAAAATTTGATTCCTATTGCATTCTTGTTATGAGATGCTTAATCTGTAGAAAATATATCACATACATTTGTTGTGTGAAATTTGGTAGTTGTAGTTCAAGTGCCCTAAATTGCCTATATTTTAAGATATTCATAATAAAATTATTATGCCAAATTTGGGGTTGAGCATTTTTGTCGGTCATTTGTGTGCCATGATGAAGCTAGTAATGAATTAAAATTTGTGATTTGGCATATTTCATAGTATAAAGTATTTTGGGCTCATTAAATTGTGCTGCCTTGTTATTTTTGTGTAAGACAGTATACAAGTTCAAATAAGGTAAAAGTTGGATGGTAGCCTATAATTAGAATTTATTATCTACTGTAATTTTATGGGAATTTTAGGAGATGTAGATCTGGTAGGCCCAGTTATAGTCACTCCTCAAATGGCATGAAATCCACCTAAATATTAAGTTAATTAGGGCTACAATTATTTTGGGAGTTGCTTGAGTTGCATATGATCTGGTGATGTGAATGATTTGGTTCAATTTGTAATGTAGATGATGATCCACTTATAATATGGAATAATTGTGTCGAGATGATTATGTTGTGTAAAGATATTTGGCTTTACTGACTTGTTGGCTAGCGAAAGGTAGAATGGAATTTCGTGATTAATGTTGACTACCTTGTAGAAGATTAAAGTGAGCCATTCATACATAAGCATCCATGTCCATCGATCATTCCTACTCATACTTATGCATCCTATGATCATGTATTCATACATGTGCACGTGCATCATCCTAGGATTGCGGATAGAACCTTCATCGTGAAGTCGAGGAACCTGAAGGACAAATCTAGCAGGGAGTTCCCATGTAGGAGGTGATCGGGAATAAGGAGCCAGATGTGGAGTGATCGAGTACCCAAAGATTCAACCTCGTTCGTCAACGGAAGGCAAGCCCCGGAGCATTTCTCCTACGGTTTGCCAAAATTTACCTTGCGTCCTTTTATATGTTTGATGCATTAAGTTATAGGAGTTGTGTGGAACCATTGATGCATCTTTATCTATTCCTTGTCTACTTGATATATCCTTCACCCTGTTAGGTGTAGGATCACGATTATGCTTAGCCCTACTTAGAATCGGTAGAAGTGGGTGATTTCCTATCACCTACACTGTAGGGCTACAAAAGTAATTTGGCAAGGATAATCATGAGGATATAACCAGACGTGTTGGATAAATTGAGACCAGGCGGGATGTTGGGCAACAAAGCATGGGTCTTGTATGTTGTAGTTCCCGTCTGTGTCGATTAAGGACCGGACCATTGTACTTCCTCGAGTCATGTTGAACACATGCCCCACATTTAGCTGGAAGGGCTGGTAGATCTGACCGTGAAGCCTAGTAGCTCTGTTTGGGCCGGTGACCGAGATGCTGCGCATAACACCGAATGGAGGCAGGGTGGTCAGAGGCCCGGGTTGACCATGGGCAAGAATGTTCTGAGCTACCTGGCATTGTACCATGGGCAGACATGTCTTGAGCGACTTGGCACCGGATAACCTCTAGGTGTATAATGGCCCATGGCGGTCCCATGATTTTACCCGAACAGTACCAACGATGACCTGTAGCTCACTTTGACCGGTGAGTGTGGTTTGTGTGGGGAATATTTTACCAGCTGATTAGTAATTGATTATAATCGCCATCGCTCCTGGAAAGTGAGCACTTGACTTGAGTAGAGGCATCGTAGTAATGAACTATGGAACACAAGGATGGTTATATGGATGATGTTGGATAATGCCAAACTTGATATGGTTACTATTGATTGTTTGATAAATACTCAAGTGATTGCTATTAGTATAGGTGCTAACTTAGCTTAATCAGGCTATAATTGTAAATTTACTACTAATAAACTTAAAATGGCATAGTTGTATATCAATATATGATCACTTGAGCTTTTCCGCAAAAGAGTCAAGCCAACCCACCTCAAATGCCTTGCATACTCCTTGGTGTCACTTTATTTTTGGTCTATGATGGGTAAGTCTCGCTGAGTACATTCGAGTACTCAGGGTTTTATTCCAACTTGTTGCAGATCATAAGATGTGTTGCTGTGGTGACAAGGTGGACTTGTATCCCACTATAGGAAGATCAGACCTAGGGCAAGGTCATCACTTATATCTTGTCTATTGCTTTTGTGGGATGTTGATCATGAGCTGGCACTATAGTTAAACTAAAAGAAAAGTATGTGTTACTTGCTTCCGCTACTTCTTATTCAAAGATGTTGTAACAGCCTTTGATAGACTCCGATGTAATTAAGTTAAGTGTGAACTTTATGTAACATGTGAACTGTGGTTGTTGAATCATGTACGATCTGGGTTGTATGTTGGAAAGTTCGAAATCCTTCTTGATTTTGCGGACTACTAGGTTAGTATGAGCACAACGTGCTAATTAAATCACCTTGGCAGTCTATGTAGTACTTTGGGTTTATACTAACTGGGCGGTTCTATGATAGTCCCATGAATGGATGACCTCTCTAGGGGATTAGGTCTAGCTTCTTCAATGTAGTAGATTAGTATCTTGGTAGAGAGGGTCGAGTTGGGATCTTGCTCAAGGTTCCAAATCTAGTCATGGAGGCTGGGTAAAGCCTTGTATCTTCACTTCAACATTCTGTAAGACTTATACTTATTCTCTTATTTATATGGCTATGCTTACTTTGATTATATCTTGCTAGTTGAGTTTGTCATTCTTTTTATGTGCTAGTTCATAGAGATCTCAGCCTTCTACTTTGTCGACTAGGCTAGGTAGCCGAGCCTCGTGTAAGCATGGTGCTTACACGATGCTCTGCCTATGAGTACACCCTATTCACTGGCTGTATGGTAGTTACGGGAGGTGACAGCCCCATCCATATCGTATCGAGTAGGTTCTTAAATTGTGGGACCGTAGTCATGTCAGTAGAGGTATCCTTCATGGTGCTCTCTTCTGTCTAGTGGCGTCCCGAAGTGAACAAGAGTATGGTAAGCCTTAGCATAGTTGGGTATACCTTTACCATGTGAGAAGAATATCATAGGAATCTATCTCACTCGTTGACCTCCCAAGTTTACTAGTTGCGTATCTTTAGTGACCTATCTCATGTGTGTCATATTGCATAAATCCTATCATTTCATATATCATTTACCCCTGCTTTAATCTAGTTGGTTTACTAAGTTAGTAGATACATGATGGTGAATTATCAGATTCTTTAACCCTTGCTTCCCTATGGTAAAATATAAATAACGATACCTGGATACTCCTGGTAAAATGCTACAATGGTATGTTCTGTGCGTTTGCGGAATCCTTCATATTTTAGTTGCACTTAATTTATACCAACACCACATAGGAACCATTCTTGCCTTTCTTGAAGGCCATCTTGTTCTCTTTCTTATTCTTCTTCTCATATTTGTCCTTCTTCTTCCTCCTTCTCTCATAAGGACATTCCGCTTGAAGATGATTCAGACTATCACAATTGAAGTATAGCCTTGGTTGCTCTTTGTTCTTGGAGGAGTGATTTCTTCTTCTAAAGCCCCTCTTCTTCATAAACATGTTGCCAATCTTCTTGACTACAAGAGCTAGTGCTTCATCATCAATCTCTTTGTCATCATCTTCATCATCACTTGAGTCTTGAGCTTTAACCTTGCCCTTGTTCTTGGATGAAGAGGAGGAGTTGTCCTTGAATGCCATGGTCTTCTTCTTCTGCTCTTCCCCCTTCTTCTCTTTCTCATCAACATCATGATCATACTTGCCATAGGTCAAGACTTCACCAAGCAAGTCATTGGGCTTCATTTGTCAAACCCATCTCTTTGTAACATCATGATCAACATCTTGAATCTTCTTGGTAAGCTCAACAAGAACTTGTGGCAAAATTCATTATCTTGTGTCTTGTGGCCCAAGCTCTTGAGATCATTGACAATCACTTGCAAGCGATGAAACAACTCAAGGTTTGTTTCATCTTCCTTCATCTTGAAGTTCTCAAACTCACCCTTGAGCATGTATAGCTTGGCACTCTTGACCACCTTGGTGCCCTCATAGGTGTCACTCAATCTTGTGCACACCTCACTTGCAAACTCCAAGTCCTTGATGCCCTCAAACACCTTTGAATCAATGCCATTGTAGATGGTATTGAGAGCCATCCTATTGCATGTTCTATTCTCACGATCATTGGGAGTGAGGTTGTCAGGATCAATGATAGCGTAATCCTTCTCGGTGACCTCCCAAACCTTCTCATGGATTGAACCAAGGTACATTGCCATCTTTCTCTTCCAATAATCGAAAGAGCTAACTCCATCAAAGAACGGTGGCTTGCCCCAAACATGGTTGAACACAATTTGAGCCATTTCACACACCGAAGGATGTTAAGCCTTGACAAATGTGGTGACCACATCTCTGATACCACTTGAAAAATGCATTCGGTGCCATCAATACCAATGTTTGACGCTCTGAAAACTTGACTTCTTCAAGCGCGTCTTCACCACCTTACTTCATGTGCTATCCTCATGATGTCTTCAACACTTGAGCTAAGAGATAGCATGTTTTCAAAACATTTTCGCAAGGTTTTTGTCACGTGCACTAGATTGATATGCAATGCAATGAATGAAATCATTTAGTGGCACCCATGCGTCGAATAGCCGATAAGACTTCCCCTCTTAATAGTCCGGCTATCGATCCTAAATCACTTGCACCCTCTATAGTGTCTTGAGTACAAAAGAAAAATCCCTGTGCTTATACCTTTGCCTTGAGCCTTTTCTCTTTGCCACTCTAATTCATCGATCACCAAGCTTGAGCTCCATTGATCTTGTCGACCTTCTCCATCCACCAACCTTGATCCTCTTGCTCCAAGTCTTGGCTAGGACTACCTTATCTAAATCATCCACTTAGATCAAAGGTTGGCCCTTAGGGTTTCATCAATTATCAAAACCAAACTAGGGACTTTCAGGGGTGAATAGCCTATTAAAAATTTCTTGCAAAGCACTAAACCACAAGATTAGATAGCAAGATGGCGAAGCAACTAGCACTAGCTCTAGCTAACTATGTAAGCCACCTACACAAGTAGAGCTACTAGGCTATCAACTAAGCACACAACAACAAGGCTAGCAAGGCAAGAAATAAAGAAACTACACAAGCTAGCTAGCACAAGAGGTAAGCAAGTTAAGAACAAGCTACACAAGCAATTCTACAAACTTAAGTGCAAGGGAGAGGATAGAGATGTTTATACCGCCCAATAAAGATGGAGAGAAGCCAATCACCAATCAATCACAAGAGAGATAGAAACCTCAGCAATCAAGATGACACAATAATTTTTTACTGAGGTTCACTTGCTTCCTGGCAAGCTACTCCTCGTTGTGGCGATACACACACTTGGACATGTGCACACTAATCCCATGGTGGGCGTCGCACCATCAACATAAGATGGGGATCCTCCAAGCTACATGCAATCCACTAGAGTAGCCAATTCGCGAACTCCCACGTGGAAGGCTCAATAACCCCTCACAATCCATCGGTGTGGCCTCGAACAATCTCCAACTCGAGCTCAACACTGCCATTGCTCCAAACCGTCTAGGATGATGAGAATCACCCAAGAGTAACAAGAAATCCGTAGCAAACTCGATGATCAAGTGCCTCAAGATGCAACACTCAAGCAAATGCACTTGAATCTCACTCAATCTCACTTTGGATGCGCAATCAAGCAAAGAGATGAGTGCAGGGAAGCTTCTCTAGCTCAAAGGATGCTCAAGTATGTTAGAATGGCCAAGCCTTGCTCCCAAGGGCTGGCCCCCATCTATTTATAAGCCCCTCAAACAAATAGAGTTGTTGCCCCTCGAAACAGCCAAACTCGGGGGCATTGGACACTCAAACGCCTAGCACCGAACACATCTGATGCGTTCAATCCACGCGCTGGAGAAACTAGCCATTGGAGCCATCGGATGCGCAAACCAGCATCCGGTGCACAACCGTCGGCGTCCGACGGCCACCCCAGCTATAGAGCTCTCTAGACTCCATCTGGAGCGCACCGGACGCGTCCGATGCCAAACCCTCACCTGCGTCTGATGCGTTCAACCTGAAGCGCTCACCTAGAGACCAACCCTCGGACGCTGACATCATGCGGCTGATGCCAGACCGTCTGACGCGTCGAATAGCCAACAGCCCAGCTGGCCTAGTCGGACCGATGCTACCAGGACCAGCGTCCGACGCTTGAAAAAACAACAAGAAACACTCTATCGGTGAATCCTCCTTCTCCAACAAGGGACCCAAACCCATCTCAACCCTACAAGCTCCACCTCCTTTGCAAATGTGCCAACACCACAAAGTGTACACACCATGTGTATGTGTGTTAGCATTTTCACAATCATTTTCCAAAGAAGTTTTCAAGTTAGTCACTAGATCAAAATGCATATGCTCAAGTATTGAACCTAGTGGCACTTCATGCTCGAGTCATACCGTGATTTCCCCTCTTGATAGTCGGTTATCAATTCTAAACCACTCGTACCCTCTATGGTGTCTTGAGTGCAAAAGTAAAACCCTAATTTTCACCTTTGCCTTGAGAACCAACACTTGGAGCTTGATCCAGCCTCATGTCCATCAAGTCCACCTCCAAGTCCTTCTCTGTCCTCCCATGTTGCTAATCACATCTATACACACTTAATAAAACCATTAGCAACAATGGGTGTCATCAATTATCAAAACCAAACAAGAGCTTTCAAGGGTCTATTTAGCAAATTTACCCGCGAAGGGGTAAGTTCTAATATGAGCCCTTGATCAAGGAACAGATGGCCGGGTCGATTTGGGAAGGATTCCCGCCAACCGGAACAGTAGCTCCGGTGGCTCCCTTGGCAAGATTCCTCGCCGACGTTAGGCAGCACAGAGCTATGGGGGCCCGCTGGGCTCGGGAAGGGCACTGGGGCGTAGCACGCGTCCTCATGAACTCTATGGGCGGGTTCTTGTGGCAAAACCGCCCGAAGTAATACACTTTCGAAGTACGTGTCTTCCTTTAGACACAAAGTACCTCCAAAGTGGACTATTTCAAACGATTCCGTCTAGCACACTCGAAGGAGAACTCGAAACAATCCACGTTTTACATCCCGGATCCAATAATGAGTACAAGCTTACAATACTTAGTTCATTTCATATAATACATAGGGTCTTGAAAATTATTTATTACAATACCAGTTCAGCTTGCGATAATTAAACAGCGAAAATAAAATAAACATCTAGCGAGAGCGATAAAAGGATTCCGTCTGTGCCCACCATATGAATCCTCTACACAAGAGATACTCCTCAAGCTGCACCTGCAACAGCGGTAGAATAAACCCAAAGTACACAATGTACTTGCAAGACTTACCCAACTGGGAATATATATTTCCCGACTCTCAAGGATATGATAGGCTTTATATCTTGCTAGTTTATTAATTTGCAGAAAAGCATTACTAAAATATATATCCTGATATTTATATAACTAGCTGACTTTTAAGTTTATTATCCAACCATTCTATGTAAGCGCATGTTCTACTTTCCAAGCAAGAGTTGAGCAATCAGAACTCTCTTATTGCCATGTTTCATATTCCACTTCTTAGTACGGTGCTAGGCCATAGCCAAGTCATTACCGTATTACACGATGATTCGCGAACAATGTAGCCCAGCTGGGTACCCCGAAACACACGTCTCGCCTATGCCCTAGGCACAAGCAAGACTAACCTCCGGCTTGCCTTGGGCACGACATTTATTGATTATAAAAAATAAGGGTTATGCACCGGGGTTTGCCTTGGGCAGGCGGGGTGTCATCAAGGTCAGTCGTCGGCCCCTGGTTCTCCGTCGGCACGAGGATCTCCTCCTCGTACACCTCGATCACCTCCTCGTAGTCCTGATCGCCGATGGTGACGATCTCCTCCCACTCGTTCTCTATATGTATGCAATAATGATGATGCAACAATTTAATATTTAGGCAACGGCTACTCTTAAAATGAGAACGGTAAACTATACTACTTAGCTAGCTTTAATGGCTAAGGTACTGAACTATGCATTACTTCGACAAAACAAGATATCGTAGCATCACACGAAATAGCTTGACAAACGGAATTCCTAAGCAATTTATTTATTAAGCTTATAAATAGGACATCTTAACTACCTCGACTGATCGTAGCTCGGGAGAATCGATAGATGCAGTTTTTCTGGGTAAGAAGGAACTAGATTTGGAGAAAAAGAAGACCAGCGATGGAGTGGAACGGCTCAGTGAGCTCAGCGCAAAGGGAGAGCTACCCCGCGGGTCCTTCTATAGGCAGGCAAAGCGAAGGCGAGACAGCGACGCGTCGTGCGCTGATAATTTGCAGAGCAATGAGACGAGACTAGCAGGTGAAGTAAATGCATGGATAGCGACGCGTTGTGAGGTCGGTCATTGATATGGGGTGGAAAATTGGCAATCTTCAGCCGGCTATTAATGGCACAAGAATTTCTACAAGCTACAGCGGTTGGCCTAACTTGCCATGCATGACACGACGAATTGACCCAAGATGACCTCTCTCTCTCTCACAAAAAATAATAGTGCGGCTCGGCCATGGTAGCAGAGAGGGAAAGATAGGTGGGGCTCGGCTTGGCCTCGTGCTCTTCCTCGGTCACTCTGTTAGCTTCGGAAGCGCAAACAAATAATCACAGAAAATAAATAAATTCAAATGAGCTCTAGAGACGAAGAAAATGATATGGATGGGTAGAACATGATTTTAGATGAATTTAAGAAAAAGAATCAGTCGGATCAAAGTTCGTATGAGAGAGATATTGATTTTACAAGTTAGTTGCTAATTAATTTCGAAAATTAAAAGGGATTAATTAGGTTATGGCTTGGTCTCCTGTGACTTGCTCATGGTCTGTATTGGTGTTGCCTTGGTCTTTAGTCTTTACGTGACCATTGGGCTGGTCCAGCAGAAGAAGACTTGAGTGAGTCCTTGGCGTTTCAACTGGGCTGGTCAAGGGAGGTGGTTAGTCCATGGTCTTCCCGTAAAGGTGGTGTGCTGGTTCATTTATGCCAGTCAAGTCCTATGCCTTGGCGGATACGGTGGGTTGCTAGCTGACCGGCTTACGTACAGTGAACGTGCGTGTCCTTGGACACGGTAGGTGCGGCTGCAGTACCATAATTAGCGAGACAACGGCCATGGCAGCGGGGAATCGACGTAGTGCGAATGCGTCGTCGAGGCGACGACCCGACCAGCGGAGCCGAGCTCCACGAGCACGCAGGAACAGCAGCAGCAGCAGCGAGCTGGCCAGGCCACGACGTGGAGAGGAAAGGAAGAGGAGGGAGAGCAGTGCAGCACCCCAGCAGGAAGTAGGACGAGGCAGGGGCAGAAGCAGCTCAGCAGGCGAACACGTTCAGCTGACCAAGTAGCTGAGGCCATGTGGACGAATTTTAAAACATGTATAACTAATCTAACTCGATCCTGCTTGCACTGTCTAAACCACTACAAAGATGATACATGGAACTATCGTTAGGAGCAAGAACATGGCACAAAGCTTATCCACATCTTCAAGAATTAATTCATAAATTTTAACTTTTATTTAACAGTTTTATTAAGCATTTTAAATCATAAGAAATTCTCATCGCACTTCATCACATGCATTTACATAGAAACATGATGCTCATGATATGATTTAGTGAGTTGGTTTAGCGTGTAATATCGAGGGTGTTACAGCTCTACCCCCATAAACAAAATCTCGTCCCGAGATTTCATGTGCCTAGTGTGGGAAAAGGATAGGAAATAAATTTTAATCGAGACAATTACCTTGATGAATTAGGAAGAAGATGAGGATAATGCTTTGAGATATAACTCTCTTGTTCCCAAGTTGCTTCATCTTCTGAGTGATTTTGCCACTGAACTTTATAAAATTTCACGACGCTGTTTCTAGTCACTCTTTCTTTTTCATCCAAGATTTTTATAGGATGCTCAATATAAGAGAGATCAGGTTGGAGAGGAAGGCCTTCAATTTCCACTGCTTCCTCGGAAACTCGCAGACACTTTTTCAACTGAGAAACATGAAAGACATTTTGGACCGCTGACAAAATATCTGGAAGCTGGAGACGATAGGCAACTGAACCACACCGCTCCAAAATTCTATAAGGTCCAACATAGCGAGGAGCTAATTTTCCATGCACTCCAAAACGGTGAACCTCTCATCGGAGATACCTTGAGATACACATGATCACCAACTTCAAAATGTAAGGGCCTTCTTCTTTTGTCTGCATACGTTTTCTGACGGCTCTGGGCAGTTTTCAAGTGAGCTCGGATAACACTAACTTGATCTCTAGCATCCTTGATAAAATCAGGACCAAAATATCCACGGTCTCCTACTTTAACCCAGTTGAGTGGTGTTCTACATTTCTTGCCATATAAAGCTTCAAATGGTGCCATGCGAATGCTTTCTTGGTAGCTGTTGTTATATGAAAACTCAGCTAATTTTAAGCAATCATCCTATTTTTCCAGGAAGGAAATAGCACAAGCTCTCAACATGTCCTCGAGTACTTGGTTGACCCTTTCTGTTTGACCATCAGATTGTGGATGATAAGCTGAACTTCTAAGAAGTGTAGTACCAAGGCACTCCTGTAACTGGTCCTGAAGCGAGATATAAAAACTGACCCTCTATCAGAAACAATTGTAAGAGGTACTCCATGCAAGGTCACAATCTGATCAAAATACAACTTGCCACATTGTGTGGCTGAAAACTTTGTATGTACCAAAACAAAATGAGTAGACTTGGTGAGGCGATCCACAATAACCCAAATAGAATCATGCCCTTTTGTTGTGCGAGGTAAACCCACGATAAAATCCATAGAAATATCCTCCCATTTCCAAACAGGGATAGGCCAGCAAGGGCTGCAAATATTGATTCTTCCACAAGTGCCACATTCAGCGACATATTTAGTGATGTCCTACTTCATTTTAGACCACCAATACAAGTGACGCAAATATGATACATCTTGTTGCTTCCAGGGTGGATGGACAGCTTGGAGTTGTGAGCTTCATCCAATATTTTTCTTCTAAGCTCAATATTTGCAGGAACCACCAACCGATTCTTATACTTCAGTGCACCTTGCTCATCAATGCTGAAATGAGGACCACGCCCTTCAGCCATCAACTTCTTGATATGAGGAATCTCTGTGGTATCTAGCCTTTGCTCCAAAATAATTTGCTCTAATAAATCTGAGGTTAGAGCAATATGTGCTAAAACTTCAGAATGGGAAAAAGGCAAAGACTCTTCATCAGCCTGATGTGACTTCCGACTCAAAGCATCAGCTACCACATTAGCTTTTCCAGGATGATAATGAAATTTCAAATTGTAATCCTTGATCAACTCAAGCCACCTTCTTTGCCTCAAATTCAAATCAGGTTGAGTAAAAATATATTTGAGGCTCTTGTGGTCCATATAGATATGCACTTTAGTTCCCAACAAATAATGCCTTCAAATTTTTAGAGCGTGCACAACTGTAGCTAGCTCTAAATCAAGAGTGGGATAATTATGCTCGTGCTTTTTCAGCTGGCGTGAAGCATAAGCTATCACATGCTCCTCTTGCATAATCACGCATCCCAGCCCTATCCTAGAGGCATCACATGCCGAATAGGAGCAGTAGTGAGATAATTCTTCAGAGCTTGAAAAGCTTCTTCACATGCCGGACTCCATACAAACTTGACATCTTTCTGAAGCAACTTGGTCATGAATTGAGCTATCTTGGAGAAACCTGGAATGAAATAGCGATAATAACCAGTAATACCAAGGAACTAACAGATCTGATGCACAGACTTGGGAGACTTCCAATTTAACACTTCCTGAACCTTGCTAGGATCCACCAAAATACCTCTAGGGGACATGCCCCAAAAATTGCACTCGGTCTAGCCAAAACTCACACTTGCTAAACTTAGCATACAACTGATGTTTGCGCAGTCGAGTCAGGACTATGCGAAGATGTTGTGCATGCTCTTCCTTTTTCTTGGAATATATCAAAATATCATTAATAAACACCACCATAAACTTGTCCAGCTCCAGCATGAAAACTGAATTCATGAGATACATGAAGAATGTAGGAGCATTGTTAAGGCCAAAAGACATGACTAGGTACTCATACAATCCATATCTAGTCAAGAAAGTTGTCTTTGGTATATCTTGTGGCCGGATTCTTATTTGGTGATACCCTGAACGAAGATCAATTTTTGAGAACACCATTGCACCAGCCAATTGATCAAACAGAGTATTGATGCAAGGCAAAGGATACTTGTTCTTAATGGTTACCGCATTGAGAGGGCGATAATCCACACACATCCATAGAGTACCATCTTTCTTCTTCACAAAAATTACTAGACAACCCCACTCTGAAGAACTATGATGGATAAATCCTTTCTCCAATAATTCTCCCAACTGTTTCTTTATTTCAGCCAGTTCTTTTGGAGCCATGTGGTAAGGATTCTGCGAAATTGGAGCAGTTCCAGGCTCTAACTCAATGGTAAACTCAACCACCCTATTTGGTGGTAACCCAGGTAAATCCTTAGGAAAACATCAGGAAACTCACAGACCACAGGAATAGAGGCGAGGTTAGGGGAAGCTTCAGCATGGACAACAAGTGGTAAGGCAGGATCTGAAGTCATAAGGAGAGACATCCTATTCTCAGAAGAAGGAAGCCTCAACTCGACAACCCTCTGCTTGAGGTTCAAAACTACCCCATATGTTCTTAACCAGTTCATCCCCAGAATTGCATCTATGCCCTTGCCCAGGCAACAGCATGAACTGGAGATAATATGAGTGTGTAGCTAGCACTAATTTAACTGTGTCTGTCCAAGTCTTAATACACAACTGTGCACCCCGGGACTTGATTCTATAGGCAATAGAAATAGCCATAGTAGCTATATTGTGCCTTTGTGCAAATCCCATGCTCATAAATGAATGTGATGCACCAGAATCAAACAATACATAAGCTATGTGGGAGTTGATGGTGAACATATTGGCCATCATAGGCTCTCCCTGAGGAATCTCCATAGCATCAGTGTAGTTCACCTGTCCAGAACGGCTGACTGGCACCTTCTTCTTGATAGTGGTCGTCTTGATCAGTCGGGAATTAGCTGACTACTATGAAGGCTGAACAAACTAGTTCTGAGGACACTCTCGAGCAAAATGGCCTTCCTTGCCACACTTGAAGCATCTACCAATCCTATTGCCTGGCACCTGACGAGGTGGAAACTGTTGTCCCTGTGGCTGCGGCACCTACTGAGTAGGTGCACTGTACTGAGTGGGTGGTGCCTTGTGAGTCTGCTGATACTGACAAGATGGCTGCCCTCCTGGAGAGTGATAGGGCATCTGCCTCACCACCTGTACCTTCTGAGCATGAGGGTGGCCAGAAGAGCTAGTGATCACCCTCTTGCGCTTCCATTCAGCCTGAGCATCATGCCCTAGCCCTTCTATTGCAATTGCAGCATTCATCATCTCAGCAAAAGTCTGATAACCCCCAGTAAACAATTCCTTCTGTAGAATGAAAGAGAGACCATGGTAGAATCTGTCCCTCTTCTTTTCATCAGTATCCACATGATGGACAGCATACTGTGCAAGATGGTTGAATCTGTTCACATACTCCATCACAGACATGTTCCTCATCTTCAGATCTAGAAACTCAGACAACTTTCGGTTCAGTAGACCAGCTGGAATATAGTGCTGACGGAAAGCTGTGGTGAACTCCTGCCAAGTCACACGGTGGTCCACATGCTGCATGGCATTGAAAGTGTCCCACCAAGCACTAGCAGACCCTAGAAAGCTGTTGTGCGGCAAAGCGCACCTTCTGCTCATCAGTCACATTGAGCAGCTGAAACTTCTGCTCCAGGATACGAAGCCAATGCTCAGTGTCCAGAGGCTCTGCGGTCTTCATGAATGTGGGCGGGTGTGTCCCTAAGAAGTCCTGGTAGGAACAGGGCCTCTCGAGATCACGAGCACCACCCCCGTTCCCACCATTGCCACCGTGGCCCACACGAGCGAGGCCGCCAACAACCTGTGCCAGCATCTCCATGGCACGGGCTGACCCACGACGAGCAGCTAGCAACTCGGCCATCATCTCAGCAGGAGTCATCAGAGGTGGTGGCGGAGGAGGAGCATCAAGTGGTGGCGCTCCATGGCTATCTCCATTGGCATTGTTACCACCGTTGCCATGATTATTCTCGCCATGACCTTCCTGGTCACGGGCTGCCCCGGCACTAGTCCTCCCACATCCAGACCTCAGGTTCATCTGAAAACAGATAAGAACCAACCATTAGGGAGCCCTCAGATTAGGAACAAGAGACTTAGAGACAAGATAAAGCTCGATAGATCAAGATTGTTCATTAAGAGTGAAGCATTTCTTTTTATTTATCATTATATTAGATACCCACTAAAATTATACGTGAAGGGGGGTTAGCTTAAACCAGATCCTTTTTTTTCATGATGCACGTATCGACCTAATTGTTCACTCAGGCCGAAATATAGCGGCATTCCTAGAAACTTTGGCACATCGTACACTCACTTCCCGTATGCTATACGATTTCTTGCGCAACGTATGTTAGTGTAACTGCAGAAAATTGGTTAGATAAAACCAGTGCCACTATCCTAGATAAACCATATTATCAGGGCTCATACATATTTACACGAGTTGCCGCATCCTAATTTTCACAAACTTTTTGTCGTTCAAATTTTAAGCTTTTGAAAAAGGGTTCTTAAGCTCGTAGAGTCATTATTGATCGAGCTGATACCATTACGGCAGAACCGCCCGAAGTAATACACTTTCGAAGTACTTGTCTTCCTTTAAACACAAAGTACCTCCAAAGTGGACTATTTCAAATGATTCCGTCGAGCACACCCGAAGGAGAACTTGAAACAATCCACGTTTTACATCCTGGATCCAATAATGAGTACAAGCTTACAATACTTAGTTCATTTCATATAATACATAGTCTTGAAAATTATTTATTACAATACCAGTTCAGCTTGCGATAATTAAACAGCGAAAATAAAATAAACATCTAGCGAGAACGATACAAGGATTCCGCCTGTGCCCACCAGATGAATCCTCCACACAAGAGATACTCCTCAAGCTACACCTACAACAGGGGTAGAATAAACCCTAAGTACACAATGTACTTGCAAGACTTACCCGACTGGGAATATATATTTCCCGACTATCAAGGATATGATAGGCTTTATGGCTTGCTAGTTTATTTATTTGCAGAAAAGCATTACTAAAATATATATCCTGATATTTATATAATTAGCTGACTTTTAAGTTTATTATCCAACCATTTTATGTAAGCTCATGTTCTACTTTCCAAGCAAGAGTTGAGCAATCAGAACTCTCTTATTCCCATGTTTCATGTTCCACTTCTTACTACGGTGCTAGGCCATAGCCAAGTCATTACCATATTACACGACGATTCACGAATCAATGTAGCCCAGCTGGGTACCCCAAAACACACGTCTCGCCTATGCCCTAGGCACAAGCAAGACTAACCTCTCGCTTTCCTGTCAAGGGCTCTAATTCCCCACCCCAAACTTGGACTCCAAGCCCCCATACTTGAGGCCCGGCCTCAATATGGTGCAAGGACCTCCAACCTTTCCCCGCCTCCATTCAATCGAGGTGGAAAGAGAGGAAAACCAAGACATGAAAGAGACAGGTCTTCCCGCTCCTATGCGCAAGTATGTGATCAAGATAATAAGTCTGTGACTCGACTATAGGGTTATAAGGGTGCTACGCTAGCCAGAAAATAAAACTTTTCTACCTCATAAATTAGGATCTACTGCTAGTTACAGGTTATAGGATTACCATTAGACGCACAGGTGCAGCGGAAGATGACTCGATGTAGTTGTACGTGTCGCAGCAGGCAGTGCAGTTGCGTGGTCGTCCCACACGTCAACCGCCTCGCGTGGTTCGTCCCAGTGCTCTAGATGCAGCACCTCCGAGGAATCCCATACGTGCAGGGAAGAAACGATGCGCCTCCGGACTACTAGGTCCGCGAGGAGCAGAAGGCGCGAGCGTGGGGAGGACGATGGCGGCTGTTAAAGGCGTGTAACCACTCTGGTCGCGCCCCTTCCCCTTGCTTATATAGGCGTCCCCAATGAGCTCACGAGTTGGACGCCCATTAGTAACCCTAAGCCTTGTCTAATTCGGGTCCAACCCGAATTAGGCTTCCAGCCCCTTAAGCGTGCGACCCTATGGGTTCACGCACACATTGACAAGGGCCGAGTACTTCTACTCGCCCAATAGTTGACAGCGGCCTCTAGCAAGGCGTGACAACTCCTATGTGCACGCAAAGATCATATCAGACATGTCGGTGTTAGGAACCCGGGGGCGTCCTAAGCCGACGAGTAATCGTGTGCGTGTGTAACCCGTCCGGATGGGTGATGCAAGAAGAACACAGCGATTTATCCTGGTTCGGGCAAAGATGGCCCTACGTCCAGCGGGGGGAGAAGATTTGTATTATCTTGCACCTAAGTGCTCGTACAGGGGCGGATACAAGCGAAGATGAGGATTCGAGGGGGGTCGAGTACAGAGCGAAGGAGTTATTCGAAGTCTAGGAGTCTGCCTAGGCGTATGTTCGGTTGTCGTGAGATCGTTGTCTGGAGTCGTTCTCCTCTGAGTTGTCTCTATTGGGTCTCCTGGCGTCCCCTTTTATAGGCCAAGGGGAGGCACAGGGGTACAGA
>CM041633.1:28998004-29009841 GCA_023333625.1 Bothriochloa decipiens
TGTGGATAAGATGGGACTTGATGCTCGAGCGCTTTCTCAGATCCTAAGAGCAAGAAGGACAAAGGACATCATCGATAAAGAAAACGCACCACGAGTTCCATAATTTCGAAGGACGCTTACCCCGAGGCGCTGGTGGAGGTTGTTGCTGACAAGACCAAACATCGCCTTCAATGAGCTCTGAAGGCAAGATCGCTCCTCTTCGATGGCCCTCCAGCACTCGAGCTCGGCGGGGTCATCCACCTCCCGCGAGGGGGCGTCGTGACTCGTGGGGTCGCGGACGCGGATAGGCTCCGAGCCCCATCCCGAAGTCTCCGCCTCGGAGTACCGTCGTGCCGCCTCGGCTCCGGCACCCTCCGCATCGACGGCTGCCCCCGCCGCAGGACGATGTTCGGGAACCGCAGGGGGAGACGGACCCTCCCGCGGTACGAGAGCCAGCAAACCGGCCTGCGTCTCCTCCTGCTCGACAAAAGGACCCGCCGGGGCAGGCACGGCGACACTTGCCTCCCCGCCTGACGGGGCCGCCTCGGCGCCCTCGGACTCGATGACCCCCGACCTCGGTGGCGACAGGGGGGCGCATCCTTCCCTCCGTCGACAGAGGCCTCGCCCCCCTCGGCCTCAAGGACGATGGGCGCCGCCTGCGAAAACCCCGGCCGTGAGTCGTCCGAGGGGCGCTCCGGCATGCTGCCCGGCGCGTCGATGGCCATCTCGGCTCGGGGGCTCGACGCCACAACCACCGCAGGCTCGATGGCCGCTTTGCCGATAACCCCCTCGACACCCCGGGCCAACGCCGCACGTGCGGCCTTGACCCAAGCGACGACCCCCTCGTTCGAAATCAACGGGGGAGTCGAGGCGACGCTCGTCGCCGAAAGAACCGGGCCCATGGCGGGACCCACCGCGACCGCCGTCGCCTCTGTCGCAGCCCCCGTCCGAAGGCGCTTGGCCGGAGCGGGCCCCGCTGGTGTCCGCCCGCGCTTGATCCTATGAGGAAAATTAGACGCGTGGAATCGAGACGCGAAATATAAAACTGCCCAGGAATAAAGAACTTACCCCACTGGGAACCTTCCTGGTGTTCGTGAGGCCCCCGTCGACGGCCGCGTCCCGGCACCCAGAAGGCTCGAAGTCGCTGTCGGCGGCGTCACGCCATGAGGGCCCGCAGCCCCACGAGCAGAGGCCGCCGCCGATGCGGCCAAGGCCAGCGCCACCGTCCCGGCTTCGAGGGCCAAGTGACTTTCACGGGGCCCCTCCGTGGACCCCTCAGAACCAGCGGCGCCCTGCGTCGAAGGGGCATCAGCCGCGACCCTCCGGGTCGAGAGATGCTCCTCCTCTCCGCTCCACTCCTCCCCCGATTCCTCAGAGGGGGACCTTTCGACGGGCCTCGCCTCTTGTCTCTACTTAGCCGAGCGCTGCTCGCCCGCAGAGAGATCGAGGCTAGGCATCCGCCTCTTCTTGCTCTCCTCCTCCTTCGTCCTCTTTGCCGACGAGGCACCGCGAAGCCCCGTCGGACGAACCTCGAGATCTTCCCTAACGGGGGGCAGCGACAACTCGTAGTCGAGCTCCCCCTACACGCGAAGCCCAAAAAATGTAAGGTGAAAAGAAACAAAAAGAAGGGCTCGACGAAGCAATAACTCACCAGTTCGGGGTAACCGGGATTCGGTCGCATCGGGATGCGATTGACGTCCTGCGCCGTGAAGGGGCCCGACACCGTGCCTCGAACCCTCTTGGCGACGCTCTCCGGCGTAATAGCCCCGGCAACCATGCGGCTCCCCCTGAGTTCCGCTCCAACGAACATCTGACTCATGCGAAGCGAACGCCACATCAGGGGGAGCACCCGTCAATGGTGGAAGGCTGAGACAACAACCCTGGCAGTTAACCCCTGCCCTCGAAGGGTCGCCAGGGCGTCGAGGAGGTCTTCGAGCCTCCCTTGGTGGTCTCGCACTGGGGCGCCCCAGTTGTGGAGACGCGACTCGATGACGCGCCCCGTGTACTGAGGTAGCAGCCCCTCATCGTTCCTGATGTAGAACCACTTCGAGGGCCAAGGGCCGTGGCTCGAAGTCAGGCCAATGGGGATGAAGTCGTCGGCCTTCCTCACGATGAAGTTGCAGCATCCAGCCCGCACCAGTCTCCGCACCCCCGCCGACGCGCTCTTGGAGAAGTACTCTGCCCGAAAGAGGTGGAGCCAGAGCTCCCAGTGCGCCTCCACCCCGAGGTAACCCTCGCAGACTGCGGTGAAGATGGCGGCGTAGGAGATCGCGTTGGAGGAAAGATGCTGAAGCTCGATCCCGTAGTGGTGAGTGAGAGCGCGCATGAACCGGCTCGGCGGGGCGCCGAAGCCCAGCCGGTGGAACTTGACGAAGCTGACCACGTAGCCCTCCGGTGGGTTCGGCTCGTGGTCCTCCTTCGGCAGAACGAGCCACTCGGGCTCATCCCTATTGGTGATGGGGCGAAGAAGCCCCTCCGCCACCAACCCCTCCAGCTCCTTCCTCGTCACTTCCGAGGGAACCCACGCCGCGGGCTGAAGAATCTCCGACGGCGCCATGGCATGGGCACGGAGCTCTTCGCTGGACGGGCGGCCCGGAAGATTTCCTATCTCCGCAGGGAGGTGAACGCAAGGAAGGAAAGCGCAGGGAGGCGGGCGCAAGGAAAACGAACAACCGCAGGAAGGCGAACGCGAAAACGGCAGGAAAGCAAGTGAAGAGCAACGCTATGAAGGGTGCCTCCTTTTATTGTGGCAGAAGACTGACGGACGGTCAACGCTTAACCGACCAGTAAGTCCCCGCATTAAATGCACCCAAAGCACTCTCCTCTCGATTCCTGTGCGTCATGGACAGGGCCGTTTCGCATTCACCCCTTCGACTCCCGTCGACCATGGACACACGTCAAGCGTCCGTGAATCAGGCGTCAGGCTGGCCCCACCACGACCGCACCGTTCCGACTCCCGTGATATTACGGCCACGTCGTTTCGAATCTTTTCTTGAAAAACGAGAACTGACAATTATCCTCCTCGAAATACGCTTCAAGTACAGGACTCACCCACTACCGCGCCGCTCCGGCTTCTGCGCAAAAAGGCACGCGTGATGGACAAGAGGAGTTATCCACAGACGGATCTTCCCACGACACGGGATGCGGGCCGAGGCCCTCGAAATCTCCAGGGAGCGAAGGCTGGCCCTCGGAAAGGGTTCGACAGCCGCCCTCGAGTACCGGAGTTAGGGGTGTCCGAGGGGGGCCGACGCGAGTCCCTTGCTCGAGAAACGAATTCTCGAGGCCCCCTCGGACACATTCAAGGCAAAACTAAGGGACCACGACGGAATCCCCTCGAGGGGAGGCATCGAGCCACCAGACCCGATCGAAAGGGTCTGGCATCCATGGGACCCACTGTTTTGCTCGAATAAGAGCGCCTCAGGGCCACTAGTCGACCCCTATCAAATGGGGCACATGCTCTTACTTGAATTTCCTGATAGTAGCTCACCTGAGACGTTGATGCTCACTCGAGCATGGGTAGCACAACGCTTCTCCCCCCTCTACCCGATCGAAAGGGTTCGTGAGGGTCGAACGAAAAAGACGAGTTCGCACCTGACCGGCTTCGAACGGGAGAAGCTAAGGAGCGGGCTCGCAACCGGGTGGCCTCGACGAAAGAGGGTCCAACCACCCGGGGGCTCGATCATTCAAGTACGCATCGACCAAACGCAAAATAAAAAAGACCTCGGGCGAATATTCTACTCACCCGAGGCCTCGGGGGCTACACCCGAAGGGTGCGCTCGCGCGCACCCTTCGGAAAACGACCAACACTCCGAGTCCATTTGATTGAGGCTCCGCGTAAGTATCAACACTTACACGAAGCCTCGGGGGCTACTGTCGGTTACCGAGAGTAGGGATACCCTAAACCTTCTTTGTTTTTGGTTGGACCCCGAGCTTGCCCTCAGATTAATCTCACGCGACCGGGCCGTAACCCCTCGACCCACCGGGCCCATCGGCAAATACACACTGGGCCGGCCCACAACAGAGTACAGCCGCAACCCTCGATAAATCACTGGCGTCACCGTCTGACCCTCGAGACACGCTGACGTCACCGGCTGATGATCGCTCGAGATGGGAGGATCCCGTGTCAAGTGTCGAGGCCCCCGACGGGACGGGCGTCTCGATACTTCGAGGGTCGAGCCCTCCCTCGATCGACCAACTCCCTTTGCGTCCGGTAGCGCATTTAATACAAAACTACCTAAACTCGTCAAATCGTATGGCCACAATGTTCGCACAGTGGTCCGTACGACGGTCGAATCCCGCTTTACTGCCCATACTGAGGACGTGCATCGGTCTGCACGGCACTATTACGCCATACCCAGCGCTGTTAGACAGCTCGAGGCCCCCTTTGACACGCTACACGACAAACGACCGACGTCGGAATCCCTCGATTCGATCTTATCCGCTCAACCACTACGCTCGAGGCTACCCCTCGACGGGGCCTCGAGTACGCATTGACGCCCTCCGGTCAACCTTCATCGACTTCGAAAGCTGCGCCAACAACTCCCGATACGACCCCAACAGGAACTCGCACGTCCTCTACAGGGATCACGCCTTTCGCCGGTCAGCAACCATGACTCCGAAGGACGGTTGTCAACTCCGAGCCATGCCGCTACAGAACGAGCCATGCTCAGCGCACGTCTCTACAGAGGCCTCGAGTTGACCACCACGACCCACGACGTCACCACCACGTCATCGAGCCAGGACGTCTGTACCCCTGTGCCTCCCCTTGGCCTATAAAAGGGGACGCCAGGAGACCCAATAGAGACAACTCAGAGGAGAACGACTCCAGACAACGATCTCACGACAACCGAACATACGCCTAGGCAGACTCCTAGACTTCGAATAACTCCTTCGCTCTGTACTCGACCCCCCTCGAATCCTCTTCTTCGCTTGTATCCGCCCCTGTACGAGCACTTAGGTGCAAGATAATACAAATCTTCTCCCCCCGCTGGACGTAGGGCCATCTTTGCCCGAACCAGGATAAATCGCTGTGTTCTTCTTGCATCACCCATCCGGACGGGTTACACACGCACACGATTACTCGTCGGCTTAGGACGCCCCCGGGTTCCTAACGCTGACAGTTGGCGCGCCAGGTAGGGGCGCTGTGTGTCAAACCGCTTCGTCCGGATGGCGGACCTCGTACCATCACTCCCTTTCGGCTCGGTGATCTGGTTTGGGAGGCTGGAGTTCATGTTGCTCAGCACGAGCCATGACATGGTCCTGCTCTCAATCGGGCACCCGAGTGGGGGCGCTTCAGGGACTCCACGAGGAGCCCTGCGTCGTCCTCATCATCACGCTTCCCAATCAAGGAGGAGACGCGGATCGCAGGGCGGGCGGTGCCGCCGTGCGACCACGGTCGTCACATCATCTTCGTCTTCGATGGATGACTTGAGCTCTCTAGCCCGGAGGCTCCCGCGACTACGCGTAAGGCCCGACGTGGGGCAGCGCTCGCCAGGGTCGCACGCCTCTCCCCAGGCGAACCCTCCCTTCACGTCTACGGCTCTCTTGCCCCATGGACAGTTTGCCACCCGACCGGCACTGCCATTTGGGCTCGGCGATGCCGCTTCGACGCACTCCACTATCGTGCGCTCCGGTTTCGGGGCGGACAGGGAACGGACCGGCCCCCCCTCGCGCGCAGCAGCGCGCCGGGAGTTACCGGTGCTGGCCCCCGAACGCCCGATTAACCCTCGCCCACGCGGCGCTTGCCCTCGCGCGCTTCGAAGGTGGCTGGAAGTGGAACAATTTGGGCGGACCATCGTGCCTTGCCTGCTCTACTCCGACTCCGACTACGACTCCAGCTACTACGACCCCACGCGAGTGTTTCCACGTCGACATAGTCACCGCGTCGGACGACGACGACTACGACGCCGGTCCCGCAGAGGCGTCCACACCACCGGTCGCAACAGGTGGGCCCCTCCTCCTGGTGGGACAGGAGGAAGGACCCCCTGCCGTGATCAACGATCCGGCCGATTCGCAGGACGCTCGCGTCGCCCAGCTCGCGCAGCTCCGGGAGCTTTGAGCCAAGCTCGATGAAGACAAAGAGTGACTGCGTCAGCTCGAGCGTGCCCTCGAGCAAGACAATCAGAACCCCCCACGCGGAGGAGCTCGGGCTCGAGCGCGGCAAGTGCAGCGGCAGATTGTGGGCGCGGATACGGTTGCACGTCCCGCATTCAATCGAGCCAGCCAGAATGTTGTCGCAGCAACCATGCTCCTTCGCAACATGCCGGCCCCCTCGAATCCCGAAGCCCAGCGAGTCCAACAGGAGATCAAGGGCCTTCTCGAGGTGGCCGCAATTCAGCAGGCCGAAAGCTCTACCTCGAGGCGTCGAGGTGCGGCCTCGGGGCAACACCACGAACCCTCGCGGCATGAGAGACAGGCTTCGACCCAGCCGGTAGACTCCCCCCGCTCGAAGGGGGCGGTCCCGGACCACCATCGCGTTCGCGACAATCGCGAGCCCCGCGATGCGCGTCACGACATCAACGAACACCACAGACACAAGTGCGGTGACACCGAGGCGCGAGGCTACAGCGCTCATCGGGGCGGACGCTATGACAGCGACGAGGACCGACGTCGATCCCCGGATCTGCCGGGACCTCGAGTCTTCACCCGTGCGATTCGCAGCACGCCGCTGCCTAGCCCCTTCAGACCCCCGACAAGTCTCGTCAAATACGACGGCGAGAAAAAGCCTGAACTCTGGCTTGCCGACTTCAAATTGGCGTGCCAGCATGGCGGGGCCCGCGATGACAGTGCCATCATTCGACAACTCCCACTCTTTCTCTCCGACACCGCACGACGGTGGCTCGAGGAGCTTCCCCCTAACCAAATCTGTGACTGGTCCGACCTGGTCAGGGTTTTCGAGGGAAACTTCAAGGGCACCTATGTGCGTTTGGGCAACAGGTGGGAACTCCGAGGCTGCAAACAGAAGCCCGGGGAATCTCTCCGTGACTTCACTCGACGTTTTTCCAAGCAGCGCACCGAGCTTCCCCACGTCACCGATGAAGAGGTGGTCCTGGCTTTCATAGCCGGGACCACCTGCAAGGAACTGGTCCGGGAGCTCGGGCGCACCCCTCCAAAGACCGCCGACGAATTGATGGACATCGTGGCCAACTTTGCCACCGGAGAAGAGGCCGTCGGTGCCTTCTTCGACGGTAGCAAAGGCCAGACGCCGGCCAAAGCGGCCAACCCCGAGGGTTCGAACCAGGGCGGCAAGAAAGGGGGCAAGAAGAAGAAGAAGAACCCGCGAGGCAAGCGCGAAGACGCCCCCGACGATGACCTCGTGGCGGCTGTCGAGCGCAAGAAGCCCCGAGGCCCTCCCGAAAAGGGTCTCTTCGACGAGATGCTCAAGAAACCGTGCCCGTATCACAAGGGCCAGGCCAACCACACCCTCGAAAATTGCCGGATGATCAAAAGGCATTTCGGGGGTATGGTTCGAGGGAAGGAAGAGGAAAAGGGGGAGCCCGACGACAAGAATGACGACAAGAATGATGGGTTCCCCGAGGTTCAGGACTGCTTCATGATCTATGGGGGACCTACCGCCCGGCTCACACCTCGACAGCGCAAGAGGGAGCATCGGGAGGTATTTTCCACTCAAGTGGCCACCCCTCGATTCTTTGACTGGTCCGAGACGGCTATCACGTTCGACCGTGATGACCATCCGAACCACATCCCGAACCTAGGGCTCTACCCGCTTGTTGTCGACCCTGTCATCGTCAACACTCGCTTCTCCAAAGTCTTGATGGACGGAGGCAGCAGCCTCAACATCATCTACTCCGAGACCCTCGACCTCCTCGGAATCCCAAGGAAAAAGCTGAAGCTCAGCGCTGGGGGCTTCCACGGTGTTGTGCCAGGCAAGAAGGCTATTCCCATCGGGTGCATCGACTTACCGGTGTATTTCGGTACTCCCTCGAACTTCCGAAAGGAGACCCTCACGTTCGAGGTAGTCCCGTTCTGAGGCACATACCATGCGAGTATTGGGCGACCGGGCTATGCCAAGTTCATGGCAGTTCCCAACTACACCTACCTCAAGCTCAAGATGCCGGGCCCCAACGGCGTCATCACCGTCGGCCCCTCCTTCGAGCACGCATACGACTGCGACGTCGAATGCGTCGAACACGCGGAAGCCCTCGAGGAGACGGCAATGCTTGCAGCCGCTCTCGAGGCCCTCGCCGACAAGATCCCCGAACCCAAGCGACATGCCGGCAGCTTCGAGCCTGCCGAGGACACGAAGAAGATCACCCTCCACCCGAGTTGCTCCGAGGGGAAGGTGCTGCTCATCAGCGCCTCCCTCGACCCCAAATAGGAAGCAGTGCTCATCGACTTTCTCCGCGTGAACACCGACATGTTTGCATGGAGTCCCTCAGATATGCCAGGCATACCGAGGGAAGTCGCCGAGCACGCCTTGGAGATCCGCCCCGGGTCTAAGCCGGTGAAGCAACGCCTGTGCTGCTTCGACGAGGAGAAGCGCAGGATCATCGGGGAAGAAGTCAACAAGCTCTTGGTGGCCGGATTTATCAAGGAGGTCCACCATCCCGAGTGGTTAGCTAACCCTGTAATAGTCAAAAAGAAAAATGGGAAATATAGGATGTGTGTAGATTACACCGGCTTGAATAAAGCATGTCCTAAAGTCCCATTCCCTTTGCCACGCATCGATCAAATCGTTGACTCGACGGTGGGATGCGAGACCCTCTCCTTTCTTGACACCTATTTTGGCTACCATCAGATCCGGATGAAGGAGTCCGACCAGCTCGCGACTTCCTTTATCACCCCTTTCGGCATGTACTGCTATATTACTATGCCCTTCGGCCTTCGAAACGCCGGGGCAACGTACCAGCGGTGCATGCTCCACGTTTTTGGAGAACACATCGGCTCGACGGTCGAGGCCTATGTGGACGACATCGTGGTGAAGACCAAAAAAGTCGAGGGCCTCGTCTCTGACCTCGATGCCACGTTCAAATGCCTCCGGGCGAAGAGCATCAAGCTGAACCCCGAGAAGTGTGTCTTCGGCGTCCCCCGAGGCATGCTCTTAGGGTACATAGTCTCTCAGCGCGGAATCGAGGCCAACCCAGAGAAGATCTCGGCGATCATCAAGATGGGTCCCATTCGAGACCTCAAAGGCGTTCAGAGGGTCACAGGATGCCTGGCGGCCCTGAGCCGCTTTATCTCCCATCTCGGGGAAAAGGCGTTGCCCCTCTACCGCCTTTTGAAGAAATCGGAGCACTTCGAATGGACCCTCGAAGCTGAGGAGGCCCTCTCAAAACTCAAGTCTATGCTAGCCTCGCCCCCTATCCTCGTACCTCCTCATCCAGCCGAGCCCCTCCTCCTCTATGTCGCCGCAACCACCCAGGTGGTCAGTGCAGCCATAGTGGTCGAGAGGGCAGAAGAAGGGCACACCCTGCCAGTTCAAAGGCCAGTCTACTTTGTCAGCGAAGTGCTCTCGGAGACTAAGGCCCGCTACCATCAGATTCAGAAGCTGTTGTACGCTCTAATCCTTACACGGCGAAAACTCCAACATTACTTCCAAAGCCACCCGATAACCGTGGTCTCGTCCTTTCCCCTCGGGGAGATAATCCAGAATCGGGAGGTCACAGGGAGAATCGCTAAGTGGGTAGTCGAGCTCATGGGCGAGACCCTCACTTTCGCACCACGAAAGGCCATTAAGTCGCAGGTGCTGGCAGATTTCGTGGCCGAATGGACCGACGCTCAACTACCGCCCGTACAAATCCAGGCCGAGCTATGGACCATGTACTTTGATGGGTCGATGACGAAAACAGGAGAGGGCGCGGGCCTGCTCTTCATCTCGCCCCTCATGCATTACGTGATTCGACTTCACTTCGCGGCGTCGAATAACGTCGCGGAGTACGAAGCCCTCGTGACCGGACTACGCATCGCCATCGAGCTTGGGGTTCGACGCCTCCAAGCTCGGGGCGACTCGCAGTTAGTCATCGATCAAGTCATGAAGGCATCGAGCTGCCGCGAACCTAAAATGGAAGCGTACTATCAAGAGGTCCGCAAACTGGAAGACAAATTCCACGGCCTCGAATTAACCCACATCACTCGACGCTATAACGAGGCCGCCGACGAGCTCGCAAAGATTGCGTCAACCCGAGGCACCGTGCCTCCCGACGTCTTCGTAAAAGATCTCTACAAGCCGTTAGTTGACTCCACGGGTGAACATGAACATCCGTCCAAGGGGATCGAGCCTCAACCAACCCCCGCCCTCTCGACCAGGGCCGTGGTCATGGACCTCGAGGTATCATCCCCTCGAGCAAGCGACGAGGCCGATTGGCGTAAGCCCTTCCTCGAGTACCTTACTCAAGGAGAGCTGCTGGACGACCAGAACAAGTCTCGACGCATTGCGCGAAGGGCCAAAACCTACGTCCTCTTCGGTCCTGACAAGGAGCTCTACCGACGGAGCCTGACCGGAGTTTTGCAGCGTTGCATCACCGTTGAGGAAGGCAAAAGGTTACTCAACGACCTACACTCGGGGGCTTGCGGTCATCATGCTGGACCCTCATCGGGAACGCTTTCCGACAAGGCTTTTACTGGCTGACCGCTGTCTCTGATGCCATCAGCCTCGTCCGACCATGTGAGGGGGATCGTTTGCAAAGCATACGCAGGGAGGTGCGTCTGCCTGGCATAGAATTGGCACCCCTCACATGGCCATTCGCCGTATGGGGGCTCGACCTCGTTGGTCCCCTCAAAAGGACAACTGGAGGCTTCACCTACCTGCTCGTTGCCATCGATAAGTTTACCAAGTGGATCGAGGCCCGGCCCATCGGGAATATCCGCTCCGAGCGGGTGGTCGAATTCTTCACCGACATCATCTATCGCTTCGGTGTCCCGAATGTCATCATCACTGACAACGGCACACAGTTCACTGGCAAGAAGTTTTTGGATTTCTACGATCACCATCACATTCGCGTGAACTGGTCCGCGGTTGCTCATCCTTGAACTAACGGCCAGGTCGAGCGCGCCAATGGCATGATTTTGCAGGGACTCAAGCCAAGAATCTTCAAATGCCTCAGCAAGCACGGAAAAAAATGGGCCACGGAGCTGCCATCGGTCCTATGGAGCTTAAGGACAACACCTAGTCGAGCCACGGGGTTCACCCCATTCTTCTTGGTCTATGGGTCCGAGGCCGTCCTCCCCACTGACCTCGAGTATGGTTCCCCTCGACTAAAGGCGTACAACGAGCAAACCAACGAAGAAGCCCTCGCAAACGCCGTCGACCAGGTCAAGGAGGCTCGAGACATGGCGCTGCTTCGCTCCGCAAGGTATCAGCAAAAACTTTGACGCTACCACGACAAGCACGTGCGCGCGAGGGACCTCCAAGTTGGAGACCTCGTCCTACGTCGACGACAGAGCAACAAAGGACGTCACAAGCTGACGCCGCCATGGGAAGGTCCATACGCCGTAGCTGAGGTGCTAAAGCCCGGGACGTACAAGCTCGCTAACGACAAAGGCGAAATCCTCACCAACGCATGGAACATCGACCAGCTACGTCGCTTCTATCCCTAGTCGATGCCTTCTCCTTACATTTTTGCATAACGAAATGCTTTCGATCACAAGCTTAATTTCCTTATACATGCAAGAGGTAGCCTCGACTCTGCTTCCTCAGAGTCGAACCTCCCTCAGGGGCTATAAAGGGGGAACCCCCCGAAGTCCCCAAAAAACTCGATTTTTCAAAACTCAAAAAGTCTATTTTCTCCCACGCACCTCGATACGTTCTAATACTTAGTAGAAAACCCCATGCGAATGTCCTAAGCATCAAGGGCTGTCGAGCCAGGAGACCACCTACGCCCCAGGGCTACGGTACCTCC
>CM041633.1:29009941-29028945 GCA_023333625.1 Bothriochloa decipiens
CCATCTCGAGCGATCATCAGCCGGTGACGTCAGCGTGTCTCGAGGGTCAGATGGTGACGCCAGTGATTTATCGAGGGTTGCGACTGTACTCTGTTGTGGGCCGGCCCAGTGTGTATTTGCCGATGGGCCTGGTGGGTCGAGGGGGTACGGCCCGGTCGCGTGAGATTAATCTGAGGGCAAGCTCGGGGTCCAACCGAAAACAAAGAAGGTTTAGGGTATCCCTACTCTCGGTAACCGACAAGACGAACCACTATGACCACATACAAGTTATTCCCTTTGCCACTCGATATATGGTTCAACTCGTGGGTTAACACTTAACCCAAGCACGGCCATGCATTTGTTGATCCAATTACTTGAGTGATCCAGTGATATCTCTCTCGCGTAGAGAGGGGCAAATTCCATCTTGATTGTCTATGTCTCATAGCATGCTTCCCGACCACCCGAAGACCACCTTTATAATTACCCAGTTACGGAGTAGCGTTTGATAGTCCCTAAGTAGGCCGTTTCACATCTTGAGTACATATCACAATCTTAGGTCTAGCGACATAACGTACATGACGTGAATAGAGACTTTCTCATGTCGGGTCAGTCCAGCCTATATGTCTCACATGTGCCCACATTATTAGTTTGACATCTCCATGTCTATGACTTGTGAAACAAACATAGCCGTCAACTAATACATGTGCTGGTCTAATATTCAAGTGTGTTCTCACAAGAACGCCGACAAGGGGTAACTTTAGAATAACCATTCAAGTAATTGAGTTCCACAAACAATTCACATAATTATCAATCAATACAAGTTGTCTATAATGGATATTCAATGAACACTTTATCAGTCATGGATACAATCGGAATATCATCATCTACATGATTAGCTCTAGGGCATATTTCCAACACCGACTACCATCCACAGCAATGGACGGTCCTTAACCGACATGGACAGGGAAAATAATGTAACCAAGCTAAGCCCCATGGCCGCGTGACTCAACTTGTTACACCCACCAGAACCCAACCATATCCCTGCCCGGTCACCAATTAAGTTTCCACCATTTATCATTAGAGTGAATATATCTTCACCTACTTTGTGAGTAACGACAGGTTACCCACGCTACCGATAAACCTAAGCATAGCAGCTATTCGAACCTGCACTAGTAGGACTCATAGGATAGATATATATATGCAAGTGGTTTCCATCAAATTCCTGCAACGTAAATGCACAACATATATATATTGAGTATAAAAAAATAAGGGTTATGCACCGGGGCTTGCCTTGGGCAGGCGGGGTGTCAGTAAGGTCGGTCGTCGGCCTGGTTCATCATCGGCACGAGGATCTCCTCCTCGTACATCTCGATCACCTCCTCGTAGTCCTGATCGACGACGGTGATGATCTCCTCCCACTCGTTCTCTATATGTATGCAATAATGATGATGCAACAATTTAATATTTAGGCAACGGCAACTCTTAAAATGAGAACGGTAAACTATACTGCTTAGCTAGCTCTAATGGCTAAGGTACTGAACTATGCATTACTTTGACAAAACAAGATATCATAGCATCACACGAAATAGCTTCAAAAACGGAATTCCTAAGCAATTTATTAAGCTTATAAATAGGACATCTTAACTACCTCGACTGATCGTAGCTCGGGAGAATCGATAGATGCAGTTTTCTCGGTAAGAAGGAACTAGATTTGGAGAGAAAGAAGACCAGCGATGGAGTGGAACGGCTCAGTGAGCTCAGCGCAAAGGGAGAGCTACCCCGCGGGTCCTTCTGTAGGCAGGCAAAGCGAAGGCGCGACAGCGACGCGTCGTGTGCTGATAATTTGCAGAGCAATGAGACGAGACTAGCAGATGAAGTAAATGCGTGGATAGCGACGCGTTGTGAGGTCGGTCATTGATATGGGGTGGAAAATTGGCAATCTTCAGCCGGATATTAATGGCACAAGAATTTCTACAAGCTACAGCGGTTGGCCTAACTTGCCATGCATGACACGACGAATTGACCCAAGATGACCTCTCTCTCTGACGAAAAATAATAGTGCGGCTCGGCCATGGTAGCAGAGAGGGAAAGATAGGTGGGGCTCGGCTCGGCCTCGTGCTCTTCCTCGGATTCTGTTAGCTTCGGACGTGCAAACAAATAATCACAGAAAATAAATAAATTCAAATGAGCTCTAGAGACGCAGAAAATGATATGGATGGTAGAACACGATTTTAGATGAATTTAGGAAAAAGAATCAGTAGGATCAGAGTTCGTACGAGGGAGATATTGATTTTACAAGTTAGTCGCTAATTAATTTCGAAAATTAAAAGGGATTAATTAGCTTATTTCTTGGTCTCCTGTGACTTGCTCATGGTCTGTATTGGTGTTGCCTTGGTCTTTAGTCTTTACTGACCATTGGGCTGGTCCAGCAGAAGAAGACTTCAGTGAGTCCTTAGCGTGTCAACTGGGCTGTTCAAGGGAGGTGGTTAGTCCATGGTGCTCCCGTAAAGGTGGTGTGCTGGTTCATTTATGACAGTCAAGTCCTACGCCTTTGCGGATACGGTGGGTTGCTAGCTGACCGGCTCACGTACAGTGAACGTGCGTGTCCTTGGACACGGTAGGTGCGGCTGCAGTACCATAATTAGCGAGACGACGGCCATGGCAGCGGGGAATCGACGTAGTGCGAATGCGTCGTCGAGGCGACGACCCGAGCAGCGGAGCCGAGCTCCACGAGCACGCAGGAACAGCAGCAGCAGCAGCGAGCTGGCCAGGACACGACGTGGACAGGAAAGGAAGAGGAGGGAGAGCAGTGCAGCACGCCAGCAGGAAGCAGGACGAGGAAGAGGAGGGAGAGCAATGCAGCACGCCAGCAGGAAGCAGGACGAGGCAGGGGCAAAAGCAGCTCAGCAGGCTAACACGTTCAGCTGACCAAGTAGCTGAGGCCATGCGCACGAATTTTAAAACATGTATAACTAATCTAACTCGATCCTGCTTGCACTGTCTAAACCACTACAAAGATGATACATGGAACTATCGTTAGGAGCAAGAACATGGCACAAAGCTTATCCTCATCTTCAAGAATTAATTCATAAACTTTAACTTTTATTTAACATTTTTATTAAGCATTTTAAATCACAAGAAATTCTCATCGCACTTCATCATATGCATTTACATATAAACATGATGCTCATGACATGATTTAGTGAGTTGGTTTAGCGTGTAACACCGAGGGTGTTACAGTTCTCGGCTGCGTTTGGTGGACGGAGATGGTGGCGCCCCTGACAAGGCGGAGCTGCGGCGACGGCGCAACTACGGCGAGAGAGAATGACGCGCAGATAGGGAGAGGAAGAGCGCGAGGAGCACTGGAGGTTTCCTTACCGCGTCGCGAAGCTCGTCGATAAGTTCTCGCCTGCTGGGAAGCGGTGGTGCAGTAGAGCGACTGTGGTGGGCGGATGTCGTGCAGCGGCTCGTGGCGGCACTGCGACGCTGGGGGGATGGCGAGAGGGGGAGGTGAAGATCTGGGTGGTGTCGGAGTGAGTTTGCGGGGCTGGCGAGTGGACTTAGAAAGGCCAAGGAGGCAGTGGAGCAGCGGGGAGGTCAGGTCGCGAGTTTGATTCAAACTCGCCGATAATGGCAGGTGCGGCTCGAAATTTGAACAGGGAACGGGCAAGGGCAGAGCGGGGTGCGTGCACGCGGGTAGTCTGTTCCTTGGCTTGGTCTGCGAGATCCTGGGGACGCGGAATGGTCTGAGTCGTGTGGGGTGGCCTGGGTCGCATAGTCGAACGGCAATGGGAGATGGAAGGCCGGATCGGCTGGAGGTAGAAGGAAGGGCCGACAGGTGAGGTCCACCTGGCAGCTAGGAGAGAGAGGGGAGGCGAGTTGGGCTGCTGCTGTGCTTGTGGGCCGCAGCTTAGCGGGCTGGAGAGGGAGAGACGTGCCGGGGAGAGAAGAGTGGGCCAGCCGGAAATAAAAGAAAAGAGAGGGGGAAGCGGGCTTGGGTTGGCCGCTGCTGCAGCTGTTGAGCTGGGCCAGCAGGCCAAAATTGAGAAGAGGGGAAGAAAAGGCAGGCCGCGTGGGCTAAAATTGGAGATGTGAGGAGGGAGGGAAAGTAATCCCTTTTCTTTTATTTGAACAGCTTTCCAAATGGAGATTTGAAACAAATTTAAATTCTTTTGAACTTTTGAACAAAATCAATCAACCTAAAAATAAATATGCACCAACATGAATGCATCAACATGTGTCTAACCTTATAGTTGATTTTATTTTTCCCAGAAATTATTGTTTACCTATATTAAATGTTCACAAAAATAACATAAATAAATCAATTTTGACTATTTTAAAATGATGCAAGTTTTTGGGTGTTACAATAACTAAAATTGCTTTATGAGTAATAACTTTAAAGTTGTACATGTACTCAAGGTTAATAATCGTGTTACAACTTTCATTCACGGATAACTAAAGTTATTGAAAATTAAAGCATGTCATTTAACAATTAAAAAAATCAACAATGTAGCTCTTCCACCTAGCCTTATTCTTTTTTGCCGTAAAGGAAGATTTTTATTATTTTCTCAAAAACATTATATGAAACTGACATAAGATACAAAATAATACACAGTAATATGGAAATTGAAAAGGTGGAAAAAGAGCCATATACTTAAAAAAGTTCTAAAGTATCATCAGTATAGTAAAAAAAACACACACAGAGCTCCCCTCGGACCCCTCCCCAAGTAGTCTTGGTCAACGGTCTCCTGTCTTTTCTGTTCACGCCGCTGCCCCGCTGCCGTTCCTTGCTTGCTCGCCATCCCAAAATCCCAAATCCATGTCACCGCCGGCGGCCGCATCCCCGCTCCCCCTCCCCATTGTCCGCCCATAGCGCCACACCCTTCAATCAAACCCACCAGATCTCCCTCGCCGCTGCTCTACAAGGTGCTCCGCCTCACCGCCGGCCCAAACAAACCAGCCTAGCCACTGCCGCCCGAGTCAACTGCCCCCGAAACCCGAAGAGGAGAAGCAATCTGCGGCAGCACTGTAGCAGACAGCGATGAGTCATGTGGCGGCTTGATCTGAAGGGCTTCTGGTTCTTGCCCTTCCCTCCCGGGGCGCTGCCACTGCCGCTCCTCGTTTCCATCCTTCCTCTTCCTGGGCAAGGTACGGGGTACGGAAATGTTGGAAATAAGAGCAATTTGGCGATGTATAAATTAATTCCGGCAATGAGGAAAAGACCAACAGCATATACCACAGGTATGTGATTTGATACTAGCAACAGAGAGAATGCAAGAACGAACAACAGAGAGAATCGATATTCTTACAGTGGGATTGCCGGCGAAGGAAGACGTAGCAGACCGTCGACTGAAATCCGGATCAGCGGCGTAGAGGGAAGAAGACGTCCAGCGAGCAGTCGCGACGGCGCTTCCCAAAAACCTGATACGCCCCCTACCCCGTGCAGGGACGCGAGGAGACGTAGGCTTCGGAGCCTGCTCTCCCGACACCGATGGCACGTCGACGACGGGATGGGGAAGACGACGGCAGCACAGCACTATGGCGAGGAAGAGATGAATCTCTCAGTACTGAGGACGATGTCTCGCTCCATATTTATACATGCGTCGCAGCAAATAGAAAAGTGATTAGCCACTCAATCACAGTATTATGGTAATTGACCTGCCGTTTGTGCACTACCATAATATGAGAATAATTGCTTACCAAATAGGCCAGCGCAATTTTTCCCATGCATGCAAAAATTCGGAGTGGCAAAAGGAGGCCGCGCACCCGCAAGGGTCGGAGCGGAAAATTGGCGGACCATTCACACACATGTCGTGCGTGCGCGCCCATTAGCCCCGTACCCCGCCCGGCCCGGCCCAGCGAGGCAAGGCGAGGCAAGCGAGCGTGCGCGTGTGGTTCTTCCTTTTTCTCTCCCTAATAGCTCCAACAAGATAGAGATAGCTCAACTATTTAAGTTGGCCTCACTCCTCTTGAAGTAGCAAGGTGGGACTAAAGTCCCCCACCTTTCCATATATACATGCATGTGTGAGCGGGCCTTTGGGATTTATTTGAAATTGTTTGGCCCATGGCCTAAAACATCTAACAATCCCTCACCACATCCCAAGGGCACGCGAGTCATACTCCCTATACCACAGTACTGTTAATATACCAGCTATTCAGTGGAGACCGGTTAAGGTTGAACATCCACCTAGAACAACAAGATAGGCTCATCCGCAACTGCACAATGGACTAGGCCTTGAATTGGCAGTTTGGTGCGAATAGGCTTCACTTGAAGTCTTGACTGATACTAGGCTGCCATAGCCAACCCCGCGAGTGGAGCGTATGAGTCATACTCCTAACTCACTTCATGAGCTTATTAAAGAATACCCAATTCTTATAAACTGCAACTAACAGTTGGGCTCACATAGGTGTGTTCTTACAGGGATACTCTGTAGGACAGTATCTCGCTATAAAGCCTCAGAGCATATTAAGACAAAGTCAACCTGCCTTACAGAGATGAGAGTACTGCATCTCCAGCGGAGTGGGTCAAAAGAAAAGATTGTACTCTCCCATTAACCAACAGCTTGTTCTTCCCAGGTCCTAATTCACGGGATCTTCGATAACATAGGTTGGGTTACTACGGAGATTAACTCACATGGGTCTCAATCCCATCTCCTTCGATGCATTGTCAATCATGGTGCGTGATAGTCCCTTTGTAAAGGGATCTGCCAGGTTCTTAGCTGTCTGGATGTAGTCCACAGCTATTACTCCGGAGCTCCTTAATTTCCTGATAGACTTCATTCTACGTTTTATATGTTTGCTGGACTTCTTTCTGTTGTCCTGACTATTCTTCACCTTCGTGATCACCGTTTGATTATCACAGTTTATGAGAATAGCAGGAATTAGTTTCTCAACCATAGGCAAGTCCATCAACATCTCTCTTAACCATTCAGCCTTAGTAGAGGCTGTATCCAGAGCTGTAAGCTCTGCCTCCATTGTGGACTTTGTAAGTATTGTCTGCTTACAAGACCTCCAAGAGACAGCACCACCACCCAAAGTGAATATGTATCCAATAGTGGCTTTAAGCTCATCAGCTTCTGTAATCCAGTTTGAATCACTATATCCTTTGAGTACTCCTGGGTACCTTGAATAGTGAATTGCATAACTCATTGTGCCTTTTAGATAGCGCATTACTCGATCAATACAACGCCAATGATCAGTTCCTAGATTAGAGGAAAATCTACTCAACTTGCTTACAGCAAATGAGATATCAGGGCGGGTTGCGCTAGCTAAGTACATCAAAGATCCAATAATTTGAGAATATTTCAAATGATCCTTTCCTAGCCTTTTATTCTTTCGAAGTATTAGGCTAGGATCATAGGGTGTTGGAGAAGGTTTGCAATCCATATAACCAAAGCGGTTCAAAACCTTTTCCACATAATGAGACTGCAAAAGAGTAATCCATTCTCATCCTTATTAAGTTTAATATTGAGGATCACATCGGCTTCTCCCAAATCTTTCATGTCAAAATTTTGGGATAAGAATGATTTTACATCATTAATCTCTACGATACTTGTCCCAAAAATTAGTATGTCATCAACATACAAACACAGGATTACTGCTTTGCCCCCACCATAACGGTAATACACACAAGTGTCGGCTTCATTTATTGCAAACCCAGCAGAGGTCAAAGTCTTTTCAAACTTCTCATGCCACTGCTTAGGTGCCTGCTTTAGGCTGTACAAGGATTTAAGTAGCCTACACACCTTGCCCTCTTGTCCTTGTGCTATAAATCCATCAGGCTGATTCATATAAATTTCTTCCTCTAACTCTCCATTAAGGAAAGCCGTCTTCACGTCCATCTGATGAACAAGAAGCTTATGGGAAGCAGTCAAGGATAATAACACTCGGATTGTAGTTAATCTGGCAACAGGTGAGTAGGTATCAAAGAAATCCTCATCTTCTTTTTGTGTAAAACCTTTAGCAACAAGCCTAGACTTGTACTTTTTAATAGTACCGTCACGCCTAAGCTTCTTTTTAAATACCCATTTACAGCCAATCGGTCTGCAACCCACTAGTTTATCTACTACTTCCCATGTGCCATTTGCAGTGATGGAGTCCATCTCACTACGGACTGCATCCTTCCAATAATCCGCATCTGGCGATGCATATGCCTCTGCAATGGTCGTGGGAGTATCATCTATGAGATACACAATGAAGTCAACATCAAAGGATTTTTCAACCCTTTGTCTCTTACTCCTTCTAGGAGCTACAACATTATCATCCTCTTCAATACCAGGTGGGTCTACAATTGGCTCTATCGAGGGTGTAGGCTCAGGAATAAATTCACTAGACGAACTCGGTAAAGAATAAGCAACTTTCATCGGGAAAATATTCTCAAAGAAAGTAACATCCCATGACTCCAAAAGTGAATCAACTAAAACATCAGGTGCTTCAGATTTTATCACTAAGAACTTATAAGCCGTGCTGTGATACGCATAACCCAAAAAGACACAATCAACGGTTGCTGGTCCGAGCTTGCGTTTCTTATTAATGGGTACGCTAACCATGGCCAAACAGCCCCATGTACGCAAGTAATGGAGTGATGGTTTTCTTTCTTTCCATCCTTCATATGGAGTAACTTCACTATTTTTAGTTGGAACTCTATTTAGAACATGACATGCTATTAAGACAGCCTCCCCTCACCATGCTTTAGCCATATCGGATGTTCCTAACATGGCATTCACCAAGTCCATTAACGTTCGGTTCTTTCTTTCGGCAACCCCATTAGATTGGGGTGAATATGGTGGTGTCCGTTCATGAATTATTCTATTCTCCGCACAGAAGAGATCGAACTCATTGGAAAAATACTCTCCACCACGATCGGACCTAACACGCTTGATTTTCTTTTCTAATTAGTTTTCTACCTCAGCTTTATAAGTCTTAAAACATTCAAATGCCTCATCTTTAGTTTTTAGAAGAAACACATAACAATATTTAGTTGCATCATCAATTAAAGTCATAAAGTATCTTTTTCCTCCTTTTGTCAACACACCATTCATTTCACAAATATCTGAATGTATGAGCTCCAACAATGTCGTGCATCTCTCATCTACAGCCTTGTGAGGCTTACGAGGTTGCTTTGCTTGCACACATGCTTGGCATTTAGAGCCTTTGACAGTAGAAAAATTCAGAATTAAATTCATATTGGATAGACATGACATACAACCAAAATTAATGTGACACAAACGTGAATGCCATATATTAGCCACCGAATTGTTCGAATCACACACATGGTTCATAACTTTGTTACAGAAATCGGAGAGTGAAAAACGGAACAAGCCTCTGCTCTCATAGCCTTTGCCAATGAATTGGCCATACCTCGAGATGACTACTTTATTAGACTCAAATACCAGCTTGAATCTATCTCGACATAAGAGGGATCCACTAACGAGGTTCTTCTTTATTGAGGGAGCATGCTGCACGTTCTTGAGCCGCACGATCTTTCCCGAAGTGAACTTCAGATCGACTGAACCAACACCAAGAACAGAAGCATACGAGCCGTTCCCCATCATGACGGTTGAACCTCGTGCGACCTGGTAAGATAAAAACATAGAGTTATCAGTACAAACATGAATATTAGCTCTTGTATCGATCCACCAATCATTAGATTGACATACAGAAAATACACTAGGTAAATAATTACCGTACCCAGATCCGCTAGGATCACCAATAGTCACGTTGGCAGACTTCTGCCCCTACTGATTCTTCTTGCCCTTGCGGTTCTTGCACTTCTTGGCGAAGTGTCCATTCTCACCACAAACGAAGCACACAACTTCATCCATGTTCATCTTCTTCTTCTTGAACTGAGTAGTCTGAATAGGCTTTTGCTTGTTCTTGCCAGCATGCTGCATCACATTGGCACTGGACTATTCTGGGGCTTTTGGTGGAGCATCCTTTGCCTGAGCCTTCTCTTCAACATCAAGACCAGCCAACAGATCCTCGACTGAGATCTTCTGTCTTTTGTGCTTCAGAGCTGTGGCAAAATTTCTCCATGATGGAGGCAACTTGCAATCATACCACCAGCCACAAACTTGTCAGGCAAGACGTGTCTGAGTTGTTCAAGTTCCCTCACAATAAGTTAGAACTCATGAGCCTGTTCCACAACTGAACGGTTTTCAACCATTTTAAAGTTGTGGTACTTCTCCATCACATACAACTCATGCCTAGCGTCTGCAGCACCAAATTTGTGTTCAAGTGCATCCCACAGTTCGGCAGCACTTTTGATGTTCATATAAACATCACACAGCTGGTCAGAGAGCAGGCTAAGAACGCATCCGACGAAAATGGTCGTAGCCATAGTAAACTCCTGCACCTCTTTCTCAGACGCGAGAGGTAGTGCGGGAGGATCACCTATGACCCAAAACACGCCCATAGCCGTGAGCCACAACTGGGCCCTCGTTTGCCGTCTCTTAAAATTCACACCAGTGAACTTCTCCGGTTTCATCGCATCAGTATATCCCTTAGTCATCGCTAAATGCCTATCAGGTTTTTGGAATGTTGGAAATAAGAGTAATTTAGTGATGTATAAATTAATTCCGACAATGAGGAAAAGACCAACAGCATGTATCACAGGTATGTGATTTGATACTAGCAACAGAGAGAATGCGAGAATGAACAACAGAGAGAGAATCGACATTCTTACAGTAGGATTGCCGACGAAGGAAGACATAGCAGACCGTCGACTGAAATCCGGATCAGCGGCGTAGAAGGAAGAAGACGTCCAGCAAGCAGTCGCGACAGCGCTTCCCAAAAACTGATACGCCCCCTACCCCGTGCAGCGCAGCACTGTGACGAGGAAGAGATGAATCTCTCAGTCCTGAGGACGACGTCTCGCTCCATATTTATACACGTGTCGCAACAAATAGGAAAGTGATTAGTGGCTCAATCATAGTATTATGTGCCGTTTGATACGAGAATAATTGCTTACCAAATAGGCCAGCGCAATTTTCTCCATGCATGCAAAAATTCGGAGTGGCAAAAGGAGGCCGCGCACCCGCAAGGGTCGGAGCCGGAAATTGGCGGACCATTCACGCGCATGTCGTGCGTGCGCGCCCATTAGCCCCGCCCCGGCGAGGCGAGCGAGCGCGCGCGTGGTTCTTCCTTTTCCTCTCCCCAATAGCTCCAACAAGATAGAGATAGCTCAACTATTTAAGTTAGCCTCACTCCTCTTGAAGTAGCAAGGTGGGACTAAAGTCTCCCACCTTTCCATATATATATGCATGTGTGAGTGGACCTTTGGGATTTATTTGAAATTGTTTGGCCCATGGCCCAAAACATCTAACAGGAAATGCACTGTGTTTCTCTTGTTTGGCTGACTGCTGGAGTAGTTGGTTCTAAATCCTGATTAGCGGAGCGCAGTTCAGCAGTGTGGAACCCTGATCCGAGTTGTCCCAGATTGTTGGCTGTAGATGCAGTATGCAAACCTGTACATGCAAATAGGGCATTACTTCCCCATACGTTTAGTTTAGTTCCGAAGTTACTTCAGTGTAGTGTACGGTATTTGAATTGTTTTGAAATTGAACATTAGTAGCCTTGTTAATTAGTATTAAGCTAACAGAGTAATGCATAAATGGGTGACGGGAGCTGTGTTTGACCAAAGGGTGTAAAATCTGGATCATGTTTTGGACAAATACATCACTTAGATTAGCAGATTATATTGTGTCTAGAGTTCTTCTCCAAAGCAAAATACCCTTGCTGGAGAGCAAATACGGCTGAGCATATAAGTACAGAGGACTCACCTGATGCTATGGCTCCATATGCCATTCAGTTGGTAATTTTCGGAATCTTACCTGTGTAAAACAATGTACAAACCTGTTTCGGTAACCATAAGTTGTAGTACCTCAGAAGAAAAGTTAGTTTAGCAAAAAGATACGCAAAACAATCTCATCATCATTGGTGCAAGCAGGGTGTTTGCTACCTCATTCGCAGCCAGCTGATTGCAACCAATTCATAGTAAAAAAAGCATTTCTCACTTAGTATGATGCACTTTTCACTTTGCTTAAGAAAATTTGTGTCTAATGAACTATTCTGGGTTAGGTTTCTCTTGTAGAAAAAATATTTTGTTGTGTTGTTTTTTTCTTCTGGAGGCATACCAACTGTATTGTTCTTGCAATCAGTTGCCCCACAGTCCAACTTTATCAAATTATTCTTTTTTGAATAGGACTTCTTTATTAAGACATTGGGTTAGGTGCAGATCCCTTGATCAAGAAGCTCACTTGGCGAGACAAACTTGTTGAGCATGCAGCTAAATTAATTTTTATTTACCCGACTCATCCCACAGTTCCTGCCGGCCTTGATTAACAATAATGTCCAAACTATCTGTTTTGCAGCTGGAGCTGGTCTTTCCTTTAGCAGTCCCATCTCTGGGTACTCAAAACATGCAATTCTGCTACATTAGCAGCATTGCTTGCTAGTTGCTACGATACAGAAACACAAGGAGAGAGGGAGGGAGATAGGAAGAGGGAGACACGCAATGGGGGATCTTGTGGTTGGATTGGCAAAGCCAGTGGTGGAGGGGGTACTAACCAAGGCCCAGTCGGCTATTGAGGAACAGTCAAAGCTGCGGAAGAGTGCACGGAGGGACCTTGTGTTCATCACAGGTGAATTTGAGATGATGCACTCCTTTCTCAACGTCGCCGATGAAGGGCGTGCCAAGAACAACATGGTGAGGACATGGTTGAGGCAGGTCCGTGACCTAGCCTACGATGTAGAGGATTGCATTGAGTTTGTTGTTCACTTGGATAACCAGCCCCACTGGTGGCGCCGCTTCATACCATCATGTATGGCAGCATCGGCACTACCCATAGATGCAGTGGTCGCAGAGATAGAGAAGATCAAGGTAAGGGTCGAGGATGTGAGCAAGAGGAACTCACATTACAGCCTCATCAGTGACTCTGGATCCAAGCCAGTAATGCAGCAGCAACCAGCTACCAGCCCTGCTATTGGCACAACAGCGCTTGACACGTTCATTGACGCAAGGGACACCACAAAAAAGCAGCAAGGCTTAGGGGATCTCACACAGCTCATCACTAAAGAGAATAGTGACCTTGGAGTGATCTCATTGCGGGGGACAGGTGGAGATCTTCGTAAGACATCTGTCATAAGGAAAGCATACGAAGATCCAGAAATCTGCCAAAATTTTGTATGCCGAGGCTGGATCAAGCTAACATATCCTTTCAATCCACACAAGTACCTCCAGAGCTTGGTGACTCAGTTCTTATGAATTACTGTTTGCAACAAGAAACCACTGTAGATGTAGACCAACTGAAGAGGATGGTAGCAAAGCGAGGAATCACTGAAGAATTCACGAAGCAAGTGGATGGGAAGAGGTATCTAGTTGTCCTGGAAAATGTGTGCATGATGGGAGAGTGGGACGCTATCCTATAAAACACAGATACTTGAAGAAACACGCATATCGCGTGTCAGACACGTTTCCGATACGGATACGTATCCGATACGCGACGGATACGTATCCTCCGAGTATCCGTCTTTTTATTATTTTTGAAAATTATGGATACGTTTGCCTGATACGTATCAGGCCTCCGGACACGCGTATCTTGGATTTTGATACGGCCCGGCCCATTAAGGAGTGAGATATGATGTGTTCCCGTGACCTAGAAGCCGGAGGCCGCACTCGACCCGTCCCCGCGCCGCATCTTCTCGACGGCTGAAGCGGCGACGAGACGACGCGACCCCCGTTCGACGCACGGTGGCCACTGGCGGCGAGCGTCCACTCGCTGGAGACGACCTCCCTGCTCGTCAGCGACGAGCACCGTCCCTGCTCAGCTGCCGCCTACCGCCAGTGGAGTTCCACGCCCCTGCTCCTTCTCCCTGATCCAGCTGTGAGCCCCCTCCCTCTCGATCTCCTCTTCTTCTTCAATTCGCAGCCTGCTGCTGCTCGATTTCGTTGCTCCCCACTTCGTCTTCCTCTCTATATTCTCGGTCTATTCAATTTTTGCAGTAGAGTTGAGTCATTGCTTGGTTTCTTGTATGCAGTAGATGGCGTCTCCACCAAATTTGAGCAGTGCTGCTAGTGGAAGTACTAGTGCTAGCGTAGGATCTACAGCCACAAACACAACAAACATCAAGGCTCCACTTTGGAATCATGTCACCATTTTAGAGAAGCCTAAAACTGGTGAAGGAAATGCTCAGTGGTGCTGCAAGTACTGTCCAATAGAAAAACTGAGTAGTTACTCTAGAGTTGAAGCTCATTTGCTGTAGATTGGGAATAAGGGAATAGGTAAATGTCCTAATGTTACATATGAAATGCTTACTGCAATGAGGAAGGAAATTGAAAGGTGCAAGAATCTAGCGGAAAGATCCAAGCCAAAATTTGTTTCTATGCCTACTGTTCCTTCATCGAGCAGTACTGATGAAATCACCAAGAGGACCAAGAGGGGGCCAATTTCAGCAATAGAAAGAGCTTGGAGAATGGATGACCGTAACCACCTGGATGCTTTAATCAGTAGAGCAATATATTCTGGAGGGACATTCAATTTTTTGAGAAATCCATATCTTCGAGAAGCCTTTAGCTTTTCTTGCAGCCACAACATGCAGGGTTATACGATTCCTGGTTACAATAGAGTTAGAGGAGGGACTTCTAAAGCAAGAAAGGAGGCACATTGAGCATTTGTTGGAGAGCACAAAGAGCACATGGGCAGAGAAGGGAGTCTCAATCTGCACAAATGGTTGGTCAGATCCTCAGAGGCGACCCATCCTCAATTTTGTTGCTGTTTGTGACAAGTCACCTATGTTCTTGAGGGCTGATAATTGTGAAGGTGAGATCAAAGACAAAGACTACATTGCAGCAAAGTTGAGGGGTATAATTGAAGAAGTAGGTTGAGATAATGTGGTACAAATCATTACAGACAATGCTGCAAATTGCAATGGGGCTGGTCTAATAATTGAGGCTGAGTATAAAAACATATTTTAGACACCATGTGTTGTGCATACCCTCAACCTTGCTTTGAAAAATATATGTGAACCTAAGATAGGAAACAATCCTTCTGATAATGAGGTATATGTTTGGCAGCAACTTGAATTTATGCATGATGTCAAAACTGAGGCTACCATGATAAAGAATTTCATAATGAATCATGTCATGAGGCTTTCTATGTTCAATGAGTTCAGCCATTTGAAGTTACTTTCTATTGCTGAAACAAGATTTGCCTCAGTTGTCTATATGTTGAAGAGGTTTGTCCAGGTAAAATCAGCCCTCCAACAAATGGTGATTAGTGATAAATGGAGCATATACAAAGAAGTCAGAGATAATTCTCCAACTTCAACAGCCCAACTTGTCAAGAACATGATACTTGATGATGCATGGTGGGACAACATGGACTATGTTCTTAAGATTACCACTCCTATGTATGAAATGATTCAAACGACAGATACCGACACACCATGTCTTCACTTAGTTTATGAGATGTGGGATTCAATGATAGAGAAAGTAAAGAAAGTCATATATGAACATTAGGGCATGGAACAAGATGAGGATTCAGACTTGTACTCTGTTATTTATGACATACTGATTGCTAGGTGGACAAAACAAAATAATCACTTCATTGTTTAGCTCATTCTCTTAATCCAAGGTACAAATTGCCATTCCTATTTGTTTCATTTACACTTCACAATCACATGCGTCATTCATATTTTTTCCATTCACTAAACCATAAAGCCAAATTGACAATTACAGATATTATAGCAAAAAATGGATTGAAGAAGTTGCTAGCCGTGAACCACCCCACAAGGATAATGAGGTGTCCAAAATGAGAATGACATGCTTCAAGAGGTTCTTCCCCAATCCTGAAGACTTAGCAAAAGTAAAAGAAGAGTACGCAAGATTCTCTAGTTGTTTAGAAGAATTTAATGATCCTGACTCAATCCATGATAGATTTGAGGCTTCCCCCATGACTTGGTGGACTAATCATGGACAATCTGCTCCCTTGTTGATGAGTTTGGCCATGAAATTGCTTTGCCAGCCGGCCTCATCTTCTTGCTGTAAAAGAAACTGGAGCACCTATAGCTTTATTCATAGTGTGTCGAGAAATGCTTTAACTCCAGAGCGTGCTGAAGTTCTGGTGTTTGTGCACTCAAATCTGAGGCATTTGTCTACAAGAAGTGATGCATACAAGAAAGGAGAGACAAGGATGTGGGATGTTGGAGGGGATTCATTTGATTCACTTGGTGGTATTGGTGTTCTTGAAGTGGCTGACCTGTCCCTTGATGAACCTAAATTGGAAGCTATTACTTTTGGTCTGGATGATTAGTGTGGCTGACAATGTGCCAAATGAAGAATAGGAACTTGCTGGTTTTAGGATTTGCTTGCTGCTGGATGAATTCTAAGCCATAATGCCTTTTAATTTTATTACTTTGCTACATTTGAAACTATTATATCTATATATTTGAGACCTTTAGATTGCTGTCCTAGAATAATAGCACTTAAGTACTTATTTTGATGTTTTATTGTTCTCAGTTTTATGTTTACATCTGTATCCATGCAATTTAGTCTCAAGGTATGGCAGAAAGAGTCCATTTACTAAGTAGGCTTTTTATATGATATTTTAGTTATATTTGTTTGTGGATCATATAATGATGTTCCTTGTTCTGTTGTTCATGTGTGTTTTCCTCTGTAAATGATGGTGACTCCGTATCAAATTATCCATTCAGACCTAAATGGCTTCATCATGATAAATCTAACTTAGTGACTTCATTGCCTTATCTGTTGCTTGCATTTTGTCAGGGGGGGATTACTGAGGTCAGCACAAAGTACCAATAATAGTATTGGCCAGGCATAACTGGTATTACATTGCAAATTTTAAGCTACCGCCATTTTCTTCACTGCAGCAGGAGAGTAAAGTTGACAAAAGGTGTATGGATGATTCAGGTTTGCCCATGCATCTCATTCCCTTCTAAGGTAAGTCTTGATTATTTTCCCTGATTCCTTTGTTTCTAACGTCTTAGTTTTATGTTTACATCTGCATTATTATTATTTTTATTTTTTATTTTTTTAAAATATTAAACATATCCGTGTATCGAGTTTTTAGGAAGTTTGCGTATCTGATATGCGTATCCGTATCCAATACCGATACACGTATCCGTATCCAATACCGATACACGTATCCGTATCCGTGCAATTTAGGCGCTATCAGGGCATGCCTAACTCACAGGAATAAGGGCAACTGCATTATCGTGTCCACCGAGCACCGTGAAATCGCAAGTTTGTGTGTTGGACATTCATACCAAGTGTTGGAGCTTAAAGAGTACTCTGCTAAGTACCCTGTATGTGTCTTCTTCAAGGAGGTTAGTCTGGAACAGAGTCAAATACTTCTAAGAAAATAAAGTTACTGTTTCTATGTTATATTGTCTAACTTTTTATTTTGAAATTCATTGTTTGTGATACATGGTGTCATTATGTTTTCTGATACGTTGGATAAAATCATGAAAATTGAGGTTTTAATAGATGTCACATATTTACGCTTGTATGCCACATGTCAAAACATTAAAATGGCTGCCAATAAAGAAGTTGATGTAATCTCTAGGCAATATGAGGACTAGGATCATGAATCAGATTATAATAATTTTGATGGGTTTTGGATCACCCACATCTCTCATAGTAAATATTGGGTTTCTCCCTTCTCTCCTTAACTGTTTCTTATTATCAATATACTCAGGGAAAGAAGACTGGAAGATTATTAGAGGATGACATGAGTCATAAGGGAGGCCTTAATTCCTATGATAGGATTCCCACCTGTAGAAAGGATGTAGCCCACAGTTGGATGGACCAGTCTATCCTTGTTGGACGCGAGTCACAAATGAATGAACTTCGTAAATGTCAGACCACAGCCCGTTTCAAAGATTGGCAAGTGATGTCTGTTTGGGGAATTGCTGGTGTTGGAAAATCAGATCTCGTCATAAATTTGTACTATGAAAGAATGCTTCAGGAGGACCCAATATTTGACAAGTATGGTTGGGTCCACGTGTCCCGTCCATTCAATTTAAGGGACTTCTCTTGAATCTTACTTTTGGATATTGACTCACTATGTATGGAACCCATGAGAATCAATGTCCCTATTAAGGAATGTCATAAGCTTCTAAAAGAACATCAGTGCCTTGTTGTTATTGATGATCTACAGTCTGTGGAAGAATGGGACTTAATACAACCTACACTTGTATCTAGACATTCCAAGAGTCTTATCATCGTCATTACAACCGATGAAAGCATTGCCAAGTATTGTGCAGACGATGAAGAGGTCATGTTTAATGTCAAATGTCTAGAACCTGAAGCATCCTTTGATCTCTTTAAAAAAGTGGTATGTTTAATCACAAGAATATTCATCTGCATTATTTCCTTGAATCTGTTTTTCCTGCATGGTCTGCAGTAAATATAACATCTCATTGACAAATACCTGTTTTTTTTCTTTTTCAACCACAGTCCAAAACTATAGTGTAATTACCAAGAAAGGCTAAAGTTTATTTTTGAAAGTGTTCTTGCTTTACAAAGAATTACAGCAGATAGGAGAGTAAACCAGAACAGAGGGGTGTCTATTTTTTATTTTAGTTTGCTCGTGAAATGCTCTTGAACCATGAGTGTCATAAGTGCCGTTTAAATGTCCACTTATATTTCAGTTTTTTCTCAACAGCTTCATTTCAAATTTATGACATATAAGAAATCATTAATGTGTAACTACGTGCTGTCTGCTTGACCAAACATTTTGAATTTTGAAGAAAGGAGGCATGAAAACATAATTGCAAGCTTTGTTTAAGGATATGAAAATAATAGCTCAAACAATCTAGCAATGCTAAAACCGTAAAGCCTAGTAAAGATGCACACTTGAATTTGCCTTCCTTAAACATATTGTCATTATGCAAGTTTTTTTTAAAAGTGATACATTATGCAAGTTTAGTTCCTCATAAATAATTTCGTAGGTCATGAGTTTCAAAGGTGACTAGAATCTTAAATTTTATTGTTCATAGTTCTGTTC
>CM041633.1:29069612-29084764 GCA_023333625.1 Bothriochloa decipiens
TGCCTCGGGCCTTGGATGAGCACTAGCGTCATAATGAACTTTTGCTTCATGCACAGCCATGGTGGAAGGTTGTAGATACATAGAGTAATGGGCCAAGTGCTATGGCTGCTGCTCTGGTCCCCGAAAGGATTCATGCCATCCATACTCAAAGCAAACCTTAGGTTTCTTGTGTCATCTGCAAAGTCGGGGAACTCTCTGTTGATTGCTCTCCACTAGGACCCATCAACGAGGTGTCTCAGCATATTGTCTACCTTACGGTCTTCTTTGTGCCAACGCAATAGCTTTGCATGATCTTTGTTTTTGAACAAGAGTTTCAAGCATGGTATTATAGGAGCATACCACATCACCTTGGCAGGGATTCTCTTTTTGGGACATTGTCCATTGGCCTCCCCCTCAATTTCACCAGGGTCATCTCACCTGATCTTATAGCACGATGCATGGCATATCGGGCATTCATCCAAGGGCTCATACTTGTCACTGTGGTAGAGGATGCAGTCATTAGGGCATGCATCTATCTTCTTGATTTCTAATCCCAGAGGGCAAAGGATCTGTTTTGCTTCATATGTAGTGGTGGGCAACTCGTTATCCTTCGGAAGCATCTTTCTTTGGATAGTCAGTAACTCCCCAAACCCCTTGTCTGATATACCATTCTTTGCCTTCCACTGTAGCAATTCTAGTGTGGTACCCAACTTTTTTTGCCCTCTTCACATATCGGGTATAACAATTTCTTGTGATCCTCTAGCATTCGGTCGAACTTTTTCTTCTCCTTTTCAGGTTCACAATCTCTCTGTGCATCAAGGATGGCTTGACCAAGATCATTAGGCGGCTCTTCTTTGTCTTCTCCTATTTTAGTATCACCAAAGGCATCAGTGTATTCAGCAAAACCACGAACAATTTGGTCATCATCTTTTTCTTCTTCATCTTCCATCATAACGCCGCATTCTCTGTGCCTAGTCCAACAAATATAGTTTGGCATAAAACCTGACCTAAACAGGTGTTCTTGAGGGACCTTTGAGCAAGAATAATCCCTCTCATTCTAGCATACGACACAAGGGCAGCACATGAAACCATTCCGCTTGTTCGCACTAGCAACATTTAGGAAATCATGCACGCCCATAATGAAATCTTTAGAGCGGCGGTTAGCGTTGTACATCCATTGCCGATTCATCTGCATTACATGACACATACACCGCATTAAAGATCCCAAAGTAATCTCCATCATTCAACATTATTACACTCCAAAAAATATGAATTAATTTATTGAAGAGCCTACATACAAAGGTGCACAATCGTAAGTACCACTAGACAGACTAATAAACCTGCAATGCACTTCAGCACAAAAAGGATTTCACGACCTATTCCAACCAAAACAGACAGATCATCGATGGGCTCCTTCTGCTTGCTCGCTGAGTCATTATCCACACTTGCACCCTCATATGCTGTAGTAATCGCCTGCTTCTTCTGTTGGCTCACTACCTCATCATCATCCACACCTGCACTCTCATCAGCCAGCATAGCCTCTTGATCTACAAGATACACTTCCACATGCGTCACATACTGGTCCTCCCAGTACCATCCCTTGCATGATCCTGTGCCATCCCATTGAAATAACAACACGAAGATAAATGAGAAGACAGTTAATATGCTTCGGCACAAAAAATGCCTGCAAACCACATGACAAAATAAACAACTCACATTATGATCGGGACACGTGTAGAAGATACGACCATTGTTGGGACCCGCCTTCCTCACTCAGTACTCCCACACAATCTTCTTCTTACACTTGCCGCACGGAACGAGCGGGAGGTCCGGTCTCAGTCACCTAGCTGGATGTGAGCCCGAGGAACCAGAAGCAGTTGCCATCTACTCACTATACTCATTTTCATCAACTACTATAAATTCCTCATCTTCTAATATACATATATAAAGCCACCATGAAATTAACATTAATGAGCTATAAATATATACAATAATTCCTAATTTAAGCCACTATTTATATATACTAGCAATGGAAGGTGCATTCAATCTAGTTTCCATGAACTACTATAAGCTTTCTTCAACCAATCATGCAACTAACAAGCAATTTTGAGCTAAAGTGCCATAAAAATCAAGAAACATGCACCATTGTTTTCATTCTATAAAAAACACAAATCCTCCTTTTCTAGACTACCAAATGAGAAATGACATGGATGAATCTTAAGAGGATGACGTTACTAACCTTTAGAACCGAAGAATGGATGGAGGAGTCGACGAAAATCGAAGATGGCCGAAGAGGATGCAGAGGAGGCGCCGGCGACGAGCAAGAACAGAGAGGTGAATGGCTCGGGTTGTGCATGGGAGGAAGAAAGGTGGTGTATAGGCCTGGACAGCTAGTCCCGGTTTGTGGTTCAAGCCCGGACTAAAGGTCCATCTATGGCCCTGGTCTAAGCCACCAACTGGGATAAAACTTTTAGTCCTGCCTCGTGGTTCACACCGGGACTACAGATCGACTTTTTGTCCCGGGTAAAGACAGGAACCGGGACTAAAAGTGTTCCCCATGTCACCCTTCTGCAAACCCTATCACCGGTGCTGTTGTGCAAAGGATTTAGTCCCGGGTGGACTCACGAACCGGGACTAAATGATTCTTTAGTCCTAGGCCAAAAAATAGCCGGGACTAAAGCCTAGATTCGAAAGTCCGTTCTTTGCTAGTGATAATTAAATGGCTGCAATGCAAGTTGCCGGGGCTGGCATCACATGCATGCTCGTGCCCTCCACTTCAACTTTAAATATGCTTCTATCATATAGTAAGACGCCGGCGTGTATCGGTGTGTATGTACTTGCTAATCCCATTTTATTTTTCTCTAAAGGTTTTGTCCGACGAGTAACAATGGAAGAAGCTGCCTCACACAGACTTGCGAGAAGAAAGAGAAAACAAGGACTTGGAGTGGTTTTTTCCTTTCGTGTAAAGTCGGTATCTACCTACTTGCATCTTTTTGCTCCGTTTCGTGTTTCCTTCGTTCTTCCCGTGAACCTAGTTGAATGCTGCGTACCAAGTCTAAGTCAATAATTTTCGAATTTCGGAACCACTACGCTTGTCCCTTTGTGCCTTCCACTTCAACTTTTAAATTAGCTACGTATTATGATAGTACGCCGGCCGGCGTGCATGTACTAGTATAGTAGTATATGTTAATTATCCCCTGATCTACATTGCACGACCCTACGGATCTTGTCACCAACAACTTCCCAGGACAGTCATCTTTTTGAGACGAATGGGGGTTGGTGAATTGGTGATCTAGTTCTGGTGCTTGGCCAAGTAATTGGGACGGGACCGACGGCTGTTGCGTGCGTACTCTGTTTAAGTGGAATGAGAATGGAAAGGACATCATCGAATGGACTGCTTTGTTGATCCGGTGTTTTCACTCCGTAAATTGGTCAGTTGCTGCGGCAGCGGAACTTGTATATCAGTAGTCCAGTAGAGTCGGGGTGCTCCGTAGTGGAGTATGTCCACTGACAGGATACGGGAGCAGAGCTATCCTCATTCAGCGCAGCCGAGGCCGGAGGGAATGCATGTCAGTTATGTGTCTCTCTATCAGCCGCGGGCCACAGTGCCACGGAACGACTGGCTATACAGATGAACTGGAAACCAGCCAAGAACGATAGCCATCCTGTATTGTATCGTGCGTCTCATTGTCTGTGAACCATAATTAAATTTAAATGGCTGCAAGCTGCCTCCGGGGCTTGCATCACATGCTCACCAAGTCAAGTCAATAATTTCAATCCAAACTCGGTCTGTCACTCTGTGCCGTCCACTTCAACTCTAAGCACTAGTCCGTCAACCTAGTCTATCAACCCATACGTTCGCACGGGTTAAAGTCTTATATGAAACGCCGGAGTTAGTTATTATTTTATACTCTTTCATAATTACAAACGTTTGTAATCAAAACAAGTTTATGGGTTATTATTGAATCACCTTTCCGTCGATGAAAACAACAGAAAGGATGTTGCGAATGGAACATACTGGCCTAACGACAACAAATTGCCAGGTCCAATACTTCAGAAGCTTTAATGTCTTGTGCTCGAATCGGACACTGCGAGCCTGCCATAGTAGAATACATAAGATTATTAGTGCAGAGAATCTCGCTGCTTTATCCACGCTTTTCCCTCCTAGCGATGTTCAACACTTCTCAGAGGCTGGTCACATCCGTGTGAACGGCACTAGCGGCCACATAGAAAATCTCGCTGCTGCAGTGGCCAGTGGGGCTCCCATTTTCTGCTCCTGTAAGAAATTAAAGTTTGGCTGTCTTTAGTTCCCCTCCAAAATCTAGAATTGGCACTATTCAGAATTCCTATTTCCCGTCACATCAAAATACCGGTACATGCATGGAGTATTAAATATAGATGAAATCAAAAACTAATTGCACAGTTTTATTGTACTTTGTAAGATGAACATTTTGAGCCCAATTAGTCAAAGTTTGGATAATTTTTATCAAATACCAACGAAACGCTACAGGAAGCTACAGTGCTTCAGCACAGTGCTTTTTCGGCCGGATTCGGTGATCTAAACACAGCCTTTGCAGGACTAGTGCACAGAATCTCGGTGCTTTCTCCACGCTTTTCCCTAGCGATGTCCAACACTTTTCAGACACTACAGTGTTCGCCCTCTTTGCCGACAGCAATGCGCACTCGGCAAAGGCAGAATTACAGTCGGCAAAGGCTTTGCCGACTGTAATTCCACGTGGCAGTCGGCTTTGCCGACTGTAATTCCACGTGGCAGTCGGTAAAGGACTATCGGCAAAGAAACCGTCGGCGAAGGCGGCTTTACCGAGTGCCACGTGGCATACAGTCGACAAAGCCTTTGCTAAGTACCACGTCAGCACTCAGCAAAGCCACGTGACACCGTCAAGCTGACGGCTAGCTTTGCCAAGTGCTAGAGCGGCACTCGGCAAAAAAAAATTATTTTTTTTTAAAATCTTTTTTGCCAAGTGCGACACTTAACAAAGAAAAAAAAAATTTCTATCGGCAAAGAAATCAACTCAGTTTGTATTTAACTTTCCTATTTCTTTTCATATTTACTCCTTTATTTTTTATTTTTTAGATTAAAAACAAATTTCAACAGATTTGTTGGGGCCCTCCAAAACGAAGAATCCTCTCCAAAATTGGCGTATGCTGCTATTTGCGGCGCACACACGGTATTCTTTAGTAAAAGGCGAAAGAATATTTCGCTCTGTGTGCACCGCGCAGCTGCGTGCCATCTCAAGGCCGCCCTGGCCCTCCTTTTATGGTTCTCCCTCGGACCTCAACTGAGCTAGAGCAACGAGGTGGTACTAAATCTTCGAATGCCTCCGAACTCGACTGTCTCATTGCGCACTCCGCTGTGCGGCCGCGGCTGCGCAACGCGAATTGGGCCTGGCCCGTTACTCCGTGGGAGTGCCATTCGGCCCAGCACATGATGGATAGTCACTCCATGAGAATGCCATTTGTTGTTTCTCAGCCTTTTGCGTTGCACGTGTTTTCCCTTTTCTTTTCTTTTTTTTTAAAAAAACGTGTTTTCACTTTTGTTTCTAGACATTTGAAGGCTGTAGAAAAATACTTAGTCAGCAAAGCACATCACATATTCACATCAGCATGGTGATATGCACAGTACGTTTGGTTGGATAATAAATAAGATTTTTATTGTACTCGAATATGTGGTTTTTTAGTTCAAAGGTTTGCCTAGAAGATTTGGTCGGTATACTAGTATTTTATAAATTATTATAATATACAGCTTTGTGTAGTACTCCCTACTGCTTTGCTTGTATTTCCTTTCTTTAATATAATAGTATTGCTACCAGCACTTATCCTTTTTTATTAAAGAAAAAAGATGCTAGACATTATTATTGATCATGGGAGGAACAAGTGTAGCTCCTACCAACTCATCAACAATTTTACGGATGGTAGGAACTAAAGGATGTACAACGAAAATCCAAAGGAAGAGAAGGAGAAAAAATGAGTGGGAAAATAACATGGAACACCCAACAATTCGTAAAATAACAAGTTATCACATGTGGAGATGTCCAGGTTTTAGGCATCCGACGTCACCACTTGCTCGAAACTTTCTCAAATTTTTACCACAGCCTCCACATGCGATGGCAAGACATGTCGTCAAGTTTTGTCATTTTCGGACTCCGTTTGGATTTTATAAAATTTAAAAATAATTTTCACGCGCGTGACTCGGCGTGCTCCGATACCAACACGGTCGAAGTTTCACGCGAGGCCTTGCATACGGCCTCAACATGCTCCAAACATCAAGAATATTATTTTTTGAATCACCGGATTCTAATATTTCATGTACCTACAGTTCAAATCTGGAGTTATCAGAAAAAATCAAAGAAACAGAAAAAATTAACGGAATATAGCAAAATAAATCAAAATTACCCCAAACTTGGAATTTAGAATGTATTTACTGTAGCAACAGAAAAAACTGGGATTGAAAATCAAAAAAAATATTTGCCGAGTGCCACATGTGGCACTCGGCAATGTCTGCCACCTTTGCCGACTGCTGACGGCGTGGCAGTTGGCAAAGGTGACGGCGTGGATGCCGTCCAGGACTGGCAGCCTTTGCCGAGTGCCAGGCTTTGCCGACTGCCTGGCACTCGGCAAAGCCGAGGCTTTGCCTTGTGCCTAGCAGTCGACAAAGCCAGGCACTCGGCAAAGCCGGCTTTGCTGACTGCCCACCATGGCTCTTGGCAAAGGCAGCTCTTTACCAAGTGTCGACAAAAAACAGTCGACAAGTATTTGGCAGTCGGCAAAGCTAGCAATTCCTATAGTGAGAGGCTTGGGCGCTAGCCTCAACGCTCATGGCGCCACGAGTCTCCTGGCATGGAACTATCAACGATGCGGGAACCTTGACAGTCCCAAAATAAGACACCTTTCCCGCCTTATTGCGTCCTCCAACGCTCAGGTAGTATGCGTTTCTAAAACAAAAAACTATCGCTTTTGTAAAACTGACCTTATAAATAAACTGCATGTTCATGATGTACATATTGTTTCAGTTTAAAGTCAATTCGGTGGTCTTTGGTTGCTTTCAAGAAGTGATGTAGAATTAGATGTTCTAGAGCACTGTCATCATTTTATTTTCACCTTGTGTTATAACAAGTTGCTGTGTAAGAAATTCGGTCTAGTATGTGTCTACGGTGACCCTCACCATAACCAAACTGCTAGCATTTGGGGGCAAGTCCTAAATTTTGTTGTAACATATTAGGGCCTGCCTGTTATCTGTATGGGTGATCAGAATGAAATTATGAGTAGTAATGAGAAGCTTGGTCCTAGACCAGCTAATATTCGTGCTATTTCTTAGTTCTGCTGTTTTGTTAAAGATTGTGGTTTCTTTGATCTTGGATGCAATGGCCCTGCTTATATTTGGACTAATAAACGCTTCAATGATAACCCAACTTATGAACGTCTTGCTAGATTTCTTGCAAATGTTGAATGGTGCTCTAATTTCCCTAATACTTTTGTTTACCATGTGCCTATGCTAAAGAGTGATCATGCAACTATTTTGGCTATTTTAAACACTAGTCATCGGGATTTTGTTAGACCTTTCAGATTTGGAAAGTGGTGGTTTCTTGATGATGATTTTTCTATTATTGCAAAGAGGAGCGGGCAAAAATCCTCCAAAAGACCCTTCCACTTGAAAACCCACTTTCTTGCCAAGCATCTGATCAAATGGTACAAGAGGAAGCCTACCACAGACAAAAATTCAAAAAGAATTGGTTTGTTGCGGAGGACAGAAGTGAAAGGGTTTAGGGGGAACGAGATGACCTCTTCGGTCTCTCGGGTGCGTGTTAATATAGGTAGGGAATAGCCCCCCTGCGTGACTTACATGTTGGTACAACAAACACCCCACAATTCTCTCAACAACTATTGTTACAACCGCATATACACACACGCCAGTCACCTAGACGCCTAGATATACCTAGACGTACCTAGATGGATTACAAGTCCAAGTACATTCTCTAATAAGAAGTGTCAGTTTCTTCCACCAAGCCATAATTAAGAGAGCCAGGAAAAATATCATCACTCACTTGCTTAATGCTGATGGAACCTATTCCACCACCCATGATAAACTTGCTCAGACTGCTAATGCTTACTCCGGAGACATTTTTAGATGTGACTGTAGGAGCATAAATGAAGACCACAATTGGCAGCTGGATTTGGAGGGAACTCAGATCCTAGAAGATGATCCTTTCACCAACTCCACACTAGATGAGCAAGAAATTCATGCCATTAAAAGTATGAGAAGCAATGCAGCTCCAGGACATGATGGTTTCAATGCAGGATTCTATAAAGCTCCAGGACATGATGTTCTGAAACTTGTTCATACCTTCTATCACTACTTCCATACCTCTAGAGATTAATAAAACTCATATTGCTTTAACCAAAAATAAAGTCTCCTAACACTCCTAAAGATTATAGACCCATAAGCCTTTGTAATGTCGCTTACAAAATCATCGTCAAATCTTTAGCTGATAGAATTAAAAATCATTTGCCCCATATTATTAATCCCTCATAGGCAGCTTTTATTCAGAGTAGGCATATTGCATCTGACATCATTATTATAGCCTAGGAGATCATCCATAGCTTTAATCTTAAAAATTGGAAGGAGAAACCTTGCCAAAACATTTGATAGAATATAATGGAACTTCATTGTTCGGGCTTTAAAAAGGCAAGGTTTCAAGGATCATTTTATTAATCTTATTTATGCCTGCATCTCCACTGCTACTATGTCATTCATCACCAATGGTGAGCCTACTCCCTCTTTTCATCCTAATCATGGGGTAAGATAAGGATGTCCTTTTTCTCCCTATCTCTTCATTATTGTAGTGAATGAACTATCTATAAGCCCCCAACAACATGCAAATGAATGCAACATCAAAGGTATCTCACTCAGTCCTGGCTGTCCACGAATTCACTCATACTGTTTGCAGATGATCTTGTAATCTGCGGTCAGGCCAATCAAGAAGAAGTAGGTATGATTAATACCATTCTAAATGGTTTTTGCACAGCTTCAGGTCAAACTCCAAATTTATCCAAATCTTCCATTTTAGGAAGAATGTTGATATCCAAAGCAGAATGCATGTAAAAAGAATTTTTCATGTTTGTGACCTTTTACCTAACATGATCTATCTTGGGCATCCTTTACTTTTCAATCACAATGACAGAAGCAAAAGCATATGATTTTATTCTTAATAAATTTATAGCTAAATTAACTACTTTAAAAGCAAACAAACTCAATCATGCTGGCCGTCTTACTTATATTAATTCTATGCTGGCTTCCATTCCAATCTATTACATATACACCATTATTTTCAATAAAAAATTCATTTCCAAGGTCACCTCTATCATCCGTAAGTTTTGGTGGGCTGTTGTCAAAGAAGACAACTCCACCATCTCTTTTCAGTTCAGATCCTAGAAGGACATATGCATGCCCAAAAAAGAAGGTGGCCTAGGAGTGAGAGATTTAGTAACTGTCTTATCCTTCATGCTGCTTAGAACATTGCTACAGCTAAAATCCTTTTCTTACTGCTATTCTCAAATCTAAATACTTCCCTACCACGAGCTTTTGGTTAGCTGGCAACAACTCTACCAGATCAGCCTTCTAGTCCTCGATCATGCAAGTTAAACACATTCTGGTGAACAATTGCATCATTCAAATTCAAAAGGGTAACTCTAGCATTTGGTCCACACCCTGGTGTACTGCTTGGAAAGAAATTCATAGTCACATTAATTTACCTATCACTGTTAACAACCTTCCTCAAAATATTTCTGATCTTTGGACTCAAGGTACTATTAATTGGAAAACTGAATTCATCAACTAGGTTTTTGACTCTAAAGCTACAAATTCTATACATAACACCATCACTGGCACTTCTTCTAATGATGACAAAGATATATGGAAGTCTTCTTCCAAAGGGATATGTTCCACTAAGGAGGCTTTCCAATTTTTAAACAGCAATTTCAGGTCTAATTACCCTCCAGTGGAGGAAGAAGCATCTCATCAGAATGCAGGAACATTTCACAAAGAGTATGGAAGCACAAGCTGATCTCTCCCAATATAAATGTCTTTTCATGGAGATTAATAAGAAGGGCGCTGGTCACCGGAGAAAGAGCGGGCAAACCTTTCATCAACGACTGATAAAAGAACTGTTCTATCTGCAATCTTAATGAAAATGACTCACCTATAATTCCATTGCTCCTTTGCAAGGGCAGTTTGGTTTTCTGCCAGACCTCCCTCTTATCTTATGAACAGGATAGCGTACAGGAAGCTCTGGCGATGCTTATAACCAGCTCAACTTCTGAGGTTCTCTTATGCAGGATCATGACCACCTTGTGGTACATCTGGAAAGCCAGAAACGATGCAGGATTTCATAGGAGGAGGTGGTCAGTTCTACAGGTCCACAATGCTATCGAGGCAGACATTGATGTTACATCAGTATGCGCTTGATTACATGGCTCTACTAATACCTTAGCGAGAGCTCAAGGTGCCCTCTAAACAATGTATTTGGAGCAAAACAATTCTACCCTTGTAGGCACCAACACTGAAGGAAGGACTACACTCATCGATGAATGACAACAAGACTCCAGGATACAACTATTCAGTGAAAATTCTTTTTGCAGGTACCCCATGCTGCTGCTTGGATCCAGGTGCTACACGGATGCATCCACAACTCCAGATAATCTACTACTAGGTCCAAGGAGAACAGGTCTAGGTATTTTCATCCTCGACCAAAGATGCAAGCTCAATCTCTACATCAAAGTGCAAATTTGCAGCATCACTTCGGTCTTCATGGCAGAAGCGGTAGCCCTAGCCTTTGCAGCCTGCTGTATCTAAACTTCAGGTTGAGGAAGTTTCTTTCCTCATGGATAACCAGTTACTAGTGAACTATTTAAATGGACCTGATCTTGACTATCCTCCACATTGGGAAGCCAAGACGTTCACTCAAAGGTTCTTAAATATGGTGGACAACAAAAGAACCCAGGTCCTCAAGATTCAAAGAAATATGAATACCACATCTCACTCTCTAGCCACTCAAGCTCTTAGGTTCTCTAGAACTACTTGTAACCCGGCAAATGTAATTTGTCTGAATGCTTCTCATGGCAGCAGTTGCCCACTCATACACAACATTGGATTGTGTAACCTGGGAACCTTTCTTGATCATTGCAGCGCGATGCTACTAATAAAAGGTTTGCTTTTCGTAAAAAACCCACAAGTTTTTTTTTTGGAAAATTACAAGGCAACAAGGTTTGAAATTTACCGGCCCGCACCAACCAGTTTTATTCTGGTACCCAAGCCCATGGTAATTAGGGGATCGCATGCATTGTACGGTCATTTGAATGTATAAACTTTAGATCCAATGGACAAAATCGTGACACCTAGTATTTCATATTATAGTAGCAACTGGCGCAAACATGCAGCACCGATTTGCTGTCCAAAGCCTCGTCCCTCTCCTTCACCGCAATTAGGGGCAACAGCAACAGAGGCAGCTATCATCGGTGGCCTCATCTTTCAATGCAGACACCGAGGAGACTAGCCTTTGCTCATATTTCAATGGAGGCTAGTAGCCTTGCAAAGGTCACTTTTTTGATCCTTGCATGTGGCTCTGACAAAGGCTAAGCAAAGCTAATGCAGATATCAAGACTAGCCTTTGCTCATATTCCAATGGAGGCTAGTAGCCTTACAAAGATCACTTTTCTAATCCTTGCATGTGGCTCTGACAAAGGCTCAGTAAGGCTGTACTTTCTCCTTTCAATGACTATCACAATGTGCTTTTTTGTGCTACCACCTATTTTTTATATAGTAGCGTACTAGTCTAAACACAGACAGCACACATTGTACCTTTTTTGAACCAGCACATGACGTGCACCGTAATTACTGGAATCAAGTGTGATCAGTAGTGTAGTAGTCTAAACACAGACAGCACACATTGTACCTTTTTTGAATCAGCACATGACATGCACCACAATTACTGTAATCAAGTGTGGTCCATGTTCAGTCAACTTGCCGAGGTCCAAAATCCCTTTTTTTGCATCAATCTTAAAATAAGCTGTTGTGATATTGGCGCTCATGCGGAAGCAATTGCTTGGATCTACCTAGGCGAGGTGCACACGAGAGATGACACTCGATGTTTGATAACGGGGTTTGGCCAAGCCTACCTCCCTGGGGCATGCTTACGGGCGCTCCTCCCTGAAACCGCGACACTGGCCGCACAGGGCACTGGCCAAAACGCCAACGCCCCCCGCAAGCCTGTCACTCGTGTGTTGCCTCTCTCGAGTGGTTACGTTACAACTGCAGTCCCCTCCTCCTTTTATAGAGGGTCCGGGTTACAAGAGCCAACACCTAGCTCACCTAACCCTATACTGCTAATTACAACACAAGTCCAATGTAACCCAATTAGTACAAATAAATATTTGACACATTTCTAACAATCTCCACCTTGGCGAATATTTTGCCACCTTGAGTCTTGTCATGTGCAAACAACCATGTACTCCGGACTTGAGTTGTTGACTTTGCCGCTTCACGAAGAGCATTCCGATGAGCTTGACTTGGCCTCAAACCAGCCGCCTCAGGAAGCCCCGCTATCCTTGCAACTTCATCCCAGTGACTCCACCTACACTAGTGCATCTTTGTAGCTTGTATAGCTACAAATGCACATCTCCTCTAAACTGACTAGAGAAGATTACTGTCATTGTTTGAGTCACCCACTGATGCTGCAACATTAGTATATGCCTCCTCCTTTTCTGGACACTCTTTCTTGACATGTCTCCAATCTCCGCACTTGAAACACTACACCTTCTTCTTCCTCTTGCTTTTGTCCTCCACCTTCCCCTACTAGGCTCTCCACTAACCAGCAAACCTTTAGCTTGATGGATTTGATTCCATCAAGATTGTTCTTCCTCTTTTGTTCGCGAGCAAGCAACGCTACAGTAGTATCCTCAATCTTGATGGATTCCTAGCCATATGTTAGTGTAGTGACCATATGCTCATATGATGGTGGTAAAGAGCACAAAAGAATTATTGCCTTACCTTCATCATCAACAGTTACCTCTCTACATGCAAGATCAACAACCAATTGATTGAAGATGTTCAAGTGCTCCATGAGATCTAACCCCTCCTGCATCTTTAGCCCATGCAACTTCTACTTTAGATACAACTTGGTGGTCAGTGTCCTAGACATGTACTGAGTGGCCAGCTTGTCCCAGATTTCCTTTGGAGAGGTTAAATCCATGACATGGATCATGGCCTGATCTGAGAGACACAGTCACATGTTTGCGGTTGCTTGTAACTGCATCTCCTCCCAGTTTTCATCTTCCATCTTGCCTGCTTCTTCTCCTGCAAACCCTTCAGGATCCGTTGCTGAGCCAGCAAATCCTTGACCCTTGTTTGCCACAGAGCAAAGTTGCCACTGCCATCAAACTTCTCCACCTCAAATCTGGTACCTGTCGGTGCCATCCTGCCGACCCACAATCTCTCCGCTCGACCTGCCTGCCTTACCAACCGGCTCAGGCAGATCAACCTTTTTTGGAATCTCCTTCCTGGCGTCTACTACAACCAGCGTCTCCTCACCAGTCTCTAGACTGCTTGCTGATGATCACCTTGAGCACTCCTGGTCACCTCTGAGCTGAGCCTGCTAGCTCTTCGCTCATGCGGAAGCGATTGTTTGGATCTACCTAGGAGAGGTACACACAAGAGATGACACAGGCCTCAGAGGAGACTCGATGTTTGATAACGGGGTTCGGCCGAGCCTACGTCCCTAGGGCATGCTTACGGGCACTACTCCTTGAAACCATGACACTGGCCGCCCGAGGCATCGGTAAAAATTCCAGCACCCTTGAAAGGTCCTAAATGGTTAGAGAGGGTGAATAGCCTATAAAAAATTCTTGCAAAGCACTAAAACAAAGGATTAGTACTTAAGATGGCATAACTCTTCTAGCACTAGCACAACTAAACTATGCAAGCCACCTAAACAATTCTAGCAAGAAACACTATGATCTCTAGTCACACCAACAAGGCTGGGTTGCTAAGTTACTTCTAGTGAACAAGCTAACTACAATTAGAGCTAGACTAAGCAACTACAACTACACAAGAGATCATTTTAAATATTTACCATCATTTAGGCCAGAGAGTTAGCATTTTAAAAACATTTTCAAAGAACAAGTTAGCTCACTAGAATCTATATGCAAAGCTCATGAGGTTAGAATCTAGTGGCACATCATAACCGAGTCGACGTGATTTCCCCTCTTGATAGTCGGTTATCGATCCTAAACCACTCACACCCTCTATGGTGTCTTGAGTGCAAAAGTAAACCCTAGTTTCACCTTTGCCTTGTGATCCACCACTTGGAGCTTGATCCATCACCATGTCCATCATGTTCATCTCCATCATCCCATGTTGCTAACCAAGTCTACACACACTTAGTGAAACTATTAGAAATAATAGGTGTCATCAATTATCAAAACCAAACAAGAGCTTTCAATCTCCCTCTTTTTGGTAATTGATGACAACCACCACAAAGATATAAAATTCAATTCAAATTAAACTTGAATTGCTTGTCTAAAGCATTTAGATCATGAATCAAGGTTGGACAAATATTTCATCTTTGGTTTGATAGTGCTAGCTCCCCCTACATATGTGTTTCCATAGGTTTGGTTCAATTTGACACATATGTATGAATAGGAATTGCGGGAGAGATACTACTACTAAAATGGTACTAAAGTGTATAGAATGGACCTTTGAAGCATGATACCAATCGGAGTTGCATATATACACCATCCTTAGCACCAATCTAACTAGGCATAGATCAAAATTCAAGATACCTCGTGAGATCAATCATTAAAAACAAAGTATGTTGAACTTCAAGAGAGAACACTATGTCTAGATACCACTTGAAAAACTACCACTAAACTAACACCTATGCATGCCAGTACTTCATTCCACTAATCAAGTTCTATCACTAGCATACACCAATTAAACATGAATATGAATTTAAACTTGCAATGCAACAATTCATCATGTTTATGCACAACCAAATGCAACAAATAGCTTATGAGCTTGGTCCCCTTATTTGTATGCTCAAATTTGAATTTATCCCCTTACTTCATCATAGATCCTTATCTTTGTGATTTATTTCTCCCCG
>CM041633.1:29089761-29196711 GCA_023333625.1 Bothriochloa decipiens
TCCATCAAAGCATTTGATTTTCCATGAATGAGCCTATAGAGTGCAATATGGCTACATGCTCTAAACAAGTCCTTAGCAAAGTATGAATGCTATATCAAACAACTTTACCTTGCATTGTTGAAGGAGAGGCATGTCATTCATATGGGGTGCATCAACTCATGTTGGAGAAGTCAAGTTTGTTCAATTAATTCCTCAACTTTTAATATCTGTTTTCATCAAGTGGCTTGGTAAAGATGTCGGCTAGTTGGTCTTCGGTGCCAATACTCTCAATGCTAATATCACCATTTTGTTGATGATCTCTTATGATGTGGTGCCTCACATCAATGTGCTTTGTTCTTGAGTGTTGAACCGGGTTGTTGGTCATCTTGGTAGCACTCTCGTTGTCACAATACAATGGCACTTGCTTGAATTTGATTCCAAAGTCACTCAAGGTGACCTTCATCCAAAGCAATTGAGCACAACAATTACTCGCACTTATGTATTCGGCTTCGATGGTTGAGAGAGTAACACTATTTTGCTTCTTTGATGACCAAGAAACAAGTGATCTTCCTAGCAATTAACATGTGCCACTTATACTCTTTCTATCAATCTTGCAACCGGCATAGTCAGAGTCAGAGTAGCTAACTAGCTCAAAGCTTGACCCCTTTGGATACCACAATCCCACATCTTATGTTCCCTTAAGATACCTCAAGATTCTTTTAACCGTCATCAAGTGACCTTCTCTTGGTGAGGCTTGATATATTACACACATGCACACACTAAACATGACATCCGGTCTTGAAGCGGTGACATAGAGTAAACATCCGATCATTGATCTTAGAGCTTTTGATCTACCATGTTGCCACTTGAGTCAATGTCCAATCCACCATTTGTCCCATTGGTGTGCTAATTGGTTTAGCATCTTGTAAGCCAAATTTCTTGATCATGTCTTCGATGTACTTTCTTTAACTAACAAAGGTGCCATTCTTCATTTGCTTGATTTGAAGTCCAAGGAAGTAGCTAAGTTCTCCAAGCATTGTCATCTCAAACTCACTTGCCATCATTGGCCCAAACTCTTCATAAAAATCTTGGCCTGGTTGAACCAAAGATGATATCATCCACATGGATTTACAATAGAAACAAGTCCTTGCCAATTCTCTTAGTGAAGAGTGTGGTATCAACTTTTTCCATCTTTAACCCTTTAGAGAGGAGATAGTCTCTTAATCTCTCATACCATGCCCTAGGTGCTTGCTTCAAACCATATAATGCCTTCTTGAGCTTATAGACATGGTTAGGCTTCTTGTCATCTTGAAATCCGGGAGGTTGCTCAACATAGACTAACTCATTGATGTAGCCATTGAGAAATGCACTGTTCACATTCATTTGATATAGCTTGATGTTCTAGGCACAAGCAAAGGCTAGTAAGATCCTTATTGCTTCCAATCTTGCAACCAGTGCATAAGTTTCCCCAAAATCACGACCTTCAACTTGAGTATAACCTTGTGCTACCAATCTTGCTTTGTTTCTCACCATTAAGCCATCTTGATCTTGCTTGTTCTTGAAGACGCACTTAGTGCCAATCACATTGTGCTTCTTTGGACCCTCAACAAGCTCTCAAACTTGATTTCTTATGAAGTTGTTTAGCTCTTCATGCATGGTATTTACCCAATTGTCATCCCTCAATGCTTCTTTAATTTTGGTTGGCTCTATGAATGAGACAAATAAATAGTTTTCACATATGGTAGCCAATATTGATCTTGTTTGCACACCCCTTTGAATATCACCAATGATATGATCCAGAGGGTGATCTCTTGTAATACTAGTTGGTTGGAGCACTTGAGGTTGATTGCTTGAACTTGCTTGGTTGATCTTAAATTTCATCATGAGTGCCACTTGAACTTGCTTGATTTGTATCAATGTGCACTTCTTGGCTTGTCATTTGAATCTCATCATCATCATCAACTTGTCTTGGCCTAATGTCACCAATGTCCATGTTTCTCATTGCATTTGATAATTGATCTCCTCTCACATCTTCAAGATTTTGAGCTTCACTTTGAGATCCTTGAGTTTCATCAAACTCCACATCATGAACTTCTTTCATAGTGCCTTTTGCCAAGTTCCAAACTCTATATGCCTTGCTTGTAGTGGAATAACCAAGTAGAAACCCTTCATCACACTTCTTGTCAAATCTTGTGCCTTTCTTGAGAATGTAGAATTTGCACCCAAACACTCTAAAGTATGCAATATTGGGCTTTCTTCAGATCTCATATGGTGTCTTCCCATGGTAACCATGAGAATAGAGTCGGTTGCTATAATAGCAAGCCATGTTGATAGCTGCACTCTAAAACCTTTGGCTAACATTGTACTCACTTAGCATTGATCTAGGCATGTCAATCAAACTCCTATCCTTCCTCTCAATTACACCATTTCATTGAGGAGTGTAGGTTGGAGAGAATTGATGCCCAATACCAAGCTAATCACACAAATCTTCAATTCTTGTGTTCTTGGACTCAATCTCATTATCATTCCTTATCTTTTTGATGGTGACTTCAAATTCATTTTGCACTCTCTTGTCAAATGATTTGAATAAATCATAGACTTCACTCTTGTCATAGAGAAAGAACACCCAAGTATATCTTGTATAGTCATCAACTATCACAAAACCATACTTGTTACCACCAATGCTTGTGTATGTTGTTGGCCCAAACAAGTCCACGTGCAGTAGCTCAAATGCCTTTGATGTGCTCATTTCACTCTTCTTAGGATGTGGCTTCCCAACTTGCTTGCCGGCTTGACATGCACTACAAGGTTTGTCCTTCTCAAAGGTGACATCTTTCAAGCCTCTCACTAAGTCATGCTTCACAAGTTTGTTCTATTGCTTCATGCCAACATGACCAAGCCTTCTATGTCATAACCAACCCATGTTAGACTTGCTAATCAAACAAGATGAGAGTTGAGCTTCTTTAGCATTGAAATCAACCAAATATAAGCTTCTGTGCCTAAAGCCTTTGAAGATCAAATTGGATCCATCCATGCTTATAACTTCAACACAATCCTTGTCGAAGATGCACTTGTACCCATAGTCACAAATTTGAGCCACCGATAATAGATTGAAATCCAAGCTCTCAACTAGCAACACATTGGAGATGCTCTTGTCATTTGAAATAGCCACTTTACCAAGCCCCTTGACCTTGCCTTTCTTGTTGTTGCCAAATATGATAGAATCAAATGCACCATTGTCATTTACATCAATTGAGTTGAACATACAAGAATCCCCGGTTATATGTTGAGTGCACCCACTAGCAAGCACCCATTGCCTTCCTCCAGCTTTATAATTGACCTACAAGAGAAGATCAATCCTTTTTAGGTACCCAAACTTGCTTGGGTCCCCCAAGGTTAGTGACTAAGCTCTTTGGTACCCAAATGGCTTTCTTCCTTGAGCCCATCCAAGGTGCACCAATGAACTTAGCATGAACACTATTAGTACCTTTGGTAAGCATATAGAAAGAATCAAGCTTAATGGTGGATACATTAGCCTTGTTGTTCTTGTTTATGCACCTTTGCTCTACATGACCCACTCGCTTGCAACTCTTGTAATAACTACCATTGTTCTTCACAAAACTAGTCTTGTGAGGAGCAAAGGCGGCCTTGCCTTTCTTGAGGAGATAGGCCAATCCCTCCTTATGGAGAGAAGCTCTTTGGCTACCCAAACACATAAGCAAGCGGTCCTCACCACCATAAGCCTTAGCTATGGTGTGATTGAGCTCTTTTACCTCCTTCTTGAGATTCTCATTCTCAACCATGTGTGGCATCACAAGTGAAACCATCACTACTAGATGAGTTGGAAGTGGATGTGCTACAAGAAGGGTTAGTGGAGGCAACAATGATAGGCTCAAAGAAGGATTCATTAAGGATATCACAAGTTGAGCCTTTGTTGCATGTTTTAACTTCCACTACGTGGGATTGCTTGTTATCATATTTCTCCTTTAGAGAGGAATGAACTTTTTTAAGATTGGAGTGAGCCTCTAGGAGCTTCTTATGGTCTTCCTTTAGACTCTCATAAGATGCCCTAAGCTCATCAAGTTCTTGCTCAAGGCTTTTCTTATCCTTGCACAAGCCCTTGCATTCCTTTCTAGATGCCTTAAATGCATCCTTGCTAAAAGCATCTAAGCCCCTAGATATGGGTTCCGATGATTGATGACAATGTTAATTATCATGACTAACGTGTGTTTTGCAGAAACAGTAGAATGTTAAGTCATGGTAATGGCAATCTCAGGCAATATGGTTTTCATACCCCTTATCAATGGAAATTGTTTTGATTTTCAAAGAATGAATGACAAGGTTAAGGATAGTTAGTTTTCAATCGTCGAAGGTGTTGAGTGACGTTAGATTAGTCATTAGGACTTTGTTTTCCTTTGGCCGTACTATTAAGGTGTGTGCAAACGCGTAGCTTGATTTGAGTTAGTCTAATGGTTAGGTGTAGTGCACACTTGTCAAACTTAACACTAGGAGCTACAAATTGGCCCTAAGATTGGTTGGAATCGAAGCCATTCACAAAGGATTTGAATTGGAAGTGAAACGGGCTTCAAATGCTTCATTGGACGCTGGTTGCAGAGGCATCGAACACTGATGTCAGCGCCTAATTAGACACAGGCATGCGTAGCCAGAGGTATTGCAGGCGTCGGACGCGCCGATGAGGTAGCGTCGGATGCTTTCGGTGCTTGATTTAGGGGGAGCAGTGCACTTACACGCGTTGGACGCTGAACAGTGTTCAGCGTTGGACATGTCCGGTGCGCTCCGGACACTTTACAGAGAGCTCTGCAGCTGGCCAAACCGCCGGACGCGTCTGGTGGTTGAGTGTCAGACGCGTCCGGTGCTCACACTGGCCAGTTTTAGGGTTTGAAAATTGAACGCATCGGACGCGTCCGATGCTTGTAGTCAGAGCGTTTGACAGTCACGAAAAATGCTGACATGGAGGGTAACGGTTGGATTTTGAGTGAGATTCAATAAATACAACTCCTACTCATCCATGTTAGCCCTCTTGCCCATTTGTTTAGTTGAAGCAACCACTTGAGTGCAAGGGAGTGCAAGAGCCTTTTGAGGGGTTTGAGATTTGATAATCCAAGATTAAGGACCTCATTAGTGCATAGGAAGTAGCAAGTGTGCATCCACCTTTCTCATTAATCTTGTTGTGGTCAAGTGAGAGTTTGTGCTTGTTACTCTTGGTGATCGCCATCACCTAGATGGCTTAGTGGTGATTGGAAGCTTGGTGATCATCCGGCAGAGCTTGTGGATGACTCAAGCCATGGTGTGAGCAGTTGTGGGTGATTCACCGTGATGGAGTGTCAAAGAATCAGCCTATAGAGAGCACTTGGTCCTTGCGAGGATCAAGGGGGAGCGATACCCTTGCATGGGTGGTCCAACGAGGACTAGTGAGGAGTGACGACTCTCCAATACCTTGAAAAAACATCGCCTTGTTCCTTGCCCTTTTACTTTCTGTATTTACTTTCTAGCATTTACTTTCTGGCAATTACTTTCCTAGAATTGCCATGCTAGAATAAGATTGGAACCTAGGGTGTAAAACTTTTTCTTGGTAGAATCATTAAGAACACACTTAGGCACCGAGGGGTGAATATGGGCTAGTAGGTTTTATTTCCGCAAGATATTTTAGAATAGCCCAATTCACCCCCTCTTGGGCATCTTGATCCTTTCAATTGGTATCGGAGCCTTATTGCTCTTTAATTAGGCTTAACTTCCTAGAGCAAGATGTCTAATGGGGATGGGCCTCCACCCATGTTTGAAGGAGATGACTACCCATATTGGAAAGTCCGTATGGAGTCATATCTCGAAGCACAAAATGTTCTTTGCCTTCATGTTTGCCATCGAAGGTTCCCTAAGCCTCTTGAAGAAGAACACGAGAAGTGGAATGCAAAGGCCAAAAACAACATCTTTAGAGGCATTTGCAAGGATGTTTTTAACCATGTGCGGAACCACAAGAATGCCTATGAACTATGGACAAAACTTTGTGCGCTCCATAAGGGAACCAAGAGTGAGCGTGAGGAACGCTATGATCTTGTCATGAAAAAGCTTACTTCATTTGAGATGAATAAACATGAAGGTGCTAATGAAATGTTTTCTTGCTTGAATGTTCTTGTAGAGGAACTCAATGGACTTGGACTCACACAAATGTCACCATACGATGTTGTGAGAAGAATCTTGAGTGTCCTCCCCATTGAGAAATATGGGCATATTGTCATCGTGCTTCATCAAGGTGATCTTTCCAATGCTACCCCAACTCAAATATTGGGAAAGATTAATGCCCATGAGATGTACATGCACATTGTCCCACAAGATGACTCTTCCTCTATCAAGAAGAATGATTTGGCATTCAAGGCTAGTCAAGACAAGAAGGGCAAAGCAAAGGCCATGGTGATTTCTCATGATTCTTCAAGTGATGATGATCTTGATGACCTTGCTCTCATAGTGAAGAAGACCACCAAGATGCTCAAAAAGCTAAACAAGAATGGAGTCAAGTTTGACTCAAAGAAGAAAAGTTCTTTACTAGTAGCAAGAAGAAGCCACTCTCCGAAATGGATTGCTACAATTATGGTGATCTTGGTCATCTAGGTCATCAATGTCCTAAATCACCCAAGAAAGACAAATACAAGAAGAAGTACAAGGACAAGAGAGTTTTCTCAAGTGATGAAGATGAGAAGAAGAAAGAAAAGCCCTACAAGAAGAAAGATGGCAAGAATAAGGAATATCACAAGAGCGGTAAAGCATACATTGTTGGTGATTGGCTCACCAACATTGAATCTTCAAGTGCCTCTTCTAGTGAAGAAAGTGATGATGAGAAAGAGAAGGTGGCTGCTCTTAGGATTGGCTCTTCACTACCTCCACCACCACCACCGTCATCATCCTCTACACACCTATGCCTTACGGCTGAGGGTGATCAAAAGGTACGAAGTGATGATGATAGTAGTGCTTGTGATAGTGATAGTGATGAAGAGTTTGAAGCACCTTCTTATGATGAACTTGTCAAGTTGCTAGGCAAATACTCTAAAATCATCTTAAATACAAAAGATTTAAATGAAAAGCTTAATCTTGATAATGATTCTCTTTTAGCAAAATGTGGCTTAGCCAAAAAGGCTAGTGATGAGCTTAGAGAGCAAAATCAAATTGTGTCGTCTCTACTCAAGGAGCTCAAAACTTCTCTAAAAGATCTCAAAGAAAAACATGATAAACTTGATAAGACACACAATGAGCTCATCACTAGACACACTTTGCTAAATGATGATTATACCAATATCAAGATTAATCATGAGAATCTTGTGCTTTCACATGAGCTTTTATCCGATGAACCACATGATGCTACTAACCATGTTGTTAAGATTGATATAGCTACATCATGTGATGATTTGATTGATGAGAGCATTGAGCAAGATTCTAGTAGCAAAGGCAAGCAAGTGGTTGTGGCCAATCACTACGATGACTATGTCAAGATCAAGGTTGAGAACGACAAGCTTAAGAAAGATCTTGAGAAGCTATCCACCACCAAAATAATTGTCATCGAGACACTTAGTGAAGATCATGACAAGGATTGTGAAATTGAGAAGCTTAGAGATGAAAACAAGAAACTCAAGTTGGAGAAGGCTCATCTCACCACTGGCTTGCAAAAGTTCACCAAAGGTCACAATTTGCAAAGTGAGCTATTCATGAACACCATCATGAAGATGGACAAGAGTGGTATTGGTTTCAAGGCACATGAAGAGAAGAAAGCTAAAGCTCAACATCAACAAAACAAGCCAAAGCCCAAGCCAAAGAGATGCTTTGAGTGTGGATAAGAAGGTTACTTTGCTCATGAGTGTGAGACTCCACCTCCACAACCCTTGCCCAAGCATGCTAGACCCTTTGCCTTCAATGCTCACTACATGCTTAGAAAAGATTCAAGTGGCAAGATAAAGGTCATGTTCTTAGATCCACCAAACAAGAATAGGCCTAAGAAAATTTGGGTTGCTAAGTCACTGTTGACACCTCTTAATGTCAAGATTTAACCATCAACTAATGCATGAATTGATTAAAATTAAATTATAAAGCATAGTTGTAGGGTTTAATCCTAATGAGTTCCATGCGATTTGGTGTTCTCCCTTGTTTTGTAGGATAATCAATATTTCCTATCTAAAAGTTCCTCAAACTATGAAACCATTGCGAAGAGCTCGTCAAGATGATTGAAACAGATATATACTTCACTATAATTGGAGTCCCGACGAGAGAGCCCACATGTTACAACTTGGAATACTCTAGAAGACACCAAAACCATCACGAAGCAAAGAATTTTATGGGCTAACCTAATAAATTCCATAGCTTTGGTGAATTGTGATTTTCCAGGGACTTAAAAGAATAAGCTGAGGAAGATTAGATGTTAAGGAATTGTATCAAATCAGTTTGGATTTCGGTGAAACCACTTCTAGAAGATTCTAGAGAACACCAGAGGACACCAGAGCGAAGGAGGGGCCCACCTGGCACTGAGCTAGGTCGACCGACTTCCCCCTAGGTCAGCTGACCTAGGTAGGACCACCTAGCAGCAAGTTTCATCTCAAATCATTCCACCACCTTTGAGGTCCAATCTCCATTGTCATTCAAGTTGGTTTGATCCAAGGACCATGGGTCCACACTCCGGGTTATATAAACAGAGGTAGACCCCCTGAGGGCATTCCTCTAGTTCCAGAAACCCTAATTCATTATTTCTAGGTAGGAATCAGAGCCTCTAGGCAAGTAGAAGACTAGTGCCCTCTAGTTAGGTCTATATCTAGTCTTGTTTAGAACCAGAAGAGAGAGAGGAGGAGATTTAGAGGGAGCTCCAGCCTATCAAATCTTCTTCAACATCTTGTACCTACGGATTCAAGTTCTTCAAGAGTTTGGATCTGAAGATTTCTCTAGTGATCAACTTCTGTTCTTTAGTAAGTTACATTGTTCTTGTTATTCTTTTGGTTTACAACTCTTTTGAGTACTTTAACCCTAGTAGCTCTAGTATTAAAGGAGCCATCATAGTGTAAGCGTGGTGCTTAGACTTGATTGCTTGTATAATGTACCCTACATTCCGGATTGACGGTAGCTCGCAAAGGTGACTCTTATAGCTTCATTGAATCCTCTATATTAAAGGCATGTCCAATGAAACTTTAAGATGGAAGCTTTTTCCTTTCTCTTTGGAAGGGAAAGCTAAAACCTGGTACAATCGAACCGCACCGAGTAAGGAAGGGGAATGGGAAGCCCTTTGTTCTAGCTTTTGCGTGAAATTCTTCCTGATTTCCAAAATCGTCTGCCTTCGCTTAGATATATTGTCTTTTACGCAAGAAGAAGATGAAACCCTCATAGCAGCATGGGAATGATTTGACAATCTTATCCATTTAGGACCGTCCTTAAACATAGAAGACCCTGTGCTTCTTCAACATTTTTATATGGGTCTAAATAGGAAAACTCTAAGTTTCTTAAAATAGCCTCTGGTGGAGCCTTCCTAGACATATTTTCCTTCGAAGGGAGAGTGCTTCTTCAAAAGATTGCTAGATCTACCTCTAATGATGAAGCTAAGCCCATAGATCTTTTAGAAGAGAAAGAATTCTAGATAATTGAACCTAAATTCAATTCAATACCATTACCTTCAGCTATCTCAAATCCTGATAAGGAGGAAACTCCAGTTTCAGAGATAATCTTTCAATTTGAGGATGAATATTTCACTAAATTTGAAAACACCTCAAATTGTCATACTATTAGAAAGCCTTAGAATCCAAAACTTCCAGAAAAAATCCTAGATTTATCAGATAGTGCTTTCTATAAAGAGGCCATGAAAGAGTTAGTCTCAGTGATAAGCCATGAATGGTTTGAAGAGTCAGAGTCCTCATCTGATATAATTCGACTAGATTCACCTTCTACCTCCATTTATTGCCAAATTCATAAAGACCCTTTTGATGCTCTTTACAATCCAGTTGTGGTTGTTAGCGTCATGTCTGCAACTTTTGCTCATGATTTTACAAAACACATGCCAGTAACCCCAACAACTAAACTTCTAAAAAGTCTCTGAGGACATATTCTTCTAGTTTGGGAATTTTGTATGTTCTACCTATCTAGATTTATGGAACTATAGTGTACTTAAGCTTTTATATTTTTGACATCATTGAGTTTGATCTATTGATAGGCCAACCAATTCAAAGGCTTTTTCATGAAGGACAAAGAGGGAGATTAAATATCAGCCTTGGGAAGAATTTCAAACTTTCTTTATCCATCTCTCATTCTCTAAACACAGAGAGTGAGCCATGTCCCAAGCCTGATCCAATAGAGGAGGATAAGATAGCATCTCTTGAAGCTCTAATAGAACCAAATTTAGAAGATGATGCCTAGTTCTTCATAGAGGAAGAAGAAGATTCTTCTATTCCTCCCATACCTCTAGATCCATTTGAAGAACCACCTAAACCTCCCATTGAGTTAAAACCTTTGCCTACTGGTCTTAACTAAGCTTTTCTAAACGGTAATTTGAACATTCCTTTAATCATAAGTGATAAATTCTCTCCGGAGCAGACACTCCATTTGATAACTATTCTAGAAAAACATAGATCAGTGTTGGCGGTCACTAATGCTCATTATTAACCATCAACTATTGCTTGATATAACATGAAATGAACCACAAAGCACAGTTGTAGGGCTTGAAACTAACAAGTTCCATGAGTTTTGGTGCTCTCAGTCATTTTGCAGGAATCTTAATTTTTCACTGAAGAAAAGTACCTCAAATGATGAATTGGAGTACACCATTGCAAATGTCTCATCAAGCCGATCAAAATGGATATATTATTCGCTATATTTGGAGCACCGGAGAGAAAGTCCAAGATGGTTACGACTCGGAAGACTCTAGAAGACCCTAGAACCATCATCATCACAAGACCAGGCACTAAACTGACAAGATTTCATAGCTCTATGAAATAATATTTTCCAGGGATTTATCTAGAAGCTGGGAAAGGAAACAATCCACCCACGACAACCCTAAAATCCCTCTCTTCCCATCAAAAATATTTATCTTTCTTTTCTTACCCTTTTCCCTTGGACGTTCTTAATTCTCTAGTACACTTCACGTTCCCCATGGAAATTGATACTCTGAATACTCCCGGGTGAAAGCTACATCGGTATCCGTGCACTTGCAGATTTTTCTATTCGTGTTTAAAATACCCAACAAGCTCTCTAGCGCCTTTGCCAGGGAACGGTAGCTGTTCTAGATCGAACCAAGTTCACCCTTGTTTTATTTTTCATTTTACCACCTTTTTATTTTTATCCCTTTTTCTTACCACCATACCACATGGATTCCATTCATATCTATAAATATTCTGCTCCAAAGGGTGACATGTTGGAGCCTCCACCATCTTAACACCCCATTCTTATAGATGGATATACGCTTTACCCTGCTTTCATAGCCATGGTTCGGGACAAACCCTTCTCAGGGCTAATGGACGAAAATCCATACACCCACCTTAGAGTATTTGAGCACTTGTGTTCTTTCCTCGCTATTGCTGGCATGACACAAGAGACCATAAAATGGAAATTGTTTCCCTTCTCACTTTTGAGAAGAGCAAAACAGTGGTATGCTCATTCCATACAAGGCATAAATGGAGATTGGGATGAACTTTGGAAACATTTTGGTCTCGCTTTCTTCCCAATTTCTCAAGTTAATGCCCTTTGAATAGAAATTCTTACATTCTAACAGAAGGAGAAGGAGACTCTAGGAGCAGCCTGGGCTAGATTCACAAGCCTTAAAAACACTGGCCCAGACCTTTCTTTGCCTGACCACGTTCTTCTAAGTCACTTCTACCATGGTCTTAACAAAGAAGCTGCTTTTCATCTTGAACTATCTTCTGGAGGCTCGTTCACACACATGTCCTTTAGCGAGGGGGAAGCCATTCTACAAAAGAAGAAACAAAAGTCAAGTCTAGCCCTGAGCCAAAAGAGGAGGAACACACAACCGAATATGAAATTCCTTCAAATCCTTCTAATGATTTGGTTGTTATAGAAACTTCCACTAGGGAACGTGATGAACCCCATTCTTCCACGTTCCTCTCTAAAATCGAGGTAGATCTTTTTGAGGATTTTGGGAATGCCTCGAATTTACCAGTTCAAGTAATGCCTCGATGGCACTTTACACCACTTGAGGATAATGATGGACCATGCAATGATTCATTCCTAATAGAGCACATTAAAGGACTTTCAGCCATCATGAGCCATGAGTGGTTGGCAGAAACAAAGTTATTCACTGAGGTAGCCTGAATCACTGCCCCCTCAGAGACTATACCTTGCAACCTTAAGGGAACCACCATATGGGCTTATTATAGTCCTACTATTGAGATGAACATCATTTCAAAAGCTTGGGCTAAAGTACTTTGCCCCAATGAGTCTGTGATCCCATCTAATAAGCTTTTAAGAATTCCTTCTGGAGTTACTCTAGAAAGTTATGGGGTCATTAGGTCGATTCCTGTATGCATAAGAGGCTCTGAGTATCATCTAGACTTTCACATCTATGACATCTCGGACATGTCTCTCTTGATTGGTGTACCTTTTGGGACACTATTTCAGAAATGACCAAATCAAGGTCTTTTGAATTTAAATCTAGGATGTTCTCCTATTGTTGTCTCACTTGAACGCTCACATAATGTGACAGTAGAACCCAAGTCTGAACAAGATCTAGTTGAGGAAGTCTTTGTGGAATCTTTAGAAGACATGGCCCAACCAGCTCTTGATGATGAACATTTCATTGAAGAGGAGGAAGACTGGTAGAACCTATCGAACTTGACCCAATTGAGGTTCCATCACAACCCTCAATCGAGCTTAAACCTCTTCCTCCTAGCTTGAAATATGTCTTTCTCAATAACAATCGAGAAACTCCTGTCATCATAAGTGACAAGCTTTCCCAAGCAGAAACCCATAGGCTTGTCACTGTCCTAGAAAGGCATAGATCAGCCATAGGCTACTCACTCATGACCTCAAGGGGATTAGCCCCACTCTCTGCACTCATTGTATCCCTACGGATCCTGACTCATCACCATCCAGGGAACCACAATGGAGACTTAACAATGACATGTGAGAGGTTGTTAAGAAAGAGGTCTTGAAGCTTTTGCACGCCAGGATTATTTATCCTATGCCACATAGCGAGTGGGTTAGCCCTATCCAAGTTGTGCCAAAGAAAGGAGGTATGACGGTTGTTAGAAATGAAAAGAATGAACTCATTCCTCGGCGCACTATCACTGGGTGGTGAATGTGCATAGACTACCGAAAACTAAACAAGGCTACAAAGAAAGATCACTTCCTGTTACCCTTCATTGATGAAATGCTGGAACGGCTTGCAAAGCACTCTTTCTTTTGTTTCCTCAACGGTTATTCCAGATATCATCAAATCCCAATCCACCCTGATGACCAAAGTAAGACCACTTTCACATGCCCGTATGGAACTTAGGCATACAGATTAATGTCGTTTGGATTATGTAATGCTCTAGCTTCTTTCCAATGGTGCATGATGTCTATTTTCTCTGAGATGATTGAGAAAATCATGGAGGTGTTCTATGGCAAAACCTTTGATGAATGTTTAGAGAATTTAGACAAAGTCTTACAACATTGCAAAGAAAAGCACTTAGTCCTGAACTGGGAAAATGCCACTTTATGGTTCGAGAAGGAATAGTGCTAGAATACAAGGTGTCTGAACATGGGATAGAAGTGGATAAAGCAAAGATCGAAGTCATTGAACAACTTCCACCTCCCACAAATGTGAAATGAATGATAAGACTTCTAGGCCACACATGGTTCTATAGGTGTTTCATCAAAAACTTTTCCCAAATTGCTAGACCCCTGATGAGCCTTCTAGCTAAAGATGCTCCTTTAATCTTCACTAATGAGTGTCATAAAGCCTTTCAAACCCTTAAGTAGGAACTCATTTCAGCGCTAATCATCCAGCCACCTGATTGGATGCCACCTTTTGAGATCATGTGTGATGCTAGCGACTTTGCTATTGGAGCCGTTCTCGGCCAAACAAAGGATATGAAGCATTATGCTATATCTTATGCTAGCAAAAACTTGACTGGGCCATAGCTCAATTATGCAGCCACTAAAAAGAGCTATTGGCGGTTGTATTTGCAATAGACAAGTTTAGATCTTACTTAGTTGGAGCAAAGGTAATCATTTATTTAGATCATGCTGCACTTAAATACTTGCTCACTAAGAAAGATGCTAAACCTCATCTTATAAGACGGATTCTTCTGCTCCAAGAGTTTGATATAGAAATAAGAGATGTGAAAGGAGTAGAGAATTCGGTAGCCAATCACTTGTCTAAGCTCCAATATAAGGAAACACATGAATTACCCATTAATGGCTATCTAAGGGACGACACACTCCTCGCGGTAACACACTCAGACCCTTGGTATGTGGATATTGTGAATTATATGATTGTAGGTTATGTTCCACTAGGAGGAGACAAGAGAAAGCTCAAATATGAAGCTCGTTGCCACTTGTGGGATGATCCATATCTCTATCGGGTCTGTGCTGATGGATTACTATGGAGATGTGTCCCAATGGTTGAAGCCATGAAAATCATAGAGAGATGTCACAGATCACCGTATGGAGGACATTATGGAGCATTCCGTACACATGCTAAGATCCCACAAAGTGGATTCTTCAGGCCTATGATGTATTAAGATACAAAGGACTTTGTTAGAAGATGTGCCAGATGTCAGAGACATGGAAACATCAACGCTCAGGATGCAATGCCACTCCAAAACAACCTCCAAATAGAGTTGTTTGATGTCTGGGGAATTGATTACATGGGACCATTCCAGAAGTCAGGAGATGCTGAATTCATCTTGGTGGCAGTTGACGATGTGTCCAAGTAGGTAGAAGCATTACCATGTTGAGCTGCTGATTCTAAGCATGCCAAGAAGATGTTCCATGAAGTGATATATCCAAGGTTTGGAATGACGAGAATGGTCATAAGTGATGGAGGATCACATTTCATCAACAAAACCTTTTAGAAGTTCCTAGAAGAATATGGAGTAAAACACAACATTGCAACTCCCTACCATCCTTAGACGAGCGGTCATGCTGAAACATCAAATAAGCAAATCAAGAACATTCTACAGAAGACTCTTGATGAGATGGGGAAGGAATGGAAGTACAAGCTCCATGATGCACTGTGGGCATATCAAACTGCATACAAAATATTGAAAGGTCCTTGTTTGGTTTTGGTAATTAAGTGACAACCTTAGGTGGACTAATGGTGTGATTGTGAGAATACATAGGAGATTAGTCCATAGTTGATTGGATGGAGGAGCTCACTGCATATGAGACATGACATGGAGTCATTGACCAAGATGGTGAAGATCAAGATGAGGCTTGGCTTGATGGACCGGGTGCAAGTGTGAAGGGCAAGTCGAGGCTTTGAAGTGATGGACCTAGGAGATGGTGAAGCTTGAGCAAGACTTGGTGCGATGGACCAATGCAATGGTGAAGAGCAAGTAAGGTTAAGATCGATGGACCAAGAGCATCACATGATGATATGAAGTGGATCATATCATTTGGTGATCGTGACGGTGCATGTGTTGCATTGGCACAATGGAGAAAGACGGTGGAAATGGAAATGCACAAGGTAAAGGTATAACCTAGGGCATTTCATTTCACCAGTCTAAGGTTGAGTAGAGAAGTGCTTGACCGGGTTTAGGATAAATGGCCGTACTATCAAGAGGGGAAAACTTATTTGCATATCGGTCATCTAGTGCCACTTGAGTGATCTAACATTGTGACATGCTAGGATCGAGTGGCGTGGTGAGTTCAAGTGAAAATCCTTTAAAAATATTTGTGAAAATGCTAACACACAAGCACATGGACATGTACACTTTGTGGTGTTGGCACTTGTTGCAAATGTGGCAAAGTTTGGCGGTGATTGTAGCTTGTCTCACTGAGTTTGCAAGCATCAGACGCGTCCGGTCCGCCGCGTCAGACGCTGGGCCTGTGTTCAGTTAGTTCAAGCTGAACATTGCCAAGTTGGGAAGTGCTGGAGGTAGCACTGGACGTGTCTGACAATCTGTGTAGGAAAAGTGATGTCAGTGTCTGGTGTGTGCCTAACTTGGCGTGTTGGCGCGATGAATGCATCGGACGCTGGTGTCATGCATCCGGTGGCATGTCATCGGATGCGTCCGGTGGCAGGGCTGAGTTGGGTTGTTTTGCAACACTCTCTAAGTAGCGTCTTGTGCTCAGCGCTGCATCTGATGGGGTAGACTAGACGCATCCAGTGCTATGCCCAACGGCTAGTTTGAAATGTTGTTTTGGCGCGTGATTTGAACGTGTGCGTCAGATGCGTCCGATGCCAAGGACCGGACACGTCCGGTGCCTTCGTGGAAAGCATAGTGAAGGGGTAATGGTTATTTAGCCTTTGGGGCTATAAATAGAAGTGGTGGCTGGCTTTGGCCAGTTGCTGAGCACACTAGGGCCTTGGTGGCTTGTGTTGTGGTGCTTGAGAGCCCTCTAACTCACTCATGCATGATAGTGTTCATCCGATTGAGTTAGTGAGCAATTCTAGTCTGATTGCATTGAGAGATTGCATCAAGTGGCACTAGGTGTTTGTGTTGCAAGCCGGTGTGCTTGTTACTCTTGGAGGCTGTCACCTCCTAGATGGCTTCATGGCAAGAGACTCTGTGGAAGCATGCGTGGAGATTGTGCAATGCTTCAGAGGAGGATTTGTGAGAGGTTTTGTGCTCACCTCGTGGGGATCACGAAGAGTAACTCTAGTGGATTTCTCGTGCCATTGAGTTACCACACTTGTGCATGTGGGTTCGCTTGCGGTGCCTTGCGGGGCATCCCTTGAGGGGGATTGGCATGGAGTGCCAAATACCGGAGGAACCACCCAAGGTGTTGGTCACCATAAGAGGACGTAGCTTGGTGGCAACCAAGTAAACCTCAGTAAAAATTGTCGTGTCAACTTGTGTCTACTCTTCTCAGTGGTTTGCAATCTCAAACACAAGCCTTGTATTTACTTTCTTATATATCTAGCTTGTGTAGTTGCTCTTGTAACTAGTTTTCTTGTGTAGCTTGCTAGTTACCTTCGTGCTTGTGTAGCTAGAAGTAGAGTAGTTGCTTTCCTTAGCTTGTGTAGTTAAGTGAATTGAGCTCTTGGGTTCGGCTTGTGTAGCCTTGTCCTTGAAGCATCTAGTGAGCTTAGGTTGGCTTTGTGCTTTTGCTCATTAGATTTGTGTAGGTGCATGCCCGCTTGCCAAAGTACTAGTTGCTTAGGTTTGTGTGACCTTGCAAGCTAAGGACTTATTTAGTGTGCACTAGCTAGATCGGCACCTTGCTTTCTTGTTTACAACCTTTTACAAGGTGCATCTAGAGTCATAGTTAGAGGGGTGAAGTCTTGGCTAGGCCAATCATTTTAATTTCGCACTTATATCGGTTAGCTAGAGCGATTAGTTTTAAAAAGGACTATTTACCCCCTCTAGTTCGCCATCTCGACCTTATAAACACCCATAGGAATAACACCCTTGTTAGTTGCTAAGCACTAAATTGAAACCTCATCACATGTGACTTAATGTCCCCTCAAGCCACATGTGACTATAATCTAAGTTGTACACATATATCCTAAGACATGACTTAGCTTGACTTTGCATATACATATGAGTTATGGTTAAGCCCTAGGATGATCTCCTATACTTGCTAGTAGATGCCTAAACCCCATACCTTTATAATAGGAACTACCAACACTAGTTGACTAGTTACTTAACCATTCTAATAGAAGAACTCCACCATTGAGAAACAACATACTCAATGTACCATGTTATAGAGATAAGCCCTAATTCTAAAGTATACAACCTAGTGGACCATCTAGATGTCTCCTACAAATACTAGACATGTTTAACAACTAAGTTAGGGTATAACCTACTTATTAACAACTAGATATCCTAGTAATAATTAAGGCCTATTAACCTAGCTAACCTCTAGGAACCTATATGACCTAACAATGTCCTAGTGCTAACCCTAGGGGAGAGGACTTGGAATACATAGGGAACCTAACCTAATCTCAAGTTGAGACAACCATAGAAATACACCCTATCAATTCATGAGCCTAATGTATTGGACAAGTGACACATGTAAATTACCTAGGTACCACACCACTCTAACCCATGCTAGGTCACTAACTTAACTAAGCAATGCATCTATATGTCACCTTTGAGTATTCTCACAAATAGATCATGTTTGCATTATCACCACCTCATGAGATTTAAATAATTATGTCTTCACACATGTGTTATGTTAATATCCATGATTTGGAGTTTCTTTGATCTTTGTGATGTTAAATTAAATCTCCAAATATTTATTGAAACCTTTAATGAATATGTATTTTAATAAAAACCCTAGTATTAACCATAAGTGCCTACAATTATTTAAACTAATAAATATTATATATATAACAATATATAGGGGATTTTCCCCCAAACTGTAAACTATGACCATCATGACCCTTGATTAAAATAACAAGTCCTAATTACTTAAATAAACATGGCTTAAGGGATAATGAAAAACCAAAACACAAATAGAAAATCCTGTAACTAAAACCGAAAAAGGGAAAGGCCAATCTGGCCCAATACCCTGGCTTGGCCTGCTATTCTCTCTCTCCCTCTCTCCACTTATTCCTTTTCGGCCCCATAACACGAACTGGCCTAGTTGGCCCATTATGCCGTGGCCCACAGCACACCGAAGCACATCACGTGCACATGCCTCCTCTCCCACAGCCAATGATAGGTGGGCCTAACCTGTCATCCCTCACCTGGTCCCCTTCACCTCTGCTTCATGCACAAAAACAGAGCACGCGCCGTGTCCCCGACTTCGTGGCCAAGGAAGCCTTAAAATGCCACTCGATTCCACCCACTCCAGATCGCACGGCCTCGCGACCTTCTTTGTGATGCTCGCTGGCCCCACAGGTCAAGCAAATTGTGTGAACCCTACTGAAGTGTGCAACGGCCGCACCCGCACACATGCTCCTGCCGCTCCCTTGCTTCTCAACGAAGGACGCTCGGCCACGATGTTGGTGACCTTCGCTACCATCTGGGACCCGTCGAAGCATGACAGTGACCCCTGGAGCCACTCAGAGCCACCTGATCACCCATCTTCATCATCTACTGTCCGCTGATCAACTGCCTCTGTTGCCACATATATAAACAACACCCATCGGTGCTCTAGGGTTCCTCAACCCCCGCCGTTGTTTGTGGTTTACAACTCGCCACCAATCCCTAGCAAACAGAGAAGGAGGAGGAAAGGAGGAGATAGGAGTTGGGGAAGCCGGAGGAGCAGAGCCATCGAAGTGCATTGGAGGCGCCGGACCTCACTGGAGAAGAAGAAGGAGATGACACGTTGTACGACTACACCAACATCTTCATCGCACGACCCCGATACACCTCTACTCTGCCACCTCACTACACTACTATGTCTACATGACTCGATGAGCGCTGCCATGCCCCCTTTCCAACCCCGATGACTGTGCTACCCTGAGTGCATAGGCTAAGGTCGTTTTTGACCTCTGGACACACTAGCACGCACCATGCATGACCTGCCGAGCCAAGTGGATTAGCTAGAGTCCTAGGACACTGGTCTAGATCGCCTGCCATGCAGCCGCCGTGGCTAAGCCCTGCTGTGGTGAGGCCATGCTTTGAAGCTGGACGGAGCTATAGGGCCCCATGTTCGTGACCACAGTGTGCGCCACACCAAGGCATATCCCGTGCGCACACCTATTGGAGAAAACTACCACCAGAGGTACCCTAGCCCATAACCATCCTAGCACGGTGTGCACACAGAGCGTTGCCATGTCGCTATCCCTACACGCTGCTCCGGCCGCCTCGGTTCACGATGATAAGCCATCGAGCCTCGCTCTAACTCACTGCACCTAGCCATGGAGAAAAAAGAACCCGTGGGGTCCTGAGACGCCCTTACCGCAATGTCGATGTCCTGCCAGAGCTCTGCTGGGGGAGTTGTTGCCTGCACGGATGCCATCGTGGAGTTTGGTCACTGCCGTCATGCAAAATAGCACCCTAGTAAAGACCCAGACTAGCTGGATACCTAAATCGAAGAAAAGCCAGGCCATAACCCTGTCATTGCCGCTCTCTAGAGCCATCGTGCTGCCCTCGTCGTGGCTGGCCACATCTAGTGCCTTGCTGCTCATCGTGTACCACAACCATGAACCCATGAACCCCTACGTAACACCAGTGGACTCGGTGTATGACAAACCCATGACAGACATGTGGACCCTACTTATATGTGTCCACCATGGACCACAGCTCATAGACTTGACCCGATATTAGCCCAGCCCAGATCCAACTGATGATGTGGATGAATTAGAAGAAGACACGTGTCGGACCTGGCCCATGTCCAGCCCAACCGACCAATAACCGGCCCGCGTTAGCCCATTTTGAACCCATGATGGGTTGCCCATGGTCAACGATGACATCAGCATTACATCACGCTGATGTCAGCATCTGGCATGAGTTCATGACTTCATAGTTTCAGCCACTCTAGACTAGACTTAGGGTGTTCTAGATCCGAGTGGCAGGGTGGCATCATACTAGGCTAGCAAGCAGCCAAAATTTTGCCTAGCTGAGCCGATGCACCGAGGATGGCTAATCTTGTGGGTATGTAAAACTACTACAGAGTGTTATGGTTGATCAATCGATACATATGCCGACTCATCTGCTATGGACCTGTCCGGTGTTCCTACTTCACTATATAGCGAGAGGAGTGTTCTATCTTCCCTGAGAGTGTATGCCGGCCATGTGCCTAGGTTGTGGGCTGCGGGCCATTGAGGCAGGCTGAGAGGAGAGTTGGCCTGTCAACCAGAGCATGGTGTGGTGATGGTGATGGATCTGTGATGGATCTAGGGTGGATTTGGGAAGGATAGTGGATGGTTGTGTGTGTGGTTTGGGAATGTGTTAAACATGACTATTACTATTATTTATAACTTGATTACTACTTGCATAAGAAAACCCCAGCCTTGATAGGCCCTCTTTGATTATATGCATTTTGCATCCAATTCCACAAAGCAAAGCATAGGGTGGGCGTGGCTAGTACATAATCATACTGAAATTGTTGCAGTCAAGGGATACGGACGAGTACGTTGGTGATGACTTTGAGGTTTAGAAGGTATCGTGCCTACGCTCAAGTTGGAGATGAAGCTACTTCCGTGATATCGTTTTCGCCTTCTAAGCTGTTCTGGATTTTATAAGACTCTTTGTTTCTGCCATGTGGCTATGTAATAAGTAATGCAAACAATTCTAATGTACTCTTTTGGTTTAGTTCGATGTATGGAATTGATTATCAACTGTTATGTGACAAAGTGGTGGAATTTTGCCCACATTGTAACTCATTATGTCGATTTTCCCTTCGTGGAAAATTGAGGCTATTTCAGTTGGTATCAGCTCCATGCTTGACCCTAGGATAAGACCCTTAGGATTGGATGATAGAATTATGGGGGTCCAAACCCCCTATACCCTTATGGCCTACCTTGGGCCTGGTCAGACACGGCCCAACAGACCACAAGATCAAGTCCGTTCGGGGCCCGACACCTGGTCGGAGTCCCTACCGGATAATCCAGAAGCTATGTGTCATGCAAGGAAGCTTAGTCAGTTAGGAATCCAATTGTATCTCCTTGGGATATGCAGCATGTAACCGACCTTTCCTAGATTTCCATATCTATAACTTTGCTCCCTGACTATATAAGGCAGGCAGGGACCCCCTCGAAGACATCTTGATTCATATCAATACAGCAAACAGAGAGCAGGATGTAGGGTATTACGCCACCGAGCGGCCCGAACCTGGGTAATCATGCATCTTGTCTCTCGATCCACATCTTGTTCGTAGTCTAGATCGCGCCTCCACCACAATACTACTACCGTAGGTACTCCCTTGGTAGACTACCAAAGACATTTTGTCGACAGTGGCGCACCAGGTAGGGGGTGCGTGTCTAGACCCAAGTGTGAGCAAGATGATTTCATTCCCTGCTTCCATGGAGTTTGAGGCGGGCCTCACCTTTACCATCGGTGCCTTCACCTGGACCACCGGCGCCAGCAACACCGCCAGAGCCATGGAGGTAGCATTGGTCTCGGCTGCGCCTTCTTCAACATCGATGCTAGTTGGGCAGATCTCGGGGCCAACCTCAGGATCAACTCGGCTAGCAAATCATCCACCTCTTTCTCGCTATCAGGGGAAGCGCCTCGACAACTCTGATCTGATCGAATCAATCGATCAGCTTAGAGAAAGCCGGGCAGAGATCCTCACTACAGCGGAATCGGTCCAAGATCGGTCTATAGAAGATGGTTTCACTCCGGTGTGTCATCGCCATGACAAGTGTCAGCGTCAGGGATGACCAGATCAGAATTTGGCCTCTCCCTGACCACTGCAACAAGCCTAGATTCAACGCTGACCAGATCCAGCACCTGGTCGGAACCAAGCTAGTCACAGCACTGAACGGCAACAATCCCCATCACCGTATCCTTTTGGGCTGGGCAATGCCGCTAGACCTGCACCAGCCACATGATGAACCTTCTTGGAGCCCGCGCTGAGAGCAGTCGTGTCCAGGATCTACTCCTCGAGCATGACAACAGACCCACTCTAGTTGTCAACATGGTGGTGCTCAAACAGACCCTTGCTTCTAACACAGTGGCAGTCGCATCTACAACGGCCATCGAGCCAAACATGCCATCTGGCCCCTCGACACCCCATCTGGCTTCCTCCATACTGTAGTGATGTCCAATTACAAGGACGACCTCTCTAAGGTTCAGAGTGTCACACCTATTTGTCCACCAGGGTTTGGAGGCCACATCTTCATGGTCGGCGGTGACGAGCCGCCAGCTTAGGGTGAAATCGACCAGTAGAAGGCTAATCATGAGGCCCGTAACACCCAAAGAGCAGAGCACCGGCTCAAGGAGCAACAAGATCATGAAGCAGATCACCAAAGAGCTAAAGATAATCCACATGACCGATGGATTCACCGCCGCCTCGAAGATGAGTTCGACCTAGTCCATGGCCGACCGGTCCACAAGACTCCAAGTGCCAATATCACAGTCACCATGCCACTACTAAAAGGGGTCCCAGAAACCCCCAGATCCAATAGGCTCTTGACCCGCCTGGTTGGAGCGGAAGCCCAAGTCAACCCATGCGGGCAGCCCAGTCATCTAGAGGATCCTACCGTAGCCATGGCAGTCATCACGAATGAAGCCTGGAACCTACTCGTAGTAATAGGGCCAGCGGTAGGCCGACAATGACCAACACAGCCACCAACGTGACCCCCGCGCTGTCGCCAATGACGAGACAACTATTGAACTGACGATAACGGAAGGGACGATCGGTACTAGGAGGTAGACCAGTACGATCTATGCGGTCACCTCGAATAAAGATACCGAGCACGCCTTGATGCCACTGGTCCTACTGCATTCTCAGATCGCCTCCGAGCTGTCTGCTGGCCTTGAAATTTCAAAGTTAGGGATATCCAGCACTAGGACAGCAAGGCCGACCCTGAACAGTGGATCATGCTCTACGAAGTCACCATCCAAGTAGCTAGAGGCGACGAATACATCATGGCCAACTATCTATCGGTGGTCATGGGCCAATCAGCCAACCAATGGCTCCAATGGCAACGTGCTGGCTCTATCCATAGTTGTCCATAGCTACGCCAGATGCTGATCGACAACTAGAAGCCAACCTGTGAACAACCAGGCACCAAGTATGACTTGGGCTAGATTCGTGGGTACTCCGACGAGCCCCTACGACATTACATCTGATGGTTCATGAGGTCTGGCTTACCATCATCGACATCATGATAGCAGAGGCCATCTCCTTTTTCATCTAGGGACTCCACCATGATGACCTCCAAAAGGAATTGCTCCATGCCCAACCCAAGTCCAAGGAGGAGCTCTTCCGGATCACCCAAGAGTGGGCACGTGTTGATGACACCCTTTAACACTTCAACGACCATGGAGGACCATAACACCATGGTGATCGGCATGACGACGATCGAGACCGTGATCGCCATGATGACCGTGGCAACCACCAAGGCGACCACCACGATGACCGCTGCGATGACCAACGAGACAATCACCGCGATGACCAACCAGATGATCGCCACCATGACAACGACCGATAGTACACCCGGCGTGGTCGACAGTAGTACAACGGCAACCAGCACAACCGTGGGAACAGCGGCGCTATCGACACCATGAAGAACCAGAAGTGCAATAACCCGCGTGATGAAGAGTACGACAAGATACTCCTTCAAGATTGCCCGCATCATCTAAACAAGGGCCACACCTTCGGGGAGTGCAATGGCTTTGCCAATCTCTTTTGGAAGGGGCATACAATAAGCAACGTACTCAAGACAAGCCCAACAAAAATAACACCCAGGACAAGTAGGGTGATGACGAGGAGGATAATGCTGATCAGGATCCACGCTACATATACAAACACCCCAAGAACCACGTCGTAGCTATGATCTTTGGTGGTAAAGTGGTGCTAGAAAATGCATGAGATAAAAAGCTCCTATAGCACAAGATCATCGCCTTCTCCTAAGCCGACAACATCATCACCGACCTTAGGGCCCCTAAGTGGTCAGAACAACCCATCTCCTTCAGTAGAGCAGACATGTGGGACAACATCCCAGATCCTGCACGTTTTCCCATAGTCCTAGATCCGGTCATTGGCAACACCTGATTCGAGAAAGTTCTCAGCGAAGGTGGCAGCGCTCTCAATATACTCTTCCTCCAGTCCTTAGCCACGCTAGAGCTGAAGCAGCAAGACTTTGAGCCATATGATGCACCCTTCTGGGGCGTCATGCCTGGGCAACCATGTATGCCCCTGGGGCAGATTACCCTATCTGTCCAGTTTGGCACGCTGCAGCACTTCTGCACCGACTACGTCAACTTCATCGTAGCAGACTTTGAAGGGATCTACCATGCTCTCCATGGTAGACCAGGTATCGCCAAGTTCATGGCAGTCCCCACTACCACTACCTCGTGCTCATTATGCCAACTGAGAAGGGAATCCTTTCCCTGTGCAACAATGTCCTCATGGCCAGCACCTATGAGAACAAGGCTTACGACGCTACTAAGGTTGCCAACCTCAGAGCCCACCCCGACCAGACCTGCCTAGAGGCCAAGCAACTGACCCTAGCAGAGCTCGAGATCCCAACCAAGCAGACCATGCGCACTTCAGAGAAGTGCAAGACCTATAAGCAAGTGGAGCTCATCCCTGGCGACAAGTCCAAGACTGCCTAGGTGGGGGTCAACCTTGATCACAAATAGGAAGACATGCTCATCAAGTTCCTATGGGACAATGTCAGCATATTTGCATGGAAACCCACTGATATGCTCGGTGCTCCCTGGGAAAAGGCCGAGCACCTCTTGAACATCTCAAAGGACGCTAAGCCTACCAAACAAAAGCTTCGGCGATTTGCTCATGACAGGAAAGAGGCGATTAGGGCAGAAGTAACCTGGCTCTTACCCGCCAGTTTTATTAAAGAAGTGTATCACCAGGGTGGTTAGCCAATCCAGTTCTTGTATGCAAGAAGAACAATAATGAATAGAGAATGTGCGTTGATTATACCGAGCTCAACAAACACTGCCCTAAAGACCCTTTTACCTTACCATGCATCAACGAAGTCATAGACTCCACCACGGGCTACTAATTACTCTGCTTCCTGGATTGCTACTCTGGTTACTACCAGATCGCTCTTGCAATCGATGACCAGGAAAAGACCTCTTTTATCACCCCTTTTGGGGCTTACTACTATACGTCCATGTCGTTTGGCCTCAAGAACGCTGGTGCAACCTACCAATGTACAATCCAAGCCTGCCTCAAGTATGAAATCTGGGATGAACTCATCGAGGCTTATGTGAATGATGTAGTAGTAAAGACCGAGGATGCTTCTACCCTGGTCGACAACCTTGATAGGACTTTCAAAGTCCTCAACGAAATCAAAAGTGGTCATCGCAAATGCTTAGTTTATACTCTATGTACTTGAGGTGTAAACTGTGTTTACACTAGTGTCAAGCATAGTGTAAAGTCTAAGTCCAACACTAAAAATGATTTCCATATTTGAAGTTGAATTTGGATTCCAAAGCTTACTTCTAAGTCTGGCAATTCAAATTTAAATTCAAATTGGGAATACTATATAAGGTTTTTCAAAAGTCAAGTTGGTCAACCAAGGGTGTCATTGGGTCAATGACCTAAAAATGTCCTTGGATGATGTTTTTGATCACTAATGACCAACCAATTAAGTTAGAAACCAAATCGAGTTTGAATTCTATTTCAAAAACCCTTTATTTCAAAACCTAGTTTTACCCCCTTTTCTCTAATTAAAAATCTATAAAGAATTTGGAGATACTTTAAAAATACAGTTTGTAGATCATGACAAGAGCTACAAAGTTGGTATATAAAGTTTTCAAGTTTCCACAAGAAATTTCAAATGAATTTGAAAATACAGTTTTCTAGCATTTGTCCCCTTTTGATTTTAAAACCATAATTCAAAAATTATGCATAATTTTGGAAAATTTTGTACATGAAAAAGGTTTGGTTTGGGCAGTTAAACATTTCATTGTTTTGAAGATTTTCATGTTTTATCGAAAAATCAAAAGTAATTTTAAATGTTTGTTTCTAGGGTTTTATCCTCTTTTCAAATCTGAATTCAAATTTCAAAATCTAGACAGAATTTGAGGAAAAGTGTAGCTCTTGAAAAGTTATGCAAATGATATTTTTCGAGATTTTCAAGTTCTTATATAAATTTTGAAGTAATTTGTATTTTAAAACAGATGGCATTTCTGTAATTATCTCGAACAGTACCTAACCCTATCGGCGACCGCCATGGCCGGCTTCTCAACGCGCGCCGCCGCCCACCGCTGTGAATATCTCGGCCGCCAGCTCGCTCCGACCGCGCGAACCTTCACCGCCCGTGTGTCGCCTTCCCGTTCCTCGTCACTGGGCTATAAATGGAGGTCGAACATCGACGTGTTTCGTTTTTCTTCTCCCTGCAGCCATCACCGACGACCGAGCTCCACCGTGCATTTTCGCCGCCGTCGCTCCACCGTTGTTCAATTGCCTTTGCCACCAGCTTCGTAATTTCCTTGCGCTTTGATTGCTCCAGTTAATGCCTGCTCTTCTCGCTCGAGCCACCCACACACCGCCTTCTTCTCCGCAGCCGGCAAGCTGAGCCGCCGTGCCATCGCCGCCGTCTGCCATCGCCGAGGTGAAGTATTTTTATTCGTTAACCTCTTAATCATGCTCTTCGTGTTCCACTGCTCCTGATGCGCACCTTGGTTTGAGCAGCGCGTCGCCAGAGACCGCCGTGACGCCGTCTTGCCATCGGAACGCCGCCGCCGCCATCACCGCCTTCGCCCGCAACTCGATTCAAGTACACCGGACCTTCATTAACGTGTGCCTCGGCACCGGGGTGAGCTCCTGCAGCTGTTTGCGCTATCAATTTCACTCCTACCACACTGTAGCCGCCGGCCGCTGTGGCTCGCCGCCGGCATAGGCATGTTAGCGTCGCCGTGCGCAGTGCCGTTTGAGTTAGGGAATAGGACTGGCTTCTTTAGTTGGCTAGGTGCGTTCGTAAGGATGTCCTGCACCTGACCATGCGCTCGCCGCCACCGAACAACGCTCCGGTGAGCTTCCTAGCTGCGCCACTGCGCCGCCGCACTACCATGGCCGCCGGCGTGCATGCTGCCATCGCTCCGCCGTTGCATTAGCCTGTCCGTTGTATGCGCCGTGTCAAGATGAGCATGTAGGAGCAAACCTCATCACTGGAAACCTCGCCGACGGCGAGATATCGCCGGTCAACTCCGGCGGGGTCAACTGTTGACCCAGGAACACTGTTTCTTTTTCTTTTCTTTTTCCATTTTCAGAAAATAATTTAAATGCCATTCTGTTTAAAAAATCGTAGTAATTCATATATAGCTTCAAAAATTCTGAAAACTTTTGTGTATGTTCTTCATGATGTTCTCTATTTAGGAAAAATATGAGATGCCAAAATTGCGTACTTTTTGCATATGTTAAAATTAGCCCTTTTAATTAAAAAATGGACCTTCAATGATTTTTAATAAATAGAATAATTGGCTTTTAATTCTGCAATTTGTTTTGCCATCTAATTAGGCTAAGAGCTTTTTAAAATAAAATTTTGGGCTTAATTTGATAACTTTAATTTTATGCCTTTGTTTTATGCTTTTAAATATTTAATTAACCCCTTTGGTTAAGTCTAATCATTATAGGATTTGTTTGACTTTGGGATTGATTGATGACCTTGGGTCATTAACCCTAATGACCTTTGGCACTTTAATTAATTGTTTGTGCTTACCTTAATCATGTCATTCGGGCTTAATTAACGTTACTTTATGTGTTTAATTAATTTCCTAAATGGCGTAGTTAACCCTAATGAATTTTATAAGCAAAGTTTTGTTGGCTTGCAACCTTATCGTGAAGAAAAGTTGTACTCGATCCCTTAATTTGATAGCATTATGTTTACTATTCCATCATGTTAAAGCATAATAATTATCGAATAGCTTCCGTTAACGGAGAGTTAACATTGTCGCAACAGATCCCAAGGAAGAGTAGCTTCAGGAATCGGGAGTTGATCCAGAATTTAAAACCTTCTACCCCGAATATCAAGGCAAGCCCCGGATGCATTCAAACCCTATTCTATTTATAAAAGTTTTACCGCTTCAGCTATGATATGTTGCATTAAGTAATAGGAGTTGAGTGAAAACCCACCAATTACATTACCTGTCTTATTTCCTTATTCCTTGTTACCTGCTTAGAAAGATAAGTAGTAATGCTTAGCCCTGCTTATTTAATTATTTGTTCAAAGGCAAAAGAATGAAAAAGATGAGATTGGTTTTCTCGTTAGAATCATGATGATAGTTAATAAATCGAGTCCGGATGGTTAACTTGCATTGGGAATGGAGTCCCTCTGTAGTGTTTTCGTCTGTTGATGCCCTAGGTCTCGTATCGATGGTGATCTGTTGATATCGAGAAATTAGAAAATCCACATGCATGAAGTGATATACGGATGGTTGGAGCCGTGTATATCATGGATTGACCTAGCGTGGGGCCAGATATCCCATCTGTGTCATAGTGTGTTTTACTATGGGGTTTAAGTTCCCACGTATCTCGGTACGCTGGGCCGCAGAGCTCACGGGTGCCATGTGGTGATATACGGCTGCGGTTGTTATCCCGGTATATCGGTTCATCTGGGGTGCATCGGAGTTAAAGTCTCCGGTATTCCAGTGACCTAGGTCCCAGCTGGGTATGAAAATGGATTCGAATCCCCGTTGCTTCTCGGAGAAGAAGACTCGATCGTTGTTCATCATCGTAGTAACAACTTGAACAAAGATTAAGGTTTCATAATGAAGTTGGTTGATAATTGGAGCTAGTCTAAGCAAACTTTTCTTTCTGTTAAGCTTTTCCGCAAAATTTCTTATCTCTTACAAGCCTTACCTTGTCTCTCTAGCCTGCATTTTTGGAGTCTCCACCCCTCTTTTTCGTCGGGTCAGTCTTGTTGAGTACTTTTGTACTCAGGGTTTGTTGAACCCTTGTTGCAGCTGAGCCTTATGGGCAGGAGTGCTTTGCATCCTGCTGCATGATAGTCGTCGAGGAAAGCGATGACGAGTAAGATGTTTAGCTCGTGGGTAGAGCTTTTCATTTGGTTTTGTAATAAAGTTATATACTGCTACCCCACTACTATTATGGTTTGTATAATCTAAATTTATGGTTGTAAATATTTGAAACTCAAAGGTTTGTAAACTTATGTTATTGTGAGTCTTCCGCTGTTTTACTCCGATGTATATTATTTATATTAAACTGTTGTAATACTGCAATGTCTCTCTACAACGATTGATCCTGCTAGGAGAATCGTGGATGATTCGGGATTTACCTGACAGACTTTTTAAGTCATATGGAACACAATCATGGTTATTTGGAGTCTGTTTAGACAATAATCATGTGTGTGGGCCATATGATTTAGGAGGTTCTGCCACACTTAATCCCACAAATGTATATTTGGTGTGCCCTCTAGGATACTGCTCAGCAATGTTGTCAGCCAGGACGGCATACGATCTAACCCAAAGAAGGTTCAAACTATTTTAAACATGCAACCCCCAAGATGCGTCAAAGACATCTAAAAACTCAAAGGATGCATGGCGGTGCTTAGTCGGTTCATATCCTGGCTCGGTGAAAAGGGTCTGCCCTTCTTCAAGCTCATGAAGGCCAACCAGAAGTTTGAGTGGATAGCCGAGGTAGATGCGGCCTTCACTTAGCTCAAGCAGTACCTCACTGAGTCCCCTGTCCTCACGGCTCCACAAAGCGACAAGCAACTACTGCTCTACATTGCTACCGCTGACCGAGTGGTTAGCACCGTGCTGGTGGTCGAGCGCCAAGAACCAAGACATGCCTATCCTATTCAGAGTCCAATCTACTACGTCCGCGAGGTACTCAACGAATCCAAGCAACGCTACCCCCACATCCAGACGCTGCTCTACGCAATCCTGATCACAAAGAGGAAATTGCTCCACTACTTCCAAGCCTTCCCAATTACTGTGGTCACGGACTCTGCTTTGGGTGACATCCTATGCAATAAGGATGCCAGTGGCTGAATTGTCAAATGGGCACTCAAGCTTGGTTCCTTCACATTGGGGTTCTGAGCACGTGATACAATCAAGTCCCAGGCACTGGTCAACTTTATTGTGGAGTGGAAACACATCACGCTACCTCTTGACGACCACGACTACGACCACTAGGAAATGTACTTCAATGGTTCCTTAAACATTGATAGTTCCCTGAGTTTACTTCATATCTCCCTCTAAGGATAAGATATGAGGATAAGATATGATATGTCCTACGTATCCACTTCAAGGCTTCAAATAACGCAGTGGAGTATGAGGCAGCAATTCATGGTCTTTGCATCATTGTCGAGCTCGGTATCAAATGGCTCTTGGTGTACAGTGACAATGCTCTAGTCATTCAATAGGTCAAAAAGCAGTGGGATGGTAACAGCGAGAAGGTGGATGACTACATGGCCAAAATCTGAAAATTAGAAGGCAAATTCTATGGCCTCAAGTTCATACATATCCCCGTGTAGAAAACCAAGTGGCCGACCAACTCTCAAAGCTAGGCTCTACCTGAGCAGAAATACCTCATGGTGTTTTCGTTCAAGACCTAGTATGCCCATCTATCAAAGAGGACAAACTAGCACCAGCACAAATCCCTGTCGACTAGGTAGTCACTTTGGTTATCCTTGTTGACCTCCCTACTAGTCAGCCTGTCGAGCAGGACCTTGTCCCAACTGGTGATGGGCAACCTTTGGCCGACCAGCCCTCTGGCCAGGCTAAGCTCCCCAGCCTGACTAGAGGGAATAGTTCATCCACTACTTCAATGATGGAGACCTCCCTGAGAGAATATAGAAGCAGAGCGAGTTGTCCACCACAGCCTGCACTATGTCCTAGTCGATGGACAGCTCATGCGCAAAAATAGACAAGCCGAGCTGCTCCAAAAGTGTGTAACTCAAAACGACGGCATTGAGCTCTTAGATAGAATACATGCCAGCACATGTGGCAACCATGTTGCTTGGTCAGCAAAGCTTTTCGAGCAGGATTCTACTGGCCCACAGCCATAGCTAACGCTGAAGACCTCATTCACCACTATTTAGGATGCCAATTCTTTGCCAAGCAGATACACGTGCTGGCACATGAACTCCAAACTATCCCAGCCTCCTAGCCTTTTTCATGCTGGGGACTGGATATGATAAGACCAATCAAAAAGGCGCCAGGTGGTTTCTAGTACATCTACGTACTGATTGACAAGTTTTCCAAGTGGATTGCGTATAAGTCCTTGGTAAAAGCAACAGCCAAGAAGGCAGCCGAGCTGCTCGTCGATGTCATTCACCGATTTGGCGTGCCCAACAGTATCAGCACCAACCTCGGATCCACCTTCACTGGTAGTGACTTCTTGGATTTCTGTGAAGACCGAGATATCAAGGTGAAATATGTCTTTGTGGTCCATCCCAGAGCAAATAGACAGGTCGAGCAGGCTAATGGCATGATCTTCGACGTGTTACGAAAATGGTTATACCGTGACAAAGACCATGCCCCAGGCCGCTGGTTCAAGGAGCACCCGGCAGTCATTTGGGGGTTGCGTACCCAACCTTGCCGGAGCACTGGCGTATCCCCGTATTACATGATATATGGATCGGAAGCCGTCTTACCTGATGAAATCGCTTTCCAATCACCTTGGGTTGAGTACTACGACGAAGATGCTAATGACCAAGCTCGTGAAATCAATGTCATCGCTGCTGAAGAGCGCTGACTCGATACATGTGTTCAGAACGCCAAGTACTTGGCCTTTGTTCGTTGCTACTATAACCGCAGTGTCAAGGACAGATTCTTTGCGGTTGGGGACCTGGTCCTACGATGCAAGCAGAAGACAGACGACATCCACAAACTGGCCTCCCATTGGGAAGCTCTGTTTAGGATTACAGCAGTCACTAGGCCTACATCCTATCGGCTCTGTTCCCTCGAAGGTGCTGATGAACCCAATTCTTGGCATATCGACCACCTTATACACTTCTATCCATGATCACTCTACTAGGCAAATATATGTATCTTACTTATTGTTTCTATTTTTGCACACATGTACCTATATCTCCTTTGATATCAGTGCAATAAGAAGTCATGATTTTAGCAATTGTCTCAATTCCATACTTTAAGTCATACAGTCCTTCACCCGACCAGTGGCATTCAGAAGTAGCACTGTTCCCGGTCCTTCCGACCACATGCTATGGCTCCGCGCCACACAGCATAGGAGGACGGCAGTAGCTTCTCAGCGGTACTAGGGCTCCAGTGATCCCGGCATCACGCTGTTCTCTGGCAATCCCCTGGTCTACCTATAGGCTAATTCGCCCTACGGATGAATGAACTACATGCACTAACTCCATACATTCACTTATCCAAAAATTAAGTTTTTGATGTGATATTACTTCAAATCTGAGAGCCTCTGCTCGCTCGCTTGACTGATTGCAAGCTTAGCACACCCAGTATGGTTTCCGTATTTGGAATATTTTGTTACTAACTCCTTGCTATTTTTTTGAATCAGCATCATCAACAACTACGCACCTGTGTTGTACGAATGAGCAAGTTTCCTAACTCTGCCCTGCGCATCGCATTCCATGAACCTGATGTTCGATCGACAAACCTATCATACCAGTAATCCATGCTTTTAGTTTAAACCTGAGTGATAGGCATATGTTCTTAGCTCCTGAGCTAGATGACTAACCTATGAAACTGTTCATTACAAGCGCCTCACGCTACATACAACTTAAAGTGTTCATTACAAGGCATATGTCTCATATTGCCCACCAGTTGCTGCACCTAGTCTAAATCGCCAATAAGGTTGATGCCCTTCACCATCTCCCATGTAGTGGCCTCCGAGTCGCTCTGCAGCTGCTCCGCCTTGGCATCCGTGGTCTCCTTGGCCAATCCCTTTGCAAATCGCGAAAGGTCCACACCTTTATAGTGTGACCTCACGATTGCAAGACAGTGGGCGGCCACGAAGGCCGACGCCTGCCTGGAGTAGTTTTTAAACCACCCCCAAAGGCTCTTGCACTGCTCGACAACAGGAACTTTAGGTGCATCGCTGAGGATCAGGAGGAGGGCGCGATTCCTTTCTCCATCTCTTGCATGTCTTTCTTCAGCCTGGCGTTGTCAGCCTCCAGCGCCCCGACCTGGTCTTCCATGCTCTTCCTCCGAGCTGAGCAAGGAATTTTGCTTGTCAGTCAATCACAATGCACAACATTGCAAGCACATGGACCCTAAGAGGTGTATACTTACCTTCGGCCTCCTCCACCAGGGTCTGCTTCACCTGTGCCAAGGTTTCGTTCCGTTCCATTAAGCCAGTTAGCTGAAGTTGGATTTCCTTCTCCTTTGCCTCGGCCTCTGCAGACAACATAGTCAACATACGGCCTGTACAACCCCTGGTCTACACCTTGGCATAGTTCATTAGGAACTTACCTCTCTTGTCGCTTAACAGCTGTGCGACCAGCTGTGACGTCCTCTCTCGCTCCTCCTCACGACCGAGCAGCTTATTCTCTAAGAATTCCATTTTGCCTTGCCACTTCACCACTTCAGTGCGCAGTCGGGCGTTCTCCTCTACAGTTGATTCAAGATCACTCAAGGACCGCTTCCGGTTATCCGCCACCTTGGTGATCCCCTGTCAACCAGCATCATACACAAGCAGTATTAAACACCTTGTATACAAGATTCAAGGCACGCAGACAGTTTGACCATTCATACCTCAACTTCCTGGCAGAGCTCTCGTACCAGCATTTTTACCTACCTGGTGGCCCGGTCGGTGTACCCCTCATCCCAGACCTCCCAGGTCTGCTGCTCCTCATCCCAATGAGTGAATAAACGCCATACTAGGGCTCGGTTTCCTCCTCCTCTGGGCGGTTGATCTCTTCAACCTCTAGGTTATCCTGGTCTGTCCCACCTGTTGGATAGGACGGGCCAGCCCCATCTGCTGCATCGAGCATGGCCGACTGCGGCAATCCTGAGCTACGGGTGCTAGCCCGCCCAAACACACTCATCAAGGCAGCCACAGCACCCATAAAGCCTCCACCAGCTTCACGCCTGGCCTCCTCGGCTGTCGGGGTTGTTTGCGCACCTGCTATGTCAGCTGATGCGACCACAACCTCCACCGGTGGAGGGCTCCTGGGGCTCCTGGGACTCCCTGTCCTATGGTCGGCTGGCCTGGGCTCCTCCGGGATCGTCTCCTCTGCAGGGCTGCCGACCATGACATATCGGTTACAGTACACTCAAGATCACCACAGTAACGTTATATTGCTCAAATGGACTTATACTTACATGTCACTGCAGGCAAATGACCTGAAGAAAATGCCACGGCAACCTCCCGACATGCCCTTGCCATGCCGGGAACTCCTGTCCGCTCCTTCGCTTAAGCTGGGGACCGTTCCTCCTCCAGCAGTCCCGGTTGCTGCCACCTCAGGCCCCTGAGTGGCCGGGGGTGACTGTGGTGACACCCCAGTTTGCGTCCTCGGCACCGGGCTTGGCGGAGGTGGTGGTGGTGGCGGAGTGGCTGCCCCGGTCCTCTCCCTGCTTGGTGATGGTGGAGGTGGGGTTGGTTCTTTTCTCCCTGCATTTGGAGGCATCAGTGGCATCGGCGTTGGAGCCTTCCTTGGGGACCTCCGCAGCGGCATCGTCCTTGGGGACTCTGGCGGCGTACCAGAGCTGCTCTCCTCCTGGCGGACGTTGAATTTCTTGCTTAGAGGCGCGTTGTCCTCCGAGTCTGACGACATCACCACCATAGGGGCGCGCTTCCTCGTTCGCGTCCCGCCGTCTTTCGGGGCGGCTCTCTCCTCCTCTGGGATCTTGGCCGAGACTGGCCGTTTCCTAGCAGTTCAGCGTGACCCCTGCTCGCCCTTGCCGCCGACAACTTCGCTGTCATCGTCATCGCTGCTGCTGAAGTCAAACGACGAGCTCAGGCTCGCCGACGCTGCTTGGGCTTTCCTCCACTGCTCGAGCAGAGCATCACCAACAGGACATGCCTCCACAGGCACGGCCGAGGAGAATATGCCTCGATCCTGCCCAGCAATTCGCTGTCAAAATAGAGTCAGGCATAAAACAAAGCTAAGCCGAGCAATGAATTGTGAACAACTACTTACATTTGGTGGTGAATTATCAGCACTGTACGGGATGGTCTCAGCCCTGGGGTACTTATATGCCTCAAAATTTTCAAATATAATCCTTAGGTGCCTCCTCATTTCATCATAGGGGAGAGCATAGCTGCCCTGCCGGGATGGATCCGTCCCACCAATGTCTTCAAACATATGGTGAATTCTTTGCTGGCACGGCTGGATCCTCATGACGATCCAGTCAGTCGCTACCACTACTCAATCTACTGCTTGTAGATCCAGCAGTGCAATAAGATCGTACACCTGGTCTAACTCAGTGGCCGACGACCTTGCCGACCAGTTGTCATTGTACTCTGGGACCTGGTGGATATCACAAGGCACTCTCCGCCCCTCCAGGTTGTTGGTGATGTAGAACCATTTCTTGAACCAATCCCTCATTCCCGTGGAATGTGGAATTTTTAGCCACTCGGCCTTCATGCCATCCCACAGCATGATATAACATCCTCCAGCAATTTGTGAGCCTCTCGTCTTCGGACCCTTCTTCAATTGGTAGAAATACCGAAAAAGATTGAAGTGCGCCGGGATACGGAGAAATGCCTCACAAAAGGCCACAAAGACCGATACGGTCAAAATGGAGTTCGGATGGAGATTGCAGATGGATATCTTCCAAAATATGCACAGATCCCACAGAAACTCATACACTAGCACCCCTAACCCCTAAAGAAAATAATCTTCAAACACTACCATTTCATTGGTGTCGAGTTGTGGGTACAGGTCACCGAGCGGCGCTGCGCGCCATGCGCCCATGCTCCGTGGTGGCAGCAGCAAGCCACGAACCATGTTTTGAAGCTCTTGGTCTGTCGTCATCGTCGGCGACCAATGCTTCAAGAGGTGTGCCTCCGCAGCGCTCCCAATTCCTCTGGCGGTGCCTCCACTTCCCCCGATGGAGCTGGAACCACCGGTTCTAGCAGCGGTTCTCCCAGTCGCCTCCGTGGTGCCCTGCTTCACCTTCGAGCTAGCCTTCTTCCACTCTTCTTTCCCACCGGCCATTTCTGCAGCGGTTCAGTGGCGGCGGACGCGTAGATTTCGACGGCGGCGGTGGCAGTTTCTGAGAAGATGAGTGAACGCAACGAGTGGATTGGGGGATAGTTCGATTCAATATGACTTCGTAGTGAAACGAGTCGAGTGGCGGCGGCTTTTCCCCTTTTATATCGTGGTAACCGTCCCCTCACATTCTAGGGTTTTTTAACCCAGGCCGTACGGTTGAAAATTTTTTACCTGGGCCGTGCTACGCCATTGCCTTTCTTGGGCCGCGGTAGTTATTTTGGCCTCTGGTTCTTTTATCACGAATTAACCATGGGCCCCGACGGCTGGACCCATCGCAACATTGTCTTTCCATGTCATCCAAAAGGTCCTTCCCTTTTTTATTAATAACACAGCCATGCTATTAACATTGGGGGTTGATCTCACACCCCCAGTGGCCATGCTACATATTACACCTATTTTATTTTGTAGTCTTACAGCCAGGCTGGGGGCTGGGTAAATGGCTAAGCTATTTATCTGTTATAGCCACGCTATAACATGAAATATTATGGTTAAATTCACAGGTCCAGGTGACAACTCCGAAGCCTTGCTCTGAGTTATAGTGTTGGCCCTGTCCCACGCCTGTCATGGCAAAGCCATGCACCTGTGCTTGATCCTAGTCTGACAGTCATGCTGGAGACTAGATGGTGCCAAGCCTGGTCGGTGCTGCAGCCCGAACCAAGGTGAATAGTAGAGCTATTCTATCATTCAACCATGCGGTGATCTGGTACAATTATGGCTATATGCCAATTATGTCCGACAGCCATGCTTGGGACTGCTCGGCAGTAACATCTGTCTTTGAGCTTTACATAGACTATGCTCCACCATGCTCATTCCTGGCCTACAGCCAAGCTGAGAGCCAGAAGGTGTCAGACCTGGTCCGCGATCTTGCCAATACCAAGGTAAATAGCAAAGCTATTTTATCATTTAGTCAAACTACGATCTGATACATCCTCCAGCCATACTGGGGACTGGTCAGTAACCGTATCATTACCAAGGTGCATAGCATAGTCATCTCCTCACTTGTCGTAGCCAAGCTATGTCCTGGGTTTCTCTAGCCATGCTGGGACCGTTTAGCACCTGTCGTAGCCAAGCTATGTCCTGGGTTTCTCCAGCCATGCTAGGGACTGTTTAGCACCTGTCCTAGCCACGCTATGTCCTGGGTTTCTTTAGCTACCATGCTGGGGACTGGTCGGTAGCCAAGCTAGCGGCCATACTAGGACCAGATCCTGGTCGGCATCTATTTTTCTAAATCCTGACACAACATGTTCCACCTTCTCTCAGGCTTGGGGACTATGTGGGTCCACGTCACTTAGCATGACTGTGGGACTGTGATCAGTTCTATAGAGTTGCTTTTCTGATAAAGCTCAATACCACATGTTCCATATACTATCAAACTTGGGGACTACGTGGGCCCATGTCACTTAGAGTGACCTGGGCTGATCTTTACTGATTGTTTTTGCCGAAGGCATGACCCCAATCGCATTTTTCTGTTTAATACAGATGGCTAGTTTCATAGCAATGCTGCAGAAGCACCATGTGCTACTGCAGCCCCACGTCACCAGACATGATCTGCTTTTTATTTTTTCTGGAGCAGTCTACACCTTTTGACAAGACATCACCCTGACAGCACACAGTGGTCGACTAATACTTAAAGCCTAGTCAAAGACCTGCAAAAGCGGTTGCAGCATGTGATAATCCTGGTCGGCGCTTCAAGATGACGAGTTTTACTGGTCGAACAATGTCAAGATGATGCTTACTCAAGATCTACACTACTCGGGGACTAGCTGTGGGGGTATAAACCCCCTATACCCTCATGGCCTACCTTGGGCCTAGTTAGACAGGGCCCAACGGACCACAAGATCAAGCCAGTTCAAGGCCCGACACCTGGTCGGAGTCCCTGGCGGATAATCTAGAAGCTATTTGTCACGCAAGGAAGCTTAGTTGGCTAGGAATCCAATTGAATCTCCTTGGGATACGCAGCATGTAACTGACCTCGCCTAGATTTCTATATCTGTAACCTTGCCCACCGACTATATAAGGCGGGCAGGGACCCCCTCGAAGACATCTTGATTAGTATCAATACAGCTAACAGAGAGTAGGACGTAGGATATTATGCCACCAAGCAGCCCGAACCTAGGTAATCGTGCATCTTGTCTCTCGATCCACATCTCCTTCGTAGTCTAGATCGTGCCTCCACCACAATTCTACTACCGTAGGTACTCCCTTGGTAGATTGCCGCCGATATTTCATCGACAAGAATAGGATGAGTCATCTCCTCCCTTCAGTTATATTACCAACCTTGCATCATTTTGTGCATGGCTTATCTTTATAACAGACTTTCTAACCCATTTCTTGGACCCAAATGAAGTTGGCTACCTTCAGAAGTATACCCTTCCTTGTCAAGTACCATGGTTAATACGCCCAACTCTTATGAGAAGATCGGAGGAAGCATGGTATTCCTGAAGAAAAGTATCAATAGATGTGCCACAACAGGGTAGTGCCTAGGAGAGCTGAGGTCTGCTTCAAAGTGACTCTGTAGGTTCTCCCTTGTGAAGGAATGCCCACATCATTTGTGAGATGGGAAGACACTGTCTCTACTGCCGTACAACTCGCCACCTGCTGCTCTCTGACTAGTGATGCAAGATGCGCACGTACTCCTCGAGCATGGCCCCTGCTGTCTATTGCCCTATGTCCTCGATGCCTCAAAGTGCCATAGGGCAAGAGGATGAAGCTCTCAAGATTCCAAGGAAACAATTACTCATTCAAGACAAGTTCCTGCAGGAGCTTGAACATGACAAAAAATGCTACAAGCGCAAGACTGCAGAACTAGAAGAGAAAGTGAAAGCTCAAGCCACAGAGCTAGCAGAGCTAAAGAAGAAGAGCAAGTCCAACTTCACCCACCTGGTAACAAACATGAAGACATGCCTCTTCACATAAGATACCATAAAGAAGCTAAAGAAGGCTTAGGAAAAATTTGAAGCTCGACGTGTCCAAGAATACCGAGAGATACAAGCCAAGCTGCCAAAATGCTATCACAAGAAGCCCCATGAAGAGATGTTCCTAGTTGGGCCTTCCAAGTTCAATATGAGAACTGGTCCCCTGCCTGCTCCAGAACCCACCCTAGAATGGGAGGAAGCCCGATGCTACGTACAAAGGATCTACCAGCTCAAAGACCATTTGCATGGAATGGAAGAAAGCTCTTCTACCCCACCTATTTAGCTTCTCAAGCAAGACTCATCATGATAAGGGGGTAGGAAGGTGATGATGAAGATGAGCCCTGCGTGGCTATGAATCACACCCTGAAGTAGAGTAGAATGTCCACCACCAAGAACTACCTACATGTAGCACATTTTCTCTCACGAATCCACTAGTGTAGCTACTAGGGATATCGTTGTGTAATAAACCTAATGTAATAAATGCTTGGATCTTATCGCCTTTTATGGTTCTTAATGATTCTTTGTATGAGTGCTGGATAGACTAAAAGTTTGAAAATGTCTAAATCATGTAACCATTTGATTAAGCCAACAATAAAATCATGTCACTCGCACAGTACATTTGACATTATTTGCAACACCTGCAACCTAATCAGCACCCATCAGTTTGGTCGCCTAAGCAGCCACTTACCCTTTTCAAGACCTGCCATGGGCCATGGATGAGGTGGTCGCATATTACCTGAGAAAGAACTCCACTAGAACCCTCGCTATCAGAAGTGTTCCACCACCCCCACAGCTACCAGCTAAGGATATGGCTCAGCACACTCTACTATCCAATGGAATCACTACTGAAGGAAGCCTTCGATCACCATTACATCTCATAGCTATGGAGTTGAAGCGACAGACTCGACTCTTTGAGATTATAGCGGAGCAACTGCGACAGCGCAACCAGGGATACCACTAAAGAACTCATCACAAGAGTCTGAGAATCCCTTCCTGCTGAAGCTCACCACCTTTGATGGTCTTGATCGTAACCCCCTTACCGCTGTAGATTGGCTGCATGATATGGCTGAGGAGCTAGAGTCAACCATGTATGCTAAGAAAGAGTGTGTCAAGATCACAGCTTGTCACCTCATTGGCGCTGCATATGCCTGGTGGAACAATTTTCGCAATTCTCACCAAGACCCTACCAATATCTCGTGGAAGGAATTTACCGAAGCCTTTTGGAAGCATCATGTGCCAGAAGATGCACTGGATGACACAATAGAAGAATTTTGCAACATAGAGCAAGGACCTAAGACTGTTCATGAGTACAGCAACCGCTTCTGCCGCATGTTGCGTTATGCCCCCACCATACATGACTCTGTGGAAGAGATGATATACTATTTCCACAAAGGCTTGGATGTCCCTATCCAACTTGCTCTAATCGGAGGCACCTATCACACCATCGAAGAAGTGATCAACAAGGCAAAAGAGGCAGAGAAAGACCTCCTAGAGTACGAAGATAGCTATAGAGGCAAGAAGTGTCAATTCAATGAGTTACTTCCTAGTTCAACGCACCTGAAGGCATGAGAGAACACCCCTACACATCCTCGCTCTACTCATATGGTTGCACCAACTCCAGACCAAGATGAAGGAACCTACCTCACCAAATACCGTCGTCTCGAGGCAAACAGGACCCTACAGGACTATCATACCTAGAATTGTGATCCTTGGAACCCTACTACACCTACCTCTGTGGGTAGGACATCCGCTAGATGCTATGGATGTGGCCTGACTAGTCACAAGGTTGTTGACTATTGGAAAAAGAGAACCACATCATCTAATCAGAATCTTGGTACAATCAAGCCCACCGCAACTGCAAATGGCAACAATATCCACTATTATGGATGCTCCCTAGAAGGCCATAGGATTGTGGACTGCTCTGACTGGAAGGATGCCTCACCCTAAGACCTCGACATGCTAATCGAGGGAATGAAAGACTGCAGTGTTTGGAGAGTCATCCGACGACAATTGGCAAACAGAACTGCCTTCGAAAATATGACTGCTAAAGCTTAGGCCCTCGCCCCACTAGATTCAGGTACTATGAACCATAGTGCTCATAGAGTTGCTCGTTGGCGTCTTGCTCAAGCTATATACAAGGAGAATTCTAACAAGGGGAAAGGTACATTTTAAGTACCTAGCCAAGATTCTTATCTGATGCATCATGATTTGATTTGAAGATGACCATTGTGTTGGCATGAGTACTTAGCTTATTAATAAACATGCCAAAGGAATTCCAAACCAAATACATGCCCCATTGCAAGCCTAACTATATGAGGTACTGCAGGCTAGCATCCCTATAAACCCCTGAGAAGTCCACTAACCACATGACCACCTAAAACTGGTACCTATACCAAGAATAACTAGCCTGCTAGAATAGCTGGACAATGCCCAATGATTCTCCAAGGACATAAGAGTCAACAGAGAACAGCAACGGAGAAGCTATGGCAAACCAGCTCTAGCCAAGTTTAGAGACTGGTTTGAATAGGTCATCCCCCATCGAATTATAAATCATTACCAAAGGAAATGGTCGTAGACCCGACCAAGAGCTAAGCTATGAAGGAACAGAGATCCCTACTCTTACGAGCAAGAACTACACCAACCTATCCAAGGATATAAGAAGCTACCTTAACACAAGGCCCAAAGATTCAAGTCATCCCCTGACTAGGTGACAAGAATGACGACTACATCCATCAGAGTAGCGCACCGAAAGCGTGGTGGACCCATAACCCACAGGTCCCTGGATCAAAATCAAGAGCCTAAAGCACCCCTTTTTAATTAGAAAAACCTATTATAGACTAAGCTAATCTGGATCTCTCCCACATGCTAACCATGTGCTGGAACCTCCTACAATTGCAACTACCGACTACCATCGAAGAATCCCCTTTTAGAATCCTTAACTACCTAGTTGTTGGTAGTCCTTATCGATGATTTTATACTACCAATAATAATCCAAAAAGGGGAAGCTAAATGCTTCTATGCACATATACTTTACTATTGACCGAATTTCACTTGTATTGGAAGAATTGTCACTTTGCAGGAATCAACACCAAATAGATGGGATTCATACCAAAAAGGCGCCATTCAAGAAAGCATAAAAATCCAAATCAATGCAAGTGGGCCAAGAAGCCCAACCAAAGACCAAACCTAGGGAATTCCCCTGCACCAACTGAACTAGGTGACCAAATCAGGGTAGAGTTCGTTTTTGACTACACGAACACGTCTGGGTAAAACAGACGCCCCGGATGCATTCGGATTCGGAATTGGACGATTTACTAGGCGTTTTCAAGATAATTGAAAGGCCCATGAGCTGATGTCAAAAGATAGGGCCAATGGGGCCATCCTAGTGGCCCATGCCAATAGCCCAAAGTTGATGACGGTGGGGGATTTTGGCAATGAAGTAATGCAAGGTGGGTTTGGTTAGTACCAAATGGCTTAGCTAGAGTTGGTTCCCACCTCTAGCAACCTATAAATAATGGGGAAAGGCTCCCTCTCTAGACACACCACACAAGAGCCTCTCTCCCTCACAATTGTACTCTTTTTATTAGTTTTAGTTTATATAGTTGGAGCCAGGAGGAGCTACCTTGGAGACCTTGAGCAACTTGAGCCTTTGGTATGAATAATATCAATAGCCTCCTTTTGTACTTGCTCTCATTTTATAAATATAGTTATGTTCTATAATTAGAGCAAAGTTCTTATGTTATAATCTTGATATATGAACTAGACTATAGTTTCTATGTCATGATTTTTTTAAATAGAACTTTATGCTTAATCTATCATAAATACATGTTTAGACATAGAGCAAACTTGAGGAGATGAGTTCTTTCTAAATTTAGTCTTGATCAACGTAGGTTTGTAGGTTTGTCGTCCGTCCCCATGGCGGATGCTCTAGTAGAGGGTCCTGATGAAGACAGATAACCTTGATCAATGCTAGAGTAGTAGTCACTAGCATAGACGTGGTGTCTAGGCTAGAGGCTACCTTTGTTTGCTTTGTACTCCATGGTTGAGGGGTATGCAGCAGGTGGTGACAGCCCTGTCCATCCCTTGTAATCCCTCGTGTCTGGGTACGGCATAGAGCTACAGGCCGGGATCACTTGGCAGACCAGGTGCAATCTGGTGCCCGAAGTAAGTTGACAGCAACCAGGCTATCTTAACTTAGAATCTCTGAACCTATATAACAAGCATGTATTTGTATGATCATCTTCTATCTTAACATACCTATTTAGGATATGCTTGCTCTAGTTTAGGATATTCTTTATTCTTTCGTTAATCTTTATCCTCGAGTGTGTGCGTCATGTTGTCTAGATATCAATCTTACTTTACCTCTATTATGAGCATTGGTCTATTATGTAGTCATGGTATCTTGTTCCTATACCTATCAGACGCTTTTATACCATGCCTTCCTTTGGGAAAATATAAATAACGATACCCTGAATACTTTCAGGTGAAATGCTATAATGGTATTTCCATGCGCTTGTGGACTTGTTCTGTAAATGCTACAGAATACCTACCGGCATTTCTGGTGACATTGCCAAGGACTTTGCAATCTTGGTGATGACGTTAAGAAATGCCAACACTAGTGCATCTACACCACCACTGAATCTCCTTACACTCTATCAAGGAATCTAGACAAAGGGACCAAGACATCATTGTTCACTCATGCAAACCGATGGACCAACTGCATCAAGCTACGTGAAACAAGAAGTCACATTTTGTGTGGACTTCACCATACCACTTCGAGTAGTACTACACACCTAGAATCTCGAGGATGAGATCCTAATAAGGGGGTAGGACTGTAACAACCCTAAAATTTACAAACACTGAAAAATGCAACCAACAAAATTTTTTCAAACAAAACCATATTTGTTGCTTGTCATGTAGGAAACCCTACCTAGTTGCATGAATAACACCCATGTTAGTTGCTAAGCACTAAATTGAAACCTCATCACATGTGACTTAATGTCACCTTAAGCCACATGTGACTATAATCTAAGTTGTACACATATATCCTAAGACATGACTTAGCTTGACTTTACATATACATATGAGTTATGGTTAAGCCCTAGGATGATCTCCTATACTTGCTAGTAGATTCCTAAACCCCATACCTTTATAATAGGAACTACCTACACTAGTTGACTAGTTACTTAATCATTCTAATAGAAGAACCCCACTAGTCCACCATTGAGAAACAACATACTCAACGTACCATGTTATAGAGATAAGCCCTAATTCTAAAGTATATAACCTAGTGGACCATCTAGATGTCTCCTACAAATACTAGACAGGTTTAACAACTAAGTTAGGGTATAACCTTCTAGTAACTACTAGATATCCTAGTAATAATTAAGGGCCTATTACCTAGCTAACCTCTAGGAACCTATATGACCTAACAATGTCCTAGTGCTAACCCTAGGGGAGAGGACATGGAATACATAGGGAACCTACCCTAATCTCAAGTTGAGACAACCATAGAAATACACCCTATCAATTCATGAGCCTAATGTATTGGACAAGTGACACATGTAAATTACCTAGAGACTACACCACTCTAACCCATGCTAGGTCACTAACTTAATTAAGCAATAGATTTGTATGTCACCTTTGAGTATTCTCGCAAATAGATCATGTTTGCATTATCGCCACCTCATGAGATTTAAATAATTGTCTTCACACATGTGTTATGATAATATCTATGATTTGGAGTTTCTTGAATCTTTGTGATGTTAAAATGAATCTCCAAATATTTATTGAAACCTTTAATGAATATGTATCTTAATAAAAACCCTAGTATTAATCATAAGTGCCTACAATTATTTAAACCAATAAATATCATATATATAACAATATATATAGGGGATTTGCCCCAAACTATAAACTATGACCATCATGACCCTTGATTAAAATAACCAAGCCCTAATTACTTAAATAAACATGGCTTAAGGGATAATTAAAAACCAAAACACAAATAGAAAAGCCTATAACTAAAACCAAAAAAGGGAAAGGCCAATCTGGCCCAAAACCACGGCCTGGCCTGCTATTCTCTCTCTCCCTCTCTCTCCTTATTCCTTTCTAGCCCCGTAACGCGAACTTTCCCAGCCGGCCCATTACGCCGCAGCCCATAGCACACCAAAGCACACCACGTGCACATGCCTCCTCTCCCACAACTGATGACAGGTGGGCCTGACCAGTCATCCCTCCTTGGGTCCCTTTCACCTCTGCTTCCACAAAAACAGAGAATACGCCATGCCCCCAACTTCGTGATGCTCACGGGCCCCACGGGTCACCCGATTCCGCCCACTCCAGACTGCACGGCCTCACGCCCTTCTTCATGAGGCTTGCAGGCCCCATGGGTCTGTATGACCCTTGCCGATGTGTGCAATGGCCGCACCCACGCACATGCTCCTGCTGCTCCCTTGCTTCTCGATGAAGGATGCTCGGCCATGGTGTTGGCGAGCCTTGTTGCCATCTGGGACCCGCCGAAGCATGACTGGAGCCACTCGGAGCCACCTGATCACTCATCTTCATCATCTATCATCCGCTAATCAACTGCCTCTGATGCCACCGATATAAACAGCACCCATCGGTGCTCTAGGGTTCCTCAGCCCCCGCAGCTGTTTGCAGTTTACAACTCGCCACCAACCCCAGCAAACGTAGAAGGAGGAGGATAGGAGGAGATGGGAGTTAGGGAAGCTAGAGGAACAGAGCTGCCGAAGTGCACTGGAGGCGCCGGACCTCGCTGGAGAAAAAGAAGGAGACAACGCGCTATACGACTATGCCAATGTCTTCATCGCACGACCCCGATACACCTCTACTCTGTCGCCTCACTGCACTACTATGTCTACACGACTCGGTGAGCGCCGCCGTGCCCCTTTCTAACCACAACGACCGTGCTACTAGCCATGGTGCTCGCACCCTGAGCATGTAGGCTAAGGTCATTTCTGAACTCTAGACACACAAGCACGCACCATGCACGACTTGCCGAGCCAAGTGGATTAGCCGAAGTCCTAGGACGCCAGCCCAGATCACCTGCCATGCCACCACCGCGGCTAAGCCCTGCCATGGTGAGGCCCTGCTTTGACGCTGGACGGACCTATAGGGCCCCATGTTCATGACTATAGTGTGCGCCACACCAAGGCGTACCTCGTGTGCACACCTATTGGAGAAAATGACGACCGGAGGTACCCTAGCCCGTAACCATGCCAGCGCGGTGCGCACACAGAGCACCACCATGTCGCCATCCCTACATGCTACTCTAGCCTCCTCAATTCACGACGATAGGCCGTCGAGCCTTGCCCTGACTCACTGCACCTGGCCACGGAGAAAACAGAACCCGTGGGGTCCTGAGACGCCCTTGCCGCGGTGCCGATGTCCCACCAGAGCTCCACCAGAGGAGTTGCTATCTGCACGGATGCCATATGGAGTTTGGCCACTGCCGTCAAGACAAATAGCACCCTAGTGAAGACCCAGACTAGCTGGATACCCGAATCGAAGAAAAGCCAGGTCGTAACCCTGTCGTTGCCGCTCGCCAAAGCCGCTGTGCCGCCCTCGCTGTGGCCGGCCATGTCTGGTGCCTTGCTGTTGTAGTCATGGACCCCGCTATGCTCGTTATGCCCCCATGATGCTAATGTGATCATTGGATTTCCCTGAGACCCGCTGTGTTGCCGGATTGGATGACCACGCCGTTGTTGGTCACCGTCACGGCGGAGTAGAGGAATTGGGGAAAGGGATGAACTGGTGATGGAATAGATGGAATTGGTCCTTGCAGACCGTGATGCTGACAGCAGACCCTGTAGACCATAGCTTACCATGTACCACAACTGTGAACCCATGAACCTCTGCGTAACACCAGTGGACTCAGTGTATGACGAACCCGTGATAGACATGTGGACCCTGCTTATACGTGTCCACCATGGACCACAGCTCATAGACTTGACTCGATATGAGCCTAGCCCAGATCCAACTAATGACATGGATGAATTAGAAGAAGACACATTTAGACCTGGCCCATGTCTAGCCCAATCGACCCATATCCGGCCCACCTCTGCCTGTTTTGAACCCATGATGGGTTGACCGCGGTGAACGATGACATCAGCATTATGTCATGCTGACATCAGCATCTGGCATGCCACGTCATCAGCCACATCGATGCCACGTGTTCACCACGTCACAGCCAGATCAGCGCCACGTCAACATCATGCCACATCAGCTAGACCCCTACGCCTGTGATGACATAAGCATCAGTGTCATTATGACATCATCATGACCCCACGCGTCATACACTATAACGGTCGTGACCAACCACAGCTTGACACATGGCCCTATCAGATGATGACACATGTCATCACCTTAATAATCCATCCTTTTATTATTTTTAGAATATGATTTAAACTTTGAAAATTCATAACTAATTCATACGAACTCAGAAAAATATGAAAGAAGTGCCTAAATTTTCTATAAATCAAGATCTACATTATGAGCATATGTTTGAGTGTATTTGGATCTTTTTACTATTCATTTGGTTCTTTTTGAATTCTATAGGAGTCGCTAACATGACTATTATGTATCAATTTTAGAGTCAAAAGGGGAAGGATCGAAGGAGAAGGACTTTGAGCACGTCAAGGACTCAAGAAATGCAACAAAAGGTGCCATGACTCACCCGACCTCATAGAACCTATTACGCATGACATCATATTACATTTGCTAGTGCTTTACTTTTATGCAATATACACCTGTGCTAGGATTGCATTATATTATGATTGTATACTTTTTTGCCTTTACCTTGATTCAGCCTTTCACCCTGCTCACCCGCTCTTAGGATATATGCACACTTATATTATTATTGCTATTATATATATACTCCACTCACATTATATCTATGATGTGATGCCGGTGGTGAACCCCTAGGAATGGTTTGGCTTGGGATGCCGGACTTGGTGGACTTGGTGAGCATTCGGAGCTCTGGAGGACCTGTGTGTGTCTTCGGTGTGTGGAGGGTGAGGGTTGAGTCGACCGAGCTGGAATATATGATGAGCTAAGGGGCAAGTCATGCCATGGGGTGAACTGGACATCCCTGCTAGTAGTACCTGTGGTGGGTAAATGTATGAGGGAAACCCTGGGTGTGAGCTTCTATGGGGTGGAGCCCAGGACGGAGGTGCTATGGTGGCACGTTAAATGGAAACCCTGGTGAAGACATTCTGGCTTGGTCAAACCTAAGGACTTCCTAGTAACCAGTTACTTCAGGACCTTACATCCCACTCGCTCCCTTATGGGGTGGGGGACGGCTGGACTACTTGGTAGAATGATGCCACTACTGCTAGGCGAGCAGTGTAGGGAGGTACGAGCATGCGCGAGATCTCACACCCTTTCGAGACGATCATGATTCACGTAACGGGGAACGGTTCATGACTTCATCATTTCAGCCACTCCAGACTAGACTTGGGGTGTTCTAGAGCTGAGTGGCATGGTGGCATTGTACTAGGCTAGTAAGCAACCAAAATTCTGCCTAGGTGAGTCATCACACTGAGGATGGCTAATCTTGTGGGTATGTAAAATGTCTGCAGATTGTTATGGTTGATCGATCGATACATATGCCGACTCGTCAGCTATGGACCAGTCATGTGTTCCTGCTTCACTAGATAGTGAGAGGAGTGTTCTATCTTCCCCGAGAGTGTGTGCCAGCCATGAGCTTGGGTTGTGGGCTGCGAGCCGTTGAGGCAAGCTAAGAGGAGAGTTGGCCTGTCGACCTGAGCGTGGTGTGGTGATGGTGATGGATCTATGATGGATCTGGGGTGGATTTGGGATGGATGGTGGATGGATGTGTGTATGGTTTGGGAATGTGTTCAAACTTGACTATTACTATTATTTGTAACTTGATTACTACTTGCATTAGAAAACCCAAGCCTTGATGACCTCTTTGATTATATCCATTTTGCATCCAGTTCCACAAAGAAAAGCATAGGGTGAGCATGGCCAGTACATAATCGTACTAAAATTGTTGCAGTCAAGGGATATGGACGAGTACGTTGGTGACGACTTTGAGGTTTAGAAGGTCTCTTGCCTACGCTCAAGTTGGAGATGAAGCTGCTTTCGCGATATCGTTTCCGCCTTCTAAGCTATTCTAGATGTTACAAGACTCTTTGTTTCCACCATATGGCGATGTAATAAGTAATGTAAACCCTTCTATTGTACTCTTTTGGTTTAGTTCGATATATGGAATTGATTGTCAACTGTTATGTGACAAAGTGGCAGAGTTTTTCCCCATGTTGTAAGTCATTCTGTGGATTTTCCCTTCATAGAAAATTGAGGTTGTTTCACCTTTTCCCTTGGACGTTCTTAATTCTCTAGTACACTTCACGTTCCCATGGAAATTGATACTCTAGAATACTCCCAGGTGAAAGCTGCATCAGTATCCATGTGCTTACGGATTTTTCTGTTCGTGTTTAAAATACCCAACAACTTTTGGCTACTCACTTGAAGATCTCAAGGGTATTAACCCTGCCCTTTGTAATTATCACATTCCCACAGATCTTGATGCTTTACCATCTAGAGAACCCCAATGTGGACTCAATAATGCGATGAGAGAAGGTTAAGAAAGAGGTTTTGAAGCTGTTGCACATCGAGATTATTTACCCTGTGCCACACAGTGAGTGGGTAAGCCCTATGCAAGTTGTGCCTAAAAAGGAAGGCATGACTATTGTTAGAAATGAAAAGAATGAATTGATCCCACAGAGAACCATCACTGGATGGCGGATGTGTATCAATTACAGAAAACTTAACAAGGCAACAAAGAAAGATCACTTCCCACTGCCCTTCATTGATGAAATGTTAGAGCGGCTGGCGAACCACTCCTTCTTTTGTTTTCTTGATGGGTACTCTGGATATCATCAGATCCCAATCCACCCAGATGACCAGAGCGAAACCACTTTTACATGTCCATACGGAACTTAAGCTTATAGAAGAATGTCTTTTGGGTTGTGTAATGCTCCTGCTTCTATTCAAAGATGTATGATGTCTATATTTTCTGATATGATTGAGGAAATCATGGAAGTTTTCATGGATATTTTTCTGTTTATGGAAAAACTTTTGATGATTGCCTTAAAAATCTGGATAGAGTTTTGCAAAGATGTGAGGAAAAGCACTTAGTCCTCAATTGGGAAAAATGTCATTTTATGGTTAGAGAGGGCATAGTGCTAGTCATTTCATGGATAATTTCTGAACATGCAATTGAGGTAGATAGAGCTAAAATTGAAGTAATTGAACAACTACCTCCACCTAGAAATATTAAAGGGATAAGAAGTTTTCTTGGCCATGCTGGTTTTTATCTTAGATATATAAAAGATTTTTTGCACATTGCTAGACCACTTACAAATCTCTTGGCTAAAGATGTTCCTTTGAATTTGATGATGCTTGTCTAAAAGCTTTTAAAACTTTGAAAAAAGCACTCACTTCTGCTCCAATCATTCAACCTCCTAATTGGTCCTTACCTTTTCAGATCATGTGTGACGCAAGTGATTATGCAGTAGGTGCTATGCTAGGATAATATAAGGACAAGAAACATCATGCAATTGCTTATGCTAGCAAAATTTTGATAGGACCTCAACATAATTATGCAACCACTGAAAAAGAACTCCTGGCTGTTGTTTTTGCTATTGATAAATTTAGATCTTACTTAGTTGGAGCTAAGGTGATTGTTTATACTGATCATGCTTCTTTAAAATACCTACTCACTAAGAAAGATGCTAAACCTCATTTGATAAGATGGATTCTTTTACAACAAGCATTTGACCAAGAAATAAAAGATAGAAAGAGAGTAGAAAATTCTGTTGCTGATCACTTATCAAGAATGTATTTTGAAACTCCATAGTAATTGCCCATCAATGATTCACTCAGGGATGATATGCTTTATCAAGTCTCTAGATTTGACCCCTGGTATGCAGATATTGTCAATTTTATAGTTTCAGGTTATGTACCACCGGGCAAAGACAAGAGAAAGTTCATCTATGAGAGTGTGTTCACCTATGGGATGATTTGTACTATTTAGATTATGCTCAGACGGGCTACTCAGAAGATGTGTACCATTAGAAGAAGGAATCAAGATCATTGAAAGATGCCACTCATCCTATGGAGGACACTATGGGGCATTCCGTACACATTTGAAGATTTGACAAAGTGGATTTTTCTGGCCAACTATCTATGATGACACAAAAGATTTCATTCGGAGATGCAATGCATGTTAGAGGCACGACAATATCAATTCCAGAGATGCCATGCCATTGACTAACAACCTCCAGATTGAGCTCTTTGACTATTGGGGAATTGATTACATGAGACCATTTCCAAAATCCAAGAATTGCGAATTCATTCTCGTGGTAGTCGACTACGTTTCCAAATGGGTCGAAGCCATGCCATGTAGAGCTACTGATTGTAGAAGCTCTAAGAAGATGTTTGAAGAAATAATATTCCTAAGATTTGGAGTTCCAAGAATGGTGATTAGTGATGGAGGCACACATTTTATTGACAAGAACTTTCACAAGTACTTATCAAGACATGGGATCCATCACAATGTTGCTTCTCCTTACCACCCTCAGAGAAGTGGCCAAGTAGAAACATCAAATAAGCAAATCAAGAACATCCCATAGAAGACAGTCAACGAGATGGGAACCAAATGGAAAGATAAGCTACCCAATGCATTATGGGCCTACCAAACAGCTTACAAAACACCGCTGGGAATGACTCCATATCAACTCTTCTATGGGAAGACCTACCACTTGACTGTTGAGCTAGAGTTCAAAGCTCACTGGGCCATTAAGAGATGGAATATGGATTAGGATGCACCGGAGTCAAGAGAAAGATGCAACTCTCAGAACTTGAAGAATGGCATGAAAAAGCATACCACAATGCCAAGATATACAAAGAGAGGACCAAAAGATGGCATGACAAGAGGATCAAGATGAAGAACTTCGCCCCAGGAGATAAGGTATTACTTTTTAATTCTAGGGTAAATCTATTCAGACATGGAAAGCTATGAAGCAAGTGGGAAGGACCATTTACGGTGATTAGCTCATCATCACATGGAGCGGTAACACTTCAGAACAACAAAAGTACGTTATTCAAGGTAAATGGACAGTGCCTTAAGATTTTTCTAGAACCTGACAAGAGTCCTGAGGAGTTGGATGTTATCCACTTCCTCCTTTTCTAGTAATTTGATAATCGATTGGAGATTCGAACTTAGGATAGAGATAGAAGACAGTACAAGAAGAGCAGGGCCCACCTAGCATCCAGCCAGGTCGGTCAACCTCTCTTAGAATTCGGTCGACCTGGGAGGACTTTGCCCAGGGGCCGCCACCTCTCCTATCCCTTCTAGAATATTTCGCATCCAGATTTCATAGAGTTTCAAAAGAAATGATTTTTCGTTGTTACGAATCCTTTGAATCTAGATTCAACCCCTCCTGCAAGTTGATTCGGAGTATAAAACCAGACCCCCTACATACACCAGAGCCATATACCAACTTTCCATCTAAACCAGTAGCAGCAGCCAAGCTCTCCTCTTTCCAAGCTCCAATGGCTGACAACTACGTAAGCGACTCTGAGACATGTCTTCACCAAACAACGAGAGGGCTCTCACCCTGATCCCACCGAAGGAGCTCATCGTCATCGATCTGGAGCCCCTCGCCATTGAGCCATCGAAGGAGATCATGCTAGTTCATCATCAACAATCCTACTATGCCCACACCATGCCTACATTGCGCCTCACACTGCCGCCATCTCATCTCTCTATTGAAGGACCACGCAACCAGGAGACACCTATGCCATCAAATAGACATCTTTACCTAGATGAGGGAGGTAAACTGGTTCATCAAACTCTCTACCATTCTATGATTGGTAGCTTGCTATATCTAACCGCATCTAGGCCTGACATCATGTTTAGTGTGTGTATGTGTGCTCGTTTTCAAGCTAACCCTAAGGAAGCTCACTTAGTTGCCGTTAAGAGAATCCTTAGATACCTTAAGCACACACCAAGTATAGGTCTTTGGTATCCTAAAGGAGCAAGACTCCAACTTGTTGGCTATTCTGATTCGGATTATGTTGGTTGCAAAATTGATAGAAAAAGCAGATCCAGAGGGTCTCATTTCTTAGTAGATCACTTGTGTCTTGGTCCTCCAAGAAGCAAAATAGTGTAGCCTTATCCACCACCGAGGTGGAGTACATCGCAGTGGGTGCTTGTTGTACACAAATCCTTTATATGAAACAAATGCTTCTAGACTATGGTGTAGTTCTAGAAGAGGTACCTTTGTTGTGTGACAACAAGAGTGCCGTGAAGCTTGGTAACAACCCAGTTCAACACTCTCGCACCAAGCACATAGATATCCGTCATCACTTCCTTAGAGATCATGTTGCTAAAAAGGATATATCTTTCAAAGGTGTAAGGATGGAAGTTCAATTGGCAGATATCTTCATGAAACCCTTAGATGAGGCACATTTTTGTAAGTTGAGGAATGAGCTCAGTGTGCATGATCTAAGCAACTTTGTTAGAAAATGAGCTTGTGTTGTCCCTTGCATTGGATTTGTAAAGTAGTGCACATTTAAATTCTTGTATTGCACGTAGGGCTTGTCTAACATGGTTAAGGTAACCCTCATTTGGAGGTGTGAAAAAGCTTACCCTTGGATCAAATTTAACAAGAAAATTAGATTCAAATTCTTGTATTGCATTGCATATGCATGTTTGTTACTTATCATTTTGTTTTTGGTTATCTTTTGAGCAACCGCTATGTTTGTCAGTGAATAGAGAGAGAATTTGATTCTCAAATTGGTCCAAAAACTCTATTTCATGGCCACATGTTGTACCTCGCTCATTTTATTGCCTATTTTCTCAAAAATATACTAAGCCTAAGGCAAAATATTTGAAAAATTGAGGGTTTACGAGTGGGGTTCTCACATCAGTTCCAATTGGTGTTTTTTGAGTCTTATTTGAGTGGGAACTTGGTTGGGAGAAATTGTCGTGAAGAAAGGCCTCAAAATCTACTCAAGTTGAGCGTCAGATGCTAAAAACTGTAGCGTCAGACGCTGGAGTGTGCATCTGACGAGTGCTGCAGATGGATATTGCAGCAGAGAACACATTGGACGATCTATAGTGACATGACTGTGTCTGACAGTGAAGCATCTGAGTGTCCGATGGTTGGTGTTTGGATGCGTCCTACGCGCTGGTCTGTTGCAGACCTCTCTGAACTGCATCCGGACCTCGGGCTAGTGTCCAGAGGTTATCGTCGGAGCATTCGACGCATGAAGATTTTGCAAGATCAAGTTCTCTAACTATCATGTGGGGATACCTCCTTCCTTCTTATTCAAAATTTCATGGTAGGTTCATTTCTTTCTCCTTGCCCACATGCCACTGGGAAACCCTAAATTGCACCTGTGCCATCATGCCCTCATGCCCTCATGCAACCACTGCGCCCACGCTCGCTCTCGCTGTGTTGTGCCACAAATGCTCATCCGTGCCGCCGCTACCTCGCAGTCGTGGATCCGACAGTTCTATGCTACCATCTGGATTGCTCCTAACCAGTCTTCAATCAGTTTCAGCTTTTAGGGTGAGAGGCCGGATATCAGCAGTAATGAGGCCAGACGGATTCTGGAGATCCCACACTAGCCATTCAAGCTTCACAGACTTTGCTCATGGTGGTGTTCTTCCTTCAGCCGAGGACGTCCGTCCCTGTTTTAGAGGTGACTTTGGAGAGGGCTCGAGCAGACTTCCTCATGATTTGACTGTTACAGCTTGGGTTCTTGACTCTATTGTGAGATGGACAATCAAACCTCAAGAGGGCTATAGAGAGGGTCTTACTCATCTATAGCAGTGGGTACTCTTTCACTTGGTCAGGGAGATTCTGTTTGACCTTTGGGATTTGATGCTATCTGAGATAGAGGATGTCATATATGATGGGTAGTAGCAACTCAGGAGTACAGTCGCACTACTATAGAGTTCCCACACTACGATGCCTCTCAGCTTCTCAGGTCCATTACCAGAGTCACTCCACTCAAGCAGAGCCATGGGCTAATTGTGCTAGAGACTGCAGCAGAGCAGGATGTCACCGTTAGAGAGATGGCTAAGGCAAAGGAGGCACAGTTAGACACTTAGGAGGCAGGGGGAGTTGGGCGATTCACCATGACGGAGTGTCAAAGAATCAGCCTATAGAGAGCACTTGGTCCTTGCGAGGATCAAGGGGGAGCGATACCCTTGCACGAGTGCTCCAATGAGGACTAGTGGGGAGTGGCAACTCTCTGATACCTTGGAAAACATCGCCATATTCCTTTCCCTTTTACTTTCTGCATTTACTTTCTTGCAATTACTTTCCTAGAATTGCCATGCTAGAATAGGATTGGAACCTAGGGTGCAAAACATTTTCCTGGTAGAATCATTAGGAACACACTTAGGCACAGAGGGGTAAATATGGGCTAATAGGTTTTATTTCCACAAGAAATTTTAGAATAGCCCAATTCACCCCCTCTTGGGCATCTTGATCCTTTCACTTGCAATCTTTAAGCATGGTGATGAGTTCATCCTTAGTAGGTTCATCACCATCACTATCACACTCATCATCGGATTGTAACTTATTGGCCTTAGCCATGAAGCAAGTTGATGGAGCACCGAAGAGAGAGTTCTTTTCTTGGATAGCAATGCTTGCATGTCCCTTCTTCTTGCTATTCTCTTTCTCTTCATCATCACTTGAGGAGGCTTCACTTTCCCATGTAGCGACATGAGATTCATTCTTCTTCTTCTTGTATGAGCCCTTACTCTTCTCTTGCTTCTTCTTTTGCTTCTTCCTTTCCTCCATGATAGAATCTTCATCATCAATATCATAAGGACACTTGGCAATGAGATGATCCTTGCTATGGCACCAGAAGCACTTCATTGAATGTTCACTCTTCTTTGATGAATTCTTCTTTCTTCCTGCATGGTAACCTTTCTTCTTCAAGAGTTTGCCCATCTTCTTGACAAATAGGGCCATCATCTCATCAACCTCACTTCCTTCATTTGAGGTTGACTCTTCTTCTTCACTTGATGATTCTTCTTTCTTCTTGCCCTTGCTCATAGATGATGTGGCCTTGAAAGCCACACTCTTCTTCTTGTCATCATCCTTCTTCTCATTCTCTTTCTTCATCTTGTTCACCAACTCTTCTTCTCATGATCTTCTCTAAAATCATCATCGGCCATGATTTCTTAGAGAACTTGATTTGGAGTTGGTTCTCTGTCATGGTTGTCCTTCCCATCACGGTAATCAAGGTGTTAAACCTCTTGGGAAAGCTTCTCAAGAACTTGTTAGAGAATTGAGTGTCCTTGAATTCTTCACGAAGTGCTTTGAGTTCATTAACAATCACTTGGAGCCTATGGAACATCTCCGGCACGCTCTCATCATCCTTCATCTTGAAGCTTTAGAATTTCTCTTGAATCATGTAAGCTCTTGCAGTCTTCACGGCCTTGGTGCCCTCAAATGATTCCTCAAGCTTTTCCCATGCATCATGAGCAATCACAATTGTCTTGACAATCTCAAATGTCTTGTCATCAAGAGCTTCATGGAGTGCACTTATTGCAATATCATTACATTGAAGCTTCCTCTCTTCAACAGGAGTAGGTGCCTCCGGATTTGCCACCTCAAACTTGGTTTCAGTGACCTTCTACACCTCTCTATTGATTGACTTGAGGTGACCCATCATCCTCACCTTCCAATATGCATAGTTTGTGCCATCAAAGTGAGGAGCCCTCTTCATATTGTTGATGTGAATCGTTAATTGAGCCATTTTTCACATAGGTTGTTAAGCCTCAATTGAACGGTGCGTCGACTCCAATACCACTTGAAAGGTCCTAAATGGCAAGAGGGGGATAAGTAGCCTATAAAAAATTCTTACAAAGCACTAAAACAAAGGATTAGTCCTTAAGATGACGTAGCTCTTCTAGCACTAGCACAACTAAACTATGCAAGCCACCTAAACAATTCTAGCAAGAAAGACTATGATCTCTAGTCATACCAATAAGGCTAGGTTGCTAAGTTACTTCTAGTGAACAAGCTAACTACAACTAAAGATAGACTAAGCAACTACAACTACAAAAGAGATAACTTTGCAAGAATATGAACAAGAGAGGGGATTGGATCGTTATACCGCCGGTGTTGAGGAGATGAACCAATCAATCACAATCACAGTTGCAATATGAAAACCTCAGCAAGAGAGATGACACAATATTTTTTAACGAGGTTCACTTGCTTCCCGACATGCTACTCCTTGTTGTGGCGATACACCCACTTGGAGATGTGCACGCTATGTAACACCCCTGGTGTTAATTAAGCCTTAACATTGCATTACATGAGCATAAGCATCTCATTTGCATAACCATTTCATCACATGAAATAACAAGTTGAAAATTTGCTTGTTTTATTTAATTTAATTTTCCCTAAATGCAAATTGTGTGATTTATGTATGCATTTGAGTGCTAATAGGCTCTAAACATCTTTAAACATGTTTGGAATCATATTTGAACCAACTTTTGTATTTATAGTTTAGTCCAAAATTGATTTATTTAAAAGTTAGACTTATTTGACCAAATGTGTGTGTTGTTTGACCATTTAAAATCTCCAAGCTACAATGCTTTTCACAAAATGAGTCCTTAATAAAGTTCGTAGATATTTTTGAGAGGAAAAAACTTTATTTAATAAGTATTTCATGAAAATGTTTGAAAATAGTTCAAAAAGGGCAGAAATAGTTTGAAATTCAGCCTTTTCCTATTTAATTTAAAATAGCAAATTCGACCCAAATTTGACTTTTCAAATCTAGGCCGAATTAGCCTTTGACCTTCGTATTAAATCTGTTCTACTCATTGAGAGTAACATTTTTCATGTTGGAAGTTTTTCAAAATTCCCAACAGTTTGTGAGTAATTTGGAAAAATAAAAATCAGCTCATTGAATTTGGGGGATGGCCCACCTGTCATCCCCACCCTCACTTATCCCCTTCATCCTCCGCTGCTTTCTCACGCTGGCAGCAGCAGCGACGCAGCGTTGCAGCGCAGCGCGCCAGCGGCTGCAACAACGACGCAGCCGCCGTAGCAGCGCACGCGCCATCCGCACTCGAGCATGCGTGCTCGTCGCAGCAGCTGCGCGCAGCGACAGCAGCAGCGGCAGCAGAGCACGCCATCGTGCACTTCACCGTTGACCACCCAGAACTGAGCAGGACGGGGACTGACCCTTCTCTTTTCCTCCCCGATGCACGGCCGCCATGGCCAGAGCTCTGTCGAGCTCCAGCCGCCATCGCAGTTCCTCCTCCGCTCTCCTCCCTCTCCGTTCTCTCACGCACACATTTTGCCTCCTCGCGCTGCTGCTCGTAGGCCAACTTTTACCGCCGCTCTTGCATCGATGTTGCCGGAACGCGGCCAAGCTGCCGCCGTGCTCTCACGTGCTGTCGTGGGCCGCCAGTTCACGCCATCGTGGCCAACTCTGCTCCGCCTTCCTATCCTCTCCCTCATCGCATCATCGTCTTCTCCATCATTAGCCGCACGCGCCACGCCCTCCGTCTCGACCATGTGGTGGCCGCAGCGCCGCCACCGCGGCAAGGTCTCCGTCGGCCGCCTCGGCTCACGTGGCCGGGCCACCACGGGCCACCGCGGGCCGCTCCGAGAGCACCAGTGGGTGCGCGGCGAACCCCTATTGCTCCTCCGCCTATCCCATGCTGCCGGGAAGCCTCACCACGGTTGGAACCGCCGTTCCTGGCCATCTCCTCTACTCTGTCTCCGTGAGGAAGATGGAGAAGGTTGAAGCCGCAAAATTTTTACACTTCTTGGATTTTTTTATGGAAAAATACCATGACACATTGGTTTACATATATGGGTCTGATTGATTCTAGTAAAGTCCAGGGCCCCGATGTAAAACTGTTTTCTATTTCCATTATTAATATATTTCCAAAAACACTATTTAATCTTCAAAAATTCATATGTCAAGTTATAGGGCTCCAATGTGGGTGATTCAAATTGCAGAATTTTTTTATGAGATGATCTATGCAACACAAATATGAGATGAAATGTTTGGAATACTTTTATGTGTAGATTTATTTACTCCTAATAAATGCTTATTTCTCTAGAAATGCATAACTAATCCTAGGATGGTCAGAAAAATATGATTCTTGTTTTTTTGTTCTTTTTACGACATGTTCTTTCTATGAAAAATATATCATTCACATTTTCTATATAAAATTATGAGGTTTTGATTTATGTGATTAAATGCTCACATTTTGGGAAATTCATAATAAATAAAATATGCAAGATATGTACATGAGAAATTTTGTGGGTTATTATTATACCTAGAAGTAGCTAGGAAATATGTGAAACCTGGTGTTTGAATAATTTCATAGTACAAAGTATTTTCATGCTAAATAAAGCTTGCTATTTGTTATTTTTGTGTAGCCTAAAATACTGATTATATTGAGCTAAAATTTTTATAATAGGCTAGGTTAGGCATGTTAAATCTACTATAATTTTCTAAAAATTTTATGTAAAGCTAAAATTGTGGTGTCTTTTATACTCAATTCTTTGCCATAGATGAAATTTGTTTAAATATTGAGTTATATGGTGCCATAAATATTTTTGAGGTTGTTTGGAATATTTATGAGCTAATGATGTTAATGGTTTGGATCAGTTAGCAACCTTGAACATAGTTAGTCTATAGCCTCTTTATTTCGGTGCTAATACATGGTTGTCGTAGTTAGTAATCATGGTAGGTTGTCAATGCTTTCGTGTTTGCAAAGGATGCTGTATCAATGGTGTGATATTTCTTGTGGTGCTTGTGTAGTAGTAGAGCATGAGTGCATGTTTGTTTTTGTGTGAACTTAGCACAATCCTAGCTTATAATGATTCGAATAGAGCTGGACTATTCCATAGGATAAAAGGAAATGATTGTTTCATCCATAAGCATCCATTGTCATCATACAACATTTCCATTCCATGCGCATTCCTTTGCGCTTATGCACGCATATGCATCATATAGGGTTATCATGAGAACACTCATCGTGAAGTCGAAGAGCTCGAAGGAAGGATCTCGCAAGATGTTCCCGCATAGGAGGTGATTGGGAACAAGGATCAAGATGTGGAGTGATCGAGTGCTCGGAGATTCAGCCTCGCTCGTCTGAGGAAGGCAAGCCCTGGAGCATTCACTCCTACGGTTTGCAAAATTTACATTTGTGTCCTTTTATATGTTTGATGCATTAAGTTATAGAGTTGCTTGGAATCGTTGATGCATATCTCTACCTCCCTTGTTACCACAAGATAATATCCTGTTCACCCTGCTAGGTTCAGGATCGGTACAATTGCTTAGCCCTTCTTAATTAGATCGGTAGAAGTTGGGTGATTTCCTGTCACCTGTGAGACATAGGTGGTTACTAGATCTAAGTTGGCAATATATTGGAAATGTTGGATATAACCAAGAATGTGGTTAAATTGAGACCGGGCAGAGTTTTATAAGGTTTTAGATTATAGTAACTCCGTCTATGTCGATTAAGGACCGTACGTTGTACGTCCTTGAGTAATGTTGAATGCATGCCCACACTTAGCAGGAAGGATGGGTAGTTCCGACCACGAAGCCTAGTAGCTCTGTTTGGGCAGGGATTCGACCTGCTGAACGCATCGTATTGGAGATGGCATGGGTGGTTACAGGGGTGCAGAGAGTGAGTCCTTAAGATGGTTACATGACCTGTTGGTAGCCGGGCGGCCCCTGGGTACGATAGTTCCTGTTGAGCCCATGACTTTACCCGAATGGTACCAACGGTGACCTGTAGCTCACTTTGGCCGGTGAGTGTGGTTTGTGTGGGGAATACCCCCTCAGTTGACTTGGAATCGATTTGAATCCCCTCAGTTGAGTACCCGAATGCACTTGACTTGAGTAGCGGTATCATAGTAACGCTACTAGGGAACACAAGGATGGTTGTTGACGGTAGTTATACCATATTTTTACCCCATCAAAACCGTCAGCAAGATATTCTTTCTGGAAGAAACAACCAAACAAGTAGTGACATAGGTACAAATAACATGGTTCCACATGTACATGTCAGCATTTAGTTACAGGTACTAGAATAGGTACTTTTCAGGGTCGAGAAGCATAAAAGGGAAGAAGTAGCAACAAGCAAGAATTGATCAATCAACAAGTTTACAGCACCAACCTCAATTCCATGGCTTCAAGAGACAGTGTGCAAGGGCTGACACACTGGGGCCACATAGAGGGGGTCGGCCGACCCCTGATATGTGGGCCCAGGCTCAGCCAAGCTGGTATGATCCGGGAGAAGTACTCCCAAGCCAAGTTCCACCCTTGGATCACAAGTGTGTTTCTTGTCAATGGTGAAAGACAAAGTCACATGGATCCATGGACCCACATTTCCATCATCCGAGGTGATCAGGGGTCCGACCACTTCATACCCAAACTAGAGATGGTGGAGAGGGCCCACAAGAAAGGGGGATGGCCCCACCTATCAATGGGGGTTGGCCAACCCCCATATGGTGGGATCCAAAGTCCTACTTCATCACACCGACTTCATCATCCTTCCAAAAGACCTTGGCCAGGCCCATGTCTCATTAGAGGGGTCGGCCAACCCCCTCCTTGTGTCCAACCAAGTCGGTTGGCACTCCACCAACTCCCTGCATGCTCCCCACGTGATGATTAAGCCTAGGCGTCCATCCAAGGTGGTTTGGAGGTTGGTTTATCCAATGGTGGAGGATGGGAGGCACACGGATCGATGACATGGTGGTGGAGTAGCCCCTACTGCACTTACCCCTATAAATACCCCCCATAAGCCTTCACTTTAGAGCATGAAACTTAGGAGAAAGCCACTCTCTAGTATCTTTAGCTATGTTAGTAGAGGGAGAGTGAGGAGTCTCCAAGAAGGAGCCCTGGCCTATCGGGAGTCTTCTCCAAGGTGCACCTCAGCGGATGCGAGCTTCTTGTAAGTTTTACATATGAGTCCTTCTAGTAAGTATACTGTTTTCTTTACTAGCGCATTGCTTTACTAGTTAGAGTGCTCGAAGCTTTAGCTCAGATTAGAGTAGTAAGATTAGCTTAGACGTGGTGTCTAAACTACATCTTACCCTTGTGAGCTCCTTGTCGCATTGTGTAGACACCAAGCAAAGAGTGACAGCCTTTGCTAAGGATTTAGAGTTCCTCGCATGTGTTCAAAGCAAGTTTCCAAATAATAGCAGGGTAGCAGGGTAGCCACCTTAGTAGGGGTTCTGTCTCCTACTTTTTCGCCTATCACCCCTAGTAAGGAAATACCTCTGTACACTTCGAATATCGTGGCCAGATTATTTTTACTAGATAGACCTCTCTATCCTATTATCCTAGACCCTTCGTTTCATCACTGCACGACCTTGAGCCTAGTTAGTTCACTTCACATTTCCTGTGGAAAATACGATACTTGGAATACTCCCGGTGAAGGCTACATTGACTACCGTACGCTTGTGGTATACCCGTTTGCCACTTCTGGTGTCAACAAGCTTTCTGGCACCGTTACCGGGGAATGGTAGCTGTTCTAACTTAGAACCAAGTCTTCCGAGTTATCCTTCTTTTACCTTTCTTTTCTTTTTACCCTTTCCACATCCTGAACCAAACACCCATCTCTCATCTCGCCGCTCCAAAGGGCGCTAGTTTGGAGCCACCACCATCCCGTCCCATTCATTCACCTAGCTATGAGCTTTGCCCTAGTTTCATAGCTATGGTTCAAAAAAAATATCTTTTGCGGGGAAAGAAGATGAAAACCCCTATACTCACTTACGTGATTTTGAGCAATTGTGCTCATGTCTTCTTATTGAAGGCATGACATGAAATACCTTGAAATGTAAGCCATTCCCGTTCTCTTTGACAAGAGTAGCTAAATATTGGTATGCTCAACACATATAGAGTGAGCATGGAGAGTGGGAAAGCCTTTAATCCAAATTCTTCTTAGCTTTCTTCCCCATCTCTTGCGTTGCTCATCTTCTAAGAGAGGTCCTAAACTTCGAATAGGAAGAGAAGGAGTCTTTCCATCCCCAAGCAAGAAAAAATCTTGATAGCCGAATCACCAATAATACTATCCAAAGATTCCGCCATCGACCCTGAACCACTTATACCACAAATATCGAAGGAGGAAGAAATCCATCCTCTAAATCACTCCTTTGATTTCGAGGCTAAGACTCTTAGATGATCTTGCCAGTTTTGAGAATGCCCCTAATCATCCTATCCAAAAGAGACCTTCCAAGAGAAAAACCCTCTCAAGAAGAGATCTCTTCAGAAACCTCCCAAAACAGCATCGTTTTCGGCCTCGAGTTCTCAAGTTGCACATTGGGAAAAACCTAGGATCTTGGATGAACTTTGAAAACAAATGCCAACTGTGCCCATAGGAGGAGAACCAAAGTTCCTTAAAGTAAATTCTATCCCCTCTCCTTCTATGCCCACATCTGGCATGTCCTTTGAACCCATCTCTAAACTCATCCCTGATCCTGATAACCTCAACGGTGCTCCTCCTTCTAAGTCTTACGATGATCGAGTCATTGACTCTAGGGATTCATCAAGACACCCAAGGCATGGGAGTCATGAGGGCCATAAATCTAACCAAGGAGAGAAACAACAACATTTGGAGAACCCATCCACTGTTGTACGTCAAGAATGGTTGGATGAGGCCAAAAAAATTCTAATGAAATTACTAAAATGCCTACTCATGTAGAAGAATATCTTGTCAAGTCATGGCAATTGTTAGTGAAATTTTCTATGATCCTAGCCTTGGGATAAACATCATTCTTCATTTCCATGCTCAAGGTTCATCAAAGAATCACCTACAACGTCTTAGGCTCCCGAATGGTCAAGTCCTTAATTGTTTAGGAGTTCTTTAAGGCATACCTGTGGTGATTGATGATCTAACGACCTCCCTAGATTTCCATGTCTTTGACCTTTATGGACTTTCCTTCCATCTCACTTTTATTGGAAGGCTAATTAAGAAAATCTTGGAGAATGCCTTGGGAAATGAGAAGCTTGGTCATAGAATAGGCAAGGAATATCTACCTGTTTGGTCTTCCCAACCTCTCAGAACAAGGGTAGATCCCAATCCTGTTCTTTATCCAAAGGGTGAGCTTAAGATGATTTCACAAACAACAATGGAATATCCAAGTCTTGAGGAGGATTTGGAATGTCATGAGAAGGAGAGCGCTCACCCACTCCTTGAGATGGAGAATTTCATCAATGAGCATGGAAGTTATCCTTTGATCCTCTCATCAAGTCCTTGCTCATTTGAGAAATCTCCCAACTCAATCTTTCTTCCTACCACTACCAAACAAGAGATCTACAACTCCTTCACTCTTCTTGTGTCCAAAACCTTGGCAGTAGAGGTTGTAGATGCCTTGTTTATCATAAGTTCTCCAAATCTCATAGTGGTATGAGTTCTTGTAGTTAGGCCTCCACAAGTTGGCTTCAAATTAACATCATGCAACTAGTGTGCCTAACTTGAGTAGGTTAGTTAGACTTGTAGTTCTTCTGGTGTGTTGCCACCAGTAGAACCCCTGCACTTGATGTTGTCTTGGTTTCCATGACTCAGGGCACACCTTACACCAAGTGTGGGCGGTCATTTGACCCCCTCAAACACATTTGAGCATTGAAGGACACCCTGAGCAAAAAGCATCAGTGTAGGAACATTTCATTAGAGGTAAGAATGCACTGGAACAGGACCAAAGTGGCTGGAGCCTCCAAGGTCGGGTCGGCTGACCCCACCATGGGCCCCTCAGCCCACCAATCAACCTCCACTATGTTGAGACCACTATGTTGAGACATACTTCTTGACTGGTTTGTCACTTTCCCTTCCTCTTATTTAGTGCATTCCTCTTATGTTTGTCTTCAACCCTCTAAAATAAAAAAATTGCTTCTTGTCTTCACCACTCATGCTCTTGTCTCTAGTAGAATGGTCTTGTTTATTCCATTATGCTTCCTTTTCTATGTTAGCATGCTTTGGTTTGGGTGTACTGATTGGTCGACTGATCATACCTCCATAGTCTTTTTAAATTATGCATGGTGCTTAGGTTAAATAGACTACCTTAATCAAACGAGACATGGTGTTAAGCTTGATTATTGAATCAAACATACTTGCATGGAACTTGGTTGCACTTTTAGGACTAACCCCTGCAGCAAGAACATCGATATCTCTACGGGTAAGTCATAAGATCATTCATGGAGACAAATCAAGGTCCTCATGGTCAAATGTCAAGCTATTTGGCCAAGGAAAACTTCGATGCAACTGAGAAGGACCAATGCTACAACTCATCATCTCTAAGGTAAGAGGCCACCTTCTTAAAGTTTTCCATGAGCATGAATCTTGAAATAAGTGACATGCTAGAATTCATCCTTGCTAATGATTCAACATGACTAAAATCTACATGTCTTAACTTCCTTTCATTTCTATATGGTCTGGCCACTAGATTAGAATGAACATACCTATGCTAGTCTCCATGACAAAACAGGGCTGAGGAAGCCTTCATAGGGGGGTCGGCTGACCACTTGTTGGTGGCTAACCATGCCCAAGTCTTTGCCAAACCATCCCACAACACTTAGAAAGTGTAGAACCCGAGCCTACTCGCTCTGAACCTTTCGAGTAGGGGACGGGCAACCCCAACTTGACATAATACAAAAGCTTCAAGACTGGTCCTACAACAAGGAGAGTTTAGGGAGAAGTTTGGACACTTGGTTCCACCAAGTGGGGGTCGGGCGACCCCTAGTTGGAAGGTCCAGCCTGACCCATTTGTCCCAGAGCATTGCACCAACACTTAGAAGCCATCCCCAGTTGCAACTCTTGTGGAGACCAAGGTTGTGATCTTTGGCAATAGCTCCCATTGACCTCTCCTCTTCTTCTTCATTCCATTTCTCCTCACCTTAAATTCAACACCTTCTAGCCTCCTTTATGTCACCCAAATTACCTAGAGTAGCTTCAGTGTGGCCCCCACTAGCACAAATGTCATTATTTCCTTTAGTGAGGGCCCTTTCAACCATGAGGGAGACCTGGTTGAGAACCCAGAGGTCACCATGGAGGCTATCGTGTTCAAGGTAGAGTCCTACCATGCCTTTGATGTACACCTTTCATAAAGAACAGCAAAGGCATTGGCGGTGGGCTGAACAAGGGAAGGTGTTTTGTTCCCTTGTTCACCTCATAGGAGAAGAGTCTTGAGGATGACTACTTGAGAAGAGAGTCATGAAGAAGGTCTTTAGTGCAGTTTGCACACTTAGAAACAACAATGGGGCATGAGGACCTCCTTTGATCTTTTTCCTTAGATATCTCAAACCTCTTCACAAATATGCTAGGCACATAGCTAAGTTCATTCAATCCTTATCATGGTAACTTGTGCCTATGATCCATTAAATGAAATGAATAAAATTTTGTTCTGCTGGTGTGTTGCCACCGGCAGGACACCTGCACTTGATGTTTTCCCTATTGTTGCAATCAGATTATGCAAATAACCAAGTGTGGGGGGTCATGCGACCCCCACTTTCAAGGCCAACAGGAAAACAAAACTACAGGGGTATGTCTTCAGAGGTAAGGATTCGAACGGCGGTCACCAAAGTGACTAGAGACCCTAGAGAGAGGTCAACCGACCCCTCCTTGGGCCCCTAGACCCCACCAGTGAGCATCCACTCATCGTCTACATGCCTCCTGACTGGTTTGCCAATCCTACTCCCCATATGTTCTTTCATTTCTAGATTTACCTTTTATTTGCTTTCCTTAGATGAAATAAAATAAAAATAAAAACAAGAAGACTTGCATCTAAAAATAAAAACTGACATGATTTATGAGATTTAAAGGGTAAAAGCGTCACAAAGTCTAATTCTTGCATATGCTTATGCTTGTGGGTCACATATCTTGATAGGAATATCATATTGACTAAGTTATTGACAAATGTGATATAGTTCTTGGCTCATGATTCATATCTTTTCTATTTAAAGTGCTTAGAGATTTATTTTTGAAAATGTCATAAAACCATAGTGTCACTTACTCCTCAATAGTAAGAAAATTCCTACCAAAGCCATATATGTTCATACCATGTTCAAAGCCCCTTCTATATACGCTACTTGTACTCGTGTTGAGTTTGGTCAAACCTTGTTGACCCTAGTTGAGAATTATGTCATAGTCCCAAGATCAAGATCACACACACCCCACATATCATGCTTGCTACTTCTACACTGGAAGTACACAAAAATATGCCATCCACTTCCACCATATAGATGCTCCATGTTTTAAAGTTTTAGAATATCTCTCTCTAAGAATGGTTTAGTCGATGAGACACAAAGGCTATGCAAAAGAAAAGAAAAACAAAAAATGTGGACACTTGAAGGTCCATTGCTTTGAAAAAAGAGAAAGAAAAAAATGCTAGCCATGTCTCAAATAAAATAAGGAAAAGAGGGATCTTATCCAATAGAGGAGCGTTCTAGTCCACATATTTCCACACACTTGCACATCTTGATCTAGGATTATGACATTCTTCTCCATGGATCCTTGTTTTGACTTTACAATAAATGCATTGCAAGTATGCTATCTTGTTTATCCCTACCTAAGCCCCACATAAGCCTGATAGATGTAGGAGAAACAAAAGAAGGCAATCTTATGCTATGCCTTAATGAGGAATCATATACTCACTGACTTGAGAGTACTATTTGAGGAGTAAGAATGAACTATGTGCTTTCTTTTAACCGTTATCAAAAACTCTAAGTACTAAGGATATGAAAATGGGAAGATAACTTTGCTTTGAGAACTGTTCTATTTTTTCAACATCTGAAGGATATATGCTAGACAGTACCACATAACCCACTTGTATGAGATATGTCTTGAGTAAAGCTTTGTGTTTGCTAATACCTTGAAAATGTCATAAATAGATTTTATCATTCTCTCTAACCTTTACTCGAGGACGAGCAAAGACTTAAGTGTGGGGGACCTTGTTGACAATAGTTATACCATGTTTTTACCCCATCAAAATCGTCAGCAAGATATTCTTTCTGGAAGAAACAACCAAACAAGTAGTGACGTAGGTTCAAATAACTTGGTTCCACATGTACAAGTCATCATTTGGTTGCAGGTACTAGAACAGGTACTTTTTAGGGTCCAGAAGCATAAAAGGGAAGAAGTAGAAAAAAGCAAGAATTGATCAATCAACAAGTTGACAGCGCCAACCTTCATTCCATGGCTTCAAGAGATAGTGTGCAAGGGCTGACACACTGGGGCCACATAGAGGGGTTAGCCGACCCCTGATATGTGGGCCCAGGCTCTGCCAAGCTGGTATGATCCAGGAGAAGTACTCCCAAGCCAAATTCCACCCTTGGATCACAAGTGTGTTTCCTCTCAATGGTGAAAGATGAAGTCACATGGATCCATGGACCCACATTTCCATCATCCGAGGTGATCAGGGGATCCTACCACTTCATACCCACACTAGAGATGGTGGAGAGGGCCCACAAGCATGGGGGATGGCCCCACCTATCCATGGGGGTCGGCCGACCCCCATATGGTGGGATCCAAATTGCTACTTCATCCCACTGACTTTAGCATCCTTCTAGAAGAACTTGGCTGTGCCCATGTGTCATTAGAGTGGTCGGCCGACCCCCTCCTTGTGTCCAACCAAGTCGGTTGGCACTCCACTGATTCCCTGCATGCTCCCCATGTGATGATTAATCCTAGGCGTCCATCCAAGGCAGTTTGGAGGTCGATTTATCCAATGGTGGAGGATGGGAGGCACATGGATTGATGACATGGCGGTGGAGTAGCCCCTACTCCACTTCCCCCTATAAATAACCCCCCATAGGCCTTCACTTTAGAGCATGAAACTTAGGAGAAAGCCATTCTCTAGTATCTTTAGCTATGTTAGTAGAGGGAAAGTGAGGAGTCTCCAAGGAGGAGCCCCAGCCTATCGGGAGTCTTCTCCAAGGTGCGCCTCAGCGAATGCGAGCTTCCTATAAGTTTTACATCTGAGTCCTTCTAGTATTTTATATTCTGGCTTAGTATTTTAGGTATACTGTTTTCTTTACTGGCGCATTGCTTTACTAGTTAGAGTGCTCGAAGCTTTAGCTAAGCTTAGAGTAGTAAGATTAGCATAGACGTGGTGTCTAAACTACATCTTACCCTTGTGAGCTCCTTGTCGCACTGTGTAGACGCCAAGCGAAGAGTGACAGGCTTTGCTTAGGATTTAGAGTTCCTCACATGTGTTCTAGGCAAGTTTCCAAATAATAGCAAGGTAGCAGGGTAGCCGCCTTAGTAGGGGGTTCTGTCTCCTACTTTTTCGCCTATCTCCCCCAGTAAGAAAATACCTCCGTACACTTAGAATATCATGGCCAGATTATTTTTACTAGACAGACCTCTCTATCCTATTATCCTAGACCCTTTGTTTCATCGCTGGACGACCTTGAGCCCAGTTAGTTCACTTCATGTTCCCTGTGAAAAATACGATACCTGGAATACTCCTAGTGAAGGCTACATTGACTACCATACGCTTGCGGTATACCCATTTGCCTCTTCTGGTGTCAACAATGGTTATAATGATGATGTTGGATAATGCCAAACCTGATATGGTCACTATTATTTGCTTAATAATTATCAAGTGATTGCTATTAGTACAGGTGCTAATTTAGCTTAATCAGGCTATAACTATAACCTGCTACTAATAGACTCAAAATGGTTCATCATTGTAAGTATAACATAATACCTTATGCTTTTCCGTAAATAAGTCAATTCAGTCCACTATATCGAGCCTTGCATACTCCTTGGTGTCAATTTATTTTTGGTTTATGATGGGTAAGTCTCGCTGAGTACTTCTTGTACTCAGGGTTTTATTCCCACTTGTTGCAGGTGTTCATATAGGTTGATGCGGCTACAAGATGGGTTCCTATCCCGCTATGGGAGATGATTGGACCATGGGCACGGTCATTCCTTATATCTTATCCCAAGTGTTTTTGTTAGGTTTGACTCTGAGTTGGCACTATATTAAAATAAGGTGTGAGTATGGGTGTTTTCAAAGTACTTCGCTTCCGCTAATCTTTATTAAAAAGATGTTGTTATAATCATTTGAAAACTCTGATGTAATTGAACTATATGCAAACTGATGTAACATGTGAATGGTGTATCCTGAACTAATTATGATCTGAGTCTGTGATGGAAAAAGTTTGAGATGCCTCAAGATTTTGAATGACTACAGGGTTTATTTGGGCTCAAGTATGCGAGTTTGCTAGTCAAATGGCGAATTTTAGTACTTGTGCTTAAATAAATTGGGCGGTTCTGTTACACGCTAATCCCACAATGGGCACTGCAATATCAACACAAGATAGGGGTGCTCCAAGCCTTGCGCAATCCACTAGAGTAGCCAATTCATGAACTCCTGCGGGGAAGGCTCAAGAACCCCTCACAATCCACCGGTGTGGCCTCGAACAATCTCCAACTCGAGCTCAACACCGCCGTTGCTCTAAAAATGTCTAGGTGACGGGAATCTCCCAAGAGTAATAAGAAATCCACAGCCCACTCGATAAGCAAGTGCCACTAGATGCAATCTCTTAAGCAAATGCACTTGATTCTCACTCAATCTCATAAGACTGATGCTATGATGCAATGAGATGAGTGGTGAGTGTCTCTCTAGCTCCATGAGAAGTTAGGCAATCTAAATGTCCAAGAGTTAGAGCATGCAACCGGCCAACATATATTTGTAGAGGCCCTCCAACCCCCATAGCCATTACCACCGTCAGACGTGCGAAACAGGGGCGTCGAATGCTGGCCAAGCCCCGTTCGATGACCTCTGGCTGACGCTCCATCCACTGCAAAGCTACCATGTGTCCCCGTTTGAACCATTTCAGCCGATCGTTGCCACCATCGGACGCTGATCAACTGAGCGTCAGAAGCTCAAGACAACCGTCCGATGCCTTCATCCGATGGACTCTAGAGAGCTCCCTGAGAGCTCCCAAGCGACGTGGGCCATCGGACGAACCAGCTGCCGTCTGATGCCGACGTGTCTACCTCTAATTCTCCGATTCGCACGCATGGGCGTTGAACTCCGTTGACCGGGGCATCATACGCTGCCTACAGCGTCGGATGCCACCTCCATCCGTCGCTGCATTAGCTCCCTCTGACGCCCTGAAGAAGTAATCCCGAGAGCACTCTGGGCGTTGGTCTCTGTCCGACATGGCCCGTCGGACACAGCTGCCGCTTCCGACGCCATGTGTCTGTGCTGTCTTGATCTGCCTCTGATCAGGTCCGTTGGACGGTGGCCCCAGCGTCCAACGCCTTGCGTCCGACTCTCGGTCCACTAGCCTCCGACGCCTTTTCTTGTTTGCTCTTTGCTCCATACTTATTGCTTTGCCTCATGTGCTAACTCCAAATATTTACCATGACTTAGGCCAGAGAGTTAGCATTTTAAAAACATTTTTCAAAGCACAAGTTAGCTCACTAGAATCTATATGCAAAGCTCATGAGGTTAGAATCTAGTGGCACTTCATAATCGAATCGACGTGATTTTCCCTCTTGATAGTCGGTTATCGATCCTAAACCCTCACACCCTCTATGGTGTCTTGACTGCAAAAATGAACCCTAGTCTCACCTTTGCCTTGTGATCCACCACTTGGAGCTTGATCCATCACCATGTCCATCAAGTCCATCTTCAAGTTCATCTCCATCCTCCCATGTTGCTAACGAAGTCTACACACACTTAGTAAAACCATTAGCAACAATAGGTGTCATCAATTATCAAAACTAAACAAGAACTTTCAGTCCCCTGCAGCCTGCCACTTGTGTGTTGCCTCTCGAGTGGTTATGTTACAACTGCAGTCCCCTCCTCCTTCTATAGACTGCAAGATTGCTTCAGGTTAGTTACTCTGACTGTGCTATTCAATTCTGAAAGGCTTTAGGGAAGTTTATTTACGCCAGCTGGATCGTCGTAGCTCTGTGTACGTTGCCGAGTCAAGTCAATAATTTTCAAATTTGAACAAACTACGTTGGTACTTTGTGATGTCCACTTCAACTTTTAAACGAGCTGTTATTGTTATAACGTCGGCCGGTGTACTAGCATTTGTTAATCCCTGATCTACATTGCACGATGCATTATCTTACCACCAACAACTTCCATCAACCGCGGGACACACTGCCACGAATGAAACCACTATAAAGATGAACTGGAAAACAATCTTTAGAGTTGTTCTGCAATTCGATCACCAGTGAACAGTAGCTATCCTGTATTGTACGTCGTTGTGAGATGAACCATAATTAAATGGCTGCAATGCAAGTTGCCGGGGCTGGCATCACATGCTCGCCCACTTTGTACCCTCCACTTCAACTTTAAATATGCTTCTATCATATAATAAGACGCCGGCATGTATGTACTAGAATATTCTGCTAATCCCATGACCTATACATCGCACGACCCTATGAACTTTAGCTTTTTGTTAGCAAATAATGCAAATAAAGTTGAAATACGAGATACAAATTTTTATGTACGGAAACCTTTAAGAAAGAACCATGGGCACCAACTAGTGATCTTCATGAATTCTACAGCAAGTGACAGCTCGATCTTATCATCAACAAACATCCCATGACATTCATCTTTTTCCAGTGGATGGGCGACGGTGGTCCCATCCTGATGCTTATTGGGAGCACCTTCTCTGTTTGCACGCACATGTATCCTTAACTCATGTGTGCAGACGTGAATTGGAGTAGAATTTAATTTGAGTTTCGCATCTTAGTCCAAGTTCCTAGTCGAAGTCCTCTTGACAGCAATTTGCTACAGCAGGAAAGCAGGCCCACTGGCAAACACAGTCAAGTTCCGAGTTTGAGACCTAGCTTTGGTTTGCTTAATCCTCAGTTGTCCGACGAGTAATAATGGAAGCTAGCTCAGGCTTGTGTGAAGAAAGAGAAAACAAGGATTTGGAGTAGTTTTTTTTTCCTTTCGTGTAAAATCGGTATCTACCTAACTACATGCGTCTTTTTCCTCTGTTTTTTCCTTCGTTCTTGCGCGGACATCCTTGGTTCCAGACACGGATTAAATTTGTGTTTTGTGAAAGAACACTGTGTATTAGTCTAAGCGTCTCTATTATTTCTCGTAAAAAGTCTACGTCACCCCCTAAGGTTTGGAGAGGTGTCTATTTAACCTTCAAAGTACAAAATAAGGTATTTGAACACATTAAAGTTTGCAAAACCAGTCAATTTACCTTGTGTTGGTTTTATCAGGTGATTTTGCTTGCGTGGCAGTCAAGCCAGATGTGTTGGACACGCAAGCGCTAGCGGCACCGGACGGAGCTCTGCTGCGTGCTGTGCTTCCCCACTGCTGCCTATGCCGAGCTGCCTATGCCGTCACCAAGCATAGCCGTTGTGTGTTGAGCCGCCGGCAGTGCCAGGGTAGTCGAGCAACACGTTGCCCAGCCAGAGCCCCGCCAGCCGCGTCCACCGGAACCTGCACGACAAGGTTGCGCCCACTGGAGCCCCGCTGTCGTGCCGGCCGCGTTCGCCTGGCCATGGACAAGGGCAGTGCCGTAGTGGCGACGAGGCGTGCCACCGTGGGGTCTCGCCACGCGTACATCGGCGCTGCACCCGTCTAGCGTCCATCCTTAGGTCACTGATAACATGCTAAAAGCCATACATGCAACAACACTACAACTAATCCAGGCGGTCGCGGAAACTGAATCTAGATCGAGTTCAATAGCGGCGGCAACGGTGTTCCAGCGAGCACAAAGCTCAACTAGCCTAACAATTGTAACACCCTTGGTGTTACGTAAGGCCTTTATCATTAAAAATGCTTAATCTTGTCATAAGCATTGATTTTTCACGTCTACAATCAATAACAGTGTTTGGGGAGTGGGAATCATTCTTCATGTCTCAAAGTACGAAGGTGCTTCGAGTGCTCGATCTGGAGAATGCAACAAGTGTGACAGATAATGACCTCAAGCCAGTGGTGAAGCTTCTTCCTCATCTCAAGTTTCTATCTCTGCAAGGAAGCAGTGGGATCCGCCATCTGCCGAGTTCATTGGGTGAGTTATGGCAGCTTGAGACTCTGGATGTCAGGCATACCTCCAGAGTTACCTTGCCAGCAACTATCACCAAGTTAAAGAAACTGTGCATGTCTTTCCAAGCAGGGGAACCATCAACACCACGCAGATCTCATCAATTAGTTGGTGTTGAGGTGCCAACAGGTATTGACAAGCTGACTGCTTTGCGCACACTTGGTGTTGTTAATGCTGGTCTTGCAGGGGGCAAAGCCTCCCTCAGAGAGCTCAAGGAGATTACCCAATTGTGCAAGCTTCCAGGGTGTGCAGATCAAACTCAATGGAGCAGTTATTATCACTAGTAAAACGACGAATGGAAATAAGATTCTTGATATGTTGGGTGACACCAAAACATTGTTAAGATTGCGATGTCGTAAAGAAAAGGTGTTGATCTAGTGGCAGTGACAGGAAGTAAAGCACCATTGCCCACAATGATAGATGAAGGAGTAAAAGAAGATGGTGGGGAGAAGGTGGAGAGTTTACCAGCGTCAGCAATCATGTGAGAACCTTGGGCGTGAAGCTCTGTCCAAGCTCATTATTTCCAGTGCCATTTCTTGTAATAAAGATGATCTCGACCACAAAAGTCATGCGTGCCAACTTGGTTGCCGTGCACGTTTGCCTTTCAGTTCATCTAGCTCTCAAGCCACTCATAATTTTGATTTAATACACTATGATTTATGGACATCTCCTATTGTTAGTGTGTTAGGATACAAATATTATCTAGTCATTCTTGATGACTGTTCACAGTACGTTTGGACTTTTCCACTTTGCCTCAAATCCAAGACATTTTCCACTCTCTCCAATTTTTTCGCATATATTCACATGCAATTTGGCACCACCATCAAGAGCGTCCAGTGCGACAATGATCGTGAATTTGATAATTCATAGACCCACACGTTCTTTCTCTTCCATGGTGTTGCACTGCGCATATCGTGTCCATATACCTCTCAACAAAATGGAAAGGTAGAACTTTCCCTTTGGACCAATAAAAACATTTTGCATTCTCTTTTGTTTCAGGCGAGCCTCCCTCCGGCCTATTAGGTTGAGGCCCTCGATACTACAACATATCTTATAAATCACCTCTCCACTAAAACCCTTGCATCCTCCACACCATATAGCACCCTCTATTCTGCCCAGCCCTCATACGATCACCTCAAAGTTTCTGGGTGCGTTTGCTATCCTAACATGTACTCCACAGTGCCTCACAAACTCACCCCTCATTCCTCATTATGCATCTTTCATGGCTACTCCTCAGAATACAAGGCTATCGGTGTCTCGAGCTCCCATCGAACCGCATTTTTATTTCTTGACATGTCATTTTTGATGAATCCTTCTGCCCTCTCTGACATGTCCACTACACCCAGGGTGCCTTCTGCTTTGGACTTTCTGACCGATGATCATGATCTTACCGCTTCAGTCCCTGGAGCTCATTTTTTGTGTGCAAGACATGACGTTGTACCCGAGCATGGGTCTATAGCCGCACCTGAGGCTGCTCTTGCACCGTCGAGCCCTGGACCGAAGTCACCAGGTTCCAGTGTTGTTACCCTGCATAGGCTATTGCTAGTAGTGCCCCCTCCATGTCATCGCATGTGTCGGCCGGTGCTTCTACACCTATGCTTCCTGCACAGGCTACTGCCAGCAGCTTCACCCCCACAGTGCCCCTGAGTACTACCAGTCCTGCTGCCCCTGTTGCCCGTGCACAGGTTGTAATTGCCAGCAGAACTAGTCGTACAGCTGCCACTCGACCAGTTGCCATCCCTCCTGTCACCAATGCGCACTCCATGTGCACATGCAGAAAGGCATGCCTCGCACAAGCCATGGATCATCTCAACCTCCATGTTGTGCCCTTGTCGCCTCTCCCACACTCTATTTGTGATGCTCTGTCAGGCCCCAATTGGTGATTTGCCTACAAGCTGAAGATTACAAGTGGTCTTGTTCCTTGACCTCCTGGCGTTAATCTTGTGATTGGCAAGTGGATTTATCATAACACGTTGCTCATAGACGTCTCTCTTGATGATTACAAGGCTCACTAGGTTCTTCATGGTTTCACACAATGCACCAGTATTGATTATGATGAGACTTTTAGTCCAGTTTTCTAGCCTGTGACAATTCAGGTGGTACTCTCTCTAGCTTTATCTTAGGACTGGCCTATTCATCAGCTGGATGTGAAGAATGCGTTCTTATATAGCACTCTCACTAAGATGGTGTACTGTGTGCAACCTTCAGGTTTAGTTGACTCATCCCATCCAGATTATGTTTGTCGGCTCAACAAGTCCCTAGATGGCTTGAAGCAGGCTCCTTGTGCTTGGCATCACAAATTTGCCTCTCACCTTGTGTCCCTTGGCTTTGTTGAGACCAAGTCAGATACTAAACTATTCATATATCATCGAGGAATAGATAAGGCCTAGTTGCTACTGTATGTGTATGACATCATCCTCACCACTTTGACTGCCGGTTTTCTTTAACATATTATTGCAGCTCTCCAGTGTGAATTTGCTATGACAGATATGGGCTAGCTTCATCATGTTCTGGACATCTCCGTGACACACTCTATAGACGGGTTATTCCTTAATCAGCGGAAGTACACTCATGACATTTTGGAGCGTGCCGGGATGAGCGCTTGCAAGCCTTGCAGCACCCCTGTCGACCTTCACTCCAAATTGTCCGTAGATGGTCCTTCGGTTGCCGACTCCACACAGTACCGCAGCCAGGCTGGTGCCCACCCATCCTAACATTGTCTTTGTTGTCCAGCAGATATGCCTTTATATGAATGATCCTCAGGAGCCTCACCTTGCATCTCTAAAGCAGATTCTACGCTACCTACAAGGCACCCTCTCACTTGGTTTGACCATGCACCGTTCATCACCTACTGAGCTTGTTTTCTATATGGATGCCAACTGGGCTGGATGTGCCAACACTCACTGATCAATTTTTGGCTAGGCAGTGTTCCTCGAAGATAACTTGGTGTCCTGGTCTTACCAGCAACCCAGTGCAGCATCAACAGACAAAGCATGTTGAGATCAATCTCCACTTTGTTCAGGAGAAGGTTACCCTCGGTCATATTCGGGTCCTCCATGTTCCTATGACATCCCAGTACACCGATGTCTTCACCAAGGGTCTCCCTACTTCGTTGTTTTTGGAGTTTCAGTTCAGCCTGACTGTAGACTCAGAGGAGTGTTAGACTAGGCTTAGTCCTTGACTATGTAGCATGCCCATCTGTGGCCGCTCGCTCAGCTACACGGCCGTCCGCCTTCCTGTATGCATCGCCAAACGATTGCTCTCGTCCATGCAGTGGCCAATTGCATATGATGTAACATGTATATATATGTATACACTGATAGAGAAATCAATACAACAATTCAGTTCATCCCATTCCTCTCTAGTCTCTCTATCCTCCATAGTTACCTTGCCAACATCTATCACCAAGTTAAAGAAACTACAGTACATCCGTGCTGGCACAACTTTCCTAGCAGGGGAACCATCAACACAATGCAGATCTCACCAATTAGTTGGTGTTGAGGTGCCAATAGGTATTGACAAGTTGACTGCTTTGTGCACACTTGGTGTTGTCAATGCTGGTCTTGTAGGGGGCAAAGCCTCCCTCAGAAAGCTCAAGGAGATTACCCAATTGCGCAAGCTTGGAGTGTTCAGTGTCAACAAGAAAAACTGCACGGAGTTCTGTGCTACCATTGCATGCCATGTCTGTCTGGAATCCTTGTCAGTGTGGCTCAGCAAGGGCAATGAAGAATGTTTGCATAACATTTCCTTGCATCTAAAGAAGCCACCAGAGAAAACTCAGCAGCAACTCCAGGGGAAGGGTCTTGTGAAGGGGAAGGGTCTTGAGAAGACTGTGCAAAGGCCTAAGCCCCAGCAGAAAACTCAGTGGAAACCTCTAGAGAACCTTCAGAGCCTTAAGCTATGCGGTCTTGAAAACAAGTGCCATCATGGATCAAAGGGTCAACTTGGTTGGCAACTAAAATTTGCCGTACCAAGGAGTTGGCAAGCCATGAATTTGGCAAGCAATTGGTTGGCTACTAAAACTTGCCAACTTCTCACATTTGGCTTGCCAATTCATTGGCAACTTTTTTGCCTAAGTTTTGGCTTGCCAAATCTTTGGTATGACAAATTTTGGTAGCCAACCAAGCAAGCCGATCTTCCCACACTCACAAATATGGAACTAGAGATAACCATGTTAGAAAGAGTTGAAGTAATTAATGTTCTCAGGGAAATAAAAGAATTATGTATTCTACGTCTTTGTGTCAAGCCACATCATGGTGCTGATGGCAAGCTTGATTTTTGTGTATAGGAGAATGGAATACAGCAGCTCTGTTATTTAAACCTCAAGATCCTCAAAATTAATTGCAGCTCAAAGCCATGCAAAATCTTGAGCTACTGATAGTCGCTGCTGTAGTGGGTCAACATTGAAGTTCATGGAGATAAAGAATCTCTCTAAACAAAAACTCAAAAAGAAGTCTGGGCTTATCGGTTCCCATGACACTGCACTCAAGGATCACACTGAGAAGCAATTGGAGGAGCATCCAAGGAATCCTCCTTTGAAGCTGAAGGAACCGGAAGGATGCTGATCTCATAGTGATCTATGTGGGGCGCCAGGCATCTTTTTTTTATATAATGGATAGTTCATATCCGGCTTCATCTGTTAACAGATAGAATCAAACCAATTATTACAAAGATACACTCGAGGGCACACACATGGACCACAAATAAATGTTTACAGCCAACCAAACGGATAACTGAAACAAAATAAGTTTTAGACTACACATGACCAATATGTCTTGTAGATAATCATCCATTGGAACTAAAAAAATTACAGAGTTGATGTCTCTAGGGGCTGCCCCACAAGAATAGCTAATCCCGGAGATTATCATACCTTTGCAATCTTGCCCATTGCCAAAGCTAGTGCGTTCCTATAAAAAGAACCTATAAAAAGATTTTGGTCTGCATTTGTCAAAAACCACTTAGTTTCTTGTTATCCAAATTGCCCAACAAAGTGCAGATGCTGCAATTAATAGCAACGAGTTATACTTTTTGGTTGCTACATTTGACCACCTAATAAAAAGGTCATTTATGTCAAGGGGTGAAATTCCAAAAAGTATATGTTGTATGGATTCTGGAGAATGACAAAAGCAGCAGTTCTTGTCACCATTCCAGTTTTACCTAACTAATTGTCCTTAGTTAAGATCACCCCCTTCTTAAGATACCACAGGAAAACTTTTATTTTCATAGGTACTTTAATTTTCCATAAATCTTGTGAGACTCTATGCCTATTGTTAATTAACATAGCATACATAGACTTGATCGTAAAGCTTCCATATGCATTTAAACCCCACACAAAGACATCTGTTTCCTCTAGTAAGTTAATATCTTATAAAGAAGCAACAATTTTATGCCAATTTGTTAGGTTCACTCCCACTAAGTTTTGTCAAAAAGAAATATTCAGTGGTATGTAAGCACTTGTGTCACAGAATCTTATTTTCTCCTTACTATATTGAACAATGCTGAAAAATTATCTTTAAGTGGTTTATTCCCCAACTTGGTGTCTATCCAGAACCTAGTTTGTGACCCATCTTTCACTAGAAATAAAAGAGTCTTTGACAATGATTAAGCTTTTCCAAAAGTGAGAGCCTATTGGTTTTTTAACGTAGCTCCCTAGAGTCTTGTTTTTGATATATTTATTCCTTAAAAGTTTCTACAACATGCCTTCTTCATTCAACAATTTGAAGAGCCATTTGCTTAGCAAGCATTTGTTTTGTATCGCTAAGTTTTGTATGCCTAAACCCCCTTTCTCTTTAGGTTGACATAACACCTCCCATTTGGCCAATCTATATTTCCGTTTGTGTTGATCACTTTGTGAATAAAAGAGTGATCTGAAGCCATCTATCTTCTCTAATACCCCTTTTGGTAATTCGAAAAAGACATCATAAACATTGGTTCTTGGTAGCACCGAGTTTATTAAAACAAGTCAATCCCCACCAAAAGCATTTTGCCTTTTCATCCACTCAATCTCTTTTAGATCCTATCCTCAATTGTTTTTCAATCTTTGTTGTTTAGTTTCCTAGTATTCATAACCAAGGTATCAAAAGGGGAATTTACCAATGTTCATCCAAATAATTGCAAATAGAACATCTTAAGTTCTTTTGCTTTTCCAAAGCAAAAGATTTCACTTTTGTGAAAATTAATTTTAAGCCCTGATAGCTGTTCAAAGGTACTAAGCAAAAATTTCATGTTGACAGCTTTTTCAACATGATGGCTCATGAAAATTACTGTGTCATCCACATACTAAAGGATAGACAAACCATCCTAGATCAGATTAGGAATAACCCCTTCGACCTGTCCTGCTTCTTTTTCTCTAGAAATCATTATGGCCAACATGTCAATCACTATGTCAAATAGTATGGGTGACATTGGATCACCTTGTCGTAAGCCTTTTCTAGTCTGGAAGTAAGAGCCTAATTGATCATTAACATTGATGTTGACATTACCCCTTTGAGTGAATTTTTCCACCCATTGACACTTTTTATGTGAGACCCCTTTCATCCTTAACATTTGTTGTAGGAAATTCCAATTTACTTTATCATATGCCTTTTCAAAGTCAATATTGAAAATTACCCCATCCTTCTTTTTTGAGTGAAGTTGTGTATTGTTTCATGAAGTATTACGGCGCCCTCCATGATGTTTCTTCCTGACAGGAAAGCCATCTATGTTGCTCTAATTATCTTCTAGGCAATGATAGATAATCTATTGGTTGCAATCTTAGTGAAGATTTTGAAAGACACATTTAGCAAACAAATAGGCCTGTATTGCTGAATCACTTTCGCATCCGCCTTTTAGGTAATAGAATTATGGTTCCAAAGTTAAGGCAATTTAATGGTAGGATGCCCTGATGGAAATCCATGAACAGTGCCATCAGATCATCTTTTATGATGTTCCAGAAGACCTAATAAAACTCTGGTGAAAAAACCATACGGTCTAGGTGCGCTATTATGTTCCATTTGGAAGATCGCAGCCCTAACCTCCTCTTGAGAGAAGCTATCTGTTAAGTACTCATTTTCCAGCTGAGAGACCTAAGAGATGTCATCAATTTGTTTCTCGTGCAACATGATATTGGAGTCATGTGATGGCCCAAATAGGTTCTCATAATATGTGGTGATATGCTCTTTGAGTTGAGCATCACCACTTATTATATTATTTTTATCCTCCAACTGAAAAATACGAGTTTTTCTATGTCTATCATTTGCTAACAAATAATAATAATTTGTATTCGCATCACCTTCTAAGAGATGTTTGACTTTAGCTCTTTGGTACCATTTGATTTCCTCCTCCCGGAGTAGCTCAACCAATCTCTCACTTAGTACATGTTTTAAGCCTAATTCATGCTCACTAAGTGTGACAGATTCTGCCTTTTTGTCCATTTCATCCAAGTTATTTGAAATGGCTATTTTTTCTTTCTTGTATGCACCATAGACACTCTTTGCCCATCCTCTGAGATATTGGTGAAGCCTTCTAATCTTAGCTTGCCACCTCTCTATGGGCATTCCATCAACTAGTGTAGTGTTCCACATGTCACCTACCATCTCATAAAAGACATCTCTCAGCAAACATCCCAATTCAAATTTGAATTGAGTTTGATAAGATGAGGATGGGTTTTTTTGTAGAGAATAGTAAAGGTGTATGAGCAGAAATTTCTCTAGTTAAAGCATGAACTATGGTATGCGAATATTTATTCTCGAAATCTGTGCATATAAGAATTCTATCTAGTTTTTCAAAAGTTTGATTCTGTAGATGATTAGCCCAAGTAACCTTACGTCCTGACATTTCTATTTCCCTGAGGTTTAAAGAATCTATCGCAACATTAAATATAAAAGGCCATCTATCATTATAGTTGTCATTATTTTTCTCATCTGGTTTTTGAATAATGTTAATGTCGTCACCTATAACAATAGGTAAGGCTTCTTTAGAACATACCCACACAATTTTTGGATAAGAATTGTGACTTTTGATCCATCTGTGCTGGGCCATAAACCAATATGAAATTGAACTTAAAATCATCTTCTTTATTTCTAACCTTGAACGAGATGAAAAAATCCCCTTCCTCAATTTCCCCTATGTCAAAGTTTAACAAGTGAATACATAGAATCATGCCATCGGTCCTACCTCATGGAGCCATGCAATGCCAAATAAAATCTCTACCTGCAAATATATTATTTAAGGTTGTGCTGGTGCAAAAATGTGTCTTGCAGCAACAACACTCAGAGCAAGAGCGGCGCTCCGATCCATGAGGCATCACCAATGGCTACCTGGTGATTGAGTCCGAAGTGTGCCAGTCAATTTGATAACGTAATTGACAAGGAGAGAAAATAGTCAAATTATGGAACCTGTCGGTTTGGTGCCAGACAGTTCCGCATGTATGGCTAAATAGCCGATTTGGACAGGACATTGACTTGAAAGTCAACAACCATGCTGCTTTATGAATAGAATTGCCTATATGGATGACATGATAGATCACAATATTTAGAACATGCAATCTACCAACTGTCTAACCTATCCGTATGGCCTGACAATTAACACAATATTGTTCATAACAAGCAGTTCTATTAACCGACATTGTCTGAATCCAAGTAACTTTAATAGTGGGGTTCGACCGATGCAGCCATAATAAAGCCCTTAGAAGAGATTAACAGATCTACTTTATACTTGCAGCATTATACCAAAGCAAAGCACACATGTGAGCTGGAAAATCAGTAGATACATGGTGTATTTATCAAGGCACAAGGAAATCACCTAAAACAGCCGATACCGACATGACAAACGAAATAAGTGCATAAATAGTTCCATAACCAAAGCCTACTAACCGACATCGTCTAATTCCAGATAACCTTAGTGATGAGATCAGACTAGAGCCGTTGCAGCCATCTTAAGCAAGCCCCCAGAAAAGATTAACAAGCTTCGTCTACAAAACCATCTACACCCTAGAACGCGCAGCATGTAACGAACAGTGAAACATCCTTAATTTTCCACAAAGAGAAAATACACAGAATAAAGGATATAATGATAGCCCAGGAGGTCCAAGCATCAGCTTATCCAATATCAATTGATTACAAAGCCATACTTCGATTAAAAGAATACAATAGAGGGGTTTACATAATTTATTACATCACCACATGGCGGAATCATCAGACTATCTAGCATCCAGAACAGCTTCATAGGGACGAGTGTGCCTATCTTCTAGTGGGTCCTTTCTGACCTTAGTGCCTCATTGATGGCCTCTTCAAGGGTGTGCAAGCCCTTCTTGTGATGGCCAGGCTGTGGGGAACTCCCAGCCCCCGGGTGGAGTAATACACCTCATCCTTCTCGGTGGACACACTCTCTGGGTGCACATACCACGTCAGGAGAAAGAAGCGGGTAGCATACTCGTGAATTGTGCCTGTTCCATGCTTGTTGCTATGGAACTCTTCTGCTAGAGTCTCTTCTGCTTCCGCTATCATATGGCGCTCGTAAAAGGCCTTAGTGAACTCTTCCCATGAGATGTTGGCGGGGTCTCTGTGAGCTGTGCTGAATCCATTCCACCACGCTTGAGAGTTACCCTCAAAGTGGTGGGCTATGATCCTTGCCTGATCCTCCTTGGTTTAGACGGTTGATTTCAGCCACTCTATCATGTCATATAGCCAATCCATGGTGATGATAGGGTCACCGTTGGCACCATCGAAGGTAGGAAGCTCCAACATGAGTGCACTAGCCAATTTTGGCTGGAATTCTTCAGTCAAGGTTTCTAGGAGGCGAGTTTGCTGAACCATCACCCTAGCCAAAAGTGGTGGGGGTGGTGAAGAACGCTCCTCATCATGGGTCTTGACGGGTGGCGAAGTGACGATTTGATGTTCTTCCTTCTCTAGGTTGAATCCTATGGGGGTCCTATGTCCTATGACTACCACCACATCCATGGCCCATGGCGGGCCCTAAGAGTGGTGCGTGGTGGCTCAGATGTACTGAACAGCAGACAGACATCCTGTGTCAGGATCACCAGACTTGGGAACAGGTGCAAGTGATATGAGTTATTATCAACTTAGTTAAGTAACTTAAACTAATTTAATTAATTTGAAACATTTTTATCTATCCAACACTCATTCAAAGAAGCAATGAAAATCCATAAGATGCGATTAAAATTCGAGCATCCATTACATCAAGTTGGTTACATGGCGATGTCTCTAGTGGCTACACTAAGAGACTCGCAAGAATTTTTGCACTACGCGCAGGTAGGCTTCAAAAGGGGAACAATCTACTCTACTTCAGAAGTGAGTCATGTCTTCCTAGCCATTGCGGGGCTATCTTCAGCTGGGTTACTCTGCGTCAGCTGTGGATCACTGCTCGGGAGTCGAACATGGTGGCACGAGGGGGAAGGTACTAGCAGCCCTCTCCTAGAGCTGTGCGTTGGTCTTGAGCATCCTCTGCACATACTTGCAGGCTTCTTCCCACTCTGGAGTAGGTCCTGACTCGGGCACGGGGCAGGCATCCATGTTATGGCTAGTGGACCCTACCTTGAACTTCTTGGCGAGAGGCACCTTGCGACAGTGGGCAGGCAGCTGCATCTGTACCTGCTCATACTGCTGGATACGACAGGCATCAGACTGCTTCCACTTCTCCAACATTGCTCTCATGACATCACGCAGATACACACAACCTTTCATGTACCTGGCAAGGTGTGCCATGTTGGACCAGCTCCACTTCTTTAGCTTGGCCAACTCTTCCTCTTGGGCCTTCACCTTTGCATCCAGCTCTGTGACTTGATGCTTGTAGTAGCGCTTGTCACCTTCCAGCACTAGGATGAGCTTGTCCTGGGCAACCATGTGTTCCCCTGCTATTCTGAGCGTGCAATCATGCTCTCTACACTAGATGCTCTCGATCTCAGCCCAATGATCTATGTCACCTCTGGAGAGATCAAGGGCTTGGGGTAGCAGGCGGAACGGTCCTGTCTTGAGGAGTTCATAGGTGTCTCTCATCATGATCCGGAGGGCAGCGCGTGCAGCAAGTTGTGTGGCGTTGGTGATAGTCTTGTCCATCTCACGGACAACAAAGGGCTTTAGTGCAGGTACCTCATTGCACTCAATGATCTGGATAGTCACCACATAGCAATCCTCTGGTCCATTGGGTCCCATCTTGCGGTGGCAAATCCAGTGATAGTTTGACTTGGGGACACCAAGGTGCTGTAGCGTCTCACGCAGGACCTTGGCATAGTCTTGCTGGTACATCTCATAGAAGGGGATCTCCACAAAGCTCTCCATCTGAATACAAAGCTAGGAAAGAAGTTAGAAGGTGAGTAAGAGAGGAGATGAGCCAAGCATAAAAGCATTATGCAAGGTCGGTATATAACCGAAAGTGGTTCAAGATCTCCTAAACTATCATCCAATCCTATGGGTCTCGTCCTAGGGTCAAGCATGGCTCTGATACCAACTGAAACATCCATAATTTTCCATGAAGGGAAAATACATAGAATGAACGATATAATGATAGCCCAGGAGGTCCAAGCATCAACTTATCCAATATCAGTTGATTACAAAGTCATACTTCGATTAAAAGAATACAATAGAGGGGTTTACATAATTTATTACATCGCCATATGGCGAAATCATTAGAGTATCTAGCATCCAGAATAGCTGTGGAAGTAGAGGGATATTGCGGAAGTATCATCTTCACCATCTTGAGCGTAGGCACGAGACCATCTAATCCTTCCGTCCTTTAGGGGCGTCAACAAGCCATCATCCATACCTGAATCCAAATTTTTAGTATGTTTTGTACTGGCCACATCTCTCACCCTATGCTTTGCTTTTGCTATGTAGTATTTGGTGGGATACAAGGAAATAATCAAAGAGGCCTAATATATGGCTGTGGTTTCCTATGCTGGTAGTGACCAATATTATATAATATAGTTCATCAAGTTTTAACCCATCTCATCCACATATCCATCCCATCCCAACACCATCACACACATCTCACCCTCTCGCACTCAGTCGACAGGTCCAACTTCCTCTCGGAGCTTGTCTCAGTGGCTCACAGCTAGAAGGGTATAGCCAGGTGGAGAATAGAAGGACTCATATCACTACTCCGGAGAAGCGTAGGTCGAGGGAAAGGCCATACCGAGGCCGCGAACTATATATAAATTCAAAACTCTACAGAGTGTGTACTACCGTAACCACAAGATCACCATCATCGGCGGTGCGCTCCCACTAGGCTGATTCTGGCTGCTTTTTAACCAGTGCGATGCCACCCTACCACTTAGTACTGGGACACCCCGAAATACCACCGGAACACCGATAGGTACACCGGCACACTGAGACTGTGAGACGTAGTTACCCGGGCCACCAAGGTAACTTTGCGGCTTTAAGGAGAGTGTGGGACCTAATGCCTGTACCTCCTGACACTATCTGCTAACAACCTAGTAGTAGTGGCACCGTCTTAGCTAGTCTGTCATTCATCCCCTACCCATACAGGGGCGAGCGATGAGCACATAGGTCCCAAGGTTCTGGTTCTCAAGAGATATCAGGTCCTAGGGGGGATCAGACAGGATTATCTTCTCATAGGGACTACAACAGTCCATGCTACAACAGCACCTCCTACCTGAGGCTTCGCTCCACAAAGGTTCTCACCCCTGGGATCACCATATACCTCACAATGTATCCGCCACAGATACCTTACATAGGGATGCCCAAAACACACACCCTGGCAAGACTCGCCCTCATGGCTCATCGTAGAATCCTATCTAATTGACTCGAACCCTCACCACACACCCAAGACACATGCAGCATTCTCCCTGAGTAAAGTGGCACCACGTGCCTTAACCATGTACCATACCATACTCTCCACCACGCATCACATCACAGATATAAGCGTAGTAGAAGTAAAGCATCATAAGTAAATAAGCATGCGTCTAGCCTATCAGCCGGTGTGCAGGGGTAAGGTTGTGATAAGGTAAAGGCTCATCAAGCAATTCTACCACGCAACCTATCATCAGGTGATATTCATAAATAAGCACTAGCAAACTAGATATTACGCCATGCGTAATAGGATTCTATGAGGTTGGGTGGGGTGTAGCACCTGAATAGCTATCACTCAAGTCCTCCTTCAAGTCCTTGATGTGCTCCTAGTCCTCCACTTCGGGCAACCCCTTCGTAGGATCTGAAATCGAGACATAATGGTCACGGGAGCGACCCCTATAGATTAACACAAAGAACCAAATGAAATCCAATAACTCCAAATGCAATCATACATAAGCCGATGACGTAGAGCTCATTTTTATGAAAATTTGGACACTTGGTTCATATTTTTTGGAGTTCGTATGAATTAGTTATGAATTTCTGAAGTTTAAATTATTTTCTAAAAAAAGAAAAGGTTGATTAAACCAGGGGCTGACACGTGGCGCAAGCTGGCTGGTCCACGTGGCACTGCAGGTCCAGCAGTGGTAGCGCAGGGCTGACGTCATGCTGACATCAGCGCTGGCAGGTGGGGCCGACTGGCTTAGTCACTGACAGGTGGGTCCCCTGTCAACAGTCAATGACAGGTGGGGCCCCGTCAATGGTCAACTGTTGACCAATCAATGGTCAACCTGACCGGCCTCTATGGGCTTCGACGGGCCTGGACAAGGCCGGATCTGGGCTGGGTTGGCTGGCCCGGCCCGGACACGTGTCACGCAGTTTGGTGAGCCATGTGGCGGGTCTGGGTCCAATGGGCTATGGTCCACGGCCTAGGTTGCGTGAGCCTGGCTCATGGTGGACCGAGGACTGGTGGTCCATGTGGCTGTCTGTGGTTGGTCCAGCGTGGAGTCCAGGTGGACCCGCGGACTGGGTCCACACGGCGGCTCGGTCGGACCTCGCCGGGGGCGAGCGGCGCGGTGCTCCTGGCCAGCTCAGGCAGATAGGGCTATGGCTATGGCTATGCTAGGGTGCAGCAAAGCTGTTGGTGGGGCGCAGGTGGGCTCACGGGTCCTCGGCTCACCGGCGTACATGCGGTGGCAGCGGCGGACGGCGAGGCATGACTGCAGGGCGAGGCAACATGCGGGGAGCTGCTTTGGCTAGCGTCCTGGGTTCACGAGGCCAAGCTGAGTGCAGCAGCGAGGTCTAAGCAGCCTCATGGGGCACGGCCTCGTCGGCGCGCACATGACGGCGGCGGCGGACGGCCACTTATATTCACGCAACGGGTCCACGAGGTCAAGGCGAAGATGGCAGTCAACATTAATTTGGCCACGGGGCTCGTAGCGAGGCGGACGACAGCAGCCACCCGGTGGTGGCGAGCTCCGACGGCGGCGATGATCTCTCCGGCAGGGCTCCTTCCCAGGCACCATCTTCTTCTTCTACATCCGATTGGAGAAGCTAGGATCTCCAAGACCTAGCTAACATAGTGAGCAGGGCACGGCAGAGGCGCACACGACGGTAAACGCCATGGCAGCGCTCCGACGGCCGAAGTCCGGGGGGACCGAGGGCGGCAAAGCGGTGCGCCCTCACTGTGGTCCATGCCGGCTCCAAGGATGTTGTCACTACAGCGTTCTTCAATGCAGTGGACCTACTCGTGAAGTTAATGAAGGGAGAGGTGGTTGGAGAGAGCGGGAACATGGTGGTGCTCCGTCGGCGGCCATGGAGCGGGCGGAGGTGAACTCACCTTGCGCAGCCGTGGACGAAGGCGAAGCTGGTGACGAAGTGGTGAGCTTGGTGAAGGAGAAGTAGAGTTGGGGCGTCGAGCCGATCGTGTGGCGCTCTGGCGTCCTCGTCCGGCGCGCGGACAATAGCGGTGGCAGCGGCGCACTTGACTCCGGTGGACGGCTCCTACCCCTCTTCCTTTCTTTCCTTACTTCTCTTCTTCTCCTCAATAGCAGCGAGTGTAGGCACGGCCGGGGTGACTGCGCAAGCACAGGAAACCATAGCGGCCTGGTGCTCCTCCTTCTTATAACCATGGCGGGTGTCAACCGATGGCGAGGATGGGAGATGCCCATCGGGCGGCTGTGCATGGTCGCCGTTAGGGTTCGGGATCGCGCCGAGGCTGATGGACGGCATCCAGAGCACGACGGTGGGTCACGGGCGCGGACGAACGGCGAATGCAGGCCTTCCTACTTTTGGAAGCACGGATGGGACGGGCGAGAAGCAAAAATGGAAAAAGGGGGAGATGACAAGCGGGCCCTGGCTGTCAGCGGCAGATTGGCTGGTGCACGACGCAAGGCGCTGAGCAGGCCTGTGCTGGGCCGCTTGGCCAGCTGGGCCATGGTTGTGTGCGAACGCGGGTGAGCTACGGGGCGTGATGCAAGGCCCTTGCTGGGCCGGCTGTGCATCGTGCGCGAGCGAACAGCAGCTTGCTGGGCCGCGTCGGCCAGGTTGGCCATGGGTGAGTGGGCAGGTGCGCGGGCCAGGCAGGCCGGCTGGGCCGCAGCGGCTGCAGGCCGGTGCTGGGCTGCTTGCTGGCCTTGGGCCGCTTTGCTCTTTTCTTTTATTTATTTTTCTACTTCTTTTCTAATTTGCTTCCAAGCCATGCCATGATCAAATTAATCTATCCAAGTTAGTGACCATGACACAAGTGTCATGGTAGGTCCACTAGGGTCTCAAGGTGGTTTGGTTACCATGCCAAGGTTAGTATACTTATATATACATGTGATAAATATGTTGTATAAAGTTATTGATTTTATTAGCAATACATAAAATCAATAAGAGGTAAATCATACTCTTGTAGTTAAGATGCAAATGCTTTAACTAACATTGGTGCTACTTGTGCAACTATGGAATGTTTTTCTATATGACACGCACCAGACATTGGTATACTTTAGAAAAATTTTTGATAGTTCGTATTTTTGGTGTTTGGATTTTTAGGGATGTTACAAACAGGATCAATGGAGTCTAGCCAATGCAAGCATGGAACCAATCATCAAGGCGTGAAAAAAGCATGATAGGTATGAGACGATTGAATTCAGTAAAATATAAGGCCAAGTCTACCAATCTTGATCAGGTAATGATGTTGTTGTAAACAAATAAACAAATTAAAGTAAACAACATTGGTAACTTAATGAATCTACTAAATTTGCCAAATCCAATAGAGTCGATAACTAGCCATGTCGACGCATAACAAGAGATCAAACGGTGTAACCTTATTAAACGATAACACGAGCCATGACGGTACTTACAGCAAGCTAGAGGTTGGTCGATGTCGATGTAGCCTAGATCGATGGAGAACTCACCGAGATCTATGTTACTCCTACTCCTAAGGGATTGGCCAAGGCCAGGTTGTGTTTGATTGATTGTTGAATAATTTTACAATTGCCGTGGTGTACATATTTATACCCTGGGATTTGACCGGGTTCTGACTCAATACGAATCGCAAATAAGAAAACAAACGATGAAATCTACTAAAACTCAATAACTTGGGCTCTACTTTTCCTTTTCGTAGAGTCCCATGTAGTTAATGTGCCACAAATCGCTAAACCAGGGCGGAGTCGATGTATCCTGCGATCTTCACCAAATAGCCGATCCAATTTTTAGCCGATATGCACCAAAATAGCCAACGGCCATCACCGGCATTTAGCTGATCTCTGGCAGTAGCATCTTCAATAAGCTTCTATCTGTGCTTCTGCCAGTGCAAAATCTGGTGCAAACATATGCCCCCCAATTTTGGGATAAAATTGATTTTATTCCAAAATTTCATTCTGATTTCCCATTCCTGCTCCAGGGCTTACTCAACTCAAAGCACCGCCCTAGAAAATACTCCATTCATCTGAACACAAACCCTAGCCACCATAGCTTCGAGCAACAACAATGGTGGTTCCTAGCTCTGTGGCTCAATACTTTGTATTCTCGAATCAGCTCTGTATTTCTTTTACCTCAAATCGGCAATATCATTCTGTTCCAATTAGCTGATTCGTGAATACCCGATTTTAATGCTGATAGGTGGCTCCTCCAAACTTAGCAATTAGCCGATCTAACTTCTCGACTAGGAAAAAATACAAATTGTTTCACCTTCTTAAGAAATCCTAATCTGAATTTATTTGACAGGCCACTCGATTACCTGTGTGCACATACAGTGCCCCCGACAATATATTTGGACTCTTCTTCGCCTATTATCTCCATCCATACGCAAGAAACCCTGAGTATTCTGCCTCTGCAGCCAAATCACTCCAACGAATCCAAGAAAACCCAGTTCTTCAAGCTCCAGCAATGGCAGGCCACGATCTCAGCAAGCGCCCCATGGTGGAGGAGGAGGTGAACTCCTACTGCGTCATCCACCAGCGCGTGAGGTAAGCTAATCTTGATCGATCTCTCTTTGTCCAACTGACTTTTGAATCTAACTCTTGGCTTTTGCCGATCTTTAGGAGGGACAGCAAGGGCCCCTCAAATGCCACCGCTGCACTACCAGTAGCACCGATGGAGGCTCACACTCCTACACCAGCACTGGCACCGGTAGCAGTAGGACCACTACTGATAGGGATTGCAGCGGTTGAATTTGAATGCTCTACGATGATGTCATCATCAGCCACCGAGTCCAAGATGCTGCCTGCGTCACTGTACAACCGTATCTACCATGAGCGGATGGAGGCTCAAGATCGCTACTCTGAGGCCACCAAGGAGATGAGTCAGATGCAGGAACTGCTTGCCGATTTCCAGGCAGTACTCCTCCGGGCTGAGCAGGTGGTTGAGGAGAAGAAGGAAGAGGTTAGTGCGGCCACCGATCGTCAAGCCACTACCGATGCTCGTGTCACTGGTAAGAATCATCTCAACCTTTCTGCACATGCTCATTCTTTAGATTTTTGAGACATTCTGGATATTGACGATCTTGTTTTCTATTTAGACCTGACCGTGAGGCTAGAGGCCCTCCAGGACATCGGGAACGACGCCATCGCTTTCATGAACACCCTGGTGAGACTATTGCAGAGAGGGTGGAGAACATCCACCCAAGGGTGCATGAGGTGGCTCTTCACAGTGTTCGTTTGGGTGCTTCTCTTGCCCTCGCTACTGCCCAGGCCCACACTGGCTAGAATCTTCTCGGCCTAGATGTGACCCAGCCGGAGATGATCGACTCGATGGAGAACAACTTTGACAACTTCGAGGCGATAGCAGAGGCCATTGCAGACTCTACCTCTTCACAACATGTGATCAGCAAGGTCTTTCCGTAGATTGTAGTAGGATGCAATCTGCTTGCAAGGTCTTATAAATATAATGAATTTTGCACCTTGGTCTATCATGTGTTTCTAAAATTGACCCATCACGGTCATATTCTGAATTGAATTGCACCCTTCTACTGCTGTGAGATGTTTGTTTTTTGTGCTTTTTCTCTAAAGGCGATGCATATTGCATCGGCTATCACCAACCTTGTTGTTGGTCATTTTTGTGCTAAAGGCGACATTCCAATGCTGGCTATTATCCTATGAATTGACAGTCTTCGTTGTGTAAAACTTAATAATCAACCTTAAGCTGCCAAAACACTAGGATAGTATTTCTTGAGAAATCTTCCATTTAGTGCTTTCTCAAATATTTCTCCTTTAAAATTCCTTAAGATATATGCATTACCAGGGACAACTCGCTCAATAAAATAAGGACCCTCCTAATTTGAAGACCATTTGCCAAACCTATTGTCCTTAACACTGATTGGCAATTTTACTTTCCAAACAAGCTCTCCTTCTTCAAACTCTTTTAATTTAACCTTCTTATTATAATGTCTAGCAATCCTTATTTTATTGGCCTCAATATTTTCTAACGCTATAAGCCGATGATAGTGCAAATCTTCCAAATTGTCAATCATTAGATGCTTGTAATCAATGGCTGTTAGTTCTTTCTGTAATTCAACTCTTCTTGATCCAGTTGAACTTCCCATGGTAATACTGTGTGATGACCGTACACCAACTCATAAGGTGAACATTTAGTTGATCCATGACAAGCCATCCGATAAGCCCATAAGGTTTCATTCAGAGTCAAATACCATCTCCTCGGATGCTCCTTGATTTTCTTCTTAATCAACTTGATCAGAATCTGATTTCAAGCCTCTGCTTGTCCATTTGCTTGTGCATACTATGGAGAAGAATTAATCAACTTAATACCCATTTCTTCGGCAAATTCCTCAAATTCCCCTGAAGTAAACATAGTGCCCTGATCAGTTGTTATTGTCTCTGGTATCCCAAATCAGTAAATAATATACTCTTTGACAAAATCGACCATATTCTTGGACATAACCATTTTTAGAGGAATTGCTTCAACCCATTTGGTAAAATAATCAGTTGCTACCAATATGATTTTATGCCCTTTGCTCGAAGGTGGATAGATTTGGCCAATTAGGTCCATGCCCCAACCTGAAATGGCCATGTCTTAGTAATAGGATTCATAATAGAAGTTGGTGCTCTCTGAACATTACTAAACCTCTAACACTCTTGGCACCCTTTGTAATACTTGAAGCAATCTTCTAGCATAGTTGGCTAAAAGTACCTAGCTCTCCTAATCACCCACTTCATCTTGTAAGCAGATTGATGAGCACCAAAAATCCCTTCATGCAACTGATGCATTATTTATTTGGCTTCTTCTTGACTTATGCATCTCATAAGCACACTATCAACTGTTCTATAATATAATTGATCACCATGTAGCACAAACTTGATTGCCTTGTACCTTAGCTTCTTGGAAACCTTTTGTGATGGATTCTTCAAATAATCAGCTATTTCTGTCCTCCAGTCGGCAATTGCATCATTAGCGGATATCTCTGGAATTAGCTGATATCCTGAAGTGCTTTGAGTCAATCTGCTTGCTTGTTGATTTTGTGCTTGAGGGATATGATGCAAATATACAATGACGAATTTCTAAAGTATTTCCTTGCATTGATAATAATATTTCTTCAAAATTTCATCCTTGCACTCATATAGGCCAAGCAACTGGTTAATCACCAACTGAGAATCAACAAAAACCTCAATTGACTCAGCCTTTACTTCTAGGAGAAGTTGAAGTCCTTTCAGGATAGCTTGATATTCTGCTTGATTGTTGGTTGACCTTGGTGCAATTTGATAAGAAAACTCAAAAGTTGCTCCCTGAGGGGAAACAAGAACAATGCCAGCCACCACCTTGCTTGCATGTTGATCCGTCAAAGAATAATGCCCAAGATGCCACTTCTATAAACCCAACATCTAACTTGTGGTGTTGAGTAACAAAATCAGCCATTACGTGTCTCTTGACTGCTTTAGCCAATTCATGCCTCAAATCAAATTCAGACAGAGATAGCATCCATTTGCCGATTCTTCCATTCAAAATAGGCATTGACAGCATATGCTTGATGACATCAACTTTAGACACCACAACGCACTCAGTAGATAGCAAGTACCTTCTCAATTTGGTGCAAGAGACATACAAACACAAGCATAGCTTCTCCATTAGAGTATATCTTGTTTTTGGATCCAATAGCTTTCTACTCAGATAGTAAACCACTCTTTCTTTTCCATCAAACTCTTGCATTAAGGCTGAGCCAATTGTCAGGTTCTTGGCCACCAAGTACAACTTAAAAGGCTTTCCTGATTGAGGAGGAACCAACACTGGTGGTGACTTCATATATTCCTTAATCTCCTCAAATGGCTTTCGTTGTGCTTCACCCCATCTAAACTCTTCATTATTCTTCAACTTCAACAAAGGAGAAAATGACAGTATCTTGCTAGATAGATTAGCAATAAACCTTCTGATGAAATTAATCTTGCCCAACAAAGATTGCAATCCTTCTTTGTCAGTTGGAGGAATGGCTTCATTCATTGCCTTCATGCTTTTCTGACCAACCTCAATTCCTCTTTCATGCACCATGAACCCCAAGAACTGACCAGCAGAAACTCTAAAAGCACACTTAGTTGCATTCATCTTCAAGCCATTCTTCCTTTTACATTCTAGAGTCTCTTTTAGATTAGCCAGGTGTTCCTCAAATCCTTCTAACTTGACAACCACATCATCTATGTAAATTTTAACTATTCTTCCGATCAACTTATGATATATAAAATTCATTGCCATCTGATAAGTTGCACCAGCATTTTTCAAGCCAAAAGTCATCACTACCCACTCAAATAAGCCGATTGCTCCTGGACATCTGAATGCTATCTTGGGAATATCCTTTTCTACCATGAATATTTGATTATGCCCAACATTACCATCCATAAAGCTAATTATCTTATGTCCAGCAGCTGCATCAACAAGCACATCGGCTATAGGCATCGGGTATCCATCCATAGGAGATGCTTTATTCAAGTCTCTGAGATTAATGCACACCCTCATCTTGCCATTCTTCTTGTAGACAAGGACAATATTAGAAATCGACTCTGCATATCTACATGGCCTGATAAATTTAGCTTCGAGCAACCTCTCAATCTCCTTCTTCACATCATCAAGAATATTGGGATTAAATCTTCTTGGAGGCTATTTAAAAGGGCGATACCCTTCTTTAATTGACAATCGATGTTCAACAATAGACTTATCTAACCCAGACATCTTATAGTACTCCCAAGCAAAGCAATCTTTATACTCCTTTAACAAATCGACTAACTATTGTTTATACTCAGGATCAAGTTTAGAACTAACATACGTCAGCCTTGGCCTATCCCCAAGTCCAATATCTATCTCTTCTAAAATATCAACCGGCGCAAAACCATGCCCAAGCTTTCCTTGAGTACCATCAATTGGATTATCTATAAAAAAAATGCTTTCAGAGCCGACTGTTTTGATCGGTTGTTGACCTTCATCGTTGATAGAGATAAAGTCTTCATAGAACTCCTTTCTAGAAAAGCACTCAAAATCTTCAAGGTCCCAATAAACATGATCAACAGAAGAGACAGTAATTGAATCATCAGCAGGAATGACCTCAATGCCATTGTCTATCCATTGAATCACACAATGATGCATAGTCGAAGGCACACAGCAATTGGCATGTATCCAGTCCCTTTCAAGGAGCAAACTGTAGAATCCCTTTCCACTGATGACAGAGAATGTGGTGATCAGGGTCTTGCTGCCAGTTGTCAATTCAACATTCACTACCCCCAGGTATCAGATAGGCTGCCTCCAAAGTCCCTCAACTGCATGTCTGTCTTGATCAAATCATTAGAGGTCTTGCCTAGCTTTCTAAAAGTTGAATAGCGCATGAGATTTACAGCAGCACCTCCATCAACAAGCATCTTGCCCATTGGTTTACCATCAACAAGCCCTTTTGAAATACAAAGCTTTCAAATGCTGACGATGCATGGGTTTGTCAAACACGGCTTGAGAAGCAAATGTCAATAAGGAAACTAGTTCTTCATACTCTAGTTCATCAAAGTTAGAGTAAACCTCCTGATCTTCTGACGTCCCAAACTCAGTAGGCAAAATATATTGCATATGAATGGGAGCCAATTTGCCTGAATCGGCTATTTGCTTGGCTTTCTAGACCTGTGCCTTCTTAGCCCTCTTAGCCTTGTCTTGCTTGATCTCTGTCTCCCTCAGACGCTGAACTCTTCTCTTCTGACTCCTAGAGAGACCAACAGGGCACACTATCCTTCTTGCCAAACATACTCCTCTTCTTCGACACATTCATCAACTGCTCCTCAGCAATCATGAATTCTGCATTTATTTATGCACCGATTGACATAGGTTGACCAAGCCTCTCATGAATAAACCGGCAGTTGGATTGAGATTGCCAATACCCTCTGTACTAATTACTTCATTCAGGGCAATTATCTTTAGTGGGCAACCTTAAACCTTCATTCTAGCAATGCCTGAAGAAAGGATAATTCCAATGTGATTCAGCTTGCTCTCTTTCATACCTTTCCTCTTCAAGCAACTTTTGGCATTCTTGCTCTTCAACCCATCTCTTGTAATCTTTCTCCAGCTACCTCTGCCACTTGTTGAGAAGAGTACGAGATGTTATGCGTGGCCTCCTCTCAGTCGTCCTAGATGACTCAGCATGCTTAAATCGGCTATTCTGCTTTTCATGTCTCTTCTTGATCTCCTGGTATTCTTCAGTAGTCAATTGTAGCCTTATATCTACGATCCTAATTCCATGGCTCTTTCAGAAGTCAGCACCTTGGTCTTGCCTTTAAGTAGCATAGCATCAGCCATAGCAGCAAGGAAGGGATTGCCATCTACTTTCATCCTATCAGACGTATCAAAAGCCAATTTTCTAGTTTCAATGGCCCTCTGAAGCTATTGTCTAAATGCATTACATTCATTAGTGGAATGGGTGAGTGAATTATGCACCTTTCAGTACTTCTTCCCTTCCCTGTCCTCAAGACTGATCAACTTCTTGTGTAACACTTTGATTTGACCCTTGCTCAGCAGATAATCAAATATTTTTTCAGCCTTGAAAGTATCAAAATCAAATGTCTCTTGAGTGCTGCCCTAAGGATGGTTGATAACTACTTGCTTATTGCCATGGTTCCACTCAATAGCGTTAATATCTTCTATCTCTTCGTCTGAACCATACTGCACTAATGACTCATAGTAATCAGCCACATTGGTAGCCTTTTGGAACTGATTCTCTCTTCTTGGCTACTGCATGTATTCAGTCAATGCAGCCACCCTCTATGCTAGAGCTCCAACATCTTCAAACTGCATACCAATAAGATTTTCCTTCAAGTATGGTTGCATTCCCTAAATAGCCAATTTAGCCAATTGGCTGTTAGACAAGTTTAATGAGAAACACAAATTTCTGGTTTGCCTAAATCGCTGGATGAACTCTAGGCCAGACTCATTGCTCCTCATCTTCATACTGGTAAGATCAGTGAGGTCCTTTTTTGTGCTCCCATTGAAAAAGTAAGCATGGAACTTGCTCTCCAAGTCATCCCAAGTCTTGATAGAATCTTTGGGTAGTGATGAGTACCAAGTAAACACTGGCCCTGATAATGACAAAGCAAAGAATCTGACTCTGTGTATTTTCTCAACTGCAGCATCACCTAACTGAGCCAAATACTTGCTTATGTGTCCCAAGGTACTTGTGCTGTCTTGTCAGTAAACTTGGAGAAATCAGGGACTCTCCAGCGAGGTAGAAGCTCCAAATGATTGCACCACTCTGAATATGGCATACTGTAGGATCTAGACTGGTTCTTCATGCCGAATTGCTTCTCCATCACATCAACGGGCTTGTGAACCAATTGATCAGTAGGATCAGTAGGGCCACTGATGCTTGGGCAAGGAGTCATTCCCCAATGATTGTAATTTGAAATAGGTGCAAAACCAGCTAGTTCACCACTATCTTCTGGAGATTGACCTGCTCCTAACTGCATAGCTTGGTTCACATAGTAATCTACACTCCTTGTAATCCTCTGAACTGATGGAGCTATTTTATGACCCGATGGTGCTACGGTTGTAGTTGTACCAAAGTTAGGAGGGGGTCCACCCGTCGGCTGTTGTATGGACGCCGCCATACTTCCACTTCCACTGGCTCTGAGTGAAGCATCTGTCTTTGGAGGGTTTTGCACAGGACCTGTGCTAGCAGATGCTGTACTTTGTTGATTGAAATAAGCAGGTCCAAACTGATCCACAGGAAATCCAACCAAATTAGTTTTCATGATATTAGCAAATGTTGTTAGGAACACCTTGTTATGATTGGCCATTGTGTTATGAATTGTCTTGTTCAGAGCATCCATCAGGTGTTTCTTGTTAGCTTTGTCCCCAGTATTTATTTCTGAAGGCATCAAAATTCTGGGCAAAGCTATTTTCTGGATCACCTTCTCCCGAGTCTTCCCAAAGGACAACAGACACTTTTGCTTTAGTTGTTCAACAGCCTGCTCGATCAGTGTTCTATCTTCATTAGAAATCTCTTCCATGGTGACGCCAAGGATCGTGTTGTTGCCGAAGGTTTCACCATGGGTGATTACTATCGGTCCTACCGGGCGTGCCAAAAATTGTTTTGGCGCAAAAATGTGTCTTGCAGCAAGAGCACTTGCAAGCCAGTGAATCAGAGCAAGAATGACGCTCGGATCTGTGAGGCTTCACCAATGGTTACCCGGTCGATTGAGTCCGAAGCGTGCCAGTCAATTTGACCCTATAATTGATAAGGAGAGAAAACAGTCAAATTATGGAACCTGCCGGTTTGGTGCCAGATAGTTCCGCATGTACGGCTAAATAGCTGATTTGGATAGGATATTGACTTAAAAGTCAACAACCATGATGCTTTATGAATAGAATTGCGTATATGGATGAGATGATAGATCAATGAATGCACAACACACCCAAATACAGCAAGATAGAAATAAAGAATAAATATTTAGAACATGCAATCTACCAATTGTCTAATCTCTCCATATGACTTGACAATTAACACAATATTGTTCATAACAAGCAGTTCTATTAACTGACAGTGTCTGAATCCAAGTAACTTTAATAGTGGGGTTCGACCAATGCAGCCATAATAAAGCCCTTAGAAGAGATTAACAGATCTACTTTATACTTGCAGCATTATACCAAAGCACAGTGCACGTGTGAGCTTGAAAATGAGTAGATACATGGTGTATTTATCAAGGCACAAGGAAATCGGCTAAGACAGCCGATACCAACATGATGAACGAACTAAGTGCATAAATAGTTCCATAACCAAAGCCTACTAACCAACATCATCTAATTCCAGATAACCTTAGTGATGAGATAGGACTAGAGCCGTTACAGCCATCTTAAGAAAGCCCCCATAAAAGATTAACAAGCTTCGTCTACAAAACCATCTACACCCTAGAACGCGCAGCATGTAACGAACAAGATCGATGGAGTCTAGCCAATGCAAGCATGGAACCATTCATCAAGGCATGAAAAAAGCATGACAGGCATGAGAGATGATTGAATTCAGTAAAATATAAGGCCAAATCTACCAATCTTGATCAGGCAATGATGTTGTTGTAAACAAATAAACAAATTAAAGCAAACAATATCGGTAACTTAAAGAATCTACTAGATTTGCCAAATCCAATAGAGCCAATAACTAGCCATGTCGATGCATAACAAGAGTCAAACGATGTAGCCTTATTAAATGATAACACGAGCCATGACGGTACTTACAGCAAGCTAGAGGTCGGTCGATGCCGATGCAGCCTAGATCGATGGAGAACTCACCAAGATCTACATTCCTCCTACTCCTAAGTGTTTGGCCAAGGCCGGGTTATGTTTGATTGATTGTTGAATAATTTTACAATTGCCGGGGTATACATATTTATACCCTGGGCTTTGACTGTGTTCTGACTCAATACGAATCGCAAATAAGGAAACAAAAAATGAAATCTACTAAAAGTCGACAACTTGGGCTCCACTTTTTCTTTTCATAGAGTCCCGTGCAGTTAATGTGCCACAAATCACTAAACCAGGGTGGAGTCGACGTATGCTGCGATCTTCACCAAATAGCCGATCCAATTTTTAGCCGATATGCACCAAAATAGCCGACGGCCGTCACCAGCATTTAGCCGATCTCTGGCAGTAGCATCTTCAATAAGCTTCTGTCTGCGCTTTTGCCAGTCCAAAATCTGGTGCAAACAGGTTGATTTGCGGAAAATTGGCTCTACCAATTTCCAATAAGGCAATGAAAGTCTAAGTTCTTTTCTTTTGTTAGATCCGAGGGAGACCAATATTTTTTACCATTAACAAACCCATTGCAATTCCAAAAATGCCTTTCATCTTGAATGATTCTTGATTTTTTTCTTATTTCTACGTAAACATTTCTTGTGTGATACAGGGGTTTGTACACTTAGGGTCACAACCCCAATCACCTAGACCTTCTGATATTTCAGAATAGATTAAATTTAAAGCTTCTAAATCAATAGCATCATCATTATAACAGATTGTCGATGCATCATCCACCACAACTTTGGTTCCCTCTATTAAATCTTTGCTTTCAATTAGTCTAACATCCTCTATGTTAAGTAATGTTTTCAAAGAATTCAAGATATCATGTTCATTATCCCTGAGGACAACCCCAAAAGATTTAGCTGAATATACTAAAGAATAATCATCGCGAGAAATAAAAGAGCAAGGTTGTGCATCTTTACCTTTGTCGGGTGTAGAATCCAAATTCTTTTTAGCCTTCAGTTTTGATGCCTTCTCCACGGAGTCTTGGTCCGCAGTTGATGCATTTCTCTTGCTTAATCGCACAGGTGACACTGTCCCACCATTTTGAACTATTAATTTGTTGAGAGTCCTAGAGTCTATTTGTGGGGGCACTAGTTTAGCCTTCCACTGACTGTCATCATTTTGGGTTGCATTTTGAGAGAGCACAATTACTAGTCTATTCTAAGCTTTTGTTGATTTGTTTTGAGAAGACCTTTGGTCAGCACCTTCCTCTTGCTGAGCATTGTGCTGACCAGAGTTAGGTAGCTGATTACCAGCTTCCCCATCAGGCATCTGATCTCCCTCTTTTTTCATGAATTTCCATGTTCTCCTTAGTTGTTTCGTCATTTTCCCCATTAGGGTTATCGTCTTCCATGGTAGAGTCCAGATCAAACAATTCTAATTCAGCATCAGGGACCCCTGCTCCACCCCAAAGTATATAGTTGGTATACAAAATCCCCAATGACAACATCCGCAAAAACTATGATGAGAGTGGGATCAAGCACTGCTACTTTCATTCTTGCTCTGCCAAATTTCTTTCTGAATTTGATATCCACAGCTGTTGGGACACCTATGATAGAGCCAATTGCCCAAATAATAGGAAATTCTCTAAGTTCCTTAGGTAGCCCCCGAAAGAACTTTCTCGATCTCATACTTATAGACATCATCCTCAACACACTTTTCAAAATGGATTTTACCCTTCATAGTTTTTGTGTGCATTGGACCCCAGTTAATCATGTTATCCAGCAAGTCAAATGATGGGAAATTAGTGGTGAAGGCGTCCTTGCCTTTTTCCTCAATCACCCATTTGTTCTTATTTGGTAGTAGTTTTTCCTGCCAACAGCTCAGCAGTAATCTTGCTGCGTTCATCGACTTGTGGCGGCCCGGGTGTCCAAAACCCTCGTAGTGTGTAGGTCCAGACCACATTTAGCGTCAACATATAGTCCATTAGAACTATATGTTGATGCCAAATTTTATTCATTTATTTTTGTTTCTTTTTCCAACCACTTGATCCAGTAATCCAGACTGCAATACATCCGTCGTGCAAGCGAAACTTAAACATCTGCTTCCTTCAAGATGCAAGATAATTCGCACTTATCCTTTGTGTAACATGGCTAGGAGAAGACATTCATTCTGTTCATTTACTCTGTACACGAAACGTTGAGCTTCAGCTTATGTATCTTCATAAGGAATATTCTCTTGCGTGCATGTTTACAGATTTGACTTTTGCGTTGATTTAGTAATTGTTTTGTAAATTTGTGTAATGACAATTGCAACTGTATCATGAGTTTTCTCTTAGCTCCTTTCGTAGAGTTCTGTACGTGGCTTTATTGTTCTTTTAGTTACAAAATTTCATCAAAATATAATATTGTCTGAGCATTTAGTATTATTAGTAAGTTTGCTGCTTAAGTCCAATGGTGGTTGGCGTGCTGTTGACGGTGTAGTATAAAAGCATCAACAATGTAGTTAGTTTTTGTCATGAACTTTCAAGTTGCAGAATGATAACGCAAAAAAAAAAATGGTGGGAGGGCGTGTTAATTGGTCGGATGCATTGTTATTTGTTCAAGTATGTAACGCAGGAAGAAATTTTTTTCTTGTTTCGTTGTCCACCAAGTAAGTGTAACCTGCTCGAATCTTTGATACCATGCTACCGCTAGCCCGCTAATCTACAAGATGGATGGCCGATCACGTGGATCTGTACAACGTCCATGTCGTGTACTAATGGAATCCATATACACTCACTTTACAGTCATAGTATTTTAAAGTGGGGAGACCTTGAGATGGTGTCTACGGCGCCACACATGACAACACGGTGTTTATACTATGTCAATTGGTGAGTTGCTCTGTCAGCAGTAGATGAAAGAGCTGTAAAGTTGCAAGAACAGAGTATTATCGGTTGGTCTGCAATTCTATTCGAGTGGCTCCATCTGATGTGAACCTAATTATAAATGGTTGGAAGTTGCCGTGGCATCACTTCATGCATACCAAGTCAAGTCAATAATTTTCGAATTAACCAACTCCATTTGGCACTTTGTGATGCCCACTTCAACTTTTTAATGAGCTGTTATTAATATAATCCGCCGGCTGGTGTGAATGTACCAATTAAACCCTCATCTAGGCATCTACATTGCACAATACGTTGGATCTTATCACCACCAACTTCCCATTACAGTCATCTTTGTTTGGCGGATGGCGATGGTGATCCAACGTATTGTGCAATGTAGATGCCTAGATGAGGGTTTAATTGGTACATTCACACCAGCCAGCGGATTATAATAATAACAGCTCATTTAAAAGTTGAAGTGGGCATCACAAAGTGCCAAACGGAGTTGGTTAATTCGAAAATTATTGACTTGACTTGGTATGCATGTAGTGATGCCACGGCAACTTCCAACCATTTATAATTAGGTTCACATCACATGGAGCCACTTGAAAAGAATTGCAGACCAACTGATAATACTCTGTTCTTGCAACTTTACAGCTCTTTCATCTACTGCTGACAGAGCAACTCACCAATTGACATAGTATAAACACCGTGTTGTCATGTGTGGCGCCGTAGACAGCATCTCAAGGTCTCCCCACTTGAAAATACTATGACTATATAGTAGTGGGGGGGGGGGGGTGTCTTCCGTCACGCGCGCGAATTAGCGACATCGCCCCGCATTAGCGATCATATTTGTTATTATCATTTTTAAGTGTAACAAGTTAAAATGGTTTGTATTTAAGTTGTGCTTTGCCCACAAAAGGTTTTACTTATATGATTTTTTAATGAAAAAGTATATCTTTTTTAATTAGAATCCAGCATACCAGCCAAACGATCTAATAAAGTGATTATGATTCATTATATAAAAATTTCATATGAGAATCTGGATCTAAAACATTTCTACGATAAACTTGATCCCTACCAGACACACCCTTACCCGTTGGTCCTCTTGTTACGGTGATATTTCACTACTTTAACTACGTGCTCAAGCCTCATTTTTTTCAATTATGGCTTCCTGTCGAGAACGTCACCAACCAGTGAAAGCACAAAACCGTTAAATTCTAAAAATATTAACTCCTACGAGGAGTCGAACCCAACCACTAGGCTACAAGCCCTTTCGCTCATTATTTTTATACCTTACCGGAGTATCATCACTTAAATCTAATAATAAAGTTACTATTAGTTCAGTTTTGTATTTAATTTATATCAAAATTATCTACGTTTACCCCTAATCCTAATGATACATCCAAATGATCCTATAATAATAGTAGTGGAGAAAGTAGTATTATTAGATCAATTTGGACCGTTAAATGGAGTAAAATAAAGAGCTCATGTTCATTTGAGGGTACGGTAAAAGTCCTCCCCTTGAGAATGCGAATTCAGTTAAAAGAAGAAGGAAAGCAACATTATATGTCTTCCTACGTTTGCTGCACGCAATTATCGCTAGTCCCTTTGCTGGATTCTATCAACTAGTACACACTCAAACCCTCACAAACACATGTACACTTGGCCCTACTAACACACACATGCAAACTCTACCCCTATGAATGTCTTTGAAAGATTGGACCGGTAGGATGTGGAGTTTGACTAGGTTACCACATATACCTTGTTGTTGGGGGGAACATCGTCTACCACAAAAGCATAGCATTGGTAAATTCTAGAAAAAAGTTCAAGAAAATACGAGCACATATGCTAAGTCCAGGACTTAGCTCACGTGAGTAGCCTCCACCAACAAATAATCCAAATATTTGAATATTTGTGTTATTACGAAATTTAGAAAGAACATGGTTTAACACAAAGCAAGTGACAGATAATTTATAACAGAGAATATGTACTCGCTATATCCTAAACTTATCTTTCACATTTGAGTTTTTCTCTCAACGTCCTGGTGACTTCGTTTGTGACTTATTTTATTTTGTTTCTGACTTACTCTATCCACTACTAAGATTCAGCGATCACTGCTGGCCACATCAGTGGTGGAAATGATGGAACCGACACTGATTACCCTTCAGCGCCGGTTCTAAACTTCAAAATCAGCAAAATGATTGCGGCAGCCGAAGAACTGGCACTGACAGACTAAATCAGTGTCGATCGGTGTTACGAACCGGCAGTGAATATATCTGTGCCGATTGGCGATACGAGTCGGCGCTGATCTATTCTTTCTAGTGCCGGCTTGTTTTACCACCCGGCATGGTGCAAGTATCAATGGCGGTTTGTAGTATAAACCGCCACTGATTAGTGCTACTATATATATTCTTTTCTCCATCTTCCCCGTGAAGGTCTTGGATTTTGAAGCATGGGCATGACCTTACTTTAAGGTTAGTAGCAACTAACAATAGATGAACTCCATTAATTTTGTTTCTTAATTATTATTGCTATGATGTCTACATTGCTTCATGGTGATTGTGGATTGTTTCTCCATTGTAGGCAAGAAAACCACTCTCCTGTTTGATTTTGAGGAAGACATCTAAGCAAAGTTGCGGTGAAACGATCTTCCAAGATGAACATCTAAGCAAAGTTGCGGCCAGGATTGATCCACGCTTTCTGACAGTCATCGTCGCCCTCCCCATGCTCGCGCCTTCGCTCCACGCGGACCGCTCGCGCCTTCGCTCCTCGCGGACCTAGCAGTCTGGCGGCGCAACGCTTCTTTCCGTACGTGTGGGATACCTCGGAGGTGTTGCATCTGGAGCACAAGGACGAACCGCATGAGAGGGATTGACGGACGGATGACCATGCAACTGCACTGCACTGCTACGACGCGTACGACTACGTCGAGTCATCTTCCGCTGCACCTTCACGTCTAGTTGTAATACCATGACATGCAACTAGCAATAGATCCTGGTATTTGAAGACGAAATTTGCTTTTTCTGGTTAGGGTAACGTCCTCGTAACCCTTCGAGTATATGACCTATTTATTCCGTTGTGAACTGTTGTAGGACTTGCTTCATTTTTCTAGTTCCAACAAATTTGAGTGCGCAGTACAGTATCTGTGGTTTCGCTCCTAGTGGTTTGGCCAAGCATCAGGATTGGATCACCATCGCCCATCCGCCAAACAAAGATGACTGTCATGGGAAGTTGGTGGTGATAAGATCCAACGTATTGTGCAATGTAGAT
>CM041633.1:29206711-29437923 GCA_023333625.1 Bothriochloa decipiens
ACCTTATATCTGAGAGGATTGAAGGGGATCAAGGGAAATTTTGACTTAGGAGATTGAATCCCCCTCAATCCCCTGATGTGGAGAATACATGAACAAGACCCAAGAGGGAAGGGGGACCTGGACCCATCCCTTTAAGTAGATATGAGTAATATTTGGGAGTTAATGACAAATAAAACATCGAATTCGTTATTCGCTTGGGAAAACCCTCGTTGACTCTACTGGTAGGTCTCTTTTTTTTTGTGATCGGGCCTGATAGGCAGTGGGCTCTGGTTGATCGGTGGTCGAGGCTTGAGGGCTCGGGGAAGACGCCGCGGCGGCGCCATGGCTGTTCACGCGAAGTAATTAGGGCAGGGGCGTGAGTAGGTCTCCTGGCTCCCTTCAGGAAGCCGGAAACAATTTTGTTTCTGCTTAATCTCAATCCAATGTCTTTACAAGTATTTGTACCTCTCTCTAATAATAGGAATCTCTAGTAATAGGAATCTAAATAAGATAACTATGGGCTTTTAGCCCCCTGACCGCCGGCACCCATTAGCCACTAATAGGCCGTCGCCTGGTGTTGGAGATTGTTTAGGGTGTTGGAGATTTTTCAGGTTCAAACTTTTTCGAGAAATTTTTCTAAAAACTTTTTTAGAAAATTTTTTTGAAAAACTTTTTAGATAAAAAAACTTTTTTGAAAAACTTTCCAGAAAAAAGTTTCAAAAAAATATTCAGAAAACTTCTTTGAAAAACTTTTCAAAATCAGAACGTAGATAAGGATTTCCAACATACGGGAGCAAGAAGCGGAATCGGAACGGATCACTCGGAGCTACTCTTTTGCCGTTCTGACTCAGGTCAAAAAACCGAATCACTCCGTTCCGATCCAGGTCTGGAGCGCTCGCCGGCCTCTCCATTTGGAACTGGTTCTATCGATTCATGTGCCTGAATCGGAACCGACCGTTCCAGGTTGCCAAACGTGCCCTAAATTGCTGTCTTGAGGCTCCAGCAGCGAGAAGGTCCGTGGCCCTCGCGGCGACCGACGGCTCCGCGCACTGGTCATGGCGACTGCAACGTCTCCCATGGCCTAGCAGCTGACAAAGTGACAAGTGGGTCTAGTTGCGCTGCTGCCGTGGGCCCGAGTTTCAGCGCCTTATCAAAGAGATTCAACAGCCGTTTTGCTTTGCTTTATGGTCGTCACAGCGTCAAGGCATGTTCGGATTATATAAGAATGTGGGGGCTACTTTTCCTCAAGAGCTACTTTTCCTCAAGAGTGCTTGGGAGCAGGGAAAATAGCCAACTACGATTAGTGGAGTGGAGTTATAAAGAGCAGAGTCTCCTCGCCCTCCGCCTCTCACTCCCTCTCGCCTATTGGAGAAGAGCACTCTCTCTCTTCTCCTCGAGGCCTCTGTCGCCTTGCTTTGGCGCAGCTAGGCTGCGAATCCAACCCCAAGCCGCCCCATCTCCTCTGGCCGTCGGCGCAGAGCCAGAAGACTGCCGTCTGCTGGTGGAGCTGCCGATCGTGATCACCGTTCGTCGCTGATCATCTTGGTGCTGAGCCGTCGTGGTCCAAGACAAGGAGGGGCGAGCTCGTGAAGCCGGTCGATTGCCTCCGTGTCCAGTTCATCGTCGAATACTTTCTCTTCGGTGAGCTAGCCTCCATCTAATTCCTTCGTCACTTCATCCTTTTGCATGCCGCGATGTTATATTTCAATAGCAGCACCGGTACTTCAAATTTAAGCTTTATCTAGTACAGTCAATTAATTTTCCTTCAAGACATGGATCCTTAGTGGTGCCCTCTTGTGGTTGTAGTGAGTGCATGGTTTTTTGTTAGTTTAGGCGTCGTTCATTCGGCCGGCCTGCAGTGACCTATGAACCTATAGCAGAGAAAAACCAACAGCGGATCTATAACCTCATATATTCCACCTTGTGAAGCTCACCAAACAACCGAAAGGCTTGTTACCCTACGCAAGCCAGACCCATGTGCACCCTACCAATCAAAAACTCACACATGCCAAAATTGCTTATCTAGGCTACCAAACACGGGCCTTTTGCACTACCCTGGGCTGTCTTGGGCTGACCTAGGTTCGATCCTAACCAGGCTAAACCTAGCCCAGATTAACAATCATACCCTGAATATATCTTTGTTTAGTCAAGTCAGCAGAAGATTCCCACTGAATTGGTGTTTGGTCACTAGGTTTTCTTGGTAAGGTTTTTGCTCTGGATGAAGGGAACATATCATCCATCTCAGTACTAGATAAAACTCTATCAATCAAACAAAAAATGGGTGAGTCTTGATTGTTACTCCAAGCGAAGTTTCCACAAGAAGCTTTGATTTCTAAAAGGCTATTACTGTCAATCCAGGCATTGAATTTGTCACACCAGTGAAAATCTACAACACCATAACTTTAATCAGCTTGGGATCTAACAAGGTTGAAGTCCCCTCCAATCATAATAGGATCAGTTGAGTTTGAACAGATGTCATGAGCTCATCTAGGAAAGCTTTGTATACACTCATCATTGGAAGCTCCATAGCACTAATGTAGTTAAAAAAACAACGCCAGTTTTTTTTTAAAAAAAAGATTTACTGTGCCATCAACCGAAAAGCCTCTAGTTATCGAGTCAATAAGAACTTCAAATAAATCAGCATTAAAACTCATCGGAATGCCCCAAAAAGTTCTATGGCTCGTAAGCAGTTCCAAAACTGTTCCCAGCAGTTAGGACATTCTTAGTGGAGAGTTTCATTTTACGGTTCCAAGGGCACCATGTACTCAACAAAGTCTAGGTTGATGAATGAAATGATGCCTACAATGGACAGTTTCATAGATTAATTGCAGTAAATGTGATGTATGGGATTGGGTGAATTCGAATGAAATGAAAGTTTGTAACCCCCAATGGTAATTTCCATATGTTTCATAACTCATCGATTCTCTCTCTTCATAAAATTCTTGCCATGTCATCATATTAGTCTGTGTGGCACATTTAATGAGATTGAAACTTCTATGGAACCCCTCACTGTGATTGGCCTTATATCATGTAACTAGTTGTCATTGAAGTTCTCTTTCGTTGTCTCCTAAGTACCAAAGAATTATAGATTATTTTCCCTGATAAAATCTGTCAAATATTGTATCCTACCCTTTATTCCAGGCCTCTAATATTCTAGAAGTCTCGTATCGTTGTTTACCCCCTTTTTTTCTAACCAAGGGTGTGCTCGCCCCGTTCAACGTGTAAATAAAGTGGTTGAATTCCTAACGTGCACCCGCATTGCAATTTGCAACACTAACGAGTGATTTTTTTTTAAAAAAAAAATCCCCCTCCTCCTCCTGATTTGTGAGGAGCTAAGGAGAAGCCATGAGAAAGTCCGACGACTTCACTCCCGAAACGGAGCGGGCGCTGCATGCTGCGCGTGAGATGGCGAAGGACGAAGGCCACAAGGAGGTGATGCCGCTGCACCTCGCCATAGTGCTGGCGCAGGACCAGCAGGGCATCCTGCGGCAAGCCATCGCGCAGGTGTCCGGCGGCGACGGGGCGGACAAATTCCAGAAAGTGCTGTCAACAGCGCTCAACAACAAATCGACTCCTCAAAAAAACAACAAATCGACAAGGTCCGTGGCGGGAGAGGTGCCGCCGGACTCGCCGTTGCTGCACCATGTCATCACACACGCGCAGTCCAAGCAAAACAGCCGCAGCTTTTGCGCCCCCCTCGAACTTGGGCAGCTGGTGCTCAGCCTCCACTCCAACCAGCTGATCCACTCCAACCAGCAGATCCTCAACAATTACTATAACAAGGCAGTCGTGTCTTTGGAGCTGGTGCGCGAGGAGCTCGAAAAGCGCGTCGGACGTGAGGGTGGCGTGTCCGATCTCGTGGCAGAGGCGCAGGCCGGGGAGCTGAACACCGTCATTTGCCGCGTCGACGAGATCAACAGCGTGGCGTCCATCCTCTGCAGCCACAACAAGAACAACGTCATCCTCGTCGGCGAGCCTGGCGTTGGCAAGACGGCCGTCGTCCAGGGCCTGGCGCAGCGTATTGCTCGAGGTTACTGGAGCAGTCTGAAGGGCGCCCGCCTCCTCGCGCTCAACATGGGCAGGCTCGGCAACGGCGAGGGAGAGGGCGAGAGCGAGGGCGAGAAGCAGCTCCGTGCCGTGCTCAACAAAGAGTTGCAGGAGGCCCAAGGGGGGAAGTCATCCTCTTCATCGAGGAGATACACAGCGTCCTCGGCGCGGGAACGACTGATGGGACCGTCAGCGTCAACGCTCCTAACCTTTTGAGGAGACTATTGCTGGAGCTGTGCACCGGCCACGTCCAACTCCGATGCATCGGCTCCACCACGCCGGCGAAGTACATCAAGTACATCGACAAGGACGCCGCATTCAATCGGCGGTTCGCGAAGGTAGACGTACCTGAGCTCCGCGTCGACAACACCATCGACATCCTCAGAGGACGCAAGGAAAAGTTCGAGTGCGATTATGGTGTGAGGATCACCGACAACGCCCTTGTCACCGCCGCGCGTCTCGCCTCCAGATACATCACGGCGGGTAAGAAGAAATAACTAAGCTGCCTGTCACATATATACTGTACGTGGCCTTTTAAAATCACTAGCTCCCTTATCACTGGTTGGCCGGGCTTGCCTCCGTAGGTCGGCGCCTGCCTGACAATGCCATCGCCGCCGTGGACAAGGCCTGCAACAAGCTAAGTCGACAGCCCGAAAGCCGGCCGGTGGAGATGGATATCCTCGAGGACGACAAAACAAAGCTGGAAGCTGAGCTCAAGTCTCTGGTGAAGGGCAAGGCCAACAAGGCCCCGCGGGATAAGGTGATCCTGAGTTTCTTTTTTTTCACTGAGCCGTCTGGAAAGAGAATCAATGGTGTGTTTGGTACTGAATATGCTGATGTTGTTTCAATCATACCCTCTGTTGTGTTCAGGTCAAGAAACAACTGCGCGATCGGAAGGAGAAGCTGCAGCGCCAAAAAGAGGAGTACGAGAAGAAGAAGGAGAGGATCCGCGAGTACAGACAATGGTGCCACGAGGCGCTGTCAAAGCTGGAGGAGTCCGAACGCCAGAAAGTCCCACATAGCATCATCAAGAGCGGCTGCACCGACGAGACAGTCATCGCTCTTCCTCAGCGCCAGTTAAGAGGAATAAAAATGCAGAAGAAGTACCTGAGTTTGGTGGAAGGTAAGCTCAAGGAGGAGGTGAATGAGGAGGACGAGGAAAGCAAGACCAGATGGAAAGAGGTGCGTAGATATACTAACTCAAACAATGAAGTACATCAAGTACATATAGGATGAGGAGTTTTAGTACCCAAAATACTGGCCAGTATTTTTTCTGTATTTTCTAAAACTACTGGCCAGCAATTTGATCCGACGGTGTAGATTTAATATCGAAAATCCACTACTACTTGGCAGTATTTTATCAGATTGAGAGCAGTATCGAAATAAAAGTGGTAAATTAGCGATTAATATTTTTTTTAATAAAGTTTAATTATTAATCTAATTAATTTATATAATTCTAATGTAATAAACAATTTAGTCATTTTTTTTCTAAGGGTTAGAGTGCCCGTTTTCTCATTCACCTTACATCTTACATTTATTAATACTACAGTTCCAAAACAACCTCCAAAATTCTGGACAGTAAAACTCCTAAAGATGTACGCTTATCTCAATCTGCGATTGGACTGAAATGCTCATGTCGTTTACTCATGTCCTCTCTTCAGCATCGGGCTGCTGTGGCTGATACGCGACGGGACTTGCGCAAAAGTAAGAAGATTTGGAATGAATTCAAGAATTCATGTGAGAGCACGAAGTGCCACCAGGACGTGATGCGAGATCGAACCGTGGACCCGGGAAAGATCGAAGAGGAGGTGAGCCGGCAGATCGATATTCCGATGACCAGACTTGGGCGGGACGAGGAGGAGAGGCTGCGCGAACGGGCCAACACGCTGCATAAGAGGGTGCTTGGCCAGGAAAAGGCCGTGGACGCCGTCGTGAAAGCGATTCTAGCGTCGAAGGCATTCTCTGACCAGCGGAAGAAACCCATCGGCTCCTTCCTCTTCCTGGGTCCCACCGGTGTGGGCAAGACCGAGCTCGCCAAGGCCCTTGCCGAGCTTTCGTCCGCATCGACATATCCGAGTACGGGGAGGAGCACTCGGGTACTCGTCTGATTGGAGCACCACCTGGGTAAGGGCAAAATATATGATGGAAAACATTTTGTCTCGGTCGTCTGACTGTGAATGTTTATGCAATTTTTTTCTGAGCAAAGAATGGCTATATGCATTGGTCGATGCAGTGCCTGAAATATTATTGAAATATATTTCTTTTTCCAAAATAATAAATTATCAGTAGGTTTTGGGTTTTAAACGATTGAATTTGGAGCTGACTTAGGAAATTCTTGTGCGATTGAAGCTTTGAAGGCCATGAGGACGGTGGGCAGCTGACCAATGCGGTGTGGTGCGTGGTCCTCTTCGACGAGATTGACAAGGCGCACAAACGGGTGCTCAACATCCTACTTCAGGTGATCGACGACGGAATACTCACGGACAGCAAAGGCAAAAAGGTGGACTTCACCAACACCGTGATCATCATGACATCCAACCTTATCGCGAAGAAGGACCACCACCACGACGAGGCAAAGAAGGACCACCACCACGACGAGGCGAAGAAGGTTAATCCTGAAATGATGGGGGTTGGAGAGATTTCGGATGTTTTGTCTAAAATAATGCCTCCGGGATTTTTCCTACATTCTTCGATTTCATCAAATCCTCAATGCCCCTCATGAAACAAGGCCTGATTGGGGCGGAGAAGGTCCACAGGAAGTCGGTACGCAGCGCATCATTCATCATAAGTATAAATGAAAATAAATCTTGCCTTTATGTCTACGTATATAGCCAAAGGAGCCGCCTCACAAACGAGGAATCACTGAAAAGTAATACTTCCTTAATTCCAAAATATAGGTTGTTTTGGCTTTTCTAGATACATTCATTTTATTATGCATCTAAATATACGTTATGTCTAGATACGTAGCAAATACAATATATCTAGAAAACCAAAATGATTTACATTTTGGAACAAACTAAGTAAAATGGAAAGAAAAGACCACTAAGCAAAAAGTCAGCATCAAAAGTTTATAGCCTTTCCTCTTTTGTGATGTGATGCTCAATTCTAGTGGCTTCTGCAGGTGAATGAATTCTTAAGTCCCGAGCTGCGGGGCCGGATCAGCGACATCGTGACATTCGATCCTCTCTCTAACGAACATTTGCGGGAGATTGTTCGCCATCACATTAAGGTCCTGGAACGCTGTTTCGTCGATTTATTGGGCCTCACCCTCACCCTGGATGTGACCGACGCTGCAGTGAACTTCATCGTGAAACGGTCAGAGGTTGACATACCATCAACCTTTTTCTATAAATATTTATGCAAATAGATAAATATATAAGTTAAGTTTGAAGTCCTTTTGGTGGTAAAACTAGTGGTATTCATTTCACTTAAGTAATTATTCAAGTATATAATATTAGTTACTCCCTCCATCCTATAATCTTACAGAAAAAGTTAACATATAAAATTATGGGTCATTAATATATGATATCCCTTTGTCCCGCAAAGGAAGTCGTTGCAGCATTTAAAATTTTTCCCACAAAGAAAAGAAAGTCATCTTAGGAGAAGTGGGTCTGGTATTAAATCCATCTCTTCATTGTTTCCATGAAAGTCATGGCTTGATTGGACTTTGCATGCATGCACACACAGCGCGTTGATTAACATGCAGCTGTGGCATATATTATTTTAAATTACTAAGAAAATATTTTTTAATAGCATTGGTTGGTATTGATGGATAGATTTAGGGATATTTTGGGCTAATTTTATTAAATGGCAGTGATGGGTAAGTTTTATTTTTATTTTTCCTCCGATTAACGTGGGATTTTCTAGGCTTGAGAGCGAACATAAAGGCTCCTTTTGTTGGCCAAATCCTAAGATATAATAGATGGAGTGATTAAAACTCTACTAGCAAGTATTGGTAACAGTAACAAATCTTACTATTACTAATTGGAGACTTTTATAAGGTCAACACATTAATCCTCATGAGACGCGCTAGAAAAATAGATAAAATCCTAGAAATTCTCACAAAAATCAGAAATATCCAACCATCAATTTAGCATCATCAGCAATAATAACCATTGGATCTCTTTTATTTTCTAAGAAATTACCTACCATTTTCATTATGAAAAATAATCTAAAATAAACCCTCAAATATATATTAAAACTTAAAGTAGCCCCTAGGTTCTGATCTAGTGACCCACCTATGCTGTTATAAAAATAAAGTAGATTTTTAAAATTTAAAAAACATACAGTGGATTCAAAAATTATAAAAAATAAAGTAGATTTCTAAAATTATAAAAAGTAGATTTCTAAATTTATATCTAATTTATTACCTCTATCATTATTGAATTAACCTATTGAAAAACAAATACTCTAAGAGATATCTAAATACTAGTCAAAAATTTGTGTCAAATGTCATCCTTTTATTGTGGCTTGCTTTACTAACAAAAGATCTTCAAGAATGATTTAAATTTAACTATATTTGCATAAATTTTTTGAATAAGACGAGTGATCAAAGTTGGGTTCAAAAAAGTCAAAAGAAATATAATTTGGAATGGAGGGAGTATATTTCTAAATTACCCACTTCACTTCAACTAATATTGAAAATATAAATATATATATGTGTGATCTGTGTCATCATGCAGATCACATATGTAGACATGTATTCAATGGTGAAAAACGTATTGATTTTCATATTAACACAAAGTATTATGCTTAGGTTTCAACAAAATATTTTTAAGACATATGGATATGTGACTTAAAGAGACAAATAATGAATATAGATGAAAACATAGAATAATTGGTAACTAAAAGATATGACATCCAAATTCAATGTACATACATACAATAATGAATAAGCATATTGAGTTTCATGTTAAGTATGTAATCCAGGCTAATGTTTTAGCTTTCAACTCATCACATGGAGGAAAAAGATATAGATAAATGTGCCATATAAAGAAGAAAATTTACAAATATAAAAAAAAGACATATAGTACTTAATAATCAAAGTCTATTGTAATAGGCAAAGAGTATAAATATTATTAAAATGTAATATAATAAAAAAGAGCAAAGATAAATAATATTGATTAACTATGTATTGCCTAAAATGTATCCACCGATTTGAACACTTAAAATTGTTAGCCCCTTCAGGAGCACGGGTTGATGGGCTTCTAATACTAGTACGTAGCAACGTTGGGCACAAAATACTGTATATAGGAGTAGTAGCAAAAATCCTAATGTTGAACTAACCAACATCTAAAGAAATCCGGAGGGGGTAACATTTTTCATTTGATGCTTGTTAGATTGTAAACATGACACGGCCCATGGGCCTGCCGTACCCGGTTCCCCATATGGCCTATATGTACACAACTATCGTTATTGAGTAAAGCATCGTGAGTTATACTCGCTTTCATGGTATCAAATGGTTCCTTCTCTGGGACCTGCTTCCGCTAACCCTAGCCGCCGCAGGGCTTCTGCTCGCCGGCTCCACCCCACCCATCGCCGATCGCAGAGGCCCCCCGCCTCGCCGGCCCGCCTGCCGCCGAGCCCTACCCTCGCCAGGCGTTCCCCCACCCCTCCGATCCTGCCGCCGAAGCCCTCTTCGCCGGGATCCCGATGGCCGGTGACGACTCCGACTCCGCCGCTGCTGCTGCCGCGAAGAAGCAGCGGGAGGATGCGGAGGCGCTCGACAGGCTCCTCACCGCCCAAGAGACGGCCAACACCGCCCTGCATGCAGCGGCGATCGCCCTCCACAACATCAAGGGCGCCATCTCCGTCGTGCTCGATAAGTCGAGCAACAACTATGGCCGGTGGAGGTCGCTGTTCTTGGTCCTGCTCGGGAAATACAACCTAAAGGACCACGCCCTCACCGACATCGCCTACCCCGAGCGCACGGCGTGGGCAACCATGGACTGCTGCGTCCTCACGTGGATCTATTCCACGGTGTCCACCAATCTCCAGCAATCGCTGTCGATCCGCGAGCCGTCCGCTCGCCAGGCCTGGCTCTACCTCGAAGAAGAGTTCCTCGGCCAACGTGAATCTCGTGCCCTGCTGTTGGAGGCCGAGTTCCGCTCCTTCCGGCAAGGGGATCTCTCCATCATGGACTACTGCCGCCGCCTCGAGACGATGGCCGCCTCCCTCAAGGAGTTTGGCGATCCGATCGGCGACCGTCAGCTCGTCCTCACCCTCCTTCGTGGTCTCAACGAGAAATACCGGCATATGGTGTCGAATTTGAAGATGCAGCGCCCCTTCCCCACGTTCCCGCAGGCCCGCACGCTGCTGCTCCTCGAGGAGATTGATGTCAACGACGTCCACAGCGACGTACCCTCGGCCCCGACATCCAACGCCCAGGCCCTCCTCGCGGCACACCCTTGTTCCCCTGCCCCCACTAGACCGGGCGGGTCTGGTGGTGCCTCGGGCGGTGGAACGGGCGATGGTCGCAACCGCCGTCGTGGACGCGGCGGCAACGGTAGCAACGGTGGCAACAACGCTGCCAAAGCTGGCGGCCAGGGCACCGGACAGGCCAGCAAGCCAGCGCCACCACCAGGGCTGAACCCATGGTCCGGCATGGTGCAGCTGTGGCCTCACGGCTTTACTGGCGTCCCTGCTATCATGCCGCGCCCTCAGTTCGCCGCCTTCGACCAGCCCCAGCCCCAGCCGGCTCTTCACATGGCGCCGTACCACGGGGGCTACTACCAGCAGCCGCCCACTGGCTACAGCCCCATGGCGCCAGGCGGCTCTGGAGGCTTCTCCTCTGGGGCATCCTCCGTCGGCGGCACTCCCTCCCACGCGGCATGGAACCCGATGGCCGGTGGCTCCTTCGATCAGGCGTCGCTCATTAACAACTTCAACACGATGACCCTGACGCCGCCACCGAGCAACTCAGAATGGTTTGCTGATTCTGGTGCCGGTTCTCACATGACCGCCCACTCTGGTATTCTTTCATCCCCTCGCTCACCCTCCTCGTCAGATCCTTCCTCTATTATCGTCGGCAATGGTGCCCTTTTGCCCATTACCTCCACTGGTTCATACTCATTTCCTACACCGCATCGTCCTCTCATTCTAAATGATGTTCTAGTGTCTCCTAGCATTATTAAGAACTTGATTTCAGTTCGTCGGTTTACCACTGATAACAATTGTTCCATCGAGTTTGACCCTTTTGGCCTTTCTGTGAAGGATCTACAAACACCGAGCGTGATCGCCAGGTGCAATAGCACGGGTGATTTATACCTGTTCTTTTCGACTACCAGCAGCAGCAGCACACCTGTCCTCGCCGCTACCCCTGCATCCACCTTGTGGCATCGTTGTCTTGGACACCTTGGCTCCGAAGCATTGTCTAAGCTTATTAGCACCCAAGCTATTCCATGTAATAAACCACAACATGAACACATATGTCATGCTTGTCAGTTAGGGCGCCATGTCCGCCTTCCATTTGGTTCATCTAGCTCTCGTGCTGTCAATAAATTTGATTTAATACATTGTGATTTGTGGACCTCCCCCATTGTCAGTGTGTCCGGTTACAAATATTATCTCGTAATTATTGATGATTGTTCTCACTATGCTTGGACATTTCCGCTTTGCCTTAAATCCGACACTTTTGCCACCATCTCTAACTTTTTTGCTTATGTGCGTACCCAGTTTGGCACACCTGTGAAGGCCGTCCAGTGCGACAATGGTCGTGAGTTTGATCACTCTTCGGCCCGCACGTTCTTCCTCTCCCACGGTGCCATCCTTCGCATGTCCTGCCCGTACGCAACAAAAAGGTAAAGCTGAGCGCGCTCTTCGCACTATTAACAACATTGTGCGTTCGCTCATGTTTCAGGCCAGTCTTCCACCCGTCTATTGGGCTGACTCCCTTCACACCGCCACATATCTATTAAATCGTCACCCCACCAAGACTCTCAATGGCCTGACACCATTTTTTGCTCTGTATGGCACCCATCCCACCTACACACATCTTCGGGTTTTCGGTAGCGCCTGCTACCCCAACCTATCCTCCACCGCACCACACAAATTGTCTCCTCGTTCATCTCTCTGTATTTTCCTTGGCTATTCGTCCGACCACAAGGGGTATCGCTGCCTTGATCTTCAAACCAATAGAATCATCATTTCACGTCATGTGGTTTTCGATGAATCTATGTTCCCTTTCTCAGCGATGTCCACCTCCCCATCGGACCCGGCCACACTCGATTTTTTGAACGATGATGACTATCCAACTATGCCCATTGGGCGCAGCACTGTGGTTGCAGGTACTCCACTACCGGCCGGCCAGCCGCCTGCTGTTGAGCTTGGCTCCAGCTCGGGCGGCACGCCCAGCCCCCACGACGCAGCTTCGGCACCAGGAGGCCCGGAGCAGCCTGCTCCAGGACCGACAGGCTCCGGCGCTGCTGGCTCGGCACCGACAGGCTCGGGTGCTGCCGGCTCGGCACCCGCGGCGCCAGGCTCGGTGCCTGGCCCTTCGGCTCCCACGGCGACCGGCACCACGACGACCGGCCTGACACCCTCCGCTGCCCCTGTTGACACAACATCACAGGCTGCTGCCAGCAGAGGGGGTCGCACCGTCTCCACGCTACCTCAGCCTGCCGAGCCTGTGGTTAACGACCACAGCATGCGGACTCGCGTCAAGTCAGGCTTTCGACAGCCTGTCGATCGCTTGAACCTGCATACGGCGCCACTTTCAGCACCTCCGTCGACTCTCCGCTCCGCCCTCGCCGATCCTCAGTGGCGTGCTGCGATGCAATCGGAGTTCGACGCTCTTCTGGCCAACGACACTTGGACTCTAGTTCCCCGTCCACCCGGCGTCAACGTCGTCACTGGTAAATGGATCTATCGTCACAAGTTTTTGTCTGACGGCTCTCTTGATCGTTACAAGGCTAGATGGGTTCTCAGAGGATTCACTCAGCGTCCCGGCATTGATTATGAGGAAACCTTTAGCCCTGTCGTCAAGCCAGCCACTGTCCTTGTGGTGCTCACGCTGGCTTTGTCACGTTCTTGGCCTATTCATCAGCTGGATGTCAAGAACGCTTTCCTCCATGGTACACTGACAGAGACAGTCTACTGCCAGCAACCATCTGGGTTTGTTGATCCCTCCTATCCCAATCATGTGTGCAGATTGAACAAGTCATTGTATGGATTGAAGCAGGCTCCTCGTGCTTGGCACCATCGCTTTGCTGGTCACCTCACCTCCCTTGGATTTGTTGAGTCCAAGGCCGACACCTCACTATTCATATACCGCCGGGGTGCTGACACCGCCTTCTTGCTTCTTTTATGTGGATGACATTGTTCTCACTGCTTCGTCACAGAGTTTTCTACAGCGCATCATATCAGCATTGCAGCGGGAATTCTCTATGACTGACATGGGTGCTCTCCATCATTTTCTGGGTATTTCAGTGGATCGCCGAGCTGATGAGTTGTTCCTCTCTCAGAAACAGTACATGCTGGAAATTTTGGACCGTGCTGGTATGCGTGACTGCAAGCCATGCAGCACGCCAGTTGATACTCATGCTAAGCTGCCTGCAGATGGTGTTCCTGTGGCTGATCCATCACACTACCGCAGCGTAGCTGGTGCTCTTCAGTATCTCACCTTCACCCGTCCTAACATTGCGTATGCTGTTCAGCAGGTCTGTCTGTATATGCATGACCCGAGAGAGCCTCACTTCGCCGCCATGAAGCGCATTCTACGCTACATCCAGGGAACATTGGAGCTTGGATTTCACCTTCATCGCACCTTGCCTGTTGATCTCACAGTGTATTCCGATGCTGATTGGGCCGGTTGTCCTGAGACCCGTCGTTTCACCTTCGGGTACGGCGTCTTCTTAGGTGACAATCTGGTGTCTTGGTCCTCTAAGCGTCAGGGAACTGTCTCACGATCCAGTGCAGAGGCCGAGTATCGTGCTGTTGCCAATGGGGTTGCGGAGGCGTGCTGGTTACGGCAGCTTCTGATTGAACTCCATTGTCCTCTTCGACGAGCTACAGTTGTGTATTGTGACAACATCAGTGCTGTTTATCTATCTACCAACCCCGTTCAGCATCAGCGGACCAAGCACGTGGAGATTGATCTACACTTTGTTCGTGACCGTGTGGCCCTGGGGGAAGTTCGTGTTCTGCATGTCCCTACTACTTCGCAGTATGCCGACATCTTCACCAAAGGGCTCCCCACGTCTGTCTTCGTTGAGTTTAGGTCCAGTCTCAATGTCCGCGGTGCTCCTAGTTCCGACTGCGGGAGAGTGTTAGATTGTAAACATGACACGGCCCATGGGCCTGCCGTACCCGGTTCCCCATATGGCCTATATGTACACAACTATCGTTATTGAGTAAAGCATCGTGAGTTATACTCGCTTTCAATGCTGACTCGGTGATGTGGATCTCATCTGGACAGACGTACGGTGCGAGGAAGGTTAGGACATGGATCGAAACGGACATGAAGGCCCAGCTGGTGCAGATGAAGCTAGAGGAGAAGATCGTTGAGAACTGCACCGTGCACATCGACGCGGTGGCTGGGAAGGATGAGCCGGATTACATGGTGGTGGAACGAAGCGCGGCGTGATGAGGTGGAAGTTCGTGAAGGGCATGATGAGGTGGAAGGCTGGCCTTGCCCGGCAGCAGCAGCCCACCGGCTTCTTCTCGTCCTGGGTTTGGCCAGCGAGAGCAAGACCGAGCTCGGCAAGGCCCTCGTCAAGGAGCTGTTTGGTGACCAGAAGCTGCTCGTCCCCACAACATGTCCGAGTGCATGGTTGCTGGCCCCATCGATGATGCACCACCTGGGCAAGTGAAAATACAAAATTCTGCATCTTTTCAACGTGGGCAAGTGAAAACACAAAATTCTGCATCTTTTCAATGCGTTTCGCCTTGTAAACGATTGAATTTGTGAGCTGACATTCGGTCAAAAAAATTTGTGGGACTGTACAGCGTGATCCTATTCGACAACCTTGACAAGGCGGACGGAAAGGTGTTCAAAACCCTGCTCCAGTTGCTCGACGAGTGCAGAATCATGGATGGGCAAGGCCGGACGTTGAACTTCATGACCAACACTATGATCCTCATGATTTCCAACCTGGTCAACATGCAGCAAGTACGTGCTCAGTGTCTAGAACGATCTGTAAACATCCAAAATATTTAATTATTCAATCTGTTTTAAATTATAGATCATTTTGACTCTTCTAGATTTATTGTGCTTTCCTACACGTCTAGACATAGCGTATTTTTCTAGATAAAGATCAAGACATAGCATATATTTAGGTGCGTAACGAAATGAATGTATCTATAAAAGCCAAAACGATATACATTTATGTGCATAGTGGTGTGATGCTCAATTCGAGTGGCTTTTGCAGGTGAGGGAGCGCTTCCCTTCGGAGCTGCTGAACAAGCTCGATGAGATCGTGATATTCGATACTTCCTTGCACGAGCAGCTGAGGGTGGTGGCTCGCGAGACGATGAAGGACGTGAAGGACGGTCTTGCCCAGCAGGGCATCGGCTTGGACTGGACAGATGCTGTACTGGATGTCATTCTGTCTCTGTCGTATGACCCGGTGAGAGCTAGCATCCATTTGATATGCGGCACAGATTCCTGTGATTTGATGCTGTGATCGGTGGTGTGGTCCTCGTCCTCGTCCTCGTCTGGACAGGTGTGCGGTGAGGACTCGATCAGGGAATGGATCAAGAAGAGGGTGATGACCAAGCTGCTGTCACTGATCAAGAAGGAGGACGACGAGAAGTGTACGGTGCACATCGAGGCTCGCACGGAGCCGGAGGACGAACTGGCCTACAAGGTGGAAAGGAGCGGCGGGTCAGTAAACGCCGAGACGGGCGAGAACTCCAACATCCTGATGAACGAAGATGTCAGCAAAGAGGACGACAGCACGGATGACGATTATTCCAGTTCGGATGACGATTCTTACAGCACGGGTGATGAGGATTACAGCACGGATAATGATAAGCGTTCCAGCTCATATGAGGATAATGCCATGGATATCACAGTCTCTGGTCTATCGTCCAGTCAACGTCAGGCAAGTTATTCCACAGGCAATCGTTTCCTTCAAGATCAATTTCTATTCTTTAATCTTTCCCCTGAATGATAAATTGAGTCCATCGCGCACAGTCCATCACAAAGGAGAATAAGGACACGAGGGAGAAGAAAAGGAAGAGGGAGAATGACCAACCTCAAGATTATCCTTAATTACAACCATGCCAAAAAAACATTCTGGTATGTTATATTCACCTTTTTTCATTTATTTTATTAATATTTCCATGTATCTTGAGATAGATGGTTCAGAGTAATAATAACAATAACATGGTAAAAGTGGGCCAAAAATAATGTTCTTTTCTAAATGAAAGATAAGTAAGAGAGTAATAATGTACTTTGTACAGTCTTTTGTTTAGTCACCCATAAATAAAAAAAATAGGTAGGTGTCTTCCCTACTGACTTCTTTCAAAAAAAAAAGTAAGAGAGCTACTGCAAATATGTTCATTTCAGAAAGTAAATGGTTTTACATGGAAAGAAAAGGAACCAAAAAATACACTGAGATGCAGAGGACTATCTCTTAAGTTTGCACGGCATAATAATTATTTAGTTTTGAGAGTTATCTACATTTATTCTGTAGAAGTTTTAGTTATTTTCTATGCTTTGAACTTTAAGCAACTATCTTATCTATATCTATATCTATATCTAATAATAAAGAGAAAAAATTTCAGTCGTCCATCCATTTTTTTGTTCCAGTGTGGAGTCCGACTCTAACTAAATCTCCCTTGCCCTGCATCAAGCGATAGAGTCCTTTTCTATCTATATCTCCTAGTCCTAATCCAAATAAATCTCTTTGATCCTTTTTAATATCATGAAACATACAATATTTTTGAGTAACCTTTATAGGAATCCTAATCCAAATAGTTTTACTCTTCTCCATTTCAGTTTTTGTCTCATTATTCCTTGTCCACGTTTCTATATTCATCAAAAAAATTCAATGATCAGCCAAGTAACCTAAATAGAAATTCTAATCCAAATAATTTTACTCGTTTTCATGTTCATTTCATTTGTTCCTTTTACCTTGTACACGTTTCTATTCAACAACAAAAAAAACCTGCACACAAAGGATCAAAAGGGAACAGAAGCCGGCATTTTCCAAATTGCATGAATAAACTGGTTTCCACCCTTCAATAACTAGAACTCTTTTATTTATGTTAAAAAAATAAACCCAAGGGTCAACAAACGACATGTTTTATTTCCAATCAAAACTATACAAATAACTTGGTAGTGAAATTTTTTGTTTCTTTGAAAAGAGTCAATGCTTAATAGGCCCATAATGCTATACTTATGTTTTTACATTTAATTATAGAAAAAAAATACATGAGTCATAAACAACAAATACAAACAAGAAAAAAAGAAAAAATGGATAGATACCATTTTTCTCATCATCTATTGCTATAAATATTAGTTACTTTTTTCTTCCGTTGCAATGCACAAGCATGTTTGCTAGTTATTATTACTAATTGGAGAATCCTTAGGCCTCTATGTTAATCTTCATGAGACGCACTAGAAAAATAGAGAACATCTTAGAAATTCTTGCAAAAATCAGAAATATCCTGCCATCAATTTAGCATGGGTAATTTATATATATATAGATATATAGAGAGAGATAGAGAGAGAGAGTTATTTTAGATTATTTTTATAATGGCAATGGTGGATAATTTTTACATATATTTAGAGGGTTATTTTAGATTGTTTTTCATAATGGTAGTGGTGGGTAATTTCTTAGAAAATATAATAGATCCAATGGTTATCATTGTTGATGATATATGCCATTCTGAGAAATAACTTAAAGTAACCCCTAGGTTTTGATCTAATCACCCACCTTTGTCATTAAAAAAATAAAGTAGATTTATACTTTACATATAATTAATCACCTCTATTATTATTGAAATAACTTAACCTCTAAATTATGTATATCCATTATTATTGTAAAAAATATTCCAAAAGATTTTTACATATATTTCTAAATTACCCACTTCACTTTAACTAATGTTGAAAAGTATGAATGTATACATATGCATGGGATCACATATAGATGCACGTATTTACTGCATGAAAAGCATACTGAATGTCATGTTAACTCAAAGATTTACACTTAGCTTTCAAATGAATATATTTAATACATATGGAGGTGTGATTTAAATAAACAAGCAATGAATACAGATAAAAAGCATATAGTAATTAATAACTAAAATATATGACCTCCATATCCAATATACGTACATACAACAATGGATGATCATATCAAGTTTCATGTCAAATATGTAGCCAGGCCAATGTTCTAATTTTTAACTCATCACATGGTGGATGATAACAAGAGTTAGGACAGTTCCAAGAAGGTGAAGTTAGGATAGCAGTGTTCCAAATGGAACATAACAAAGCTCTTAGCCCTGATGGATTTCCTGCTGAGGTTTAACAATACAAGCCCATAGGTTTTTTAAATGTTAGCTTCAAAATATTCACAAAGGTAGCTACTAACGGCATCACCAATATAGCAAAAAGAATTATTAGACCAACACAAACAACTTTCATCCCCAGAAGAAATATTATGGAAGGCGCGGTCATTTTGCATGAAACGATACATGATCTTCATACCGAAAAACAAGATGGAATAATCTTCAAAATTGATTTCGAGAAAGCTTACGATAAGGTTAAATGGGATTTTCTACAAAAAAACGTTAATGATGAAAGGATTTTCTGAGCAATGGTGTAGTTGGATAAAACAATTTACTCAAGGTGGTAATGTGGGAATCAAAGTTAATGATCAGTATGGTGCTTATTTCCAGATACGTAAAGGCTTACAACAAGGTAACCCGTTATCTCCAACACTATTTAATATAGTGATAGATATGTTAGCCTTACTAATTGCCCGGGCGAAAGAAGAGGGCTAGGTCAATGGGGTAATTCCACATCTAGTGGATGATGGATTATCAATCTTACAATATGCAGGTGACATAATTTGCAGATGACACAATTATTTCTATGGAAAAAGCAAGAAATATGAAGTATTTACTTTGTGTTTTTGAACAATTATCTGACTTAAAAATAAATTTTTGTAAGAGTGAAATTTTTTTGGTTTGGACAACCAAAAGACTTAGAAATGAGTATTCCCAACTGTTTGGTTGTAGGATAGGTGAATTCCCCTTCTGTTATCTGGGTTTACCCATGCACTTTAGAAAATTAAGAAATAAAGATTGGAGATTTATAGAAGAGAGATTTTGAGAGGAAATTGAGTAGTTGGAAAGGCAAACTTTTGTCAATAAAGGTCGACTAGTACTCATCAACTCGGTGTTAACAAGCCTACCTATGTTCATGATGTCCTTCTTTAAACTATCCAAAGGGGTGTTAAAAAAATTAGATTATTTTAGATCACGCTTCTTTTGGCAAAATGATCAACATAGAAAGAAATACAGATTAGTGAAATAGAGTTTAGCATGTCAACCAAAGCAGCAAGGGGGATTAGGTATCCAAAATTTAGAATTACAAAATATGCGTTTACTAAGCAAATGGTTGTTTAAATTATGTAATGAGGATGGGCTTTGGCAAACATTGCTGAAAAAAAAGGTATCTCAATAATAAAACTATTGTGGGCGGCTCTAAGAGATCATCCGATTCACACTTTTGGAAAGGGCTTATGAAGGTCAAAGATCAATTTTTAAATTTGGGATCCTTTAAAGTGAATAATGGCTCTAACATCAGGATTTGGGAAGATGTCTGGCTAGGCAATCAACCTCTAAAACTGAAATTTCCATCGCTGTTTACCATATCCCCTAGAAAGCAAGATACTGTTGCTACTGTTTTAGATTCAACACCCTTAAATATTCTTTTAGGAGAGCGTTGAGGGGACAGAATTTGAACAATTGGAACGAAGTTGTCTCCTCAATTGCTGGTCTACAACTTAATGAGATCCCAGTTGTTTTTCATTGGTCCTTACATTCCTCAGGTTAATTTTCCATCAAGTCGATGTATACTGCGTTAGTCAACTATGGTGTTAGTGTATCACAGGATATTTGGCGAGCAAGATTACCAACTAAATTAAGGTGTTCAAGTGGTATCTAAAAAGAGGAGTAATTCTAACTAAAGACAACTTAATTAGACGCAATTGGCATGCAGATAAGTCTTGCGCTTATTGTCATGCACCTGAAACTATTGAACACTTATTTTTTAGTTGTGCTGTGCATGTAGTGTTTGGAATACCACAACCCTCTTCTATGGACGATCTTTTGAATCGTTGGTGCGAAGTGGGGTGTATCAAACAAAACTTGTTGTTACTAACTGCAGCTTCGGCTATTGGTTGAACTATTTGGATCTCCAAAAATGAGGTTGTTTTTGATAAATCTAAACTGAAATCATACTTGCAGATGCTTTTCAGGGGAACACATCGGCTTCGTCAATAGGCTATGTTGCAGCGACTTGATGATCAGCATGCCCTCGTCCTTCGATGTCAACAGCTTGAGGAGGCGGCATTATGAGTCTTTGCATCATTTGGATGGTTATCGTCAAGTCATTTAGGTTTCATTTAATCAAGAGAGACTTGTTTAAGTTTGTTTACCTCTTTTGGACTTGCCAGTTTGCGTGTGTGTGGAATTTGATACTATGTTTGTAATAAGTGGTCTGATTCTACCTTGGGTAGATGAAGCCAGATATAGATACTATCCTTTGTCTAAAAAACATGGTGGATGGTATACATAAATGTGCCATACAAAAGAGGAAATGTACAAATTTAAAGGCAAGACATATATAGTAATTAATAATTAAAGTCTAAAGTAACCGGCAAGGAGTCTAAAGATCTTTATTAAAATATAATATGATGAGAAGGAGCAAAGATAAATAATACTAATTTTAGCTTTGTAAGCCGTAAATCTATCCACCAACTCCTAACACTTAAAATTGTTAGTCCGTGCAGGAGCACGTGTTGGATGAGCTAGTTTTATGAATAACTGAGAAGATACTTCAAGAAAGAGCCTATAATCTGTCATTTTAATAAGATAACTAAACCCAACGGAGGGGAGATTCGCAGCTCGGGATCACCTGCGAATTTTGCTCCTGTGGCGTGGTCGGTCTGTGCCTCCAGCGCCTGTTCGCCCTACCACCAGGTTACAACACGGCATAACTAAACCCAAAATTTGCACAGATGGCACCGTCCGCTGGTGCAACATGGCTACGTTCTCTACAGGTGAACCTACTACTGTTCCTGAGGCGTTACGTGATAAGAGAAGGGTTGAGGCCATGCACAGCGAGTACCAGGCGTTGGTGAAGAACAAGACATGGCGGCTGGTTCATGCTCCACCCCAAGGGACAAATGTGATTGGATGTTAAGTGGGTTTATAGAATCAAACACAAGTCAGATGGCTCCATCGACAGGTATAAAGCATGTCTTGTAGCGAAGGGTTCAAGCATCGCTACGGCATCGACTATGAAGACACGTTTAGTCCAGTGGTCAAGGTGGCCACCATTCGTCTTGTGTTGTCTATTGCTGTTTCTAGGTGATGGTCCTTACGACAACTTGACGTACAAAACGTTTTCCTTCATGGCGTGCTAGAAGAGAAAGTGTATATGCTCCAACCACCAGGGTATGTTGATAGCTCTCACCCAAATTATGTCTGCAAATTAAGGTTTTATATGGACTTTAACAAACTGCACGAGCCTGGTATGCTCGCCTCTGCAGTAAGCTGATCAAACTTGGTTTCACCCCATCCAATGCTGATACTTCATTATTTTATTATAACAAAGCAGGATACACTTTGTTTGTTTTGGTATATGTGGATGTTGATATGGGACCCATGGGGTTCCCTACGGAGAAGAGAGAAGAACACCTAGTTCAATTAGGATTCCTTTCATATAATCCTACTAAGACTAGTTTATAATTCTACTAGGATCTCTACTTTATAACCGACTAGGACTCCTGCCCCCTAGACTATATAAAGGAGAGTATGGCTCCCTAAATCAGCACCGTTGATCTCAAGACAACCACCAACAAACCTCATGGTCTAGAAGCGTACGGCGCAATATACTATCTACCCCAAACTAGACGTAGGGCACCGTGATTTTTCGGCGTACCAAACCAGTAAAAATCGTTGTCTCCCTGTATTTACCATCGAGTTCCTACATACGCCGACATCCATCCAAACAAAACACTGTCTCCGGTAACCCCTATGACGGGCTATCAGTGATAAAACATCGACAGCTGACGCGTCAGGTAGGGGTTGTTGACGCTTTGCGTTCGAGAGCTCGATGGACCTCAAAAACAAGACTCGTCGCAGCACCCGTCAACCCTCGTCTTCACGTCGCTGCAGCTCTCGTCAACACTCATCGACAACTCGCCGCACTCACGATCATCGTCAGCGTGGTTCGTGAGTCCGTCCTGGGTTTTTGCCGCGGTCTCCTTACGGCGTTACGGCGACACAAAGCAGCAGCAAGCTCAACACGCAAGGATGACGGTCATTCAAGGAGCATGCAATTCAAAGAAGATGCACAGGCTAATTCCGCCTACATGCACAGATGAGTGCGATCCATAATTCTACACCGCCATGCAGGCTAATTATAGTCTCTGCATACGTCAAGCAAAAACAAACGACTCGACAGGCAGTCCTGAGGAAGAAGCTACGATCAGCTGGCTCTACCAGAATTATCTCTCGCTCGGAGCGGGTGTCGACTCCCGACCAAGTTCAATTCTGCACGTCAAAGTTCAAAGTCCGCCGAAACAAACTCTGATCTAGCACGACAAATCCGACTACTCCGACTTGATCAAGTTCGACTCCGACTCCACCATGAGGATAACAAGCCGAAAGCAAGCCTCCACAAGCGGCAAGTGAGATGACTGAGGCACATATTCACCGACAAGTTCAACTCCGTATATACGTCCGAGTTCGACTCTGGGCACACGATGTCCAAGTTTGAGTACTCCGTACGTACGTCCGGGTTCAACAACAACTCGACGACTCCGCATGCCCAACTCGGAGCAGAGGCAACAGTCCAAAACAGGTTCTTCGTGCTCGACTATCAACAACCAACTACGTGGATACAGCATCCGACTCCTCAGTCGCGGCTGCGATCGAAGGCCAGCTGCGTCAAAACCAATTGCACAAAAAGCGTCAGGCTAAAAGCAGGCCATTCAAGACAGAAGCCAACAAGCCAAACTACTCAGCCATGTTGTCAGACTGCTCAGCTGTGCCATCCGATAGCACACGAATTCCAACAACCCGGCGGCAGTGCGACGTCTAAGAACTCGACGACAACAACACATTCCGCCACCACTACAACAACCCGGCCACTCTACCACTACAACAACCTGGTGACTCCACCGCAGTGCTTGATGACTACTTCGACTACTACTCAAACACGACGAACTAGTTGGTGACGAGTTCTGGACGCTCGACGTATGAACAACTGACAACTCGGACACAGTACCCAACTACTCGTCCGAACAACTCCACCATAAACCAAGCCAAGTCACGTTTCATTTTTCATATATTCCAGATATTATCTGTAGCAGAACCTCCTAAATAATATAGCCCACATACACCTGTTATTATTCTAAAAGACTTCTGACAGCCATGTATGTGTTCCATACAACTTAAAAAGCCCTGTCGGGTGTCCTCAAAAAACCCCGATTGAACCACATTTATACTCATACCTGGGATCAACAACGGAGTAACCACAACATTAAAACATTTGTTACAAAACATACATCAGAGTGCGAAAGAATAAAAACCATAAATTTATAAATCATGAGGAAGTTAACTTTTATAAACTTAACTTAAATAGCGGAAGTTGAGTAGAGCTACAGAAGACAACTTAGGTGGGACACCTAAGCCGCGAGAGGCAACCAAATCATGTCGAGCCCAACGACACAACCTTGGTCAAGATCACTTGTCAGAACCTGCAACAAGGGTACAACAAACCCTGAGTACATGAGGGTACTACGCAAGACTTACCCGACTAAAAGAAAAGACTCCAAGGATATGCTGGCTTTTGAGTAGTTGAGCTAGAAAAAGAGAGTTTTGCGGAAAAGCATTACTAAAAGTGAATCCTTACTATCAACATTTTAAAACAGGTTATTAGCATCAGCTTTATTCAACCTACTAAAGCTAGGTTAGCACCTGTTCTATTTCCAACAATCATTTAAGCATTACACTTAAGATTAACTTTCCAGTTGCTTCTTTTTTAGGCCTTGTTTAGATTCCCAAATTCACTCTCAAATTCTACTATGCAGAATTCCTATTCCCCATCACATCAAAATGTCGGCAAATGCATGGAGTACTAAATGTAGATAAAATTAAAAATTTATTGCACAGTTTTGTTATACTTTACGAGACGAACATTTTGAGCCTAATTAATCAATGTTTGGACAATTATTAGCAAATAAAAACAAAATTGCTACAGTGTGTAACAGGGAAAAATCCCAAGTTTGGATGTCCAAACTTGGGCATCTAAACAACGCCTTAAATCCAAGAGTCACCAAGGTCCAATTATTCACTTAATTGTTACGATGTAGGTCAGGTGATCGAGTCTCCATAACAGAGGAGCAACGACGATTTGAACCGATTTACTCAGCTAAGGGTCCCTAATCACATGATATACGTGGAACTCTAACCCACAAGTATATCAATTCTTAGCTTCAGATGTCCCAAAACTAGCCACAGCTTCCACGCCACCCGAGAGTACATGTACACCTCCAATCCGGGTACTCGAGCATGACACGAACTATGACATACGTGGGACTCTAACCCACAAGTATATCAGATACTCAGCCCATGAGGGTATCTTGTACTCCCGCCATCTCTCTACTCCCAGTGGGTTCGCCATCCTAGTAATGGAATCTCCTAAGCAAGAGTTTGCCCCGCAGGGTATGTGAGTAGTTGCAAGTCTCAAAACACAGGCGGGCCTACAACGAACAGTCCTTAATCGACACAGTCGAAAACACTACATCAAGACTCCATTCCCGATGCAAGTTACTCGACCGGTCTTAATTTAACATTACCATATTCTTATGCCCTCGTGACCCATCTTTAGGTCTATAGAAGCAAAGATAAACTGGTAAAACTTGATCAAAGTTATCAGCCTATAACTTATACCAAAGTCTAGGCATGGCTAAGCATAAGAGATCGACCTACACATACTAATGGATTATCATGATATAAAGTAGATCAAGGTAGTTATGTGGCAACGGTATCAATTGACTCCTATTACTTAATGCACATTACACTAGACTTAAAGTGTAATAAACATTTGCAAAAAAATAGAAGTGGGTTGCATGCTCTGGGGCTTGCCTGCGTTGCAGTGAAGTTAGATCCCAAATGTCATATGTGGCAGAACCTCCTAAATCATATGGCCCACACGGATGATTATTGTCTAAACAGACTCCAAATAACCATGACTGTGTTCCATATGACTTAAATAGTCTGTCGGGTAAATCCCGAATCATCCACGATTCTCCGAGCAGGATCAATCATTGTAGAGAGACGTTGCAGTAATACAACAGTTTACCATAATTAATATACAACGGAGTAAAACAGCGGAAGACTTATAATAACATAAGTTTACAAACCTCTGGTTTTCAAATATTTACAATCATAAGTTTAAGTTATACTACCATAATAGTAGTGGAGTAGCAGTAGATTACAATATTACACAAAAGCTCTGCCCAAGAGCTGAACATCTTTATTCGTTGTCGCTTTCCTCGACGACTGTCATGCAACAGGATGCATAACACTCCTGCCCATGAAGCTCACCTGCAACAGGGGTTCAACAAACCCTGAGTACAACAGTACTCAACAAGACTGACCCGACGAAAGAGAAGGGTAGAGACTCAAGAAATGCAGGCTAGAGGGACAAGGTAAGGTCTGTAGGAGAGAAGAAATTTTGCGGAAAAGCTTTACAGAGAGAGATGTTGCTTGGGCTAACTCCCATTATCATCCAACTTCATTATTGATCCTTAATTTTTTTTTGTTCAAGTTGTTACTACGATGATGAACAATGATCGAGTCTTCTTCTCCGAGAAGCAACGGCGATTCGAATCCATTTTCATACCCAGCTGGGACCTAGGTGACTGAGCATACCGGAGACTTTAACTCCGAAGCACCCCAGGTGCACCGATATACCGGGATAACAACCTCAGCCGTATATCACCACATGATACACGTGAGCTCTGCGGCCCAGCGTACCGAGATACATGGGAACTTAAACCCCACAGTAAAACACACTGACACAGATGGGATCTCTGGCCCCACGCTAGGTCACTCCATGGCATACACGGCTCCAACCATCCGTATACCACTTCATGCATGTGGATTTCTAAATTCTCGATATCATCCAGTTCACCAACGGACGGGACCTAGGGCATCAACGGACGAGAACACTACAGAGGGACTCCATTCCCAGTGCAAGTTCGCCGTCCGGACTCGAATTATTACTAAAATCAAGATTTCAACAAGAAAACCAATCTCATCTTTTTCATTCTTTTCCTTTGAATAATTAAATATATATAAGCAGGGCTAAGCATTACTACTCATCTTCCAAGTAGGTAACAAGGATTAAGGAAATAAGACAGGTAATGCGATTTGTGGGTTTTCATTCAACTCCTATCACTTAATGCAACATATCAGAGCCGAAGCGGTAAAACTTTTATAAATAGAATAGGGTTTAAATATATCCGAGGCTTGCCTTGATGTTCGGGGTAGACGGTATCGAATTCTGGATCAACTTCCGATTCTTGAATCTGCTCGCCCTTCGGGTCTGGGTAACAACGTTAATTCTTCGTTAACGGAAACTACTCGATAATTAATATGCTTTACATGATGGAATAGTAAATATGATGCTTGATGAGTGTATGATCAGGTTAAGGGGTCGAGTATAACTTCTCTTCACGATAAAGTTGCAAGCTAACAAAACTTCGCTAAATAACTCATTAGGGTTAACTACGCCATTTAAGAGGTGAATTAAACACATAAAATAACGTTAATTAAGCCCTAATGACATGATTAAGATAAGTGCAAACAATTAATTAAAGTGTCAAAGGTCATTAGGGTTAATGACCTAAGGTCATCAATCAATCCCAAAGTCACACAACTCCTAAAATGATTAGGTTAACTAAGAGGGGTGAATTAATTATTTAAAAGCATTAAATAAAGGCATAAAAATTAAAATTATCAAATTAAGCCCAAAATTTTATTTTAGAAAGCTCTTAGCCTAATTAGATGGCAAAACAATTTTCAGAATTAAAAGCCAATTATTTTATTTATTAAAAATCATTGAAGGTCCATTTTTCAATTAAAATGTCTAATTTTTAACATATGCAAAAAATATTCAAATTTGGCATTTCATATTTTTCCTAGGTAGATGACATCATAAGGAACACTCACAAAAATTTTCAGAATTTTTGGAGCTATAAATGAATTACTATGAATTTTCAAAGAAAATAGCATTTAAATCATTTTCTAAAAATGGAAAAAGAAAATCGGCACAGTAACTCCGCGCTGACCGATGGCGGCGCGGCGGTTGACCGCCGATTCCTCGTCGTTGGTGACGTCTCCGGCGATGGGGTTTTCTCCTACTTGCTCCTCTTGACACAGCGCATCGATTGAGGTGGCTAACGGGGCTGGGGAGCGGCGGTGGCACCCACGCCGGCGGCCATGGCGGCGCGGCGGAGCTCGGGCGCGGCGGCGTCGCTCACCGGAGCGGTTTTCGACGACGGCAAGCACATGAACTTACGCAGGGCACCTAAACAGACAGGTTTGGTTACTACATGAAGGTCGCTCCCAGTCTCTGGGCAGGACGGCAACGCGCGCGGCGGAGCGGCAGCACTGCGCCGGCGGCAGGCTACGGCTACCGGCGGCCACGGCAAGGGATTGACCAAATTGATGACACAGATAGACACAGGAGCTCACCACGGCGCTGATGCGCACGTTAATGAAGGTCCGGAGTGGCTGGGTTGAGCGGCGGTCGACGGCGGTGATGGCGGCGGCGGCGCTCCGATGGCAAGACGGCGTCACGACGGCCTCCGGCAATGCGCTGCTCAAACTAAGGTGCGCATCAGATGCAGGACGACACAGAGAACACGATTGCAAGGTTAAAGGTAAAATATTTTCACCTCCGGCGACGGCAAACGGCGGAGATGGCACGGCGGCGCGACTGACCGGCCGCGGAGAAGAAAGTGGCGTGCGTGTGGCTCAAGCGATGAGAGCAAGCTTGAACTGGTTCAAACTGACCGTGAGGAAGTGGCGGAGCTTTTGGCGAGAGCAATTGGACAGAGGTGTAGCGTCGGCGGCGAATTTCGACGGCGGAGTGAGGTCGTCGGCGACGGTGGCGGGAGGAAGAAAGAAGAAGAATGACGGCGGCCGACTGCTATTTATAGCATGAAGTCGATGAAGGAGCAGGTGACACGACGACAGTGAAGTCTCTCGCGTCCGAGAGCGCTCGGTTGGCCGGGAAGGCGCGGCGGTGGACGGCGGCGCGCGATGAGAAGCCGGCCATGGCGGGCGCCGATAGGGTTAGGTACTGTTCGAGTTATTTACAGAATTGCCACTCGGTTTAAAATACAAATTACTCCAAAATTTATATAAGAACTTGAAAATCTCCAAAAATATCATTTGCATAACCTTTCAAGAGCTACACTTTTCCTTTAACTGGCATTCTCAAATTCTGTATAGATTTTGAAATTTGAATTTAGATTTGAAAAGGGGGTAAAACCCTAGAAATAAGTATTTAAAATTACTTTTGATTTTTCAACAAAACTTGAAAATCTTCAAAACTATGAAATGTTGACCTTGTCAAACCAAACATTTTTCATATACAAGGTTTTCTCAAATGATGCATAATTTTTGAATTAGGGTTTTAAAATCAAAAGGGGATAATTGCTAGAAACTGTATTTTCAAATTAATTTGAAATTCCTTTTGGAAACATGAAAAACTTTATATATCAACTTTGTAGCTCTTGTCAAGATCTACAAACTGTCTTTTTAGAGTATCTCCAAATTCCTTATAGATTTTGAATTAGAATAAAGGGGGTAAATCTAGGTTTGAAAATAAAGGGTTTTTAAAATAGAATTTAAACTCAATTTGGTTTCTAACTTAATTGGTTGGTTATTAGTGATCACAAACATCATCCAAGGATATCTTTAGGTCATTGACCCAATGACACCCTTGGTTGACCAAGTTGACTTTTGAAAAACCTTTTATAGCATTTCCAATTTGAATTTAAACTTGAATAGCCAGACTTAGAAATAAGCTTGGGAATCCAAATTCAATTTCAAATATGGAAATCATTTTTAGGGTTGGACTTAGACTTATACACTATGCTTGGCACTAGTGTAAATACAGTTTACACCTCAAGTACATAGAGTATAAACTAAGCATTTGCGATGACATTCGAAAATAGGGTTTTATTATTTCATGTGACAAACATTACAGAAACTCAATCAACCTATGAAATATAAACTTGTTTTAGTTAATGCATATTAAGGTTGACTTAAACATGGATGCTTTGCAGTGCATATGATGATATGGCATGTTTTAGTTAATATAACACCAGGGGTGTTACATCATACTTGACATCAGTACCATGGAGAGGTGACATCAACTCTAGGGATGGCCAACACCAATGTCAGAGATAAACGACTCCCACTTCAATGGTGGATGAAACCCTCCGAAGATTGATCAACACGATCCATTCCACTCTCGAACAGCTACACATAATTAATAATGTGTGCTTTAGTATGATGAGCTCATGGCATGATGCATGATGATGCTTTGAGATGGCATAACACATTAACAAACTTGAGTACAACTTTCCTTCGTGATAAAGTTGCAAGCAAACAAAACCAACTTGACGAAAATAACTAGGGTTACACATGTAAAGCTTACCCTAGTTAAACCAGCGGATTAAGATAATTCACACAACATCATTTTACTTCTATCATCAAGATTCCTTTATCATGGTTAAGGCAAGTTACAAACCCTAACAATCCAGGTTAACTATATCATAATGCAATTAAGATTACTCGCATGAAATAACATTTAGCAATAAATCAACAGGGGTTCAAACAAGCACATGCTAAGGGTCATTATGTGTTTATGACCCAAAGTCATCAATCAATCCCAAAGTCAATCAAGAAAACCCTAAGTCATTAAGTACTAACCACATCCTTAGGGATTTTCATTAATTACAAGAATTATCACTAATTAAAGATTAATTACATAATTAAGATAACTTGGTCAACTTAATTAAGTGACAAAGGTCATTAAGAGTTAATGACCTAAGGTCATCACACAATCCCAAAATCAAACAAATCCTAAAATGATTATAGTTAATTAAGCACTAATTAATTAATTAAATTAATTAAGCAATAAATAGGCATCAAATTAAAAGTTATCAAATTAACCTCAAAATTTTATTTTAGGCCGATCAAGACATAAACAGGATGCAAAACAAATTTTAGAATTTTTGAACAAATAAATAAATCATTAAAAATCAAGGAAGGCACATTTATGAATTAAAATAGGTAATTTTAAAACATAGTAAAAGCACTCAAAATAGGTATATTATATTTTTCCTACATCAAGCTCATCATAATGAACTCACACAAAAATTTTCATAATTTGTGGAGGTACCAATAATTACTTATGAATTTTCAAAGAAAACATCATTTAAATCATTTTCTAAAATAAATAAATAAAAAGGAAAATCCTTTTCCCAAGTTTACTGGCGGCGGGGTCAGCTTTGACCGGCGATACCTCGTCAGCGGTGAGGTCTCGGGCACCAAGGCTTGCACCTATGCGATCTACACAGCAAGGCGAACACGCTGGTGGTACTAATGGGGCGGCGGAGCAGCGGCGGCAAGCTTGCCGGCGGTGATGGCGGCTCAGCGGCGCTGTGGCAAAGCGGCAGGGCTCACCGGAGCATCACTAGTGGTGCTGAGTACATTGACATGCCCAACGCGACTATGTGAACTCGGCAGAACAACTAATTGAGACCGAACGGGTCTCGACACGGCTAGGCACACGCGGCGGCGGCAACGCGCCCGAAGGCACTAGCAAGCAACATCGGCCTTCATCCTCTACAAGAATTGATGCAGGAGCTCACCATGAGCATGGTGCGCTTGCTAACTCAGTGGAAGACGGACCGGAGCAAGGTCAGCATCGGCGGCGGCTATGGCAGAACGCGCTCCGGCTGTGGCCTTAGGCGTCCGGGGTCAAACGGTGATGCGCTGCAAAATTTGAGGGGTCAACGGTGGTCAGGACCTCAATGCGAACTCAGCGCACAAAACAGAAATGGAAAATGATGATTACGCAACGAGGAAGACGGCGACGAAGTTCGGTGGAGCAGCGGCCGGACTTAGAGAAGACGGTGTCGATCTTGTGTTTCCCGTCGGTTTATGCCATCGCGCACTAGCGCTACGCATACAGGAGCTCGAGGCGGGGCTTGTGAGCTAGCTAAGGGTGGCAGCAGCAGGGCAAGGACGAGGCACGACGGTGGTGGGTGCGCGGCCAAAACAGGGGAGGAGAAAATAGAGTTGGCCTCCGTTCGCTAGCTCGAGGAGGGATAAGGCGAGGCTGAGAGGTGGAATGGCAAGGCGACACACGTGCGAGGAGGTTTCCAGCACTGGCGGCCACGACAAGCCGGCATGGGCAGGAGGCCACCGTGACGGCGACGAACAGAGAGAGAGGGAGGGCGATGCTGACATCAGCAGGCAGGTTTTTCCTGAATTTTTGCAAATTGCTCCCAAATTTCGAACTAAACTCAAAATTTTCCAAAAACAACCTTAGCCTAATTTTTTAAGGTCTAAAACTTTCTCAAATTGAGGATTTTCAGATTCGGAGTAGAAATTTGAAATTTGAATCAAGTTTGAAAAGGGGATAAAAACCCTAGAAACAAATATTTGAAATTACATTTGATTTTTCAATAAAACTTGAAAATCTTCAAATCTATGAAATGCTCAACTTTTCAATCCAAACATTTTATATACACAAAGTTTCCCAAATTATGCATAATTTTTGAAATGTGTATTTGAAATCAAAAGGGGACAAGTGCTGGAAAACTGTATTTTCAAATTCATTTGAAATTCTTCATTGAAACTTGAAAAACTTTGAATACCACTATTGTAGGTCTCAACAAGATCTACAAAAGTGACTTTTGAACCAACCTCAAGTTCTTTGTAGATTTTGAATTAGAGAAAAGGGGACAAATTAGGGTTTTCTGGAAATCAGGGTTTTGAATGGAATTTGAGCTTGATTTAATTTCTACATTAATTGATTGGTCAATAGCGATCACAAACATCATTTCATGAGTAAAACAAAGCTTTACACCAAAGATAGTATTAAAACATGAATGCTTTTATGCCATGATGCTCAATGATTATGCTTTAACAATGCACTAATCAAGTTTTAGTTGTCATTAACATCTAGGATGTTACATTATCCGTGTACCTCTATGGCCATATCATCTTCCCTTAACAGCTGTTAACTTACTCGGATAGTAAAAGCCTTAATTCGTGAAGCTTGTCTACTCGAATGGATGGTCACGTCAATGAACCTCTGAATCATACGCGAGATTCAAGTGCTTAAACGTAACAGGCTACTATTTGAGAAATTAACCGACCTAGAAAGGGAAGAAAAGAAAATCACCATGCAAGCAAACATACTGCTCTAAGTCTTCACTTAATGGCCACTAAAGTCCTCAGGTAGAACATGCCTTAATCCGTGAAGCTTGTCTACTCACACGGCCAGTCAAGTCAATGAACCTCTGAACCGAATGCCAGGCTCACATGGTCAAGTCAACGAACCTCTGAACCATACACCAGAGATTCAAGTGCTTAAATGTAACAAGACACTACCTGAGGAATTTACATGGCCTAGCAAGCGCAAGACGCAAAGAAGTTTATATGCATTTTAAAATGTCGGGGTCCTCCCCCAGTCGATTATTCATATATGGGACATACTCCTGACTTGATATCTAGAATGTTATTTACAACATATTTTTATGTTTAATTTGCAGGAGGCTACATCTGGACAATGTCATTGGGTAGGAGATGCTCCCAAAATACTTGAATCAACACTTTATACAAGTTTAGAAAAGAACCCGAGTTGTGCAAACAACTCAGATGTGGTAAGACAGGGATAAAGACAGGTTTAGAAAGAACCCTGATTGAAAGGAAACAACCCACATGAGGAGCGTCAAGGGTCAATACAAGTTCAGAAAGAACCCAGATTGTTTAGAAAACAACCCAGACAAGAAGCGTCAAAGGTCAAGACAAGTTCAGAAAGAACCCGGATTGGTCAAGAAAACAACCCAGATAAGGAGCGTCAAGGGTCAAGACAAGTTCAGAAAGAACCTGGATTGGTCAAGAAAACAACCCATGCAAGGAGCGTCAAGGATCATGACAAGTTTAGAAAGAACAGATATTGGTCAGAAAACAACCCACATGAGGAGTGTCAAGGGTCAAGATAAGTTCAGAAAGAACCCGGATTGATCAGAAAACAACCCAGACAAGGAGCGACAAGTGTCAAGCCAAGTTTAGAAAGAACCCAGATTGGTCATAAAACAACCTAGAAAGAGAAAGAGGAGTACTCAGACACTATGCCACTAAGCTCGGGGGATCGTCATTGCCTCGACCTATCTATTTTGACTCCGACACTACGCCCGGGGGCTTGGATTCAAGGATGAAAGAACAAGAATACAAGAATTGAAGACTACAACAATATCAATATAACATATCAAGACCCTTCATTTGGTTTCTTTTCTAAAAGAAAACAACTCGTAGAAGGCTCAGGGGCTACAAGGGACCCACCATCAGAGAAAGACTTTTAAAATTTTTAAAGGACCCTCCAGCTTTTTGTACCAAATAGCAAGAGGCTCGGGGGCTACACTCAGTTAGTGCAATTTTTACAAATTATGCTCACCAAAGAAGAACTCAAAAGTCTACAAGACGGCTAGAAGAAAAGACCCTCTAGCTTTTTTGTGCCAAATAGCAAGAGGCTCGGGGACTACACTCAGTGAGTGCACCTAAAAAAGGTGCACGCTAGTTCAAGAAAAAGCAAAAGAAGACCATCTCAAGGTTTCACTTCAGAAGAACCCGAAACAAATCTTCAACATCTCAACAAAGAACAAGAAGACTTCCAAAGCTCAACCATGAAATGCTCGGGGGCTTGTCGATATGGGACCCATGGGGTTCCCCAAGGAGAAGAGAGAAGAAGTCCTAGTCCAATTAGTATTCCTTTCATATAATCCTACTATGACTAGTTTATAATCCTACTAGGATCTCTACATTGTAACTGAATAGGACTCCTGTCTCCTGGACTATATAAAGGAGGACAAGGCTCCCTAGATCACCACCTTCAATCTCAACACAAGCAGCAACAAACCTCATGGTCTAGAACCGCAGGGCGCAATATACTATCTACCCCAGACTAGACGTAGGGCGCCGTGACTTTCTAGCGTATTGAACCAGTATAAATCATTATCTCCCGAGTTCCTACGTACGTCGACACCCCTCCGAACAAAACACCGTCCCCGGTAACCCCATGGCGGGTTATCAATGATAAAGCATCGACAGTGGATGACATTATTGTTGCTAGCTCGTCTTGAGCTACAACAGAGGCCCTTCCCAAAGATTTACAGGCTGACTTTGCTCTCAAGGATCTTGGTGACCTTCACTACTTCTTGGGTATTGAGGTCAAGCGGATGGAGGATGTCTTTGTTATGTCTCAGCAAAAATATGCTTAAGATATTTTGTCAAGGGTAGGTATGAGTAATTCTAAACCTATTCATACACCCTTATCAAGTTATGAGAAACTCAGAGTTAATGGTGGAGATAAGCTAGGACCAGAGGACTCATCTAGGTATCATAGTCTAGTCGGAGCATTGCAGTATTTGATGCTGACATGTCCTGACATTTCCTTTGCCTTGAAAAAAGTTTCCCAGTTTTTGCATGCTCCAACTACAATTCATCTTAGTGTTGTTAAACGAATCCTCTGGTATTTAAAGGGATCTTGGAACACTGGGCTAAATATTTGCAAGTCAGAGTCCATGTTGATGAGTGCCTTCTCTGATGCTGATTGGGCAGGGTGTGTGAATGATAGAAGATCGAAAGGTGGGTTTGCTGTGTTTTTGGGTAAGAATTTGATTTCATGGAGTGCCCCCAAATAGGCCACGTATCTCGATCATCCACTGAAGCTAAGTGCAAGGCGCTTGCCAATGCTACAGTAGAACTAATGTGGGTATAAAAGTTGCTACAGGAACTTAGTATACCACATCCACCAATGGTGCGGCTATGATGTGATAATCTTGGAGCAAAATACCTTACGGCAAATCCAGTGTTTCATGCAAGAATAAAACACATTGAGATCGATTTCCACTCTATGAGAGAACGTATTGCACAAAAACTTCTGGATGTACGGTCTAACAGTTCCGAGGATCAGCTTGCTGATTGTTTCACAAAGCTAGTTGTGGCCAGTAAGATTAGGCAATTCTAATCTTAACCTTATAAGTGGTTGAGATTGAGAGGGGATGTTAGACAATAAGATATTGTCCACGTTCTTTGTACTTGCGCAAGGCTCAAGGTTGTTGAGCACGCGCTGTAGTTAGTAGTTGGTTAAGAGATATCTCGGGTTCTGTTGTAACAAACATATTCTTGTTGTAAGCGACGTAGGCGCTGTTCCCTACTCTATTTAACATGTACCGAGAGACCCAGGAGAGGGTTATCTCATTCCCACGATCTTTACAGAAGCCCTTCTTCATTAGTGAAATTATGAAGGTACTCCGGGTGCTTGATCTCGAGAATGCAATGGGTGTGACATACAAATGCCTCGGGCAGATGCTGAAGCTGCTTCCTCGCCTCAAGTTCCTCTCTCTGAGAGGACAGAGAGATCTGCCATCTGCCAAGTTCATTTGCTGCTCTGAGGCAGCTTGAAACTCTGGATACACCTCCATAGTCACTTTGCCACCATCCATCACGAAGCTTGCCAAGCTGCAATACATCCGTGCTGGCACAGCCAAGGAGCCATCAGTACCATGTGGTATTCACGTGCCTGCTTGGATTGGGAAACTTACAGCCTTGCATATTCTTGGTGCTGTCAGCATTGGTATTTCAGGGGGCAAGGCCATCCAGAAAGGGCTCAAGAAGCTCACCCAATTGCACAAAGGCACAAACTGGAAGTTACCGGTATCAACAAGAAAAACAGCAAGGAGTTGTGTTCTGCCATCTCAGACCACGTTCATTTGGAGTCCTTGTCACTGTGGCTCAGCACGGGCAATAATCAACATTTTTCGGAGGACATGTTCTCGACTCAGGAGAACCCTCTCGAAAAACTTCAGAGCCTTAAGCTCTATGGTCCCCTAAGATCAGTGCCAGCATGGATGAGAGATCTTCCCAAACTCACAAAGTTGGAACTGCACAAGATGAAGTAAATAATGTCCTTAGAGTCCTTGGGGAAATTAAAGGACTACGTATTCTGCGTCTCTGTGCCAAACCTCGTCAAGATGGTGACAGTAATCTTGATTTTTGCGTCACAGTGGCTGGCGTCCAGGATCGCTGTTATCTTAAGGTCAAGGTCCTCGGGATTTCTTGCAGCTCCAATTTAACTGTCATCTTCGGATCACATGCAATGGAGAATCTTGAGCTTCTGTCAGCTAGATGCTCCAGTGGGTCAGTGTTGAAGTTTGCTGAGCTAAATAATCTCTCTGTAGAAAAACTCAAGGAGGTGAGGTATGTGGGTTCCCTTGACTACACACATAAGGAGGACATGGAGAGACAACAACCATCCTAAGAATCCTGCTTTGAACCATGTTCGTCCTGGACACTGAGGTGGTCATGACAAGCCGACGATCAGTCTGCTGATTCGGGATTCTGCAGCCTGCAGGACCAGGACTAAATGACTAGTGCTGTTCATTTATACCTTCCCTCTTCCTTTACCTACACTCTAGGCATTTGAACTGAAATATCTGCGTCCATGGCAGTGTAAAGATAATTGTTGCTTCTTTGATGTCAAAGTCTACGTGGAGAAAATTAAGTAGTGAACATATGTACTGCAAACTTTATATGCATCTGTGTTATATAATGGACCTGTCCATTGACATTGTAATTCATTATCTTACTTTCATTTTGTGCTTGTTTTCCCCTGATTCCTTATGTGATATTCTGTAGATGTTGTCTCTCGTAGTCTCGCATTATTGGGTCATGTTAATTCCAGGTCTCATAGAGTCTATCTGTCGATGTGCCTAAAGTCGTTTGGACCTGTTGTAGGAACCGAGACCTTTCTCCATTAGTACACAATCTCCTATGCTAGGTGCTATGCACATCTGATTTGTGCTAGTCCATCAAAACGTTCTCCCGCACGGGCAAGTAATTCTAAGAGACAAGGATATATACTTCCATGAAGCCCAAACCTAACCAAAATTGCATATCTTTGTTTGTTTTTATTGAGCTTTGTACGGTGCTTGAGTGGAACCCATCGTTCCTCCTGTGGAATATTTCTTTTGGCCGAAAAGAATACCTTGATGATAATTAAAAGTAATTGAGGATAATATGGTCATTCAATTGCATACTAGACATGCTATTTCTTCTATCTTTTCCCTACGTCGGCGTCGGACGAACTGACGCGATGAGCGCGTAGCTCGCCGCCACGGTAACACCGCCAGCTACCTGCACGAGCTCTGCATCTGCACCAACCATCTCCTGGGGCCTGCAGGTCGCCCGCTTGGCCACTAGGGGCTCGCAACGGGCCTTCTCCCACCGCCGCTTCTGCCAGCACTTGGTCGACCTCCATGATTCATACATCTTCGTGAGGTAGATAATGAAACTTCCTTAATTTTCCACGAAGTGAAAATACACAGAATAGCGGATAATATAATAGTTTGAAGCCTTAAACCATCTTATTATCTCGCAGCAGTCGATACAGGATCCATACATCGAATAAAAGAGTACAATTAGAAGAAATTACATAAATAGTTTGCCAACACTGGCGGAATCATCAGAGTAGCAGTAGCCTGTGGATTGGCTATGAAAGGCGGAAATACAAACCATCTCCAAAAGAAGCCTGAGCGTAGGAACGAGACGTCTACTCCTCCTCATCGTCATAGTCGTAGTCGGGCTCACCTGCAAAATAATTTTCAGTACGATTTGTACTGGCCATATCTCCCACCCTATGCTTTGCTTTTGCTATGTAGTATTTGGTGGAATGCAAAGGATGTAATCAAATCGATCTATTATATGGCTGTGGTTTCCTATGCAAGTAGTGACCAATATTATATAATATAATTCATTAAGTTTTAATCCATCTCATCCACATATCCAAACCCATTCCATCACCATCATACACCTCTCATCCTCTCGCACTCCGTCGACAGGTCCAACTCCCTTTCGAAGCTTGTCTCAGCAGCTCACAGCCAGAAGGGTAACACCAGGGGAAGAAAAAGAAGGACTCATCTCACTACTCTCGAGAAGTGTGGGTCTTAGGAAAAAGCCATACCGGTGGCTCAGGGACTATATATATAGATTCATAAACTCTGCAGAGCGTGTACTCCTATAACCACAAGATCACTATCATTGGCAGTGCCCCGCTTAAGCTGATTTCGGCTGCATTCTAACCGATGCGATGCCACCCTACCACTTAGTACTGGGACATCCTGGATAGGTACCACCGGCACACTGAGACTGTGAGACATAGTACCGGGCCCCGTGGTCACTATACTATCTAAGGAGGGTGTGGGTCTCCACGCCCCATGGTCACACTATCTGCTAACAACCTAGTAGTAGTGGCACCGTCCTAGCTAGTCAGACATCCGTCTCCCGCCCATACAAGAGCGAGTGGTGAGCACGTAAGTCCCAAGGTTCCGGTCCTCAAGAGATATCAGGTCCTAGGGGGATCAGATAGGATTATCTTCCCTTAGAGACTACAACAGTCCATGCTACAACAGCACCTCCTACCCGGGGCTTCGCTCCACGAAGGTTCTCACCCCCGAGATCTCCTTATACCTCACAATGTGCCCGCCACAAGCACCTCACACGGGAATGCCCAGAACACATTCCCCGGCAAGACTCGCCCACATGGCTCGTCATAGAATCCTGTCCGATCGACTCAACTCTCACCACACACACAAGACGCACGTAGCACTCTCCCCGAGTAAAGTGGCACCACGTGCCTTAACCTTATAACCATACTCTCCACCACGCGTCATCATCACACAGATATAAGCGTAGTAGAAGTAAAGCATCATAAGTAAATTAAGCAAGCGTCTAGCCTATCAGCAGGTGTGCAGGAGTAAGGTTACAACAAGGTAAAGGCTCATCAAGCAGTTCTACCATGCAACCTATGATCAGGTGATATCCATAATTAAAGCACTAGCAACTAGATATTATGCCATGCGTAATAGGATCTACGAGGTTGGGTGGGGTGTGGCACCTGCGTAGTCATCATCGAGCTCCTATTCGTACTCGTAGTCGTCCTCCTCAAGCTGATCCTCCTCTGAAACGAGACATAATAGCCGCGTTAGCGGCTCCTATAGAGTCAACATAAAGAAGTAATAAAATTCAATAACTCCAAATGCACTCATACATAGGCTTATGACATAGAGCTCATTTTTATGAAAATTTGGACACTTGGTTCATATTTTTCGGAGACCGTATGAAGAAGTTATGCATTTTTGAAGTTTATTCTATTTTCTAAAAAAGAAAAAGGGTGGATTAACCAGAGGCTGACACGTGGCGGCTCCTGATTGGGCCACGTGGCGTGCAGGCACAGTGCAACTGTAGCTGTGCTGATGTCATGCTGATGTCAGCACTGACGTGGGGTCTGGTGTCTGGATGACGTCATGCTGACCTCATCCTGTCGTCAGCACTGACGGGGGACCCAGTCAGTGGCCGACAGGTGGGGCCCACGGATCTGGTCACTGACAGGTGGGGCCAGGTCAACGGTCAACGTTGACCGGTCAACGGTCAACGCCGACCGGGCCTCGACCGGGCCTCGGCGGGCATGGGTAGGGCTGGATTTGGGCCGGGTTGGGCTGGCCCGGCCTGGACACGTGTCGAGCAGGAAGGCAGGCCGCGTGGCGGGTTGTATCTCCATTGGGCCGAGTCCACGGTGCTATCTGGCTGGGCTTGGTCTACGGTGGATCGCAGACTGGTGGTCTGCGTGGCTGTCCACGTTTGGCCCAGCGTGGCTCCACGTGGAGGGCGCGGTGCACCAGGGGAGATTCCCCCCTTCTGCCTTGCACGCGCCGGCGTCGTGCAGGTGAGCAGCGGCTAGGGTCGCGCAGCGGCTTGGCGGAGGCGGCTGCGGGGTTCAAGCTGGCATGCGGGCCCGTGGCACGTCGGTGCACGCGTGTCGGCGGCGGCCGGCGGTGAGGTCGCGGCGGCAGTGTGCTACGGCGCACGGGACGCAGCTTGGGCTATCGCATCGGACTCACAGGACTGAACGAGCGGGGCTGGGTGCTCCAATTTGGGGGAAATCGGCCCTCAGACCGGTGACGGGCAGCAAGGCGCGGCGGCGGCGTCCGGCGACGGCGGGGTCAAATTCGCCGGCGAGACCTGTCATTGGCCCCCATCTTCCCCTCCATTCCTCAATTGGAGCAGCTAGGAGCTCCTGGACCTACCTACCATGGTGAGTGGAGGCGCGGCGGAGGCGCTCACGACGTGTTGGCCGCGGCGGCGCTCCGGCGGCCAGGGTCCGGGTGAACCAGAGCTGGCAAATGTGCCAGGCTCCTCTGTGGTTCTTGCCAGCCCACGAAAGGTTGCCAAAACAGCGTCCTAGGCTAGCGTGGACACACTAGTCAAGCTGATGAGGGGAGAGGGGAGCCGGGTGTGCGAGAAAACGACGGTGCTCTGGGCGGCGGCCATGGCAGGCCAGGGCGAGAGCGGGGAAGCTCACCTGCGCAGCGATGGCCGAGGCAGGCGACGAGGGCTTGGTGGAGGCTTGGTGCGGGGGAGGCAAAGCCGGGGCGTCGAGACGGCCGGGCGGCGCTCCGAGATCCTCTTCCGGTGCACGGACAGTGGCAATGGCGGCGGGCAACGACGGTGCTCCGTGGCGTGCGCTGGCTTCCGCTCTTCCTCCCTCTTCCTCACTCTCTCTCTCTAGCATGGTCAGGGGAGGCGTGGAGCTTATCGGAGGAGGTGCGGAGTTAGGAAACCCTAGCGCACCGAGCTCTCTTCTTATAGCCATGGCGGTCGGCTGCCGACGGCGGGGATGGGAGATGCCCATCGGGCGGCTGTGCGTGGCCACTGTTAGGGTTAGGGTTTAGAGGAAGTGCGGCATGGCCGGGCGGCTGGACGGATGGCGTGGATTGCGGCCGTACCCGGGTGGACGACGGAGGCGCGCGAGGACAGAAATGGTGCGGCGAATAGTGACGCACGGTCGACCGAAAATGGAAGGGAAGGAGCTGACAGGCGGGGCCCGTGTGTCAGCGAGAGGTGGGGACAGCGCGACGCGGGTGACGACAGCGTCCTTGCTGGGCCGCCTTGTTGGGCTGGCGGCCGGCGAGCGGGCGGGCGTGGCACGCGCGAGCGAGCGGCGGGCCGCCTTGCTGGGCCGAGGCGGCAGGCCGACGCGCGGGACAGGCCGGACGGCCGCAAGCGGGCAGGCGTGGCCGGCGTGCAGGCGAGCGCGCGAGCATCGGGCCGAGCGGCGCGCGAGCGGCTGGGCCGTTGCTGGGCTGGCACGGGAGAGAGGGGCAGGCAGGCCGGACAGGCCGGTTGGGCCACTGGGCTGGTTTCTCTTTTTCATTTTTCTTTTTATTTTTAAACCCTTTTCCAATTCTATTTCTTGCAAAGCAACTAATTTAGCCACAACCCTAGGTTAGTGAGGTTAGTGACCATGATGTACACACCATGGCGGGTCCACTAGGGTCTCTAGGTCATGATGGATCCATTTCCGGAGTTAGCAGGCATATATATATACATGTGATAACGAGGTTACCCGATTTTATTAGCCATCACATAAAATCGATAAGAGGCAAAACATTCTCTGGTAATTAAATGCAATGCTCATGCTAACATTAGGCGCTACTTGTGTAACTATCGGGGGTTGCCTACATGACATCCACCATACACCGGTAATCTTTTGAAAAAATTTTGAAAGCCCGTATTTTCGGTGACCGGATTTCTAGGGTTGTTACAGTCCTACCCCCTTATGAGAATCTCGTCCTCGAGATTCAAGAGTGTAACTTACTCTTCAAACAGGTAGGGGTAGAGCTTCCTCATTTCTGACTCTTTCTCCCAAGTTGCTTCCCGTTTTGTGTGATTGCTCCACTGAATCTTTAGATATGGCGTGCTGGAGTTTCTAGTTTCCTTGGTGGTTCTGTCCATGATGCGGATGGGGTGCTCTCTGTACTCCAAAGTGTCTTCAATATCGAGTGCCTTTGCGGGTATCAGATGCTCTGGCGGTTGCAAACACTTGCGCAGTTGCGACACATGGAACACTGGGTGCACTCCTGCCAGTTGAGGGGGCAACTCTATTCTGTAGGAAAGCTTGCCAATCCTTTCACTGATTCTGTACGGTCCCACATACCTTGGTGCTAGCTTTCCTCTCACATGGAATCTGACGGTTCCTCGAAGCGGGGAGACCTTGAGATAGCAATAGTCTCTGACTTCAAACTCGAGGTCCCTGCGCCTCTTGTCGGCATAGCTCTTTTGACGGCTCTGGGAAATTTTTAGATTCTCTCATACCTGGGCGACTCCTTCCTCGGCCTCCTTAATGGTGGCCGGGCCAAAGAACGATCTTTTGCCTATTTCGGACCACATCAAGGGTGTTCTGCATGGCCTTCCGTACATAGCCTCGAAGGGTGACATCTTGAGGCTAGCCTGGTAACTGTTGTTGAAGAAGAACTCTGCAAAGGGCATTGTGGTGAGCTTCTCCTTCAGAGTCTGGAAACATTGTTCGCATTGGGGCGTCCATTCAAACTCTTTGGTCTTCTTCAGGAGGTTGGTCATGGGGCGAGCTATCTTGGAAAGTTCTCGATGAATCGGCGATAGTAACCAGCCAATCCCAAGAAACTTCTCACATCAGTCACATTCTGTGGCTACTCCCATCCCTTCACTGCCTCAATCTTAGACAGATCAACAGCTACTCCGTCAGCATTGAGCACATGACCTAGGAAAGCGACCTCCTCAAGCCAGAACTCACACTTGTTGAACTTGGCATAGAGCTGATGCTTTCTCAACTTCTCCAACACTATCCTCAGATGTTGCTCATGCGCTTCGGCGGTGGCAGAGTAGACAAGAATGTCATTAATGAAGACCACCACGAACTTATCCAGCTCCTGCATGAACACTTTATTCATCATGTTCATAAAATAAGCCGGCGCGTTCGTAAGACCGAAGGACACGACGGTGTACTCATACTGCCCATATTTGGTGACAAATGCTATCTTGGGAATGTCCTCCTCTCTGATCTTCATCTGATGGTAGCCTGATCTGAGGTCGATCTTGGAGAAGTACTTGGCATTGCGAAGCTAATCAAGCAGGTCATCTATCCTCGATAGAGGGTACTTGTTCTTTATGGTTACGGCATTCAGGTTTCGGTAATCAACACACATCCTCTGCGTCCCATCCTTCTTCTTAACAAACAGAACGAGAGATCCCTAGGGCGAGGCACTGGGCCTAATGAACCCTTTCTCGGATAGCTCCTCAAGCTGTTTCTTAACCTCCTTAAGCTCGTCAACTGCCATATGGTAGGGTCGCTTGGAAATCGGACTCGTACCAGGCATCAGGTTGATCATGAACTCAACATCCCTGTCTGGTGGCATTCCTGGTAGCTCTTCCGGAAAGACATTCGGGTACTCATGAACTACGGGCACTTCCTCAAGAGACTTCTCTTCTAGCACACACAGCATGGAAATATCTGTCCCTTTGTTTGGTTCACATCTAATCTGACGGCCACTTAGATGGGTTATATCCACAAATCTGGGTGAGCAAGATATCACTCCTTTGTTCTGAGTTAACCAATCCATCCCTAGAATGACGTCTAGGCCTTCGAAGGGTAGCAAGGTAAGATCAGCAAGAAAGGTAAGACCCTCGATGGTGATACTCACTCCCTTACATATTTTGGTACAACAAACGTTGCCCAAAGGTGAACTGGTATATAAGGCTTCTTTTCGTGGAGTGACAGGTATATGGTGCTCTCGTGCAAACTTGGAGGACATATATGAACATGTAGCACCTGAATCAAACAGCACGGATACCTTAACTCCATGCACTAAAAACATACCGTACACCACGTCGGGGGCACTCTGGGCAGCCTCTGCTGAGATGTGGGTGAGGCAGCCTCGAGGTGCTCTGGATGGCACCTGCTTGTGCGGGGTGCCCTGGTTCTGCCTGACGGGTGCTGGTGTAGCTGGTGCAGCCTTGTTTGGGCACTCGGCTGCCTTGTGACCCGGCTGGCCACAAGCGAAGCAAGTGTAGGTCATTCCGCCTATGGGGGTTGGCGCGGCGGATCTCCACGTGCTACCTCCTGGTGTAGCACGAGCGTACGCTTGGCGGTCCTGAGCAGGGCGGGGGTAGTTGCTGGTGTGGGTACCACCGCCCCGGCTCGAACCGTGAGCAGCTCCCTGGGCGAAGCGAGAGCGGGGAGGCTGAGAGGTCTCACCACGCGACCTCCGTGGGGCAGGTGCATGGGAGGTGCCCTCAGTATGGCGCTTCTTGTTCTTGCCAAGCGCCTTCCTCTCCGTGAAAACCTCGTCGCGGTCCTTCTCAATCTCCATGCACCTGTCAATCAAGTCACGCAGGGTGTGGCTCTTGGTGCCTGAGAGGGAGAGCCTGATGCGGCTAGACAAGCCCTTGCGGTAGTAGTACATCTTCTCCTTCTCAGAGTTCACCACTGAGACAGGTGCATAGCGCAGCAGGTTAGTGAAGCGGGTGGTGTACTCATGCACCTTGTCAGCTCCCATGGAGATGCTGCGGAACTCATTCTCCTTCTTCTCCAGCACACCTTCACAGATGAAGAATGCGCGGAACTCATCCACAAACTCATCCCAGGAGATGTTGGTGGGGTCCCAGTGGGTTTCGCAGAGGCTGTCCCACCAAGATCGCCCAGCACCCACAAGCTGGTGAGCTGCCAAGCCAACACACTCCTCGTCAGTGCAAGTGGTCAAGTCCAGCTTCTTCTCAATCTCCTTAAGCCAATCATCAGCAGCGATAGGGTTGATGCTGGTGCCATCAAACGTCGGGGGCCTCAGCTTGAGAAAGAACTCCAGCTTCTTGTAGAAATCATCGCGGGGCTCCCGGTGCTAGGGGTGCAGCACGTTCTTAGCTAAGACTCGAAGAAGGTCAGTCTGCTGGGCCATCACATCCGCCAAGAGTGGCACGGGAGGTGGTGGTGGAGCTGCATCTCCTCCTACGGCAAGCTCGGGCTCGGGCTCAGCAGCAGGCTGTGGCTGTCCTCCAGCCGCGCCTCCGGCAGCTGGTTCCGACTCAACAACCGGCGGTGGCGGTGGGTGTGCAGGTCATGGGGTAGCAGCGTGGGGTGGTTCCTCAAGGTCAATGGGTATGTGACCAACGCGGCCATGACCCCGACCATGACCGCGTCCACGGCCCCTGGCTGGCGCAGGTGAAGGGGAGCGGTTGCTCAGGCGGCTGGCACGACGAGTGGACATCCTGCTTAACATAAACCTCAGATTAGGGCATGTGCGTGTAACAATGTAATAATTTGAAATGATTTTAAATCATTTTTAATTTATCCAACACTCATACAAAGAAGCATGAAGATCCAAAAAGATGCGATAAAAACTAAACCACTCATTACATCAGTTGGGTACATGGCGATGTCTCTTGCAGCTATGCTAGGAGACTCGCGAGAAATGTACTACACGCAGGTAGTTCTAGCAAAAGGGGTGGACAACTACTCAGCATCATGGTGAGTCTGGTCACTTGGCCATACAGGGCCCATCATCTCCCGATCTGACACTACTCTAAACAATCTCTAGAGGCTGGTCCAGACTGTAAGCTGTGGGAGGAATACCAATGCCAGAAGCCTGGATCTGCTCGTCAGTCATCTGAAGGTGAGAGATGTAACGACGGGCCTCCTCGAGCTGAGGGGTGGACACTACCTGTCCACTGAGTCCAGTGGTAGGACATCCACTCCAGTTGAGGCGAGATTGCCTCAGCTCGAATGTCTCAACCCTGACCCTCTTACGGGCATGTAAGGGAAGCTCGTCCTGCAACTCCTCGTACTCTCTGACTCTCTTGTGATCTGACCTCTTCCAAGCTTCCATAGTGCGTTTAAGCTTATCCATGAGGTATGCTGTCTTATGGACGTAGTTGATCAGGTGTCCCTGGTTGTAGCTAGCAAGAGTGTACTCTTGCAGCAGCTTCTCACGTTGAGCCTTGCACTGCTCATGGAGTTTGTCCCTATAGGCAGCATCTTGACTCTTTTCCTGGAATCTCTTTGCAATGTCTTGGTTCTTCTCAACCATAGTGGCCTCAAGCTCCCAGATATTCTTATTGAGACGACTGTTGTGGATTTGAAGCTTATCCATCTCGTTCATCAGACTAGTGATCAGATCCTGGTGAGTGTGCTCTTTGCGTGCTATCTCACGCTCTAGGTCTGCAATCTTTTGCTTCCATGCCGCTTCCTTATCCTCTGACTTGCGGATCCTCTCATCAACTTCCATCAGGTAGCGACGATCGCGGCACCCCTTCCTCTCCAACTCAGCAATGTACATTTCCTGGCACTGCATGTACATCGTAGAGGCGCGGTGGCAGGGGTTGCGGTCAACTCTGGTATTCTGTTTGGCGTAAATGACCTTCTCCCAAGTACCCTACTGAACATCGAGGGCACGAGGAAGCAGACGAAAGCGACTTTCCTTCAGATAGTCAGCTCTGTTGCGCAGCACAGTGCGAAGTGCCTGGCGCGAAATGGTCTGAACACACATGCCGATGTCGTTGTCGAAGGCGAAGTCAGAGAAGGCGGTAACTTCGGGCAGGTTCATGCTTGCAGGCACGTTGATGTGGACTGCCTTGTAGTCCTCGATGCCTCCTCCAAGGGCGGGCTTTCCGTGGCAAAGATACTTGACGTTCTCCACGGGAACACCAAGCTCGGTGAGAACCTCGCGAAGCACGTGAGCGTAGCCACCGTGCTCCGTCCCGTCGAGTCTGAACTCAACGACATCCATCGGCGGTAGCAGACCAAGCGGCAAGTTGGGGTCCATCTACAGCTGACACGAGAATGGAGTTAGAAAAGTTGCAGAGAGAGGTAAGCCATGCATAAAAGTATATGCAGTGGTCGGTGTATAACCTAGAGATTTCAAGATTTTCCTGATTCTATCGTCCAATCCTGTGGGTCTCGTCCTAGGGTCAAGCATGGCTCTGGTACCAACTGAAACATCCTCAATTTTCCATGAAGGGAAAATGCACAGAATGGCGGATAATATAATAGTTTGAAGCCTCAAACCATCTCATTATCTCATAGCAGTCGATACAGGATCCATACATCGAATAAAAGAGTACAATTAGGGGGAATTACATAAATAGTTTGCCACCACAATGGCGGAATCATCACAGTAGCAGCAGCCTCTGGAATGGCTGCGAAAGGAGAAAGTATAAAACATCTCCAAAAGAAGCCTGAGCGTAGGAACGAGACATCTACTCCTCCTCATCGTCATAGTCGTAGTTGGGCTCACCTGCCAAATAATTTTTAGTACGGTTTGTACTGGCCACATCTCCCACCCTATGCTTTGCTTTTGCTATGTAGTATTTGGTGGGATGCAAAGGATGTAATCAAATTGACCTATTATATGGCTGTGGTTTCCTATGCAAGTAGTGACCAATATTATATAATATAATTCATCAAGTTTTAACCCATCTCATCCACATATCCAAACCCATTCCATCACCATCACACACCTCTCACCCTCTCGCACTCAGTCGATAGGTCCAACTCCCTCTCGGAGCCTATCCCAGCGGCTCACAGCCAGAAGGGTAACACCAGGGGGAGAAAAAGAAGGACTCATCTCACTACTCTCGAGAAGCGTGGGTCTTAGGAAAAAGCCATACCGGTGGCTCGCGGACTATATACATAGATTTATAAACTCTGCAGAGCGTGTACTCCTGTAACCACAAGATCACTATCATCGGTGGTGCCCCGCCTAAGCTGATTTCGGCTGCTTTCTAACCGGTGCGATGCCACCCTACCACTCAGTACTGGGACATCTCGGATAGGTACCACCGGCACACTGAGACTGTGAGACATAGTACCGGGCCCCCATGGTCACTATGCTGTCTAAGGAGGGTGTGGGTCTCCACGCCTGTACCTCCCGGCAATATCTGCTAACAACCTAGTAGTAGTGGCACCGTCCTCGCTAGTCAGGCATCCGTCTCCCGCCCATACAAGAGCGAGTGGTGAGCACGTAAGTCCCAAGGTTCCGGTCCTCAAGAGATATCAGGTCCTAGGGGGATCAGACAAGATTATCTTCCCTTAGGGACTACAACAGTCCGTGCTACAACAGCACCTCCTACCCGGGGCTTCGCTCCACGAAGGTTCTCACCCCCGAGATCTCCTTATACCTCACAATGTGCCTGCCACAAGCACCTCACACGGGAATGCCCAGAACACATTCCCCGGCAAGACTCGCCCGCATGGCTCGTCATAGAATCCTGTCCGATCGACTCAACCCTCACCACACACGCAAGACGCACGCAGCACTCTCCCCAAGTAAAGTGGCACCACGTGCCTTAACCTTATAACCATACTCTCCACCACGCGTCATCATCACACAGATATAAGCGTAGTAGAAGTAAAGCATCATAAGTAAAATAAGCAAGCATCTAGCCTATCAGCAGGTGTGCAGGAGTAAGGTTGCAACAAGGTAAAGGCTCATCAAGCAGTTCTACCATGCAACCTATGATCAGGTGATATCCATAATTAAAGCACTAGCAACTAGATATTATGCCATGTGTAATAGGATCTACGAGGTTGGATGGGGTGTGGCACCTGCGTACTCGTAGTCGTCCTCCTCAAGCTGATCCTCCTCTGAAACGGGACATAATAGCCGCGTTAGCGGCTCCTATAGAGTCAACATAAAGAAGCAATAAAATTCAATAACTCCAAATGTACTCATACATAGGCCTATGACATAGAGCTCATTTTTATGAAAATTTGGACACTTGGTTCATATTTTTTAGAGATCGTATGAAGAAGTTATGCATTTTTGAAGTTTATTCTATTTTCTAAAAAAGAAAAAGGGCGGATTAACCAGAGGCTGACACGTGGCGGCTCCTGATTGGGCCACGTGGCGTGCAGGCACAGTGCAGCTGTAGCTGTGCTGACGTCATGCTGACATCAGCACTGACGCGAGGCCTAGTGTCTGGATGACGTCATGCTGACGTCATCCTGACGTCAGCACTGACGGGGGACCCAGTCAATGGCTGACAGGTGGGGCCCACGGATCTGGTCACTGACAGGTGGGGCCAGGTCAACGGTCAACGTTGACCGATCAACGGTCAACGCCGACCGGGCCTCGACCGGGCCTCGGCGGGCCTGGGTAGGGCTGGATCTGGGCTGGGTTGGGCCGGCCCGGCCTGGACACGTGTCGAGCAGGAAGGCAGGCCGCGTGGCGGGTTGGATCTCCATCGGGCCGAGTCCACGGTGCTATCTGGCTGGGCTTGGTCTACGGTGGACCGCAGACTGGTGGTCTGCGTGGCTGTCCACGTTTGGCCCAGCGTGGCTCCACGTGGAGGGCGCGGTGCACCAGGGGAGATTCCCCCCTTCTGCCTTGCACGCGCGGCGGCCGGCGCGGCACATCGCCAGCGTCGTGCAGGCGAGCAGCGGCTAGGGTCGCGCAGCGGCTTGGCGGAGGCGGCTGCGGGGTTCAAGCTGGCATGCGGGCCCGTGGCACGTCGGTGCACGCGTGTCGGCGGCGGCCGGCGGTGAGGTCGCGGCGGCAGTGTGCTACGACGCGCGGGACGCAGCTTGGGCTATCGCATCGGACTCACAGGACTGAACGAGTGGGGCTGGGTGCTCCAATTTGGGGGAAATCGGCCCTTAGACCGGTGACGGGCAGCAAGGCGCGGCGGCGGCGTCTGGCGACGGCGGGGTCAAATTCGCCGGTGAGACCTGTCATTGGCCCCCATCTTCCCCTCCATTCCACAATTGGAGCAGCTAGGAGCTCCTGGACCTACCTACCGTGGTGAGTGGAGGCGTGGCGGAGGCGCTCACGGCGTGTTGGCCGCGGCGGCGCTCCGACGGCCGGGGTCCGGGCAAACCAGAGCTGGCAAATGTGCCAGGCTCCTCTGTGGTTCTTGCCAGCCCACGAAAGGTTGCCAAAACAGCGTCCTAGGCTAGCGTGGACACACTAGTCAAGCTGATGAGGGGAGAGGGGATCCGGGTGTGCGAGAAAATGACGGCGCTCTGGGCGGCGGCCATGGCAGGCCAGGGCGAGAGCGGGGAAGCTCACCTGCGCAGCGACGGCCGAGGCAGGCGACGAGGGCTTGGTGGAGGCTTGGTGCGGGGGAGGCAAAGCCGAGGCGTTGAGACGGCCGGGCGGCGCTCCGAGATCCTCTTCCGTTGCACGGACAGCGGCAATGGCTGCGGGTAACGACGGTGCTCTGGGGCGTGCGCTGGCTTCCGCTCTTCCTCCCTCTTCCTCACTCTCTCTCTCTGGCGTGGTCAGGGGAGGCGTGGAGCTTACCGGAGGCGGCGCGGAGTTAGGAAACCCTAGCGCACCGAGCTCTCTTCTTATAGCCATGGCGATCGGCTGCCGACGGCGGGGATGGGAGATGCCCATCGGGCGGCTGTGCGCGGCCACGGTTAGGGTTAGGGTTCAGAGGAAGCGCGGCGTGGCCGGGCAGCTGGACGGATGGCGCGGATTGCGGCCGTAGCCGGGTGGACGGCGGAGGCGCTCGAGGACAGAAATGGTGCGGCGGACAGCGACGCGCAGTCGACCGAAAAGGGAAGGGAAGGAGCTGACAGGCAGGGCCCGTGTGTCAGCGAGAGGAGGGGACGGCGCGGCGCGGGCGACGGCAGCGTCCTTGCTGGGCCGCCTTGTTGGGCCGACGGGCGGCGAGCGGGCGGGCGTGGCGCGCGCGAGCGAGCGGCGGGCCGCCTTGCTGGGCCGAGGCGGCAGGCCGACGCGCGGGACAGGCCGGACGGCCGCGAGCGGGCAGGCGTGGCCGGCGTGCAGGCGAGCGCGCGAGCATCGGGCCGAGCGGCGCGCGAGCGGCCGGGCCGTTGCTGGGCTGGCGCGGGAGAGAGGGGCAGGCAGGCCGGAGAGGCCGGTTGGGCCACTGGGCTGGTTTCTCTTTTTCATTTTTCATTTTATTTTTAAACCCTTTTCCAATTCTATTTCTTGCAAAGCAGCTAATTTAGCCACAACCCTAGGTTAGTAAGGTTAGTGACCATGATGTACACACCATGGTGGGTTCACTAGGGTCTCTAGGTCATGATGGATCCATTTTCGGAGTTAGCAGGCATATATATATATACATGTGATAACGAGGTTACCCGAGTTTATTAGACATCACATAAAATCGATAAGAGGCAAAACATTCTCTGGTAATTAAATGCAATGCTCATGCTAACATTAGGCGCTACTTGTGTAACTATCGGGGGTTGCCTACATAATATCCATCATACACTGGTAATCTTTTGAAAAATTTTTAAAAGCCCATATTTTCGATGACCGGATTTTTAGGATTGTTACAGATAACACAGCCGGTTTGTGGTGTGGTGTCCCTCTGATGGGTTGCACGTCCCTCGGAGACACCACCACACCATTGGCCATGGCGGGTGCGTGAAGCTGAAGCTTGGCCTTGTAGCGTCCGGTGCTTGCTTGCTTGCCTACACCTCGACACGTTGTTTACTACGTCAATAGGTGACTTGCTCTGTCAGCGGAACTATAGCTGTCGATGAAATAAGTAGACAGAATATTATCATTTGGTCTGCAATTCTATTCGAACGGCTCAGTGTGATGTAAACCAACACGGAAAGCGTGCATAGTTGTGTGTTTCCGATTCGAAAAAATAGTAGGGGTCGCCAGGTGAGCCGGTGAGTTCCATCTATTTAATCGTCAGCTTTCGACTAATTAATAACCAGGATAGTGGATTCGGTCTCATGTCAAGTCAAGATGCGTAGGCCACATCCGTGGGAACTGCACTAGCGGCCAGTCCAGGAAATTAAAGTTTGCAGTAGTGCAGCCGCGGAGAATAATTCCGGGGCTTTCTCCACACTTTCCTGCCACCACTCAGGTCAAAAAGTTTGAAACAACGCAGGGCAGAGCTCCCGGCCTAACCTGTTTTATTCTTTTATGATAGCCATGCCCAAGGTAATTAGGGGATCACATTCGTTGCAACTTGCACGGTCCTTTCGAAGAATAATCTTTAGGTCTAGTTAACAAAATCGTGTCACCTATATTTCCTATACTATATAAGATGTACAATGAAATAAGTAGTCAAATTAATCTGATTTTTTTAAAAAAATGACAAGGAAAATATGTATTTTTTAAAAAAATACATAGTTTTGTTCGGATCAATCTTGATAAGCATCATCTACTATATACCTCACTAGTCACTAGTACCTCTGCGGCTCTGCCCTCTCCTTTCCTTTCCACTCGCCATCATCCCTCCAACGAGAGTGGCCATCTGCAAGATTATTGCTTCAGGTTAGTTAATGATTCTGACTCTTCTGCTGTTTAATTGTGAAACGTTAAGGAAGTTTATTTGCGGCAGCTGGATCACCGTAGTTCTGTGTTAACTCTACCAAATCTAACCTGGCGACTTTCTACTGTTGCGGCGCCCATCGGACATCGGTGCAAAGGAGGGTGATTCTTGATTGGTGTGGTAGTACACAACAAGGTGACAAACCAGTAAAACCTTGCCGTGATACTATATATTCTCTCGTCGAGGTAGCTTCTTTAAAGTTACAATATATATGACAGATATATGAATTATGAATAACGAACGGCACTATACAAGGGAGGTGCCAACAGATTTCCCATGGAAACTAATAGAAGACATTACAAATGATTTTGCGCCAGAGCGAAAAATTGGTAGTGGTGGATATGGGGTGGTTTACAAGGTATATTTAATGTTTTTTGCTTCTGTCTTTTCAGTTTCAACTAACAATAATGAATTGCCTATAATATCAAATATGTGAAACAGGGAGTGCATCCAAATGGACAAGAGGTAGCCGTGAAAAACTTCACCACATGCCAGGATTAGACGAGGATCAGTTTCAAAATGAACATGGAATCCTTACTAGAATTTGCCATCCAAACATTGTCCAGCTCGTTGGGAAATGCTGCATAGAGCGAGATAGATGTGTCGAACACCAAGGCAGACTAGTGTTTGCTACAATGATAGATAGGGCAATATGCTTGGAGTTTTTGCCGAAAGGAAGCCTTGAGAAGCACCTCTCTGGTATGAGGTAGTTTTGTTTAGTATGCTAGTTACTAGTTCATCACTAAACGATGATAGTTACATTTTGATTGAATAATTCTGTAAACTTGTGTCATTTGTTTTCTTCTACAGATGAACGGTCTGGACTTGATTGGTATAGTCGATACAAAATAATAAAGGGAATTTGCGATGGATTGAGATACCTTCATGAAGAAAATTTTTTCCTTCTTGACCTCAAACCTTCAAATATTTTGCTTGACAAAGATATGGTGCCAAAAATTGCAGACTTCGGCTTATCAAGGCTCTTTAGTGGAACTCGTCAATCTCATACTACAAAAAACTTTCTATGCACTCTGTGAGTTGAATGATTCATTCGTTATTGATCTGTTTGTTATTTTCTGCACATTCTGTCAAATCTTTATTTTCTAAAAGAATCGAGTTCACACATGAAATGTCATATTCATGTTTCACTCCTATACATATAATATTTTGCCAAAAAAAAAGAACAATAGACCTGTTTTTGGGAGCATTTTCACGATCCCATCATGAATAGACCTGTTGTTCAGCTAACCTTATATCTGAGAGGATTGAAGGGGATCAAGGGAAATTTTGACTTGTAGGGGATTGAATCCCCCTCAATCCCCTGATTTGGAGAATACATAAGCAAGACCCAAGAGGGAAGGGGGACCTGGACCCATCCCTTTAAGTAGATCTGAGTAATATTGGGAGTTAATGACAAATAAAACATCCAATTCGTTCTTCGCTTGGGAAAACCCTCGTTGACTCTACTGGTAAGTCTCTCTTTTTTTTGTGATCGGGCCTGATAGGCAGTGGGGCTCTGGTTGATCGGTGGTCGTGGCTTGAGGGCTCGGGGAAGACGGCGCGGCGGCACCGTGGCTGTTCACGCGAAGGAATTAGGGCAGGGGCGTAAGTAGGTCTCCCAGCTCCCTTCAGGATGCCGGAAACAATTTTGTTTCGCTTAATCTCAATCCAATGTCTTTACAAGTATTTATACCTCTCTCTAATAATAGGCATCTCTAGTAATAGGAATAAATATTATCTAAATAAGATAACTATGGGCTTTTAGCCCCCTGACTGCCGGCACCCATTAGCCACTAATAGGCCGTCGCCTGGTGTTGGAGATGGCGGTCATAACATTTCTCCTCGCCTGCGCAAATAGCTCGTCCTCGAGCCGGAAGTCGGGGTAGAGGTTGCAGAACTCGTCGAGGTCCTCCCACGTCGCATCATCCTCCAAGAAGTCGCGCCACTAGATGAGTACTTGCCAGACACCCCGTCGTTGTTGAGCCCGGAGCTTTGGCCGGAGCTGGTAGCAACCGGCCGGTGCCCGACGCTGTTGGAGGGTCCCCTTTGTGACGCTTGAGCATGCCCACATGGAAGATGTCATGCAGATGGGCACCCTCCAGTAGTTGAAAATGATACGCCACCTAGCCGATGCATACCATCATGCGAAACAGACTAGAGTAGCGAGGGCCGAGCTTGCCCTTGGTGCGCGGTTCGAGGGACTGCATAGTCCGATGCAGCAACCGCAGCCAAACCCAATCGCCAACTTGAAACTCCACATCCCGATGCCCTGCATCATAATACTTCTTGGACAGCTGTTGAGCCTGCAAAAGATATTAGCGAACCCCTGCCAAAACCTCATCCTAAGAGTGAAGAAGAGCATCAGCAGCTTCAGTATGTGTCGTCCCTGGGGTATAAGGCAGCATCGGTGGAGAGGGACGACCGTAGACCACCTCAAAAGGAGTGGCGTGCAAGGCAGTGTGAAAGGAAGTATTATAGCAATACTCTGTCCATGAGAACCAATCCACCCATGCACGTGGACGATCCCCCATCATGCAGTGCAAGTACATGGCAATAACCTTGTTGACCACCTCGGACTGACCATCCATCTGAGGATGAAATGCCATGCTCATGTGGAGAGTAACCCCCGCCATCTTGAAGAGGTCCTGCCACACATGTCCAGTAAACACGTGGTCCTGGTCACTCACAATGGACGGTGGGAACCCATGGAGGCATACAATGCCATCAAAGAATGCTCGGGTGATGATCATGGTGGTGTAGGGGTGGCTGAGCACGATGAAGTGTGCGTATTGGAGAAGTGGTCGACCATGGTGAGGATCACGGACTTGCCGCTGACCTTGGGCAGCCCTTCAATGAAGTCCATTGAGATGTCGGCCCATACCTCGATGGCACATCGAGGGGCTATAGCATTCCCATTGGCTGCAACGTCTCCGTCTTGATCCTCTGGCAGGTGGTGCAAGAGCGCACCCAATAGTGAACCAACGCACAGTCACACGGAATGTAGAAGTTAGTGCAGAGGTGGTGAAGTGTCTTCTGTACTCCCTCATGGCCAGCCGAGTGCATCAGGATGAGTATTTGGTGGCGCAGATCCCTATAGTCCAGCACAAAAATGAGGGACCCATGGAGAAGGAGCCCGTCGGTTAGGCGCCACAGGCGCCGAGAGGTCGCTGTTGGTATTTCTTAACGTCGCCACCAAAGATTGGCAACGGCGCCAGAAATGCCCTTCTGGGTATTTCTTATGTCTATTGGATTATTCCGCAAGCGCACAGAATATACCTATAATGGCACTTCACTGAGGATGAGTATTCCAAGGTATCGTTATTTATTTTATCCCAAGGGAAAGAAGTGTCTGGAATATTTAATAAAAGGGAGGAGATAGCCTTATGTCTACTACAACCTAGTATCAACAAGTGGAGAAGGGGGTAAGTGAAATTTAGGAAGGGTAAGTAGATAAGGTAAGAAGAAACTAATCTAAGGATAACTGGTAGAGTGTTAGCTAGGTGGGAGGACAACGAATGAGTATAGGACTCCTATGTATCTAACTTTACTCATGTGTACTTAATCCTAATAGATAACTGACATAGCTAGACTGGCTCCTACAACTTGTGTGCGAGGGATATACGAGAGAGTAGGAGACAGAACCCCTACTCAAGCAAATATACTCTTAGGGAACGCATTGCCTTTTAAAGAACTAGTTTGTACGTGAGGAGAAATCCTAATGCTGAGCAGGACCTGTCACTTCCTGCCAATGCGCCCCTACTATCCGTCCAAACCAGCGACAATCAAAGGTAAGGCTAAGTATGAGCACTACACTCATGCTTACTCTTACAACTCTAGCTAACGCGCAGATAGCTAAAGCTCCTATACAAGATAGGACGATGATGTACACACAAGGAGTTGGTACAAGAAACCACTCCAACTAAGAAAACTATACTACTAAGACAAGCACATAACAAGACTATAATACTATAGACTTGCACAAAGTAAATACTTAAGTAAATACTGAGCAAAGTAAAGGAAGAATGATATATTACTAAAAAGAAAGTCTTACAAAAGAGAAAAGGTACAAGAGCTATACCAGACTCTTTAGAAGATGACTCCGGAGACCCTGAGCTTAGCTTGACTCGACTCTAACTCCTACTCTAGACTAACTATTACTACTCTAGCTTGATCTCTCAAGGAAGATTGGAAATGAGAAATGAGAAAGGAGAGATGATTCTCAAGGCTGGAGGCAGCCTCCTTTTATAGGGGAAGGTGGAGTAGGGGCTACCCCACCGCCATGTCAGCGATGCGCGTGATCCTCCTTAGCCCTTGGAGGAAACCGACCTTAGGAACCGCCTTTCATGGATGGCTGTAGCAAAACCAACATGTGGGAAGCAAGCTTGAGTCGGTGGGGAGCAAACCGACCTGGCTGGGCCCAGGGGGGTCGGCCGACCCCCTATGATGAGTGGGCCTAGCCAGGGTCTTCTAGAAGCTGGCCCACCTATCACAGGGAGTGGCTCCACCAATTGCTCACATTTTGTCACGTTGCTTGCTTCCTTGTGGTCCCATGTGCAACGATATTTTACCGTTGAATGAAAACACAAGTTGATCTCAGGGTTGAAATGGACTCCAGGGGTGTTGGCTAGGATCCTGGTCGAAGCTCAGCTCAAGGTGGGGCCACAAGGGGTCGGCCGACCCCCTATGTGAGCCCTTCTGAGCTTTGTTTTGTGTATTCCTGAAATCACAAGCTAAGAGTACAAGTGGAACTAGTTATTGATAAAATATGCTCATGAAGCTTATTCTTTCTTGAAATCAAGGCATGTTGACGGTGTTTTGAGTGTGAATTTCTATGATATATTCACTGTCAATAGTCGCTGGCCTGGAGACGCTAGAGGAGCTGCTGGCCATTGGGTGCCAGCTCCGTTGTCCACTAGATATCATTAATAAGGGCGAATGCCGGCCCGAACAGAGCATGGACGGCCACAGTCGCCCCCTCCAAGGTGGTCAAGCCCCCTCCTTTGCATCCCGGCGAGACAAAGTGTGTAACATGGTGTTTAGATGCCCAAGGAAGTACTCCACCAAAAAGTCAAAGCCGAAGGGCTTGCTGATCCATTGATGCTGCGGACGGTGGAAGGCACTGGTCAAGAAAAAATTTGAGGCTGTAGTGATCGTTACGAACCAAAAAGTGGCTCCCCGACAAGTACAGGCACCAATGGCGCACTACCTGCACCAGGCTGATGAGCTCACACTTGTATGCCACAAGCTTTAGGTGGCGAGCAGCAAAGGGCCTGCTGAATCAAGTGAGGGGTCCCGCACCGTAATGAAGGATAGCACCCAACCCTACACCCGAAGCATCACAGTCCACCACAAATGCTATGGTGAAGTCTGGCATCTAGAGGACGGGCCCCATGGTTAAGGTGCTCTTGAGTGCCTCAAATGCAGCCGCTGCATCATTGTCCCACACAAACGCGTCTCACCACAGGAAACGCGTAAGTGGTGCTGCGATGATGCCAAAGTCCCGGATGAACTTTTGATAGTAGCCCATGAGGCCCAAGAAGCCTTAGAGGCCCTAGATGGAGCGTGGAGTCGGCCATGCAGCAACTGCGGTGACCTTGTTGGCGTCCATGGTGATGCCGCCCACTGAGATAAAATGGCCTTGGTAGGACACTGAGGTAGCCCCAAATGAGCACTTGGAGCGCTTGAGGTGAAGGTGATGCGCCTGCAGCGCATTGAGGACAATGTTGATGTGCTGCAAGTGCTTAGCCATGAAGAGCAGTAGATAAGTATATCATCAAAAAATACCAGCAAGAACTTCCATAGGTAGGGGTGAAGCACATCGTTCATCAAAGCCTGGAAGGTTGTCGGGGTATTGGAGAGCCCAAACGGCATCACTAGGAAGTCATAGTGGTCGCGATGCATGCAGAAGGCAGTCTTGTCGATGTCCTTGGGGTGCATCCTCACCTGGTGGTGCCCCGAGTGTAGATTGAGCATGGTGAAGAAGTGAGCGCTAAGTAGCTCGTCCACCACTAGGATTGGGAACTTGTCCTTGGAAGTCTTGGTGTTGAGGCACTGTAGTTGATGCAGAAACACCAAGACTTGTCCGCCTTTTGCACCAACAGGATAGGTGCGGAGAATGGAGAGGTGCTCGGCTGGATGATGCCTTGGGCGAGCATGGCCGCACACTGTCGCTCTAGCTCGTCCTTCTACAGACGGGGGTAGCGGTATGGGTGTACGGCGACCGGGATGGTACTAGGCAGCAGGTGAATGTGGTGGTCGTACGGGCACATAGGAGGGAGCTCCTTGGGCTCGTCAAAGATGGCACTCTACTGCTGCAGCAGAACATCCAACAGCGGTAGCTAAGTGTCAATCGAGAGGGCAGCAAGGTGCCACTGTGGAGTAGCCGCATCAGGGCTGTGCATGCCTCGCCAAAGGACATGGCGGCCCTCACGCCAGAAGGACAACGAGTGAGTATAGGACTCCTATGTATCTAACTTTACTCATGTGTACTTAATCCTAATATATAACTGACGTAGCTAGACTGGCTCCTACAACTTGTGTGCGAGGGATATACGAGAGAGTAGGAGACAGAACCCCTACTCAAGCAAATATACTCTTAGGGAACACCTTGCCTTTTAAAGAACTAGTTTGTACGTGAGGAGAAATCCTAATGCTGAGCAGGACCTGTCACTTCCTGCCAATGCGCCCCTACTGTCCGTCCAAACCAGCGACAATCAAAGGTAAGACTAAGTATGAGCACTACGCTCACACTTACTCTTACAACTCTAGCTAAGGCGCAGATAGCTAAAGCTCCTATACAAGATAGGACGATGATGTACACACAAGGAGTTGGTACAAGAAACCACTCCAACTAAGACAACTATACAACTAAGACAAGCACACAATAAGACTATAATACTATAGACTTGCACAAAGTAAATACTTAAGTAAATACTGAGCAAAGTAAAGGAAGAATGATATATTACTAAAAAGAAAGTCTTACAAAAGAGAAAAGGTACAAGAGCTATACCAGACTCTTTAGAAGATGACTCCGGAGACCCTGAGCTTAGCTTGACTCGACTCTAACTCCCACTCTAGACTAACTACTACTACTCTAGCTTGATCTCTCAAGGAAGATTGGAAATGAGAAATGAGAAAGGAGAGATGATTCTCAAGGCTGGAGGCAGCCTCCTTTTATAGGGGAAGGTGGAGTAGGGGCTACTCCACCACCACATCAGCGACCCATGTGATCCTCCTCCTTAGCCCTTGGATGAAATTGACCTTAGGAACCACCTTAGATGGATGGCTGCAGCAAAGCCAACATGTGGGAAGCAAGCTTGAGTCGGTGGGGAGCAAACCGACCTTGCTGGGCCCAGGGGGTCGGCCGACCCCCCTATGATGAGTGGGCCTAGCTAGGGTCTTCTAGAAGCTGGCCCCACCTGTCATAGGGAGTGGCTCCACCAATTGCTCACATTTTGTCACGTTGCTTGCTTCCTTGTGGGCCCATGGATCCATGTGCAATGATATTTTACCGTTGAATGAAAACACAAGTTGATCTCAGGGTTGAAATGGACTCCAGGGGTGTTGGCTAGGATCCTGGTCGAAGCTCAGCTCAAGGTGGGGCCATAGGGGGGTCAGTTGACCCCCTATGTGAGCCCTCCTGAGCTTTGTTTTGTGTATTCCTGAAATCAGAAGCTAAGAGTACAAGTGGAACTAGTTATTGATAAAATATGCTCATGATGCTTATTCTTCCTTGAAACCGAGGCATGTTGACGGTGTTATGAGTGTAAATTTCTATGGTATATTCATTGTCAATAGTCGCTGGCCTGGAGACACTGGAGGAGCTACTGGCCATTGGGTGCCAGCTCCGTTGTCCACTAGATATCATTAATAAGGGCGAATGCCAGCCCGAACAGAGCATGGACGGCCACAGCCGCCCCCTCCAAGGTGGTCGAGCCCCCTCCTTTGCATCCCGGCGAGACAAAGCGTCTACCATGTTGTTCAGATGCCCAGGGAAGTACTCCACCGAAAATTCAAAGCTGAAGGGCTTGCTAATCCATTGATGCTGTGGACGATGGAAAGGCACTGGTCAAGAAAAAATTTGAGTCTATAGTGATCGATACAAACCAAAAAGTGGCGCCCCCACAAGTATAGGCACCAATGGTGCACTACCTGCACCAGGCTGATGAGCTCACACTTGTATGCCACAAGCTTTAGGTGGCGAGCAGCAAAGGGCCTACTGAATCAAGTGAGGGGTCCCACACCCTAATGAAGGACAGCACCGAACCCTGCACCCGAAGCATCACAGTCCACCACAAATGCTATGGTGAAGTCTGGCATCTAGAGGACGGGCCCCATGGTTAAGGTACTCTTGAGCGCCTCAAATGCAGCCACTGCATCATTGTCCCACTCATACACGTCTCGCCACAGGAAATGCGTAAGTGGTGCTGCGATGATGCCAAAGTCCCGGATGAACTTTTGATAGTAGCCCATGAGGCCCAAGAAGCCTTGGAGGCCCTAGATGGAGCGTGGAGTCGGCCATGCAGCAACTGCGGTGACCTTGTTGGCGTCCATGGTGATGCCGCCCACTGAGATAAAATGGCCTAGGTAGGACACTGAGGTAGCCCCAAATGAGCACTTGGAGCGCTTGAGGTGAAGGTGATGCGCCTGCAGCGCATTGAGGACAATGTTGATGTGCTGCAAGTGCTTAGCCATGAAGAGCAGTAGATAAGTATATCATCACAAAATACCAACAAGAACTTCCATAGGTAGGGGTGAAGCACATCGTTCATCAAAGCCTGGAAGGTTGTCGGGGTGTTGGAGAGCCCAAACGGCATCACTAGGAACTCATAGTGGTCGCGATGCATGCAGAAGGCAGTCTTGTCGATGTCCTCGGGGTGCATCCTCACCTGGTGGTGCCCCGAGTGTAGATTGAGCTTGGTGAAGAAGTTAGCGCTAAGTAGCTCGTCCACCACTAGGATCGGGAACTTGTCCTTTGAAGTCTTGGTGTTGAGGCACTGTAGTTGATGTAGAAACACCAAGACTTGTCTGCCTTTTGCACCAACAGGATAGGTGCGGAGAATGGAGAGGTGATCGGCCGGATGATGCCTTGGGCGAGCATGGCCGCACACACTGTCGCTCTAGCTCGTCCTTCTACATATGGGGGTAGCGGTACGGCTGTACGGCGACCGGGATGGTACTGGGCAGCAGGTGAATGTGGTGGTCGTACGGGCACATAGGAGGGAGCTCCTTGGGCTTGTCGAAGATGGCACTCTACTGCTACAGCAGAACATCCAACAGTGGTAGCTAAGTGTCAGTTGAGAGGGTAGCAAGGTGCCACTGTGGAGCAGCCGCATCGGGGCTGTGCACGCCTCGCCAAAGGACATGGCGGCCCTCACGCTAGAAGGACAACATCATGGCCTCAAAGTCCCATAGAATGTGGCCCGAGGTCCGCAGGTAGTCGATGCCAAGGATGAAGTTGAAGCAGCCCAAGTCAAGGCCCACATACATGATAGAGAAGGTCTTGCCCCTGATAATGATGGGGACGTGGTGAGCAATGCCCTCGCAATGCAGGTGGTCATCGTTGGTGATAGTCACGCAGAGCTGCTCACCCCCAGTTAGTGTAAGCCCCAGGTGATGCATGGTCGTGCCCTGGAGGAAGTTGTGGGTGGAGCTGGTGTCAAGAAGAGTCAACAGAGGCTCTCCTTTGACCATCACGTGCAGGGGCATCATATTGTCAATCCTAATTCCTGCAAGGGCATAAAGAGAAACCACGAAAGCGTTAGTAGTGGTGGCCTCCTCGGTGCCCGGCTTATTCAGACGAATGACCCCGGCGGTGTCATCTACAGGCGCCAACTCATCGTCAATGTAGTTAGGTGATTCCATGTAGAATAGTTGAGGACATACGTGGCCTTGCACGTATGATTCATCGTAGTTGTAGCATAGTCCTTGGCGACATTGTTCCAGCATCTTAGCTAGCGAGAGGCATCAAAACGGGTGAGTAGGAGCTGTCATGCCTGCTCCTGCAGATCCAGGTGCTAGAAGGGCAGATGCTCCTGCCAGAGCTGCACCAGTTGTCGGAGCACGTGGAGGGAAGCTCGACCACTAGGGAGGTCAGGCACCATGCTATGGAGGCATAGTTCTAACGGCCACCGTGCGATGCTTGAATGCCCGAGCCAAGTACATGGCCGTCTAGAGGTCAAGTGGATCCCGCATCTCCACATCCACCCGAATATGCTCCAGAAGGCCGCCGACAAAGAGCTCAGCCTTTTGGCGCATAGATATATCCCGGGCATGGGACAATACCACCTAAAAGTGATTTGTGAACTCCTACATAGTGGAGAGGAACGACAAATGACCCAGCTCCGCTAAGCGGGTGCCACGGACAGGAGGCCCAAAGTGAAAGCGGCATAAGTCCTTGAAATGCTCCCAAGGAGGCATCTCATCGTCCTGCTTGAGGGCATAAAACCATGTCTAGGCCACGCTGGTGAGGTGGTATGAGGCCATCCACGTGTGTTCCGACACAAGAGTCCATTGGCTCGGAAAAACTATTCACAATGAGTGAGCCAATTCAGCAGATCCACGGAGCCATCATAGGTGGTGAATTCAAGCTTGTGGAATTTTAGAGGGAGATTGCCATGGCTAGCCGCTGAGGGCGCCTCCTCCTGCACAAATTCCATGGATAGTGAAGGGGCTATGTACATCGGCCACAAACTGCCACCGTGGAAGAGGGGGCTGTCAACCCATTCATATAGCGTGCTAGTGGCACAAGGCCTACCATGGGCCACCCTCATGCTCGTCATTGGCGCTGGTGGCATGTGCATCCTGGGAGGCACGTAGGAGTAGAATGGGTTCGCCGCTCCAAGCGTCCAACTCAAGATTGGCGATGGCGATGGTGGAAAGCGGACTTTGTTGGATGGGAACCTCGCTAGTCGGTGGCACGCTCTGGCCTAACGCCGGCATGGCCATGGTGTCGTCCTTTTGGGGCATCTTGTACTAGGGATATGGATGTCACTGCTGCTGCACATGGGGATGATGGTGGTGGAGGTAGTTGTTGTTGAAGAGGTGGGGTAGGCGGCGATGGCGCATACGATCTAGAGAGCAATGCGTGGATCCCGGCCACAGCCTTGCTGAGTTCCAGGATGGTCGCCGTCATCTCTTCAGGGCTCATGACCAGGGCGAAAGTGGATGAAGACGCCCCAGAGGTCAGTGGCAGTGAGCTGGAGGGCACCATGGCGGAGGAGGCCGGTGGCACTGAGAGCCCGCTAGTGGGGATCACGGTGGATAGACCCAACGATTGCAGCGGAAGGGACGGGGTGACGGGAGGACCAGACATCATTAATACTAGGTTGATAGGCAGTGAAGCTCTGGTTGATCAGAGGTTGTAGGTGTGGGTGATCGGTGGTTGAGGCTTGAGGGCTCGAGGAAGATGGTGCAACAGCGTCGTGGCTGTTCACGCGAAGGAATTAGGGCAAGGGCGCAAGTAGGTCTCCCAGCTCCCTTTAGCAAGCCAATAATAATTTTGTTTCTGCTTAATCACAATCCAAAGTCTTTATAAGTATTTATTGAAGGGTTATGAGGATGCTATGCTAGCCAGAAAATCTAAAAATTTGACCTCATAAACTAGGATCTACTGCTAGTTATAAGTTACGGGATTACCACTAGACGCGCAGATGCTGCAGAATCAACTCGATGTAGTCGAATGTGTCGTAACAGTGCTGTGCAGTTGTGTGGTTGTTCATCACTCATGTCCATCCTTCGTGTGCAGATCATCCTTCCCGTGCGGTTCGTCCTTGTGCTCCGTATGTAGCACATCCAATGTATCCCACACGTACAAGGAAGAAGCGTTGCACCTTCGAACTGCTAGGTCCGCGAGAAGCAAAAGGCATGAGTGTGGGGCGACGACGGCTGCCAAAAGGCATGAATCAACCCTAGCCACACCCCTGCCCTTGCTTATATAGGCATCCCTAATGTGCTCCCGAGTTGGAGGCCCATTAGTAACCCTAAGCCTTGTCTAATCCGGGCCCAACTCAAAATAGGCTTCCAGCCCTTTAAGCATGCAATCTTGTGGGTTCACGCACACATAGACATGGCCCGAGTATCCCTACTCATCCATTAGTTGATAGTGGCCTCTAGCAAGACATGTCAACTCCTATGCACACATAAAGATCATATCAGACGAACCACCACAGACAACATACATGTTATTCCCTTGCCACACGATATTTGGTCTAACTCATGAGTTAACACTTAACCCAAGCATGGCCATGTATTTGTTGATCCAATCATTAGAGTGATCTAGTGATATCTCTCTCACACATAGAGAGGGGCAAATTCCATCTTGATTATCTATGTCTCACAGCTTGTTTCCCAACAAACCCAAAGACTACCTTTATAACTACCTAGTTACAAAGTAGCGTTTGATAATCCCTAAGTAGGTCGTTTCATATCTTGAATACATACAACAATCTCAGGTCTAACGACATAACATATATGATGTGAATAGAGATAATAACAAAATCCCACATTGGGTCTATCCAGCCCCATGTCAAACATGTGCCCACATTATTAGTTTGACATCTCTATGTCTATGACTTGTGAAACATAGTCATCAACTAATAATGTGCTGATCTAATATTCAAGTTTGTCCTTATACAAGCTCTAATCAGGGACAACTTTAGAATAACCATACAAGTAAAAGAGTTTCACAAACAATTCACATAATTGATGATTGATACAAGTTGTCTATAATGGATATTCAACAAACTTATAATACATATCATGGATACAACGGCAATATCATCATCTCTATGATTACCTCTAGGGCATATTCCCAACAGTCTCCCACTTACACTAGAGTTAATCTCGAAGATATCTAATACACATAGCTCTCATGTGCACCTCATGCTTAGCCTGTGGAAGAGCCTTTGTCAAAGGATCTGCTACATTCAAATCGTATGTATCTTTCACATCTTGATCTCACCTCGTTTAATGAACTCTCGAATGAGGTGAAATTTCCATAGTACATGTTTGTTCTTTTGGTGATTCCTTGGCTCCTTACCCTGCGCAATTGCCTCGTTGTTGTCACAATGTAGATTCAATGGGATGGACAGATTTAGAAACACACCAAGTTCAATGAGAAACCTCCTAATCCAAACACCTTCCTTCATAGATTTAGAAGCTGCGATGTACTCGACTTCTGCTATAGAATCGGTCACTGTCTCATGCTTGGAACTTTTCCAACTTATAGCACCACTATTTATTATGAACACAAAACCTGATTGAGATTGTGAATTATCTATGTCACTTTGGAAGCTAGCATCATTGTAACCGTAGACTACGAACACATCTTTAGTCCTTCTCAAGTACTTAAGAATATTTTTAGCAAGTGCCCAGTGACTCTCACCTGGATCAGCATGGTACCTGCTCGTAACACTTAGAGCAAATGAGACATCTGGGTGACTACACATCATGGCGTACATGATGGAACCAATTGTCGAGGTGTATGGAACCTTACTCATACGCTTGCACTCATTGGCTATCAAAGGACACTGTTTTGTGCTAAAATGCATACCATGTGACATAGTCAAGAACCCTTTCTTCCACTATTCCATGTTGAACCATTTCAACACCTTGTCAATGTACAAATCTTAGCTTAATCCTATTAGCCTTTTTGATCTATCTCTATAGACCTTGATGCCCAAAATGTATGTTGCTTCTCCTAAATCCTTCATAGAAAAAGTATTATTCAGTGAAGTTTTCACGGATTGCAACATCGGAATATCATTCCCAATCAATAATATGTCATCCACATACAAGATCAGAAATACAACAGCGCTCCTACTTTTCTTTTTGTAAACACAAGGTTCTTCTTCATTCTTACAGCAGCCAAACCCTTTGACTGCCTCATCAAAACAAATGTTCCAACTCTGAGAAGCTTGCTTTAACCCATAATAGATTTCTTAAGCTTTAGATCTACAAAACCTTCGAGTTGTATCATATACATGTCTTCTTCCAGTCGAAGTAAGCAGGTCTTGCTAGAATGATCCATATAGATTTAAGCATCACAACTGGCAAGACAGTCTCATCATAGTCAATTCCTTGAACTTGTCAAAAACCCTTTGCAGCAAGTCAAGCTTTATAGACATGAACATTTTCATCCATATCCTTTTTCTTTTATAGATCCATTTGCACTCTATGGGTTTAACCCCATCAGGAAGGTCAACCAAGTTCCAAACTTGATTGTCTCCCATGGAATCTATTTTGGATCTCATGGCACTGTCTCCCATGGAATCTATTTTGGATCTCATGGCCCTTTGTCATTTCTCAGAATCTGGGTCCATTATTGCTTCTGCGTATGTCGCAGGTTTGTCATCGTCTAACAATAACAAATCCCCATGCAACTCATGGATTTTTGCTGACCTTCATCGTTGTGGCAGTTCTCTATTGCCAAGGGCACCTCAACTTGTTCTGCTACATTAGCATCACTCGTAGAGTCATTCCCTATTGGCTCATCTTGAACTTCTTCAAGATACACATTCTATCCACTTTTCTCTCTTTTGAGAAACTCTTTCTCTAAGAAGACACCATTCCGAGCATCAAACACTTTGCCCTCAGTTCGGCTGTAGAAGTAATACTCTAAAGTTTCCTTCATATATCCCACGAAAAAGCACTTGTCCAACTTGGGTGTTAGCTTATCTGACATAAGCCATTTGACATAAACTTCACAACCCAAATATTTAGAAAAGACAAACTGGGACTCTTACCAATCCACATCTCATATGGTGTCTTAACTATGGACTTAGATCGTACCCTATTTAGTGTGAAAGCAGCTGTTTCTAGAGCACATCCCCAAAATCAATAAACATAGGTCCGACTAGCTCATCATAGACCGAACCATGTCCAACAAAGTCCGATTACGTTGCTCGGACACGCTGTTTCTCTAAGGCATTCCAGGTGACGTACGCTGTGGAGCAATTCCGTAACTCTTTAGATGATTGCTAAACTTGTAGCTCAAATATTTGCCTCCATGATCAGATCGCAAGGTCTTAATTTTCTTTCCATGTTGATTCTCTACTTCATTCTAAAATTCTTTGAACTTTTCAAATGTCTCAGACCTATGTTTCATTAAGTAGACATAACCATATCTACCAAAATCATCAGTGAAGGTTATGAAGTATTGGAATCCGCCTCTAGCTATCGTACTCATTGGTCCACATACATCAGTATGTACAAGTTCCAATAAGTCTACCGCCCTCTCGGGAAAACCTGTGAAAAGCACCTTGGTCATCTTTCCAAGCAAGCAAGCCTCACATGTCTCGCATGATTCAAAATCAAACGAAGTTAGAAGCCCATCAGAATGGAGCCTGTTCATGTGATTCTCACTTATATGACCTAAGTGACAATGCCACATATAAGTAGAACTTAACTCATTAAGCTGAGGCTTTTTAGCACTAACATTATAGACAGGTGCATCATCAAGATTCAAAATAAATAACCCATTCATAATGGATGCAAAAGCCACAAACATATCATTCTTAGAGATTACACAACCATTGTCTTTACTCACAAATGAATAACCATCCTTCATCAAACATGAAGGTTACACAATGTTTTGACTTAAACTAGGAACAAAATAACAATTATTCAATTCCAAAATAAATCCTGACGGTAGGTGGAGTTGCATCGTTCTGACGTTCAACGCAGCAACTCTTGCATTATTGCCCATGTGGAAATCAACTTCTCTCTTTTCCATGCTTCTACTTCTTATCATTCCCTGCATCATATTACAAATATGAGCAACTGATCCAGTATCAAATACCTAAGAATTAATATAATAGTTAGCGAGGAAAATGTCTGTAACATAAACAACAAGTGTATGAGTAGCGGGAGTACCTTTACTGCTGCCATCCTTCTTTAAGGATGCCAAGTACAACTTGTAGTTTCTCTTCTAGTGACCTTTGCCCTTACAATGGAAGCACTCTTCATCAGAAGATGGTCCAGCCTTGGGCGCATTTGGGTTTGGCTTAGAGATATCATCTTTAGCCTTGTCCTTCTTCTTCTTCCAAGAATTGCCCCTCTTCTAAACTCAAGCTTGTTTTGGACCGCCATCACATGGCTAGTGCCAGCATCTTTCTTGATATCAGCCTCCACTATTTTAAGCATGCCACACAATTCATTCAAGCCGTTCTCTGCCCCATGCATATGGTAGTTCAAGATGAAGTTCCCGTAGCTGGATAGAAGAGACGCAAGAATGAAATCAGTAGCCAACTCTTGGCCAAGTGGGAAGCCTAGCTTCTCCAACCTCTGAGTATGACCAACCATTTTGATCACATGTGGCCCAACTGGTGTGCCCTCTGCTAGCTTGGTTTCCACAAAAGCCTTAGAGACATTGAGCCTTTTAGACCTAGCTTGAGTATGGAACATATCATTAAGCGCCACGATCATATCATATGCTGCATGGTTGTTATCAAATTGCCTCTGTAGCTCTAGTTCCATACAAGCAAGCATAAGGCAACTCACTTCAAGATTAGCATCATATGCTCTCTTGTAAGCATTTTTCGCTGCAGTAGGTGCATTATCAGCAGGTGCTTCTGGTAATGGGGTATCTAGAATATCTTCCTTTTTCTTAGCCATAAGAATAATTCTCAGGTTGCAGATCCAATCCGCATAGTTTGTTCCATTCAACTTATCTTTCTCAAGAATTGAACGCAAAGTAAATGGTTGTTTGCTAGACGCCATTTATCTATAACAAAAGTAATGCAAAATGCTAAGACAAAGTATCCAAGATAGAGTAAATCATATTAAACTCTTAATAGAATCTACTCCCGCTAAAATCAATATCTCTTGATTGAAACTTAGTGATTCAAGACCCACAACTGACAAGTCGACTAGTGGACTTTAGCATCACTACTAGAAGACATGGTAGATCGATAAGCAACTCCTTGCTAATCATATCACATATGACTCTTGTTGTTGGGTAGCATCTCTATGCAGCACCCAACTACTCATGCTCCAAGGTCCCTAGCCGTTAGAATGACCTTGTCTAAGTAACCAACCCTTCTACTATAAGTATCCAATACGAACTTGCCTAGTCAAGGAAAACCAGTGGCACCCTAATTTTATAGACCCACCACCGATTGTACAAGACACATGACAGTGCAAGGTTTGGGAAGCATTATAACTTAAACATTGTTGAGGGATCGCTCTACTTCATTATAATATTTAGACAAAAACATTATCGCACGTGAAAGTAGAACATAATAAGAACGGCATTAACATAGACATGACTTGGTATAGCCCATTGTTCCTTTGGGGATCTCCACCTCCAACAATCTATTCATCATGATGATATTCATCTCCATGATCCATATATGCCATCCTTCAGTGATGAGTCCACCAAGACTATCTATCACTAACGCAAGGAAGTGAAGGAAAATTACATAATTGCATCTTGGATCATCATAGATTAGCACGTAGGCCATTACAATAAAGTGACAATATCTATGTGGCTCCAGCTTACATTGTCACACTCACGACATGCAAGCATGAATTAATTACATACATGCATCACATACACATAAGGCTATACCAGTCATGAATTCCTGCAAAACAAAGTTAACCGATTCTGATGTCTAAACTTAAAACGCAGAAAACTCTATTTTCCCAGCCCTTTTTCACAAATCTGATTTTGATATGATTTTTGTTTAGAGTTCGTCTCAATCCGAGGTCTGTAGCAAAAGTTGTGGTTGTTTTATCGAATAGCACTTTTCTCGGCACCTGGCGGCCCACGCGGCAAATCCAATCTGCCACCGTCGCGCATCACATGTGCCCGACACTTGACCTAGGGTTCAATTCGATCAATCTAATTGATCTCTAACTCGCCATGACTGGATTTACATGTATCACTTAACTCGGATGGCGGAATTCGGACCGGCACGAGTAGATCATTACAATACCAACACGGCAAGATGATGAACCAAGATCAGAAACTCATCTACAACCGCGCATATCTCCATATGCACACATCCGAACCTATAACGAGATAGTAAATGCTCCGATACCACTAAAGGGTTATGAGGATGCTACGCTAGCCAGAAAATCAAAAAATTCGACCTCATAAACTAGGATCTACTGCTAGTTATAGGTTACGGGATTACCACTAGACGTGCAGGTGCTACAAAAGCATCTCGATGTAGTCGAACGCGTCGCAGCAGTGTCATACAGTTGCATGGTTGTCCATCACTCATGTTTGTCTTTCGCGTGCGGATCGTCCTTCCTGTGCAGTTCGTCCTTGTGCTCCATATGCAGCAACTCCGAGGTATCCCACATGTACAGGGAAGAAGTGTTGCACCTTTGCGCTGCTAGGTCTGCGAGAAGCAAAAGGCGTGAGCGTGGGGTGCGACGGCGGCTGCCAAAATACGTGAATCAACCCTAGCTGTGCCTCTGCCCTTGCTTATATAGGCATCACTAATGTGCTCCCACGTTGGAGGCCCATTAGTAACCCTAAGCCTTGTCTAATCCGGGTCCAACTCGAATTAGGCTTCCAGCCCTTTAAGCGTGCGACCCTATGGGTTCACACACACATAGACGTGGCCTGAGTACCCCTACACTTCCATTAGTTGATAACGGCCTCTAGCAAGATGTGTCAACTCCTATGCGTATGCAAAGATAATATCAGACGAACCACCACAGACTACATACAAATTATTCCCTTGCCACACGATATTTGGTCCAACTCATGAGTTAACACTTAACCCAAGCACGGTCATGCATTTGTTGATCCAATCATTAGAGTGATCCAGTGATATCTCTCTCACATAGAGAGGGAAAATTTCCATCTTGATTGTCTATGTCTCATAGCATGTTTTTCGACAAACCTAAAGACGACCTTTATAACTACCTAGTTACGGAGTAGCGTTTGATAATCCCTAAATAGGTCGTTTCACATCTTGAATACATACAACAATCTCAGCTCTAAGGACATAACATATATGATGTGAATAAAGACAATAACAACATCTCACATTGGGTCTGTCCAGCCCCATGTCATACATGCACCCACATTGTTAGTTTGACATCACTATGACTTATGAAACATAGTCATCAATTAATAATATGCTGATCTAATATTCAAGTGTGTCTTCTTACTTTTGGTTCCACTTGGTATTAGTGAAGGAGTTGTGAAGTGATGATGTTCATGAGATCTATTGCTTCTGTTGAGGCTTGAAGCATTAGTTCTTGGCAGATATTGTTCACATGCAAGTCATCCAATGCTAAAACTTGTTTGGTGGTGGCAGTGGCACAAGGGCATGACATGGAGTGAGGAGAGGAGGAACAATAGGCTTGACCTGCCCAGCGATTTGTAGGGGTGATGTTTGGGGGGTAGGAGCATTGGAAGTATTAGTTGACTAGGTAGTGTGCCCGTGCGTTGCTACGGGATAGAAGAACGTTGGTACTAAAAATATGGATCGCCATCCTAGCCACCGAGCCCACTGCGAGCTCCATGCCTGCCTCGCTCGCCGATATGCTCTCGCCATGGCCGCCGTCGTGGTCTCTCCACCTGAGAGGCCCAAGGCCCCGCCTATTCTCTCTCACCGTACACAACACGCACGCACGCGCATGAGCACAAGCACAGCCTTGCCAAGCCCACAACGCTCAGGATTGTTGATGCCAGCGAACCGCCCCAAATGCTTGCCATTGCCAGAGCATCGACATGGCAAGCTCTATTCCACCCATCACAAACCAGTTGAGACCCTAAAGCCCCCACTGCGAGCTCTGCCCTGCCAAAGTACATGCACTACATGCACACGAAGAAGACCCCTAGGTTGCCTAGTCGCGTTCGAAACGCCAGGAAGCCATGTGCCATGCCACTGCTGTGCCATGCCACCGCTGCGGCAGTGATGTTCCGGTCAACCCCGGTAATGTTTTGCCATTGGACGATAAACAAATAAATGAATGCTACTGCTAAAGTAATGTAACATGCAAATAGAGACTCAAACTGACAAGCTACTACTCGTATTTAAAGAACTGATTGATTTAATAAGCAGTGCTAATCCCTATACTAATAGCTAGCTACGGTACACATGTTAACGCTAGGGTGGCATAAATGAAAAATAAATAATCAAACTATAATAAATCATGCTTAGAAAAAAATGATCATCCAAGTAGCCATGCTTAGATTGTGCAGTGTCATACAAACATAGATTTTCTTGTCAAATATATATCATAATGTACTACGAATTACAAGTGCTATATCTGACAAAAAAATGATAAGAGAAACCTCACAATGCCCAAAGATCATATAGATAAGCCGCATGCATATAGCCAGAATGAGCCAACAGAAACCTCCAACCTTCTTCACTGGTTTGATGTGATGACAGAAACCATGACCAATTATCTGTGACTCATCAAGAATTTAGTTAAAGTGTTGGAAGCTACAAATGCTCCATTTGACCAAATATCAGTAATCCAACAAGAAACTAAATTAAAGTGTGAAGCTTTAATTATCTTGGAGCACTTGGGCCATCTTTTTTATAAAATAAATTAATAGGTTTATACCATTCTTACTTACAATGTGAAGCTTTAGATATATTTTAGCGGATACGCGCCACCAGAGTTTGTAGACATGGGGAAAATCACAAAGAAGTTTGACGTATTTAGTTTGGGTGTCATAATCATAAAAGTATTGGTAGGACCTGATGGCCGCTCCATATATTCTGATATGTCCACTCCCCAAGACTTCATTGATTTGGTATGGGATGTCATTTCCTAATATGAGGACGACAATGGTCATTTTCTTGTATTTTTGGCTCCTCATGTTTTTATGGTATGGCATTTACTGATTCACTTCAGCTGCAGGTTCAAGGAAACTGGAGAAGAATGCTACTGGAGACAGGAGGGAAAGATGCTTCGTATTTGGACGCGTATTGCAACCAAGTAAAAACTTGCACTGAGATCGCACTGAAGTGTGTGGAATCCAATAGTCACAAAAGGCCCAGTATAGAGGACACCATCACTATGTTGAATGAAACAGAAAAAACTATTGACAAAATGTACCTGCAACTATTTGTTGTCAAACCTTCACATCCCTGCTTCAACTTGGAGCCAGATAAGCTGATTCGATGTCCACTGCAGCGAACAAACAGCGTGGATCGTCCCACTGCTTTCAGGACGAAGAAGCTGAAGCAGACAGAGGTGGACTGCAAGTTCCTGAAGCGCTGCTGCGAGACGCTAACGGAACAGAATCGGCGGCTGCATAAGGAGGTGCAGGAGCTCCGCGCGCTCAAGCTCATCTCGCCGCAGCTCTACATGCACATGTCCCCGCCCACCACCCTCATCATATGCCCCTCCTGCGAGCGCCTCTCCTCATCGAGCGGCAACGTCTGCAACAGATGCAAATCTCTATGAGAGCCAATCTAATAAGTAAGTGTTCTATCGTGGATAAGAAAATGGTGGTCGGCCTGTCGTTTAATACCATGGACAGAGCTGTTCTTGTTAGTACGAGTGCACATGACAACCCTGTTGGTTTTGTGTTTCTTGGCCACCACCTCACCTTTGTCAATAGTCCCGTGACAATGCTGTTGGTGATTTTTTCTCTCAGAATTTAGTTTTGATGAGAAACGTGATATACTTTAGTTAAGAACAGTTTACAGAAAGAAATCTCCAGTAGGGGCTTTTGCCTCTCCTGTTCCATAAAAAAACAGTTTACAAAAAGAAGGGAGAAAGACTCCCAGCACAACAGAAGGTGAAGGACTGGATACAGTGACCAAAGGGGGGTGAATGGGAGCCTTAAAATTTCTTTTAAAATCTTTGGTCCTCGGCTCGACAAACAACTCCAAGAAGCAATACAAAAGACGTGATATCCACGACCCAAAGATGAGGGTGGATGTTCCCTAGGAATACAGCAGGACACCACAAGATCAGCGCAACAAACGGAATCGAATCGGAGTCCGAACAGGTAAGAAATGGACCAAACAGCAAATCTGCTACAGTATCCAGATAGTCTGCTACAGTACCCCGGACAATCTGCAATAGTGCTGCTACAGTGCCCTCGGCAGTCTGTCCCCAAGTTTTGAGGTTCAAACTCGTGAAAGCTGTCTCCGATGGTTTTAAGGCGAAACCACTGTACCGCCCACGAGTAACGTAGTCCATATGCGTCCCCCGCCGCTCAACACGTGTCACCACCGTCCTCGACCGCCCGGGCGACAAGTATTCCAGAGCCGCCCGCTCAACTTGCACGTCCGCCGTCTTGACCCAATCGACACGGTCCCGCCATGTACACTTGTACTTGTTGATGTCCTAAGTGTCAGCCACCGCGGCTAGCGGTCTGGTCCCGAGGTCCCTTGGTTCAAGCATCACGTTTGCCCTTCACCGCTCCCGGTCCGTCAGCACAACACACCCTATTTGACCTTCTCCTTACCATCGAGCATCGCTTGCTCGACACCTCACAACACAAGCCAAGAGACATGTTGTTCGACACACTCCGTGTGCCAAGTTAGGTGAAACAAGAACCAACGTGTTGCGTGTTGACAATCACTCATCATAAAAACTGCTTACACAATGGTAAGAAAAAACCATGTGTCCGCAGAAGGATTCTAAAAGAGCACATAGATACATGTGCTGAATTTGAACAGGAAAATCTGGAATCTAAAGCAGAGGGGTTTGTTGCTCTTGAAGCAAGGATGTGAGCTGTTACATTTTTTTTTTTTGATAAAAGTGAGCTGTTACATTAACATCCCTATTAGCCTGAGCACCTGATGGGAGAAACTTTGAGTTTGGAGTCTAAAGTCAGCTGTGAAAGGTTTAATATTCCAAGGCTCGGCTTGATTGTGGCAGCCATTTAGATAGTTGACTATCAATTCATTGTTGGAGAGGAAACTTACTTCCTGTAAATTAAGTTGCTTGGAAATTCTTGCATATGTGTAAGTGCAGCAGCTTCAGCCATAATCACTGAGGAGTCTTACTGAATTTTTGCCTGAACATACAGAGAAAACTTTTGGGATGGAGAGAAGAGGAAAACTCCAACTCCCGCTGACCTTAAGTGGTTTGAACCGTCATCTCTACTAGAGGCTGCATCAACAAAGCATGAGCAGGTATGGTGCAACTTCTGGGAGCCTCATGGAGATGAGATTTTGTTGTTTAAGTGTCCAACGGTGCATACAGAGCAGAGGGTTGGTGGCCACTGAAATGTCTGCATTTGTTTCATGATGTACTTTAGCTATGGACCATTTTTTGTTATTAAACCTTAGGTCATTCCTTGCTTTCCATAAGTATCAAAGAGAAGCGAAACTCTTTGTACCCTTTACAGAGAGGATCCTTGTGGTAGGATGGCTGCAAATTGTTTTCTGTACACCGTCTTGGTCTTGAGGTAGAATGTGTGCCCTTAGAGGGGGGTCTGCAGACAATGACATGCCTGTTGCAGTTACATGCCGTAGGATCAACTCCTGTTACTTCTTTTATTTATTTTCTGTATTTTTTGATAATTCTCAGGTACTTGTATGGTTTCTACTTGTAAGTCATTTCTATGGATCGACTGTTACTATATAAATATAAATTTACATGTAGTGAGAACAATGTGCCAAAACAGGTTCGATCTCTTGAACAACGAAACAACATGACAGAAAAAAGGTTGTTTTCTGCTTAGGCCATCCTAGGTGTCAATATAATATATTTACTTCTGAGTAATCAAAATAAAATGATTCCGTACATATTTGTTTCGGTTTCAGAAAGCTTGAAATTCATAGAAATGGGATGAAGTATATTTATTGTTGTGCTTGTCACATATGCAATTAAGATAATAAGTCATCCAAAGATGTTGTACAAAATAAACTAAGTGTTTGAGCTTGAGGATATGGCTGCTTCCATAGTAGAAAGGTGTAAGGGCTTGCCATTGGCACTTATGTCTACTAGTTGTATTCCCCGCGCGTTGCCACGGGTATGAAGGAGGAATATAAATGGGTGTGTCGTAGGTGGAGGAAGTGTATTAGACAGATGGAGATCAGAGGTCACGAAATAAAGAGCCACATGAGCTGCTATAAGAAGACACTTGGACTTCAATAATATGATTTTGGAGGTTATTAGTGACTTGTGGGACCCTTCGATGATGTGACTTCATGAGATCACCGAAAAATATGTGTTAGGGTTTATCTTTATAGGAGTATAAGATAAGATGGGCAGCCTCATGTCCTCCGAGAAACCAACTAAACATGCCTGGAATCAAATATACAATCAGTCCCGGGTTGAGCTAGCTAAACCAGACAATGTGCAGGCAATTTTGAAGCTTAGCTACAATGATTTACCAGGAAATCTCAGATATTGTTTCCTATACTGCAGCCAATTTCCTGAAGATTGCTTCATGTCACTGGGTGGTTGCTGAAGGATTTGCAGTGACCAACAAAAACAACACAGTGGAGGATGTGGCTAAGCTAAATCTGGTGGAGCTCATTACTAGGAACTTGCTACAAGTTGAAGAGTATTATGAGCTTGGTAGGGTGAACACATGTAAGATGCATGACATTGTGCGTGACCTGGCCTTTCAATAGCTAGAGATGAAAAGTTTGGTTCTGCAAGTGATCAGGCTGCAGTGATAAATATGGACCAGGAAGTGTACCGACTATCATTGTGTGGATGGAATGGCAGTGACGACCAAGAGTGAAATTTCCACACCTTGGCACTCTGTTTTCACTTGATGGTGTCACATCAACTCACATGTTAGCATCAATCTTTTCTGAATCAAGGTACCTTACTGTTATTGATTTACAAGATTCTGAAATAACCGAAGTGCCACAATCTATAGGGAATCTATTTAATCTACGCTACATTGGCTTGTGGCGCACAGGAGTCAAGTTGCTCCCGGAGTGTATTGAGAAGCTATCCAACCTGCAGACATTGAAGCTGCCAAGAGGCATAGTCAAGGTCAAGAAGCTGCGGCATCTGTTATCTGACAGAGTGGTGGATGAGAAGCAAAAAGATTTCCAGTACTTCACAGGGGTGCAGCCACCCAAGGACCTCTCTGACTCGGTGGAACTTCAGACTCTGGAAACTGGAAGCAACAAATGACTTGGCAAGCCAACTGGACAAACTCAGAAAACTACAAAGCCTGTTGGTTTGCAAAGTTACTGCCATCCATTCTGCAAATCTTTTTGCTGTGGTATCTAAGCTGCCACTTCTGTCCTGCTTGCTTCTTAATGCAAGTGATGAGGAGCAGCCACTTCGGTAGCTCAATCTGTAGCGATGTAATCCAACGATGGTTTTTAGAGGGGTTGGCGTGAGATTTGGGATTTGATAACCTTGGTTACTGCCACTACCTTTATTGTATTTGCTAAAAACTCTTGTCTTCTTAATGAAATACACGCCGGTGACGTGTTCTAGAAAAAAAAGAGGAGCAGCCACTTCACCTGGCCCTTGTTTAGATGCCCAATTTTATTTGCTAATAATTGTCCAAACATTGATTAATTAGGTTTAAGATATTCGTCTCGTAAAGTACAACAAAACTGTGTAATTAATTTTTGATTTCATCTACATTTAGTACTCCATGCATTTACCTTTATTTTAATATGATGGAGAACAGAAATTCTACATAGTAAAATTTAGGAGTGAATTTGGGAAACTAAACAAGCCCTGGAAACTCTCAACCCACAGTCCAAACAGTTCCACAGATTGATCGTCAGGGGCTGCTGGGCTGCTGGAACACTTCAGTGCCCAATATTTCAAGGCCATGGAAAAAACCTCAAGTATCTAGCTCTAAGCTGGTCGGGTCTTCAGGAAGACCCGCTACTGCTTATTGCTCCACATGTGCCAAACCTCAGCTATCTGAGCCTTAACAGGGTGAGCAGCACAGAGACAATGATTATTTCTGAAGGGTCCTTTCCACAGCTAGACACTAATACTGAAGAACATGCTCAATGTCAACCAGTTGACTGTTGGGAAGGATGCTCTTCAAAATATTGAAGGTTTATATATTGTGGCGCTGCGGAAACTGAATAAGGTTCCTCAAGGATTTGAATCCCTTGCCTCTTTAAGGAAGCTGCGGTCACTGTCTCTGTGGTGGAGGTTCGCGTTGAGTGATCTTCGTCTTCTTCATGCAACAATACTTATGATTATTTATGCATATAGTCCTTTTGTCTTTGAGTCTTGCAGTAAATCTGCAATTCTGAATGTTTTTGTGGCTTGTGTTTTTACTTTCAATAAGTCCTGAAGAAACTGATCTCCTCACCAAGAATGTGCCTGACAGTTGTGTGTATGCCATGTTATTGCAGTTTCTTTCTAGTTTGATTTTCTTTTTTTGATGTATATGAACCATGTCGTTGAACTGGATTTGACAATATCATCTATTATTTTTCCCTGTCACTATCCTGATGTCATGTTCAGGGCAGTAACTTAGACAAGCCAGACTTCTTCATAGTGAACAAGTGACGATTCAAGAACAGGCCTTTTTTATTATGGTATCATTTGGCTTCTTATCATAAGTCTTGTTTCATGACCTTGGAAAACATCTCATATATATCTAGCTCTAAGCTGGTCTGGTCATCAGGAAGATGACCCAGTCCGACTGCTTGTGCAGACACCTTCCTTAGCCTAAACAGAGTCAGCAGTGCAGATAATATCTGATCTGATGACAACTCACGACCTTCACACTTGCCTGACATCTCCCTATATATGAACCTATCCTTTTATATTAATATTTTCTAATCTTGTATTAAGTATTCTGGCTACTAAACAAACTCAAATAAAAAATTTTTAACTACAAAATTTCAAATCTTATCAAACATTACAATTTTTGTATAGAAAGTGTCTCCATACGAGATGGTTTGAAAATTTAAATATTAATCTCAAAAATATAAATATAAAATATATATTTAAGACTGAAAAAACTTTAATAAAAAACTTATCAATAACAAACTTATAGATTTGATTGGTTGATTAACCATGTGAACATTCAAGGTGGTTCCATAACTCTCAATTTTGAATTTCAAAAATATAAAAACTTAAAACACATATTTGGAACCCTAAACAACTCTAAATTGTATATTGTATTGTGAACTATATCTTTGGTGTAGACCATGTCAACATTAGAGGTTGTTTGAAAATTTAAATTTTAAAAATCAAAATCCATGAACTCAAAATCTTCTCAAATACAAAGTTATAGATCATTGAGAGTTATAACTTTGATATAAGGTTTGTCTTCATTTGATTTCATATAAAAAAAGTTATAGTTTATTTTGTGATGTAACTATTTTTAGAGGTGGATCTCTTAACATGATCGTCTATGTTAATAGTTACTTTTATAGACGAACATCATAAGACACCTACCTCTTTAATCGTTCACAAAGGTAGGTGTCGACCTCCTCTGTAAATTAATGATTGTAAGAGACATAGTACGCCTACCTCTGTAAATGATTAACAAGGGATGTTTGCCTAGAGGCCGCTTGACCATTTATAGTGTTGGTCCCTAGATTCGCTCACTTATGCTAATCAGAGAGCATGTCTTCTAAAATTCTTTTGCTAGTAGTAAATATTTATTGTAACAAAAGATGCACTAGTTAGTGATCTGACAAATTAATCCACAAATATCAAATCACTAACTACGTACATATCCATACATGACAAATGTATGTTTGTCACATAATGTAATTAGTAATTGAGCGCGCGCAATAAAAACATACGATGCAAGGATGCATGGAACAGTTAACTGTGCATCATTGGATCCCACTGAGATAAGAGTCTTTCTCAGATCCAAAATACTTTCATCCAAAAACCCAACCTTTCATTCCAAAAGGCTAAAAATTTTTCATCAAAACGTTTGCAGGGTTACAGGCCAAAAAATTTTGGGCCGCAGGACACATGACTCCCTCAGAGCCTGTTTTAGGGCCAAATTTTTTTGGGCCAAAATTTCATGGACTTGTTTAGATCCGGAACTCAAAAAGGTAGCCCAATTTGAAAAACGTTTTGAATTTCCGGCAAAGGATTGGGAATCTCGGGGACTCGAACCGTCCCGCTCCCCGAGGCCCTTTATTCACGGGTGCGTCTTGTTGGCTACGCTCGTCTTGAATGCAAACCACCGTCTCCCCACCTACTCTCCTTGGGTGTCTATATAAGCCGAGGCTAAGGGTTTGCAAACCGCATCCCTCTTCCCCTCTTTTAGACTCACATTTTCATAGTTCCAGATCTAAGCGCTAGGAGTGACAGCTTCCGTTGGGTGGCATGGTGGGGCGGTGCTCCATGGTGGCCTTGCTCCTCCTGGGAGAAGGCGTTCAAGATCGAGCTCTCCATTGCGCTAGCAACTTCGTCCATCCCTAAGTGTTAGAGGGAGTTCTGCGAAGGGGGGACCGAAGGAAACCATCGGTGGGGAACCACCGTTGGTTGATGCATGAGTGGCACCCAGGTGAGGGTGGATCCGAGGGACCGGCTGTTGCTGAGAATCTCTCTGATTCCACAGCCTCCAGCCCGGGCTGCCATCTTGCGACATTTCCTCTGGCCTCCTTCCAACCCTAGCGACGGCGGCACCAGGGACCCTTCCTCGTTGTTTCCTTAGGTGTAAGAGGAAGTTCTACGAGGCGGGCTCCCCCGGCGATGGCGGCACTAGGGAAACCTCCCTTGTGGTGCTTTTCTTTATTAGATGTAAGAGGAAGTTCTGCGAGGCGGGGCTCCCCGATGCTCCTACCGACATGCCCCTCTTGCTTCTGGACGCAGATTTGAAGTCCACCGGCGACATGTGCCGAGGGCTTCACTTCTTTAGCGGTCCACCGGTGGCGAGAGTGACCTGCACTCTTAATAGATTTGTAGCTACATTGACGGATTAGCCGTCCGATACCCTGCTTGTTAAACGCATTATCCTTTCTACGATTTAAGATGTTACAGTCTAATCAGAATGAAATAGGTCCAATGGTTGTTAACACTGTTCCTTGAGTTGAATTACTCATTTTTTGTCTTCGAGTACGTAGACACAACAGTAGTAGATGAGAACAAACCAATAGCGGTTACTGTTGACCCAGGCCCTCCTACGGCGTGGCGCCATATTGTCTCTAGACGACGTGTGCACAGTAATCGACACCAGGCTCTTCAGCGTACAGGACACCCAGTCTCATACCCTAACATCGCCAGGTGGGCTCCGCCTTTGAGCGATGGTGACCCACCATCACGGGTAGGTGAGACGAGGGGCAGGTGGACCCATAGTATGGACACGTCAATCCCCGCCCGATGCGCCTTCGGGGCACCGATCCAACCCACCCCAACCGAATCCAACGGCAGGACCGGCCTGCGGGGCCTCCTCCTTCAGCACACACGGACCCACGGTAAGGCAGGCATAGGGCCCATGCCCACCCAGGCGCACGCTCCTCGTCCACGCGGCGCAACATGCTAGAATCACCAATGCTGACACGTGGGCCAGTCAGCATTTGCGAGTACCCGCTCGATGCGCCCCCAGGGCACCGACCCAACCCGCCCGGACTGACGCCGACGCGTGGGGCACACGGCCTCAATGCCCCTACCTTCAGTGGGGCGATGGGACAACAGACACGCAGATCCCCGTTACGCGCTATGGCATAGCAGGCGCGGGTGGGCCCCATGCCAGGCGTCACAGGTCAAACGGCGGTTAGCCACGTGGCACCTGCGGTTTGCGTTCAATGGCATTAGTGGCACAAGTATGCGTTCAATGGTAGTGTAGGCGCCTATACTTAAAGAAACTAATTTGGTAGTAATACTTGCAAGACTGCTTATGTTAGATGTATCATGTCACGTAAATTTGGCTAACACATGCACGCGCTATTGCACTCAAGCTCATTACATGTTTTCCCAAAATTTTTTGTTGAATCGCCGAGGACTTGTTCTTCTTCACTAGGCGATCTCGGCAACAAATGCTTGTGAAAGGTACTTAAGTCCAGTTTATTCCTCTTGGAGTCGGCTTTAACCGTGGCCTATCACCTATATTTTGACGTTTAAGCACATGCCCGGAGCCAGGGATGAAAACGTTACAGATATTTTTTGGTCGTATTGATACTGAATGCGTTTAGAGGGGTTTTAATCCGTCCGTATCCGAGTCTGGACATTAAATATACGATACTGTATCCGAATATTAAAATCACATATTTATATTTGAATCCGAATTCGAGCAAAAATATAAAAACAAATGTGATATCGGTGATATGCGTCCGTTTCTGATCTGTTTTGATGGCTAGCCGTAGCCATGTCACTGCTCAGTATGTTAGTATGAATGACCATGGTTCGAAAGTGTCAAATGCAGGTTTGCAACTGTCCAGGACGAACAAGGTAAGCAAAGCGTGCATAATTGTTTGTGTGCAGTTTGAAAAAAAGAAAGTAGGGATCACCAAGTGGTTTTGTGGCATCGTTCGGCGAATCAACAGGAAAGTGGACTCGATGTCAAGTCAAGAAGCGTACCAGGCCACATCCTTGTGAGGTAGTAGCGGTACCGGCCGCCTAGAAATTTCCCTTCATCTGTGGGGCTCTCACACCTCGTAATTCCCGCTGCTGCAGAAAATTAAAGGTTTGCAGTAGTGCAGAGAATCTCGGTGCTTTCTCCACGCTTTCCTGCTCCCACGGTCAAAAACCTGCCCCCACTTTCAAAAACCCACAAGTTTTGTTTTCTTTTTACTATTCTTTTTTCAAAATTAACCCCACAAGGTTTCAAGGAACGCTTTGCGTCAAAAAAAGGTTTCAAGGAACGCAGCCAAGCCCAAAGGTAATTAGGGGATCATATCTGTTGCACGGTCATTCCGATGTAGGAGTAAACTTTAGATCCAATGAACAAAGACACAGTTTGAATCCCTTCAATTTTTGTCCGTTTTTAAGAATTTGGCATTTGGAAACTAGATGGGATCCAAACAGGCCAGTTTTTTCTTCCGGTTTTTGTCTTATTGATACTCAGCTTTTGCCAGTTTTCTATGACACATAGAGTAATAAATGAAATCCATAGAGCAATAAATGAAGTCAGCTTAGTTTTTCTCAGAATCAAGATTGTAAACTGTAGGGAAAAACTGGTTTTTTAAGAATCGAAAACTGATCCAAACGAGGCCAAAAATCGTGTCATCTAATATTTCATATTATAAGATGGAAATGAGATACGGTCAAACCAATTTGAACCATTGATTTGTCTAAATGAAAAGATTTGAGAAGACAAATTTTCAGCATTTAGGAATTTCGGATTCGGTCCTTATCGTGTCATCGATAAATGTTTAAAAAAATCAAAATATGGTGTATGATGCATCATATGTAACTATTAGGTACTTGTCATTACTACAATAAAGCACTGTAAGAGCGGCTCAAGATGCACTCAGGCGTTTTTTTCTAGAACGCTTTTACAGTGAATTTCACTGTAAGGGTGATTCAATACGAGCCGCCCTTACAGTGGTCCACAGTAAGGGCGGCTGGACCACCACTGTAAGGGCGGCTGGAGTACACTGTCAGGGCGGCTCAATCTAAAGCCGCCTCTATAGTTGATTTTCAGCAAAAAAATAAAAATTACAATAATTAAATCTGACACAGCATATAATATATAATTTAAATTCAAATTCAAATATAACCACCACATATATACATATATTTATCCACAAACGCACGAGCACGATATAGAACATCACTACAAGTCATAATAATTCAAAAGTTTCACAAATCCATTACATAGTCATAAGAAACAAGCCATAATCCAAAAAGTTCAGTTACATCATTGACCTAAGGCAAAAGTATAGTAGTAGTACGAAAGACACTTTGCTCAGTTACATCATTGCTAAGTTCCATTGTGGTTCCACTTGGCTACACATGTACATCAGTTTAAATAAATGAGAATCTATTATGAAGATATTTTTTTAGCAAGAAATGAATTGACATATGGATCAAAGAAGAATGCACCTGACAAAAGCAGGATTGGGAGCAACTCGAATTGTCCATTCTCCAATTCTAAAAGAGCACCCAATACAAATGAATATAGTACTAAGACTTGAGTAATCACTAGTTGGTAATTCAGTACATACATATACATGGTACTATGACAGGATGATTATTCATCACCTTCTAGGCTAGTTTTCAGACAGAAACAAGAGTCTAGGAGTACTTAAGTAGGTAACAGAGATAGCACAATAGCACAATAGATGTTCCTGGCCAGAATGCTAAGCATGCCATTTACAAAATAGCACAATAGTAAGTACAATACTATACACCTGCACCCAATTGCTGTATCTCTTCCAATACCACTACCTATGACACTTACAGCAATCTTCCATCATTTCACGTACAGGTTCCAACACATGAACCAAAATAGAGCTAGTTTCAGGTCACAACTTTATTATTCAACCAGCGCTAGAGTGACTTCAGTTAGTTACAGTTTTCATGAAAGAATGACTGCAAATGTGAGATGATTTCACTATTGTCTAAGAATCAGGTTTAAGAATGACTGCAAATGTGAGATGATTTCACTAGAACTGGGTGCAAAAAAAAATGGAACTGCAGTGCAACAGATAATCAGGTAACTAGCCATTCGATTTGGGAAATTAAGACAAGGCAGCAACTAGACTGTGACTAGTTTAGCACTGATTTACTTGTGCTTATCTAATATTAAATTCTTGCATGTACCTGTACAAAGCATGATTTTCACTTTTGTCTAGGAGCTGGATGATCACATAAAGAGAGAACCTGAAAAGCCAACATGAGCTAGTAAGCAACCACGTACATACATCTATAGTTGCATCGAATAAACAAGCTAACAAAGGAATCAGAGAAGGGGGACTGATGCTACAAGTGTGCTACACTATTTTCTTTGTGCTGCAATTGATATGTATCATTAAAAATGTAAATAAGGTAGCTCATGCCCTAGCAGCAACTGGTTGTGATTGTCCTGAGAATTCTGCTCTAATGTGAGATAGCACACCAATTCTGTTTCTGCACCTCACCCATATGTTATGGATACAGAAGTTGCAAATTTAGTACACTGGTAATTCATTCGTATTACTGTTAGTATAGTAGTCCTAATAAATAATTTGAAACTCTCATCAGGAGCCAATATAAACGGAGTACAGAGGACAACACATCAGTACTAATGCAAATCAGGGAGATGAACGTCAAAGCACACTAATCCATCAAATCAACCATAGTAACTTCAAATTAGATGACGGGGTCAGTAAGCATGATGTGTCACCCTGACGAGAGGAAGGGGCCGCGCTGCCGTCAGGCCTCTGACCGTCTGGTGCTGCTCATCGCCACTCCATGCCCGGGGGCGTGCCGTCGCCGGTGGGGGAGGCGTGGTGCCGTGCCGGTGCTGCTCGGGGACGGGAGGGGCGTGGTGCCGTGCGCTGGAGGTGGGGGAGGCGCCCGGGGCCACCGTCTGCAGCAGGCCGTCGTGCTCCAGGAGGGCGGCCGCGGCGCTCCAGTGGCGGGGGCGCAATCCAGGGGGCCGGGAGGCGCGAGACCCGCGGGTGGACGCGCTGGAGGCCGGCGAGTGGCCGGCGGGTTGCCGTGAGGAAGACCGCGTGCCGTCCCGGCGTCTCTGCTCCTCCTTCGCCTCGCGCGGCCGTCTCCGGTGTTGATCGGAGGATCGGCCGGAGAGGTTACGCCTGTGCGGCACCGGTCAGCGAGGCCCTCTGCAGCAGGGTGGCCGCTGGACGAGGACTGGGGCGCGCCGTGGCAGGGAGGTGGCTGTTGGTTTATTTTTTTTTTTTTTTTTTTTTTGAGAGCGGCTGCTGGGAAAGGGATGAATGGGAGGATGGGATTAGGGTTTACCGTATATATATATATATATATATGGGTGGGCTGGTTGGGCCGGTGGGATAGGTGGTTGGGCCGGATGGTCTAGCGAGGCCCTGCTGCTGCTAAAAATATATTTATATAAAATATTTATATAAAACTTTCTCAAAAAATATATTTATATAAAATATTTTAATCATTCCAAACATTTTTTAATTTTTATATAATTCTAAATATTTATATATTTCTAAATATTTCTATATTTCTAAATATTTATATATAATTCTAAATATTGATTTTTATCTTACTATTAAAAAGAAGCACAGTAAATCATCAACCTGGCGGTTACTACTGCTAAATGGTAAAATAAACTGAATAACAAATGTAGATCTTGACGATCTCTAACGCCTTTATATTTAAAAAATTTTCATCTGAGGTCATTTGGTAGCTTATTTGACCAAGTTTGATCAAGCTAAATCTTGGATTTTTAAAAAAAGACACTTGGACTACGGTTTTTTAAACCCTAGATGGTCTCAAATACAAAAGTCATGAATACAAAGTTTGTCAAACTCATCAAGATCTACATTTGTTATAATGATCAACTTTTTCATTTGACAAAGTTTGAACCATTCAAAATTGGAATTTTGAAATTTTGATAGGTCCTGACTAGTTTTTGACATCCTAGATGGTCTCAACTCGAAAAGTCATAAATACCAAGACTGGTCCACTCATCAAGATCTATATTTAATACATAGGCTATTTTTGCATTCGATAAAGTTTTAGCATAGTGTAGTTCTAAATCCACGAGTCTCACAAATAGTTTCATAAAGTCTATGTGAGATTCAAGATTTTATGACTAGTGTTTACTAACACTTTCTCAAATACAAAAATGACCTATGTATCAAATATAGATCTGGATGAGTTCTACAAATATGGTATTCAAAAGTTTTTCATTTGCGGTCATTTAGTGCCTCATTTGACCAAGTTTGACCAAGTCACATCTTGGATTTGAAAAAATGTGACTAGAGTTTGCTAACACTTTCCTAAATGGTAAAATGAACTATGTAATAAATGTAGATATTGATGAGTTCTACATTCTTGGTATACAAATATTTTTCATCTGAGGTCATTTAGTGGCTCATTAGACCAAGTTTGACTAAGTCAAATTTTGGATTTTAAAAAAAAGACACTTCAACTGTGGTTTTTTAAACCCTAGATGGTCTCGAATACAAAAGTCATTAATACAACTCATCAAGATCTACATTTGTTATAGTGGTTAACTTTTTATTTGATAAGGTTTGAACCATTCAAAATTTAAATTTTAAAATTTTGATAGGTCTAGACTAGTTTTCGAAACCCTAGATAGTCTCAACTCAAAAAGTCATGAATACCAAGATTGGTACACTCATCAAGATCTATATTTTATACATAGGTCATTTTTTGCATTTGACAAAGTGTTAGCAAAGTGTAGTTCTAAATTCATAAGTCTCACATATAGTTTTATAAAGTCTATGTGAGATTTAAGATTTTTTGACTAGTGTTTACTAACACTTTCTCAAATAAAAAATGACCTATGTATCAAATGTAGATCTGTACGAGTTCTACAAATATGGTATTCAAAAGTTTTCATTTGAGGTCATTTAGTGCCTCATTTGACCAAGTTTGACCAAGTCATATCTTGAATTTCAAAAAAATGTGACTAGAGTTTGCTAACACTTTCCAAAATGGTAAAATAAACTATGTAATAAATGTAGATATTGATGAGTTGTACATTCTTGGTATTCAAAAGTTTTCATCCAAGGTCATTAGTGGCTCATTTGACCAAGTTTGACCAAGTCAAATCTTGGATTTTAAAAAAATATGACTAGTGTTTACTAAAACTTTCTCAAATGAAAAAATAAACTCTGTAACAAATATATATTTTGATGAGTTTTACAATCTTGGTATTCAGAATTTTTTCATTTGAGGTAATTTAGTGTCCCATTTGACCAAATTTGACCAAGTCAAATCTTGAATTTTAAAAAAATATGACTAGTGTTTACTAACACTTTCTCAAATGGAAAAATAAACTATGTAACAAATGTAGATCTTGATGAGTTATACAATCTTGGTATTCAAAAGTTTTTTATTTGATGTCATTTAGTGTCTTATTTGACCAATTTTATCCAAAACCACTGTAGGGGCGGCTGGTAACACCAGCCGCCCTTACAGTGGCTACCTTGAAGCCCTTGTTGCGACAGTGTGCTATCGTTTTCTTCGATGATATCCTAATCTATAGCAAGACTTATGAAGAGGATCTTGAGCATCTCAGTCAAGTTTTCTGGCTTCTGTCTCAAGACCAGTGGCTAATTAAGTTCACCAAGTGCAAGTTTGCACAACAATCCATTTCTTACTTAGGACATGTCATCAGTGTGGCTAGGGTTTCCACTGATCCTTCTAAAATCAAAGCTGTCCAAGAATGGCCTCTTCCTCAAGATGTGAAGCAACTGAGGAGTTTTCTGGGCTTGCCCGGTTATTATCGAAAGTTCATCAAAAACTTCGCAGTTATTGCCAAGCCACTTACAGAACTGCTCAAGAAGGGTACATTGTTTCTCTAGACCAGCATTCATTATCATCTTTTGAGGCCCTTAAGCATGCCTTGGTCAGTGCACCAGTTCTATCTCTTCCAGATTTCTCTCACCAGTTTCAGCTTCAGACTGATGCTAGCACAACTGGAGTTGGTGCCGTTCTTCTTCAAGATGGGCATCCCATCGCTTTTGTCAGCAAAGCATTGGGACCATGTGCTCAAGGACTCTCTACATACGAAAAAGAGTACTTGGCCATTCTTGTTGCAGTCAAGCACTGGCGATCCTATCTACAGCATGCTGAGTTCACTATCTTTTTAGACCAACGAAGCCTTATGCATATTACTGACCAACACCTCCAAATCCCGTGGCAGACGAAGCTCTATACCAAGCTCGTGGGGTTGCAGTTCAGAGTCTTCTACAAACCGGGTACCTCTAATCTTGCTGTTGATGCTCTGTCCCACCATCCCTCACCTCCGGATTTCTACAATGTAGTTTCCTCTACTTCTCCACTTGGCTTGTCGATGTGATGGCTGGGTATGACTCTGACCCCTTCTTCACAAAATTGTTGCAAGAGCTATCTATGGATAATGCCGCACATCCTCCATACACTCTCTCCAAGGGACTGATCATGCTCAGAGGTCGCGTCTAGATTGGCAGTAACCCCCCGCTCCAACAGCGAATCATCACAGCACTACATGCTAGCGCTATCGGCGGCCATTTAGGTTTTTCGGTGACTTATGGCCGTGTGAAGAAATTGTTTGCGTGGTTAGGAATGAAGGCCGATGTCAAGAATTACGTTGCTTCTTGCACCACCTATTTGCAGGCTAAGCCTGACCATGCCTGCTACCTTGGTCTATTGTCTCCTCTTCCAGTTCTAGTGGAATCGTGGCAGGTTGTCTCAATGGATTTCATCGAGAGCCTCCCCAGATCTGGTATAGCTAACTGCATATTAGTGGTTGTTGATAAATTCAGCGAGTTTGCCCACTTCCTCGCACTTCCCATCCGTTTACAGCAGCACAAGTAGCTCAGTCCTTCCTTGACAACATCTACAAACTTCATAGGATGCCAACTCATATCATTTTCGATCGCGACCGTATCTTTACCAACAGTTTTTGGAAATAGTTGTTCACTATATCAGACACTAAACTCTGCATGAGTTCAGCCTATCACCCTCAGTCGGATGGGCAGACAGAACGCATCAATCAATGCCTCGAAACCTTTCTACGATGCTTCATCCATTCCTGCCCACGACGATGGCTCAAGTACCTTAGTCTAGCGGAGTTTTGATATAATACCAGCCTCCACAGCTCTCTCAACCGATCTCCATTCGAGGTACTATATGGTCACCCTGCTCGTCATTTCGGTCTCACTCCATTTGAAGCTTGTGAAGTTCCTGATGTGGAGTCCATGCTATCAGAGCGATCTGTCATGCTGGATTTGGTTCTCCAACATCTCCTGCGAGCACAACAACACATGAAGCGTCAAGCTGACAAGAAGCGTTCTGAGTGTGTCTTCAAGGTCGGTGACCAAGTATTCCTCAAGCTTCAACCCTATGTCCAAGCTTCCCTCGCTCCACGTGCTCATCAGAAGCTTTCCTTTTGCTACTTCGGACCTTACACGGTGGTGTCCAGAATAGGCGAAGTTGCCTACAAGCTTGACCTGCCGCCCTCCTCTACAGTTCACCCGGTATTCCACGTCTCGTTGCTCAAGGCTGCTCCACCAGCTAAGTACCCCTTGCCCCCTTCCCTGCTTGATACAGCTGATGGTCTCCAAGTTCCTGTGAGGGTGCTTCAACGCCGGCTCCATCCTCGGCAATCTGGTGCTGTTGAGCAGCTATTGATCAAATGGTCAGGTCTCAGTTCAGAATTGACGACCTGGGAAGACGCTGAAGCAACCAAGCAGTAGTTCCCTTTTGCACCGGCCAGGGGACATGCCGGTACACAAAGGGGGGGGGGGGGGGTGGGAGTGTCACCACTCCACATCCTGGTAAAGCCCAGCAGCAGCCCAGAAGAGGCAAGAGGACCAAGTCCAGAAACGTCAAGCTGCAAGGCCCGGAATGGGTATGTGATATCTGCAATAGCGGCCCAGCAACTAAGCCCGAAGAGTGAGTAGTAGATATGGAGTAGGAGAGGAGAGCTCTGTATCCATCTATCAACTTGTATCGTAAGAAACCAGACAGCCGATAGCCTGTCCGGTGGGCTGCGAGTCGTGGTGAAGAGTGTGTTGCCGTCGCCTCCGGCGGAGTTCCGGTCGTTGGCGCCGCCGCAGCGAGCGGTGTTGACACTCCTCTAGCCATCTCTTCAGCGAGAGTGGCCACCTGCAAGATTGCTTCAGGTTAGTGACTCTGATTCTGCTATTTAATCCTGAAAAGGTTTTAGGGAAGTTGTGTCTACTACCAAATCTAACCTCGCGACTTTGTTGTGACTGTAACGTATGTATGGTCTGAGCATATAAATGTGGATTTATCTATCTCATACTACTAGTTGTTGGTCCTTATTAGATACTCTTGTGTGCCATCGTTGCAAAGGATGTTGATTGGTGTGGTAGCAAACAGCAAGGTGACAAAAAAAAAGACAGTAAAACCTTCTCATGATACTATACTCTCTCTTTTAATCATTTTTTTTTGGCAAGGAGTCATGTTAAATATTCCGTCACCCTTTATTGGAACTCTGCTATTTTTGTAAGATCGTCTCATATTTGGATTAGTGAAGAGACCGATTCTTTTCAATTCACTTCTAACATCTTGGTGCATGCTTAAATCTATCCACACAATCCTGTCAGCCAGCACACCCCCACAACTGCAGTCTTTAATTTCAGTCTTAATAATTGAATATGTAATCTGAAGTCATGTTCTTGTCAAAAAAAATCTGAAGTCATGTCTGAGTATATATTTCGGTTCTCAAAGCAAAGCTTTCTACCAGTCATCCAGTAATATGTTTACGAAATATCAGTCAAGGTTAGACTATTTCCTTTTCATATTGAGAAATTAGTCCTTCCTATGTTTCAGATGAGATTCCCGTTCCAGATCTGTGTTTATGCAAAGTCTTCCTTGATAACATGCTCTTGGAATATTTTCTTGATGTCCGACCTCTGCTCTCAAGTCTCAACCAATCTGCTGTGCAAATCATATAGCAAGTTGGTTCCACTGAACCATAGTGACCAATATGACATTAGCTTCCCTAAAACCTTTCAGAATTTCTTCTGAAGTTGTACTTGAAATGCCAGCCTTAAGCAGTAGATCAAAGACAATTGCTTTACTACGTACCAGGCTACATGAACTCTTCTTATTGCAGCATGGGTTCTTTTTATATATTTGAAATGTTTAAAATGTTTTAGTGGTCCATTTGTCAATCCAAAGATGACACTTGACAGCAGTGTTTGCTATTGCGTAAATATTGAACCCGCATCCTTGGAAAAGTTCCTCCAGGTGATGCTCTAAATAATTGGTGCCCATGCCCATATTATTATCATAATTTTCTGTAGTATGCCGGATTGAATTTTGATTTACGGCCATACTTTTCTGAAATCCGTGGATGTGTGACTAACATGGCGGGTTTGTTGGTCTGGTCCCACATAGCAGAGTACAATACATGCTGGATAAGGGTTTCAAAGCTCTGCACCGGAAGATAACTTTTTTTTGACCAAAGTTAGCAGAGGAAGCCCGAACTTATTTTTTTAATATTTTTTTATTTTTAGACCTGTTTAATTCTCTTCCAAGGGGTCGAACCTGAGCCTGCTAGATGCTACTCAGGTGCTCAAACTACTAGGCTAAAGCCGTTTCATGGAAGATAATTAATTTTGTTCTGGTTTAATTAAATAGAGTAAAATGAGAATAATATGTGAGTGTCAGTATTATATTTTTACACCTAATGTTCATATGGGTAGATTCAGCAAAAAGCTCATAAGGTAGGATTCTATGAATCCAAAAATCACCAATACTTTTAGTACCGGAGGATGTATATTTAATTGTTCATTAGTTACTCATTGTCTTAAGTCAGTTTCTGAAACGGTCAAGTCTACAAGCGCCGGGAATGCATAAGTGGCTGAGTAGCGTCGCTAGAGCGCGGTCACCACCATGCCAGGAGCCTCGTTCGTCCTTCAACAGCTTCGGTTATGAGAGTCCTAGATTTTAGGATCATTATCTCAAGTTATTTTTATTTATTCATGGAAATTAGTCGAGTTTGTTAGGATCTTCAGTATAAGTAATGAACATTATTTGCTTAATGAGATTAGCCTAGGTTTGATATTCATTATCTCCTTGGGCTCCCAACATTACTGTTCATCATCATTGCCGCTCGTGATGTCGAAGTGGCGGCGTCGTGGCTCGGCGCCTGGCTTCTACTCGCGAGCGGCAACAGAATGATGATAAACGTAAGGCTGGGAGCCCCAAGGAGATAATGAATCTTAAACCTAGAATAATCTCGTTAAGCAAATAATGTTCTACTTATACTGAAGATCCTAACAAACTCGACTAATTTCCATGAATAAATAAAAATCACTTGAGATAATGATCCTAAAATCTAGGACTCTGATAACCGAAGCTGTTGAAGGACGAACGACGCTCCTGGCGTCGTGGTGACCGCGCTCTAGCCACGCTGCTCAGCCACTTCTGCGTTCCTGGCGCTTGTAGACTTGGCCACTCATAACAGTTTCTTTAAAGTGAAACTAAATTGAATGTAGCAGATATATGAATTATGAATAACGAGCAACACAATGCAAGGTTGGTGCCAACAGATTTCCCATGGAAACAAATAGATGACATTACAAATGGTTTTGCGGCGGAGCAAAAAATTGGTGCTGGTGGATATGGCGTGGTTTACAAGGTATGGTTAATGATTTTTGCTTCATCTTTTCAGTTTCATCTAGCAATAGTGAAATCCCTGTAATCAAATATGTGAAACAGGGAGTGCATCCAAATGGACAAGAGGTAGCTGTGAAAAAGCTTCACCATATGCCAGGATTAGACGAGGATCAGTTTCAAAATGAACTTCGAATCCTTACTGGAATTCGCCATCCAAACATTGTCCAGCTCGCTGGAAAAAGCTATATAGAGCAAGATAGATGTGTTGAACACGAAGGCAGACTAGTGTTTGCTACAATGATAGACAGGGAAATATGCTTGGATTTTTGCCTAAAGGAAGCCTTGACAAGCATCTTTCTGGTATCAGATGATTTTTTTTAGAATGTGATCTCCAAAAAAATGCTAGTTACATTTGATAGAATAATTCTGTAAACAAGTGTCATTTGTTTTTCTTCTACAGATGAACGGTCTGGACTCCGTTGGCATAGTCGCTGCAAAATAATAAAGGGGATTTGTGACGGATTGAAATACCTTCATGGAGAAAGAATTTTCCATCTTGACCTAAAACCTTCAAATATATTGCTTGACAAGGATATGGTCCCAAAAATTGCAGACTTTGGCTTATCAAGGCTCTTTCGTGGAACTCGTCAATCTGATACTACAGAAAAGCTTCTATGCACTCTGTGAGTTAAAAGATCTATTCCTTATAGATATGTCCCTTATGTTTTCTTTTTTAAATTTTAGTATGTTTGAATTGCGCTTATACATGTGATATTTATGGTATAGAGATGCCTTTATAATTTCGAATATTTAGGGAAACCAACCACTCAATTGAATCATGAAACCCCTAGTTAGTCTAGCTTAGAGTTCCAAAAAAAAGATATCTCAAAAAATTCACATATGTTTGGCTTGAGTGGCCTATATATGTATAAAATTTCAAGTCTAGACATCATTTTTGAGAGCATCAAAACATGGAAGCAATGCACTTGCTCGATTTTTGCTACTTCTGCACAATCTATCCAATTTATATTTCCTAAATGTCAAGTTTGCACTTGAATTTCATATTCATATATCACTCCTCTACATATGATCTTTTGCCCAAAAACAATAGAACTATTAGTGGGAGAGTTTTCATGATCCCATGGGCTTCTTCAGTTAGCCTTAAATACAAGGGAATTGAGGGGGGATGAGAGATTTTGACTCGCAGCAGATTGAATCCCCTGGGTTGGAGACTAACCGAACAAGGCCCACGTAAGCTTTGGGAGTTAATGACAAATAAGACATCCATCTCGTCCTTGGCTTGGGAAAATCGTCTCACGATGATTCTGCAGCTGCTTGATGTTTCCACTTAATTAAGACCTGAACGTGTCCTCTATGTAGTGTAGATTTCAGTGTAAGTTCTGGTTCTGAGGCTGCTGCCCCATTGTGAATTGTAGGCATTTGGGGAGGTGTTGATAGTGGTGACCCCATGTACTTTTTTGAGCACGCTCGCATCAAAGGCATTGCGAATGTGTCTCTGAGGGTAAATCCAATCGGTAGACGACTGATCCTATTTGTTCACTGATTTGATAAGGGCCGAAGTATCGGGGAGCCAACTTGTCTTTTTAGAGGGTGGAGATGGCCACGATCGGGCCATTAATTTAAGCCACACCCAGTCTCCTATCTGGAAGGTACTAATCCTGCGATTGCCGTAGGCGAAGTTTGGTTTTTTCCAAAAAGTTGTCCCGTTGAGTTAGCATGTCATCCACTGATTGAATTGTGACATCTCCTGGACTATATGTTTTCAATTGTGGTGCCCATAAACCAGTTTAAACGGTGTGGCAAAGGCAGCAGGAGCTGCAGGAGTGAGGGCTGCAGGAGTGAGGGAGGGAGTTAGCGGCTCGTCTCGCCAGTGACCACCTGGTCCTGGTGCCCACCAACCCCGGTTCCAGTGGCCTGCCGGCACCAGCACATTCTCCCCGCTCCTCCACTTCCACCCGTTCCAACCACTCATGTTTGCCCCAAAACCCACTGTGACGATCCTGGCCGCCACGCAGGAGGATGTCGGCGTACGCGCATGACGAGGAGCACGGCGGTGCCACCCAAGGCAAGCTAAACACAGGAGAAGAAGGGGATTTGGGATTTAGTTGTTACTAGTAAATTTGCCCTTGTGTTGCAACCATGGGGGACCCAACGACCGGCTTGCCTGGGCGCCTGCCCGGGCTTCGTCGGGGCTGGACTGCATGCGCATCGCTCTGTTGGAACTTGGAAGCTGCATTGTACGATCAGCTTTTTGCCCCACAATATTCAGTCTAAGGTGCAATGATCAATGCTGAGAGCATGAGGCATCAATCCGATCAGCTTTTTGCCCCACAATATGTAGGTACATCTCACTGTGTATTGGAAAATAGGACTAAGCAAGTAACTTAATATAACTAGCTTTTGCTCATGATTTTTGCTTAACCGTTAAACTTGTTGATCAATTCTTCAGTGTCCTAATAGTTAGCTATTTCAGCAGCTGCCTCGTATATGTAAGCTGATATATGTTTCTCAGCCCAAACATATATTGTTGTACTTTTGTGACAAATACTCAATTTTTAGGGTCGTAACGAGACAACTGTCACTACCGGAAATAGAGCCTTTGCCGAGGGTGTGCGTCTTTGCCGAGACCCAAACTTTGGCTCTCGGCAAAGACATCTTTGCCGAGGGTAGACCGTCGGCAAAACATGGCTATCGACAAAACAGTCTTTGCCGAAAGCAAGGCCGTCGGCAAAGACACCCTCTCGGTAAAATTCCATTTTGCCGAGGGGCAGGCCGTCGACAAAGACTCTCCGTCGGCAAAATGCAATCTTTGCCGAGGGCCAGCTCTCGGCAAAGAGTGACCGTCGGCAAAATGGTGACGGCAGACAAACGGCCGTGACCTACCGTTATTTTTGCCGACGGCCAGAGAAGGACCATTGGCAAAGAGTTTCTTTGCCGAGCGTCATTTTTTTGACCCTCAATAAAGTTTTTTTATTTTTTATTTTTTTGCTTCCAAATTTTTTCCCTAGGTTTACCATCGTATCTTAAAGTATATATTATAATTTGGTACATTATTTCTTCATTTAGCTATATTTAATAAATTTATTTCATTTACATGAATTTTCTCAAACGATTCAAATTTGAATGCATGCAATAATAGACTTTAGTGTTTCAAAAAATGATATTCATGATATTTATTATATTTTGATGACGTATCCAGGAACTCAGAAGAAATTTGAAGCACGTTTTCCGCGGAACACGATGAGGAACGTGCGGGAATAGTTTTAAAATTATACAAAATGGGAACAAAGTCCGAAAATCACGAAACTTGTCGAGGTGTCATGCTATCGCATGTATAGCCTATGAAAAAAATTGGGAAGGTTTCGAGCAAGTTGCGACGTCGGATGCCTGAAACCCTGACAACTCCACATGTGCCAACAAGGCAGGCTTTCGGCAAAGAGTTTCTTTGCCGAGGGCCCTGGTTGGCTCTCAGCAAAGAAACTCTTTGCCGAGAGCTTGCCTTGGGGGCTCTCGGCAAACATTTTTTAAAAAAAATAAAAGGCCTTTGCCGAGAGCACCTTGATCTGGGCCCTCGGCAAAGGCCCAGCCCCCCCGAATTAGGCCATCAGGCCGGCTAGGAGCCGGCCCACCCGCATTCACACCAGCACCGCGCTGCACCAGCCTCGCCGCCGCCGCACCACGCCACCGCCGTTCGCCCCCGCCGCCCCTCGCTCCCGCCACCACAGCCCCTCCCCGCTCCCGGCCAGCAACCTAGGCGGCGCCGGTGCGCCCGCACCGCGCCGCCCGAGCCCGGCCCCGCCCCGCACCACGCCATCGCATCCCGCCGCCGACGGTCCTCCCGTCGCCGCAGCTCCGCCGTTCGCCCTAGGCCAGAGCCCTAGGCCGCACCGGTGCGGCCGCGCCGCCCCAACCTCGCGCCGCCCGAGGCCTCCCCCGCCCCGCACCGCGCCGCCGTCTTCCCGGCCGCCGGTCCGGCACCGGGCCGCCCGAGCTCGGCCCCACCCCGCACCGCGCCGCCGCAGCTCCGCCGTTCGCCCCCGGCCAGAGCCCTCGGCCACGCCGCCCCGACCCTGCGCCGCCCGAGGCCTCCCCCGCCCCGCACCGCGCCGCTGTCTTCCCGGCCAGCGGTCCGGCACCGCCGCCGTCCCCGGCCACGCCGGCGCCGCCGGCCCCGGCCACGCGCACGCCGGCTCTGCAGAGAGGAGGAGGAGGAAGGGAGAAGAGAGGAGGAGAAGGGAGGAGGAGGGGAGAAGAGAGCAGGGAGGAGCAGGGGAGAAGGGAGAAGGAGAGGAGAAGGAGAAGAGAGGAGGGGAGAAGAGGAAGAGAGAAGAGGAGGGGAGAAGGAGAGGCCGACAACCGGCACGCCCCGCACACGCCCCGCAGTTGTCCACGCCGTTTTCCTCGCGTCTAGCCGGAGACGAAGGTGATCCCGACGCCGCGTCGACCGACTCCACCGGCACCAAAGGTAAAGCCCCCCTCCCTGTTGCTGGCCTTCGTGCCATTTGTGCAAGAAATTTCTATTACTCTATCAGGTTAGTAGTAGCTAGTCTAGATACCATAGACACTTATTTTTGGGATATAGACGGAGTAGATTTTAAGTTTTTAGTGACCTGATTATTTATCGAAAACAGTGACCTGATTCATTCGTACCAAATTTTAGGTCACGTATACATGATCACAATTCATATGCATACACAGCCTGATTCACCAAAATAAAATGCCATAAATACAACAGATGGTTTAGATTTATGTTCGTACATTGTACATGAAGCATTTTCCTTTAAATGACATGACTGAATAGCTAAACAAATGTGCTGTTCACAACTCGAAACATAAAGAGGGGTAAACTAACCCTAGCATCGGTTAAGTCATAGTCTATAGTGCAAATAGCAATGTGGAGCTTTGATTACTTCCTACGAGTACACATCTACATTTTACACAAGCATATATAGATGTTATGTGATTTCGTAGCATGCCTGCGGCAGCTGCAAGGAAACTTTGAGCAAAGTAATACTTCATTATGAGCAACAGTCACGTCACAAAGATTGCTAAATTGGACTGTCCTTTTATTATAATCTGTCTATACTCAAAGGCATAAAGGCTAGACATTGTAATTATATTTTCTTCTTTTTGCATCTCTTATTAAGTATGTCTTGTTTATATATGCTAATTGGTATGTTCTTTTTGAATGCAGGAGATGCCACCAAGGAGGAACGTCCACTCTATTTACGCCACCCGGGACACGACTGATGAGTCTGCGGCTTCGGTTCCCCCTGCAGAGCCGGCGCCGAGGCGGAGGAGGGGCAGGCCAACCAGGACGCAGTCGACTACCCAGACGCCAGTGGAGGAGCTTCTTCCTTTTCTTCCTCCGGCAATGGAGGCCTCGGATGAAGGGGAATCCTCTTCCTCTTCCTCCTCAGGGGACGAGGCGACTGCAGGGGACGAGGCGACTGCAGGGGGATCCACTTCCTCTACTGTGTCGACCCCGTACTTGCGTGGTCCCGCGAAGCTCCCGCATTGACCAATACCTGAAGCGGCCCGCCCGGTGATCACACCATATGGGGATAGGTAAGTAACTTCACATGTGATCACTTCTTCATTTCAAATGTTGAAAATCTAAATATTAACTACTAACTTTTTTTAATCACTTGTGCAGGAACTGGGTTCTTGTGCAGACTGGATCCAAGGCACACAAAGTGAATGGCATCCTAGGAGGTCTATGCAGGCTGCACTACCCTGGCCTGGTGGACTTGGGCGACGGCCAGTTGGAGCCGGCCACTGAGTTCGGCCACTACTCACTAGCCGCTGATGCGGAGGATCGTAATCGCAGGAAATTCAGAAACAAGACGGTGCGGGTGGTCAGGGAGCTGGAGGTAAGTCCTCGCACTACATTCCTCGGGACATCATATTCATTGGGCATTCTTCTAATAATTAATTGATACCTCGGACCGTGGTGCAGGATTTCTTTAGAATCGAGGAGGGCAAGGAGGATAGGGCGTACCAGGTGGCGGTCGCTTCTTGTCAGAAGCACGTCACAGACTTCATCCACGACGCGCATCACGAGGCCTACATTTGGCACTACGCCAAGAAGAAAGGGCTAGCCCTTAAGAAAGAGGATGCAAGGAAGGTCGTGCTGACGAAAGAGCAGTACCTGGAGGTAAATACGGAACAGTACTATTGGTTTCTTCTGAGATTATGTTTCCTTAATTTGATCTTCTGATATATCGTATGCTTGATGGCCTGTAGGCGATTCCAAGCTGGTGCAATCGGCATCCGGATGCCTGGGAGAAGATTGTGGACCGGTGGTGCAGTGAGGGCTGGAAGAAGGACCACGATGATGCCCGCAACCGCCGTTTGCTGATGCAAGGAGTACCACACCATCAAGGCAGCCGCAACCTCTCCGAGTTCACAGAAGCCTGGGTAAGGCGAAACCTTCAGTAACATAACGCTCAATTATGTAATAGCTCTAACAATGTTGTTGTCTTTCTCGCAGTCGTCGTCACATGGTGGCCGCCCTTGTGGTCACCCCAAGGCATATGCCTTGTCCCACTTGGGCAAGTCGTCATCCGACACCGACTGGACCCTGGAGACCCCTGCCGAGTCCTTCACCAACGCCAGTGTCGGCCCTCGCCTCTCTGCGTACACAGAGACGGCAAGATCACTCCATGGGGAGCAGTACGATCCGACCTCCGAGGAGCGGCTTGATCCACAGGCCGTGATGATGGCGGGGCAGGGCAAGAAGCATGGGCGGTTCCTTATAGGGGATGGCGTCCTCGATACGAGGTCGACTCCTCCTCTACATCGGATCCGGGCAGCGAGCACGAGCTCAAGACCAGCCATACGCCAGTGCCCGACCATGATGGCGACAATCCAGGTAAGTGTTCCTCTTCCGTTCCTTGTCTATGACTTGTGCTGTCCTTAGCTCTGCAATCTTGACACATTGGCATTAAATGTTGTAGGCACAGATGGCAGCGATGGAGATGGAGTGGCAGACCGAGCGGGAGAGGCTGACGGCTTTGGAGGCCGAGCGGGAGGTTGAGCGGCAGAGGGTGGCGGCTTTGGAGGCCGAGCGGGCGATCGAGCGGCAGAGGGTGGCGGCTTTGGAGGCCAAGGCGGAGCAGGATCAGCAGCCTATGTGCGAGGTCTTGCCCAGACCCAGGGTGCAGAGATCCCACAGTTCCTGCTCGGTCAGCCGCCGCATACACCTGGAGCTTAACATGATTCTACTCCGGTGAGTATGACGAATGTTTGTTTCTCTAAATGTGAAACCTAGTGAAACCTAGAGCTATTACTTGTATGTTATCTATTTATGTTGTCTAACACGTTCCCCATCTCTTGTTTGTGCAGCTCAGTCGGCGGCGTCGAACGACCCTACCCATCTCCTCGGCAACTTCCCGGGATCCCATGTGGGGCCTTCTTAGCCCGGACCGTCGCCGTGAGCACTTTACCGCCTCCGTTGTCGCTTGTTCATGTTGGTGATGTAGTTGGACACTTAACTAAGTGATGGACACTTGTTTATGTTGGTGGATGTGAATTATGTGAATTATGTGATGTGGATTTGGTCATTGTGCTGGGGATGTGATTATTGTGCTGTGGATGTGGTTATTGTGCTGTGCATTGCTATATATATGTTTATTTTGTGACTAGAAATTGAAAAAAACAAAAAAAGAAATTTTTCAGTGGCTTTGCCGAGGGCTATGGTTATGCCCTCGGCAAAGCTGGGAATTCTGAAACTCACAGAATCCTAGCTTTGCCGAGGGCAAGACCATAGCCCTCGGCAAAGTCACAGGCTTTGCCGAGAGCCCAACCATTGCTCTCGGCATAGGTTATAGAAAAAAAATCTAAAAGTCTTTGCCGAGAGCTGAGGTCAGGAGCTCTCGGCAAAGATTTGAAAAAAAATTGTAATTCTTTGCCCAGAGCCAGACGCGGCTCTCGGCAAAGAACGATGTTAACGGTGCATCGGACGTCACGGTGATGGCCCTTTGTCGAGAGCCAGCTGACTCTCGGCAAAAGCTTTGCCGAGAGCCCGACTTTCGGCTCTCGGCAAAGCCTACGTTGCCGGTAGGCACAGTGCCGACTGGCCTTTGCCGAGAGCTACCGTCGGCAAAGTCGTTGCCGAGGGCGAAAGCTCCTTTGCCGAGCGTAATCGGCCCTCGGCAAAGGACCTGGATCCAGTAGTTTGTTGTGATATCTTGGTCTTAGTGTATGCATATTTGCATGTATACGGCGGTCTTTGTTCATAACTATTAAGTTGTTACTTCACTTATGTTAATGGTCGATATGTCTTATTATCCGTTGTTATGTTCGCCTAGGCACTCGAAAATTTCTGGTATGCCACTGGTTGCAATGGGAGTATCAATCATTAATAGAAAGCAACAAAATAAATGATACATACTTATTTATATTTTATATTTTTTAATATAATCTCAAATCTATAATTATTTTACAATGATCAACGTTGGCAATACTATGATATGGTCTATTAAGCTTGTGTCAAATTAAAATTCAACCTTTACGACTTTTTCCTTTGGGAGCAAATCACAAAAATCATTTAAACATAAATATATATGCACCGCCACCACGGGCACGTGAGGGAGAGCTCTGCCCCTGCCACCGACGTGAGCATGATACATCCCGCCGACAAGCGAGCGTGGCCCCTCTTCCCGTTGTGGTTGACAGGTGAGGTCATATGATACATGGGACCTGCTAACAAGAGCTTTTCCAAGATACCACGCCCCTGCCACCATTGTTAAACCAAATGATTTTGAACTTTCTCAGAACCGCACAACTTACAATAACTTTTCTACAGCTGACAATTATTTTTTCAGAAAGCACATTTCAACCGAACAAGTCGTATATGGCTATATCTTTTTAATGTGTAATTTTTATTTCTTAGAAATGGCTCGAGGACTCATAATATTGTACTAGTCCGTTTCAAATTATAGTTCGTTTAACTTTTTTGACCTTAAGTTTGACCACTCGTCTTAGTCAAAAATTTATGTCAAATATCATTTTTTTATTGTGGCTTGCTTTACTAATAAAAGATCTTCAAGAATAACTTAAATTTAACCATATTTGAATAAATTTTTTAAATAAGACGAGTGATTAGAGTTGGGTTTAAAAAAGTCAAACGAACTACAATTTAAAACGGAGGGAGTATTTATATTTATCGTTTATGTTTATTATCACAAAGACACCGGTCCAAAAAAAAGGTTGAAAAAACTAAGCTAAAAAATCCAAATCATAAAAATCAAGCGGCTTGCATGGGGTGGTAGTGGAGGGGGCGGGGCCTTTTCTGGTTGCCAGCACACATGGGAATTGGGCCGTGGCCTAGGAGAGGAAGAAGAAGAGGGCGTGGGAGAGAGGATGGGCCGGCAGGGTTTCGGCCAAGAATATAAGTTGGTAAAAGAATACTTAGATGGAAACGTACTTGTATTTTATACAGACTTGGATTAGTATATGTGAATTTGTATATGCGGACAGAAAGGAGTGAAAAAAACCCCTACAGAAATTTTGATAATTTATTATTAGGTAAAGATAAACATTTTGATTGTTCCACCTTGCCACCCTCACAACGAGTATCATAGTGCAAGTTTGATGGGCACTGACCGAGAGAACCTTGCAGCCCACATGCCGTCTTACAGGCTCAAATGGTGAAAGCATAAAACACATATAGGATACATATACTCTCTCAATACTCAGTATGTAGGTAGGCCTCGATATCTTGTTCCGCAATGCTCTAACAGAGTTAGGCCTCAAGCCGGAAGACCTCGAACAATGTGATGCACCCTTCTAGGGGTGCTCCTGGGACAGATCACCTTGCCAGTTCAATTCAGCACTCCTAAGCACATCCGTATGGACTACATCAACTTCATCATCCGACTTCGAGGCACGTACCATGCCATCCTTGGTAGACCAACTCTAGCCAAGTTCATGGCTGTACTGCACTACGTGTACCTACTATTAAAGATGCCAACTGAGAGGGTGTGCTCACCCTTTGTGGCAACATGTTCATCGCATACTCTTGCGAGAAGGAGAACTTTGCGACTGCTGAGGCTCTCAACCTCTCAATCCACATGCAGGAGTCCATCGCCGACGCTCTGGAGGAGCTAGAGATTCCAAACATGGAGTCCATCGGTGCCGCTGCCAAGTCAAAGGAGACCAAGGACATGGAGCTGGTGCCAGGTGACAAGACCAAGATGGCCCGCATTGGGGCTAACCTTGATCCCAAATAGGAAGACACGCTCCTCAGCTTCTTGAGGAAGAACATTAGTGTGTTTGCATGGAAACCTGCAGACATGCTCGGTCTACCTTGGAGGCTAATCGAGCACTCCTTGAATGTCTCTGCGACCACCAAGTCAATCAAGCAGAAGCTACGACAATTCTCGCAGGACAAAAAAGGAGGCCATTAGGGTAGAAGTAACCTGGCTTTTAGACATCGGAAAGAGGTGTATCATCCGGAGTAGTTAGCCAATCCGATTCTTGTAATAAAGAAGAATAAAGAATGGACAATGTGCATTGATTACACCGATGTTAACAAACCTTCAACTTACCTTTCATTGATGAGGTCATAGATTCTACAGCAGGGTGCGAACTCCTTTCTTTTCTGGAATGCTATTTTGCTTATCACCATATCTCTATGAGAGAGGAAGACCAGATTAAAACATCCTTCATCACACCATTTTGGTGTGTATTGCTACACGACTAAGTCATTTGGACTTAAAAATGTGGGGGCTACTTATCAAAGAGCCATCCAACACTGTCTCAAGGACCAGATCAGAGATCACCTTGTGGAAGCATATGTTCATGATGTGGTGCTTAAGACTAAGGTCACCACCAGCCTTGTCGACGACCTTGACAAAACCTTCAAGGCCCAAAATGGTTTCCAATGGAAGTTAAACCCTAACAAGTGTATCTTCGGTGTACCATCCGGGGTACTGCTCGGCAATATTGTCAGCTGCCATGGGATCGAACCCAATCCAGAGAAGGTCTAGGAGATGATGAACACGCCTATCTTGGAGAGTAGTCTTGAGCACCAGAAGATGTATTTTGATATCTCGCTCAACATCGATGGCGATGGAGAAGGTGTACATTTTATTTCACCATCCAGGGACAAGCTGAGCTATGTCCTTCGAATCCACTTCAAGGCCTCTAACAATGTTGTCGAGTACGAAGCAACACTTCATGGCCATCGAATGGGATTGGCTAACGCCTAATGGTCTATGGTGATTTTGCCCTTGTTATCAACTAGGTTAACAAGAAATGGGTTTGCAACAACGAGAAGATGGACGCTTATTGCACCCAGATTAGGAAATCAGAGAACAAATTCTATGGACTGGAGTTTCATCATGTGGTTTGGGCGAACAATCAAGTAGCTAATGAATTGTCGAAGTTAGGATTGACCCAAGCCAAAGTTCTAAAGTTGCCAAGTAGCCGCCTGTGAACCAATTAGTCGTGGCAGTGTCTGTTCTAAGCGACGACTGGAGAGAACCTTTCATAAGATATCTAACTACTGCAGATGTCTTGACAGATAGGACAGAGATGGAGCATCTCATCCATCGAAGCAAGCATTACTTACTATTTGACGGGAAGCTCATGCACAAGAATGCTAAGGAGGAACTGCTACAGAAGTGCATCTCCCAAGAGGAAGGTTTAAAGATTTTGGAGGAAATTCACACTGGCACCTGCGGCAACCATGCTACCTCTAGGACACTTGTCGGCTAAGCCTTTCGAGCAAGTTTCTATTGGCCTTGGGCTATCGCTGACGCTGAAAAGCTGGTCCACCATTGCGAGGGGTGCCAATTCTTTGGTAAAAAGACTCATGTTTCGATCCACGAGCTCTAGAAAATTCCCGCATCTTGTCCTTTTTCATGCTAGGGACTAGACATGATCGGACCATTCAAACCAGCTCTAGGGGGTTTCCATTGGGTTTAAATGATGATTGATAAGTTTTCAAAATGGATTGAGTTTAAGCCCCTAGTCAAGGAAACTATGAAGAAGGTTACAGAGCTGCTAGATGAAGTATTCACCGGTTCAGTCTTCTCAACAGTATCATTACCGACATGGGATCGACTTTCACTGGAAGCAACTTTTGGGACTTCTGTGATGATAAAAGCATAGTGGTGAAGTATGTTTCGGTGGCGCATCCCAGGTCAAATGGTCAGGTCGAATGGGCTAATGACATGATATTGGAAGCTCTGAAGAAGAGGTTATACCAGAAGGACAAGAAGCATCCAGACAGATGGATGAAAGATATGTTAGCCGTGGTCTGGAGACTGAGGACTTAGCCTAGTCGCAATATAGGCATCTGCCTATACTTCATGGTATTTGGATCTGAAGCCATGTTGCCGGTCAACATTGCTTTCCAATCACCCTAGGTCGAGAATCACAACGAGGAGAAGTCTGGTGAAGCTCGAGAGCTCAAAGATAATTGCACCAACGAACAATGCCCTGACTCCTGTGTGCGGACTAGCGAGTACTTAGATGGCATGCAAAGATACTAAAATTGCAACACTAGGGATAGGTTCTTCGTGGTCGGCGATTTGGTTCTGAGTGGGAGGCAGAAGACAGAGGGTATCAATAAGTTGGCGTCACATTGGGAAGGTCCATATATGATGAAGGCAGTGACCAGGCCAAGGTTGTATGACTCTGCGATCTTATTGAAGTCGATGTCCCCAACTTCTGGCACATCAACCTCCTTAGGCGTTTCTATGCATGAAACGCCCCGAAATAAAGATATGGAGTGTGTTTAGTTCGTTTCCTAGACAAGCCCTGGCTAGCAAAATTAAGCCAGGCTGGCTTTAGCCTGCCTCTAGCAAGTCAGCCCTAGTTGTTTGGTTGTTTGTACTATGTTAGTCTGGCTATCTCTAAGATGTGTTTGGTTGTCTGGTTTATTTTGATAGAGTAACCACTTCTCAGAATTGGTGAGGTTACCTCTTTTGAGGCATTTCATTGAACAAGTTGTGGGTGTAGTTTCTAAAAACAGCGGCTTTCCTTTCAGCCTCCACTTCTCCCAGGTGGAAGGATCGTTCACATTGCTCAAATTGAGGATGTGTTCCTTACCACCAATCAAAATTGCAAATCCGCCACCACTCGATAGTGATAGCATCAAATTTTAGTTTCTATTGCCAATTATGAATTCCAATTGGAGCACAGAAGCGGTGTAGGTGAGGACCAAAGATGACGCCATAAAGCTGCTCTCACCACCAACCGTCAGCCACGGAGATGACGCTAGTGGCAGCGTGAACAGGAAGTAGGATAACCGAAATGTGTCGGTGCCACACCCCGTCAGCTCACCATCCTGCTCCATGTCTACGTGCTGCTCTGACTGCTTCGCCAAGCCGCACAGATAGCCCAGCTCCATCGACCCGCATCACCACCATGGCCATCTCCAACGCATATGCCTCCAGTGAAATCGGTCTTGGTCTCACACGAACGTCCAGGCACCCGAGAGGCACCTGGCTAACCACGACACGCACACCTGCTCCGCCAGGTATCCCATCCGCTTGCCCCACCTCGTCACATATCCTGCCTTGCCGCCCTCCCTCGACCGAGCTTGCTTGCTCGAACTCCAGCCGCCGCCGGAGCGCCCTTGTCCATGCTAAGAAGCAAAGGCAAAGCTCCATCAACGAGGAGCCACAGAGGACCACCACCAGCGGGGAGGACAAGCAGGGGCCACCACCGGTGTGGAGGACGGGCAGGCATGGACAAATGGCGGTGGTAGCAGCCCAGAGGCAGTGAACACGACACAACACATGAAAGGGGAGGTGATGCGAAACATAGGGTGGCCTGGCCAGAGCTTGGACAGAGAAGAACGGCCTCTCACCTCATTCTTGTGGAGCCTATCTAAGCGATGGTCAATGGCCTCCGCAGGCCTTGCTAACTGGCCCAACCATGCAACCAAACAGGCCAAAACTGGTTTCGGGGAGCCTTGCTTGCAGTTGGCCACCCAACCAAACACATCCATGAACTCTTTTTTGTATTATGAGCATTCATAAATATTCATCATATGTTTCGTCCTCATGCTAATGAGCTTTAAAGATTTGCTTTTTCTATCAATTAGCAGATCAGTTCTTTCTCCTACTTGAGTTTCTCAGAGCCAGCATTGTTTATGACTCCTCCCTACACGTGCATGAGATCCGCTCTCTACGTTCCGGGTGATCGGCAGTTGCTCTCTAGCGATGCTAGTATTCTTACACGTGCTAGGCTCTATGTCTCACGCTCCATGATCGCTAGCCAGACCCGAGCTAAAAATCTCTAGGACGGATTAACTACTCGTGCTAGTTTCAAAACAATCAACTAGCTAAGAACTGAGTTTTTTTTGCTATACCTTGTTCAATAGAGCATCGAGTGCTCCACCACAACTGACTTACGTTCACACCAAACTTACGTCGCCGAAGTTTTTCATCGTAGTAACTGACTGGCCTGCCCAGTTTCGCCGAACAGGTCTATGTCTTCGGTTAACTTCGTTGTTGTCACCAGGGAAGAAGTTCAATGTTGCTCTGCCTTTGCCTCGTCAGTGTTGCTTTACACACCGACCTCCTACCTCCAGGGGCGGATCCAAAAAATTAAGCCATTGATGTCATTGTGTAATAAACTTAGTAAAATCATAGATTCATCTATCGCATAAGCAGTGTTTACAAGGTAATTTGTGCAAATTCATTGCTGTCAGGTGACAGCAATGCTTGAACTATGGCTCCGCCCCTGCCTACCTCTCTAGGTCCACCCCAGGGTAATGGGGCCGCACCACTGCTAGGACATGGGTGGCCACATACTTAGCAGTGTCACGGGAATATTGTATGAGCCAGTTCTAGGAATTCTAGCACTTGTCGATGATGGCGTTTATCACCTGGTGCAGGCTCTCCTGGCTCCATTCCGATCAGGTTTAGTACCGGCTTGATACCATCTTCCATCGCCTGACATTTGACCTGGTAGTACTTGACTTGCTTGCCGAACTCTGCAAACTGTGCCTAGTTGTTACACCGGGTGGCTGCAACAAGAAAAGCATGCTGAGCATGATATTCCAAGGTGTATACAATAGAGTTGTGAGCCTTTACTTTGGAGGGCATTGTCGAGGCGGTCTGCCCACTCCCTGTCCTCTTTCTTCTCATCCTCAAGTTGAGTAATTTCGGTTCGAAGCAGGTTTAGCTCGCTCTCCATGCCTACAGCAACAACAGTCCCATTTTACATATATCTGTTGTTAGTCCGGATCGACAATCAACATGTTATATGTGGCTGGATCAAGCAAGAAAATGAAGAATAGGGACACAGATTGGACACACGATGGCAACTGCCTAGGTGACCCCCGGGAAGACAGTGCCCTTTTTCATTTCAAGTAGTTCACGATACAGTGAGCCTAACCGGCTTACAATGCGTCAACTCGACTCCACAATCTCCCAGCTATTATACTCACAGCTGTACCCACACACACGCACTAATACAACTGCTAAACATGAATACAAGACTCTAAAAAACACACCCGACCATACCTCCCGCTCTGCCGCTCCAGTTCAAACTCGAACTCTTCCCGCCTAGCTTCACATGTTCTAACTCTGAATGGCTTCAGTGTATATTCAATGTCAGGGTTACACCAACATGCTCCCCCCTAAGCCTGACACACACCAACTCTGACCCCTATCAAGTGTCTCATCACAGACAATTTCACTGCTGGCATTGCCTTTGTCAGAACATCAGCCTTCTGATCATCAGTGCACACTCTTCTCACTATAATCTGCCCTCTCTCAATGCACTTCCTGATGAAATGGTACTTTAAGTCAATGTGCTTGCTTCTACCACGAAAAATAGGATTTTTCATGAGTGCTATTGCAGAGTTGTTGTCAACATAAAGAGTGACTGGCTTTGGTCCCTTCGTGGTGATTTCACTAAGCAAATTCCTGAACCACAAGGCCTGCTTTGCTGCTGCTGTAGCTGCCATAAACTTAGACTCACAAGAAGACAGAGCCACTGTCTTTTGCTTTTGGGAGCAACAACTAACCAAGTTCTCATTCAGGTAGAATGCCATCCCACCTGTACTTCTCTAAACTGTATCTGCACCCTGGTCACTGTCAGTGTACCCCACTAACTTGTCTGCATCTCCACCTTGGACATAAACCAGCCCAAGATCAATGGTGCCTTTTAGATATCTTAGAATTTGTTTCATAGCCTTGGCATGCATCACTGTTGGCTTCTCCATAAATCTGCTAGCCAACCCAACAGAGTATGACAAATCTGGCCTAGTGTGCAATAGGTACCTCAGACAACAAATCATCCTTCTATATTTTGTTGCATCCACTCTCTACCCTCCCTTGTCAGCATTTAACTTGCAGCCAGGTTCTAGTGGAAATTTGGTAGAGTTACAATCTTTCATCCCAAATTCCTACATGACCTTTTTGGCATAACCAATCTGTTTGACTGTGATGAAATCCTCATTCTGATCTACCTCAATCCCAAGGTAGTATGACAATAGCCCTAAATCAGTCATGTCAAACTCTTGCATTATCTATGCTTTGAATAACTTGACTTCTTTTGTATTACCTCCTATAACTATCAAGTCATCCACATACACTCCTACAATGACTGAATTTGTTCCTGCACCTCTAATGTAAATAGCTTGCTCACTCAAGCATCTTCTAAAACCCAACTTTTTAGGCTTTTGTCTAACTTGACATTCCAAGCCCAAGGAGCTTGTCTAAGTCCATAGAGAGCCTTGCTAAATTCGAACACCTCTTGCTCTCTACCTTTCACCTGATATCCCTCAGGCTAAGACACATAGACATATTCCTCCAATTCTCCATGTAAACATGCAGATTTTACATCTAAGTGATGTACACTCTAGCCATTGTTAGCTGCATATGCTAGTAGCATTCTCATTGTCTCCAGTCTAGCAACAGGAGCAAACACCTCAAAATCAATGCCATAGTTTTGCTCATAGCCTTTAGCAACCAGCCTAGCTTTGCATTTGATCACATCGCCTTCAGAGTTTCTCTTTAGCTTAAACACCCATTTTAAACCAATAGGTTTCTTGCTTGCAGGTAACTTGGCCAATTCCCAGGTCTTATTCTTTTCTATGGACTCCATTTCCTTGTCCACTGCCTCAACCCCCTCCTGATGACATGTTGCTTCCTTGTAGTTAGTTGGTTCACCAGTCTCAACCAACAGTGCTTCCACATCTGAATCCAACAACTTAATTTCTGAGGTATCTTCATTAATCTCATTTAGATTCCTAAATCTCATTGCCCCACTCTCATTGGCTTATGTTGGTGTTGGCATCTCATACACAGACTGCTCATTTTGTGGTGTAGAGAAACCAACCTGTTAAGATTCAGTAACATCTGCCTACACTTCCACCTCTTCTGGCCCCTATGACAGATCTGGCACATTCTGAGTTGCACTAGTTTCACCATTATGTGCTATCAATTCTTACCATCTCTGTTCATCCTTAGTTTCTCCACTACCATAGTAATCTGCTGAACACTCACCATCAACAGTAAATTCAATAGAGCTCTCATTGTCTGAATTTTTGTTCCAGTCCCACACCATATTCTTTTCAAACACTGTATCCTTGCTAACAACAATTTTGTTAGTGGCTAGGTCATACAATCTGTATTCTTTACTTCCCTCCTCCACTCCAAAATACACCAACTTTCTGCTCCTGTCATCAAGCTTCTTCAAGTGTGGTTTCACTACTTTAGCATGTGCAGTGCAACCAAACACTTTCAAGTGTCCCAGACTTGGTTTTCTACCAGTCCACATTTCATGTGGGGTCTTGTCTCCCAAGACTTTAGCTGGCAATCTGTTGAGAAGAAAAACAGAATGTCTGATAGCTTCTGCCCAATTTCTCCCTGGAACTCTCATGCTTTTTAACAAAGCTCTAGCCATCTCCATTATAGTCCTATTCCTCCTCTCAACCACTCCATTTTTCTATGGGGTGAATGGAGCTGTGAAATGCCTCTAGATGCCTTCTTGCTCACATACACCAGCAAACTCACTAGGCAAGCACTTAGCCCCTCTGTCGGACCTGAGTGTCTTGATCTTGCACCTAGATTCATCCTCAATTTCAGCTTTGTACTTGACAAATGCAGCAAGAGCTTGATTCTTGCTCTTCAACATGTGCATATCCATCCATCTTGAATGACCATCAACTAATAGCATGAAGTACTTGTTTCCTCAAGCTGTCTCTGGTGTAATTGGGCCATATAAATCAACATGGACCAACTTGAGCTTCTCATCTGCATGCCACTAAGTTGCTCTAGGAAAGGTTGCTCTAGATGATTGATGTTAGGAACTCCAGTAGCCATGCCTTCCCCACCAATTGTTTTAGAGACCTGAAATTGACATGACCCAATCTCCCGTGCCAAAGCCATGCTTGACTATCAATGCTAGCCATCAAACATCTAGGTACAACAATGCTCAACTCAATCTTATACAATCTATTTCTAGCTCTAAGTACTTTCATAATCAGTCTATCAAAGTGTTTGTCTACTACTTCAAGCATATCATCATCAAGCAAAATTCTATGCCCTGATTCTATCAGTTGACCCAAACTAACAAGATTACTATGAAGCTTAGGAATGTAATAGACATCAGACAACACCCACTGATCACCGCTCTTCCCTTGGAACACAATTGTACCTCTACCATAGATTTCAACAGTTGAGTCATCACCAAACCGTACCTTACCATTGATGGCTAAGTTTAGATCTCTGAACTTTTGATGATCACTTGACATATGGTTGCTTGCACCATTGTCTAAGTACCAGACATCACCAGTTGGATCACCTCCATTAGTGAGATGAAGCTTGGGCACCACCTTTGCTTCATTCAAAAACACCCTCTGAATTTGTCCATCTACAAAGGACTGTAGCTGGTCTGACAACACAGTTTCAGCCAACAGTACTGATGGCTCCTTAATCTTCACATAGTGTGCCTCTTCCTCCTTCTTCTCACTAGGGAAATGATTGGCATAATGCCCATAGTCATGGCATTTGAAGCATTTGATGTGACTCTTATCACGCTTCCCCATGCCATCCTTGCCACCATCAGATCTTGTCACACCCCAAAATTTCTATTTTGGGATGTGAACCGAAAACACTAAATAAAATAAAGGATTTATTAATTTTCTAAAATTGGCCAAGATTTAATTCATTTATTATCATTATAAAATGATAAAAGGTGTGATTTTATAAAACTTTCATAAGTTAAATAAAGGTGCGTTTGTACCTGGTGCTTTGCTTTGTTTTGCCTGTGTGAGTAAATGATTTTTCTAAACCCCGAGCAAGTCACGGCTAGGTTCTTTCGAGTTTGAAAAGTAAAGCTTCAAAAAAACCAAGTTGGCCTCAAGAAGGATTTGGAAAATTCTTTTGGAACATCCTTTGTCTTGCATAGATAGAGGGATAGTTTTTCTTTACCCTCTATAGTGTTGGCCATCGCTCTAGTTGACATCGTCCTATAGCTAGCTCTAGCGACCATAGGTTAGTCTCTATCCATTCTTGGCTTGCCCTAGCCTACCCTAGCTTGCACTAGCTTGCTCTGGCCACCCCTAGCCTCAACTGGCCAGCTTTGGCCAGCCCTGGCCAGCCCCAGCCGGCCACGGCCATCCTCGGCCAGGCCAGCAGTAGCAGCAGCCGGCCACTATCGGCCAACCTAGGCCAGCAAAGGCCAAAGGTAGCAGCAGCACAGCCAGCAGGCCGCCAGCAAGCAGCAGCTCACGGCCCAAGCCTACCAGCGGCCAAGCCCAGCAACCTTGCCTGCTGCGGCCCAGCTTCCACGGCCTGCTCCCTCCTCCGCACCTCGCGTAACGGGCCTCGGCCCAACAGGCCGGCCCGCAGCGTCAACAGCCAGGCCGCACCACGCCTGTGCCCTGCATCACTGACAGGTGGGCCCCCCACTCGCTGGCCCCACCCGTCAGCGCCCCCAGGCCGCCCCTCTGCTCCGAATTGCGGGAGGCCCGCCGCCGCCACCCGATCGGCCCCGAGCGCGCACCCCGAGGTTCCCCTGCACCTATAAAGAGGCCAGCCCCGTGCGCCGTGCTCTCTTTGCAACCCAAGCGCCAGGAGCCGCTGCCACCACCGGTACCCCAAACCCTAGGGCGCCGCCACAACCGCCGCGCTCGAGCTCGCGAGCACCACTGCGTCAATCTCCGCCGTCACGAAGTCCCCGTTGACAAGACCCGCATCACAAGATCCGCCCAAGGTGAGCTATCCGTCGGTGCCCGTGCCATCTGCTCTCGTGCTCTGTCCCGCGCAAGCGCCTTCATTGGAATCGCGCCGACGCCGCCGCTTTACACAGCCGCGTCGACCCACGTCCCCGGCCTCCATTCGCCGCGTCCGTCCCTCGCACCGTGTGCGTGTGTATGCACGTAGCACGCCCATACCCCGGCCTGTACTCTCATGCCCGCGTTGCTCCACACCGAGCTCACCACCAGCGTCAATGGTGCCCAGCCGAGCCCCCCGCCTCTGGCCATCCCCAGCCACCGTAGTGCCCATGGACGAGTCCGCGAGGCCGTGCTCATCACTCCCGTGCCCTCCGCTTCGCCAGCTGAGCCTTGGAGCGCCGTTCCGGCAACCTCTGGTGAGCATCCGGTGAAGCGCCGCCGCCTAGAGCGCCACTCCGGTGACCACCGCCCGCCAGTCGCTTGCAGCTGTCCGATCTGAGCCGAGCGGCTCAGATCTGTCGCTGACCGTGGGTCAACCCGGCCCGCCAGCAGCCGACGTGGCAGCCACGCTGGCGCCATGTGTGCGCCACGCAAGCGCCATGCGTGCGCTGGTCAACATGGTCAACCAGCCGGTCAGCCCTGGCTATTTTATAGAAAAGCCCCTGCATTTTTTAGTATTTATGATCTAGTCCTTCACAGTTCAAAAGTATTTAGATTCCAGTCCTGTTTTCTGTAGATTTAACCCTAGACTTGATTAGGCCATAACTTTCATGTTTTAGCTCCGTTTTTAGTGATCTTATACTTTTTGGAATTGTCTCGACGAGTAGAACAATTTTATGCTATTGTTTGCTTCTGTTTAATTATAGTTTTTCCCCTGACCTTGCTTTAGCCATAACTTGCCTGTCTTAACTCTGTTTTAGCCCGTTCTTGTCCCGTTAGACTTGTGTCGATGTAAGCTATGCGATAGCCATGATGTTTACCATGTTTTAGGCTTTTGAAAATGTAACTCTTTTGATAGTTAGATTAGTGATCTATCTATGCCTTTTCAAATGCGTGTAGCTTAACCTTGATAGTTGTGCCCTCTCAATGATAGATCCTTTGTTGGTCATTCTTACGCTTTTGGGATCATAGTAATGAGCTCTACCGTGTAGTCTGCTCTTTCTTCAATGCTTCTTTTGTATGATGTCTGTTCTTAGTTTTGTCTATTTATGTTGCTTGTTTGCTGCGAATAGACGAAGAGCAGTACGTGAGCGCTGAAGATCGGGAGCTGAGGACCGACAAGTGCAACTAGAGTTGGAGACCAGAAGATAGAACAAGTAAAGTCTATTGAGCAGCTAGACTTTGGATTTAAGGCAAGTGCAGGCACCTCTTTGATCATATTGATCCTATGAATGTTTAATTCATGTTTACTTTCATGCATGTGTCTTAAATCATTGAACCATAGGACCAACTAGCCATATTATCCAGATATCACCCATGAGGGTTTGTAGACAGGTTGTAGGTTAGCTAGTGCTCTGCTCATCTTACCTTTCACCTTTTAATGAAGATAAAACTTGCTTCTTAATAATAATGTTGGAGCCATGGGCTCTTTGGCTACGACCTCTGGAGATGTTGATGTTGTTCCACATCATTGGTTGGTGGTGAATGACGGGGGAAATGGATGCTAGTGGGACTCATGTTGACAAGGGTGTCCGTATCTCCTCCCCCTTGAGGTCCTTTCGTGGAGCGACAACCTGGGACTTTCGTACATCTCCAGGCTAATGGGCACTGGCTTGGACTATTAGCAGGATCATCATGGGCAGGTTGGACAACTTACTGACGGGTGGCTATAACAATGGTCGCTAGGGTTTGTTTACAAGTATTTAGTATGGGAGGGGCTAGGGATCCGTGTTGGGGGCAGCCTCACGGTGAAGTTGCCCATATGCTTGCACTCAAGACTAGCGAGTTGTCACTGCCTATGACCCTGTGAAAAGCCTCATTGTGACCTCTGCCGGCCTATCTCGGTAATAGGCTAAGAGGCTGATGCCCTCGAGCAAAAAGAGTAATCACAATCTGGAGTGAAAGTGTACACCTCTGTGCAAAGTTAAAATTGGTATATCGTTCATGCTCACGGTCACGAGCAGCCCAGATCCTCGCATGATTTAGCCAAATGGTTTTAAGCTGATAAATCATGGTGATGTTGTTGAGGAGGTGGCTACCTCTGTTCTTGAACGGGATGGCAAACCTGTGTTGCTTGAGATGGCAGTCCCAAGGTTGATGCTTAATGATATATGTTTATATCTATGATGTTAAATGACACTTTAAATGCTACTTGAACCTTAATAAAGGGTTGGGTGCTTCCACCAAGATGATTAGAGAATAGATTGCAACTTGTTAAATCTTAATTGTTACATTAAAATACTACTGTAGTCTTTACCTTTTAGCCTTACCTTGTTTTAGCCTTGCATATCATTACTTTTCGCCTGTACTTGCTGAGTTTCGACATGGAACTCACCCTTGCTATAGTTTATAGTAAGGTGCTGCTCTGAAGAAGGATAAAGATGCTGAGTGTCAGAGGTGTATGGCGTACGGAGCCCCCAGTCAACTGTCCCTAAGAAGGATGGAGCTTTGAAGAGAAGTTGTAGCCAACGTTCTGCATAACTCTAATAAGTTGTAAGTGTTGTTATATGTATGTATCTGCTATTATTTACATTGTTTACTGATATTCCATTTTCTGTTATATGTGTGGACTTTCTGGGCACACATATGACGATCTCTGGTCGTGGAAACTAGGGTGTGATAGATCTGCTACCACGGCCACCACTCTTGCCACCACGTCCATGCCCTTGACCTCGGCCTTCATCATCTCCTCTCTTCCCTTTCCCATACAAGTTGCCACTAGCACCATGTTGGTATTTCTTAACGTATGCAGAGAATCTGCAAGCGTACAGAAGTACCGTTGTAGAGGGTATCATAATTTTCATAGGAAATGGAGGTATTTCTCCTGTCTAGTACACCCAAGGAACAACATGAGGGTAGAGATAGAAAGATGGTAGAGATGGATTCCTATAGCTTTAGGGTCTTAAGTATAGTGTTGCAATAATTATACTTGTTCACTTCGGGCACTGGATCACACCTAGTCTGCCAAGTGATCCGAGCCTATAGCTCTATGCTGCACCCGGACGTGGGGGATTACAAGGGACGGACAGGGCTATCACCACCTGCCGCCTACCCCTCAATCGTGGAGTGCGAGGCAAACGAAGGCAGCCTCTAGCCTAGACACCATGTCTATGCTAGCGACTACTACTCTAGTGTCGATCAGGGTTATCCGTCTTCATCAGGGCCCTCTACTAGAGCATCCGCCACAGGGACGGACGATGAACCCGCAAACAAGAGAAGGTCAAGCTCAACTATACAAAAGACATTCATCAGACTATAAGAACCACGAATACTTACTTAGCCAAGATCCTGTTAGGGAGCCAAGTAGAATTTCCATAGAGCTACAAGGTTTGGGATGCGCTGAGTGGGCCTGGCTTATTTGTTATGGAATCCTGCGCCTACTCCAGGGCCAAAGAGGCCCAAATTTGGTAGACGAACTCCATCTAGCCTCCTGAATTGACCCATGTTGGGGATTTGTCAAGATGGGCTTTTTTGTTGTGGATTTTAGTTCAAACCCCTCATGTTTGGGCCCCGAGTAATCCGCTGAGTGAGCCTGGCTTTGTGTTGGATGCCAGGTTTGTTCCTAGGCCTCTTTTTCCACCAGTGGTTGGCCCAGATATGATGAGTGATTGGGCCTCCTTTATCTTGCTTTGCTATGGGCCAAAGTAGGATTAGTTATTTCTTTTATATTTCTCTACTTTTAGCCCTCATAAAGTACATTTTCATGTAAGGCCTGCAAAACAAGTGAAGCACCAGAACTCGTAGAATATGTTAGTGTAAAGCCCTATTCACTAGGTTTGGTGTGGATTTTGTATTATTATTGGCGGTATAAAATGTGAGTTAAGGACAGCGAACAAACTCCCCCACACTTAGCCCTTTACTCGTCCTCGAGTAAAGTTTACGACTAAGATGGGTTATTTCCTTGATATATATAACCTACATACAAGATATTCCAAGCTTCATCTATACTTGTGAACTTTGAATTGTCTACCACATTATCTTGGGTAATTGAATAATGGAACAACATGGATTCAAATCCCCTTACATCAGCTATATGAGAAACTTGGGTTTTCATATGGTTTTAAAAAGAAAAGATAGCCTTGCTCCTCAGATGATACTCTCAAGTCGCTCATATATGTGTCTGGTTCTTTACCAAGGCATTTTGAATTTGCCTTCTTTTCATAACCTGTCTCTAAAGCTTTTGAGTGGAGTTCTAGGTAGGTATGAAAAGTGGGCATACTTGCATCACATATGTTGCCGAGTTAAAAACCAAACTACATGAAGATACAATCCATACACCTTGATAGAGATGTGCAATTGTGTGGAATGAGATTGTTGGCATTTCTTAGCGCAACCACTGAAGATAGACATAAAGTCTATCCTCGGCAACAGCACCAAAAATACCATAAAGTCTTAGCTTAGTGATTCTTGGAGCAAGGTTGAGCTACCAAGAAGGGCTTGTCTCCTAGGAAGGAGAGCTACACTTGGTAATATTTACTATGAAGAGTTCTTCCTTATTCAAGTTCTTATTTTACATATATAGTTTTGCATATGAACTAGGGCATAGTTTTGTTCATGATATATTCAAGGATTATGAACTAGACTATAGTTCATATGAGAATTGTTCATCATGTTCATCATTGTTCTTCATCGTTCACGTGTTCTACATAACTAGAGGTGGAGATAGGAATGATGGAGTAATGATTCATTGTAGCCTTCAGGTTTGCCCATGTCCTAGCTCGGCCATCCGTAGGGTGGGGGTCCTAGGTGGATGTGGGTTGTTTCTTAGTATGCGGGTGTGGTTCCCGGGTGCGAGGGAACCGGTGGATATGACGGTATGCCCTGGTTGAGGGGTAGGCGGCAGGTGGTGGCAGCCCTATTTGTCCCTTGTATCCCCCATGTTCGTATACCATGCAGGTGTTCATAAAAGCCTCCATCGGCTGGTAGACCAGCTGCAGAGGTCTCCCCTTTACTCCCGACTTCGACCTGTTTCTTAACTTGTACAACAAGTGACATTAGCTGTTCTATGCATTCCTATATAGGATATACGTGCTCCACATAGGTTATTCTTTTATTCTTTGATTTATTGTTTTCCTTTATCCTTGAGGTTGGCCCAAGTGTGTGTCACACTATCTTAAATCTATCATGACTTACCCCTGTATTGAGTATTGGTCTATCATACAGTCATCTTGTCCATGTCCGTACTCTTATACCATGCATTCCTATAGGAAATATAAATGAACGATACCCGAATACTCCCGAGTGAAATGCTATAATGATAATTCCATGCGCTTGCGGACTTGTTCCGTAAACAATCAGAACTATTGTTAAGGTATCTCTTGGCAACGTTGCTAATTCTAGCAATGATGTTAAGAAATGCCAACAAATGCAAGAAGTAATTATTTGATGGATGATGAATGCGCATCTCTCCGGGTGAGAGTTGACATTTTTATTTGGTGGAAGGGTGCACAACTCTCATGGTAAGAGTTGGCATTTTTGGTGGACGAAGTGGTGCTTGTTTGTGCGCAACTCTCAGGGTGAGAGTCGGAATTTTTATTTGTGGGTGTACGTGAATCTCAATCATGGGTGCATGACTATAATCTCACATAAGTCATAAACAATTTGACCTAACTCAATGATCCAACAAGTAGCATATGATTATAAGGTTTGCAGGAATGAATCATGTCATATGGCCCTAGTAGAAAATTATTTATTATTGAGGAGCATGCTATTGCATTTTTTCTTTTGTAAAGGGTACTTTTGGTAAAAAAGATAGGAAAATTCTTGATTATTTAATGCCAGATCAAATTAGGTCCAACAGTCATTGGAATTGTTTCTATCCTTCTATTCTTCAAGATAATTCAGATTTTTTGGCAAAAAAGTGAAGAAATAGGTTCGTCGTTCCATTACAATATCATCAAGAACAAGAAAAAGAGCGAATATCCTGTTTGGGTATTTCAATGGAAATACCTTTTATGGGTGTTTTACGTAGAAATACTATTTTTGCTTATTTTGACGATCCACGATACAGAAAAGATAAAAGGGGTTCAGGAATTGTTAAATTTAGATATAGGACCCTAGAGGAAGAATATCGGACCCAAGAGGAAGAGTATAGGACTCGAGAGGAAGACTCAGAAGACGAATATGAGAGCCCAGAGAACAAATATTGGACCCGAGAGGGAGAGGGCGAATATGAAATCCTAGAAGAGGAATATAGGACTCTAGAGGACGAATATGAAACCCTAGAAGAAAATAAATCCCAAGTTCTTCATAAAAAGAAATAAGGTTCAAATCATCCAGCTATGTCACATACTCCAATTACTTAGATAACATGGGGTCCCTATGATAACATGAGGAATAAAGAGTATGCAAATTTAATCAAAGGATAACCATGGAGATGTTGTGTCAAAAGTTTTGTCTTTTTAATTTAATAAATTTTAAACTTTAAAACTTTGGGAGATGTGAAGGTAGAGTTGCACAAACCATCGTTGAAGATGAAGGAGTTATGTAAATCAAAGAGTAGTTCGGTTGAACCAGAAGGTCAGCTGATCTTCTCTTGAACCTGTTTGTTCTGTCTGTATGCTTGTTCGCTTAGTGTTGTGCATTGTGTTGGGTTGATCTTGGATGTATGTGTTTGTATTTCTTGAGAGATCTCCACCCACACTTATTCTTGTACCTGCTTTATTTAAGAAAAACAAAAACAAAGAAAAGCAAACAAGGGCTCTATTGGTTGGAAAACCAGGGAGCCAAAATTTTATTACTCGTATTATCATTACATAATTATTTTTATTTTGCTATTCTTTTTTTGTTTATTTGTTCATCCAACTCATAACTCAACAAAGGTCAAGATTAAGTTGCAAAGTAAATCAAACCTTGGTTTATCTCCATATTAGATTACTTCCTATTGTTTACAGCAACAACTCAAGTTCATTAATCAAATTTCAACAGCATGTCAAAAATTTGATTAAAGAAGGTCATTTTAACCTAAGCACCATGGTCAATTGAAAACAACCTATGGGTGCATCTACGTAGAAAAACACCCAAACCAGAGCATATGACATAAATAGAGGAAGCATGAATTATATTTTCATGGAGACAAAAGCGAGTAAAGGAGTTGGCGAACATTACCTTTGCTTTACCTGAGTGTACATACCGATAACGTATGCAGATTGAAATTTTTGGGCTTTCCACCATGGTGCCATGGATTTTGGCTCAGGTGAACCATAAGGCTAGGCCACACACTCATGCCTTAGTGTGTATGGGTCATAGGCCTTGATGGTGGCAAAGGTCCAAAAAAGGAGAGAATCCTTGCTCTTTTCTCTTCTTCTCTCTATTTTTTTAGCAAGGTGAAGCTGACATCAACTTGAATTCACCACTCATTTTTTGGGTGTCTCTTGGTGTGTGTGTGGAACTTGGGCTTCTCACCTCCCTCTCTCACACTTTTACTTTTCTGTAAAAGTCAAGTGTAGCGTTAGGGTCCCCTTAGTGTGTTCCATTGCCTAAGAGCATCGAGGTTTGTAACTGATGTTGCTCCTTGTTTGCAAGTGTTGTACGGCCCTTTTTTAACCTAAAATAGTTAGCAACAGGAATACCCGAGGGTGCATACTAACTTGAAAACATGTCCTTCCTTTTATTACAAAAGGAAAGATAATCCAGGGTATCTCCCGGTAGTGCTTAAGTTATGGTCTTAAGCTGGACCACAGGAGCTTTATCTCGCAACTATGAATGGTGGTGTTAATTCCCAACTTTGCCACCAAACAATGGGAAAAAATGTTAAAGCTGCAAGGTTAGCACCATCGTGCCACTATGAGATTTGAAATGCTTATAATAAATATAGGCATCCATAATCATCCTCTTAAAAGGTTTTGAAACAAGAATTAAGAGGTGGTTGGGATTCTCGTAGGAGCACGTGGTCAGAAGCGAAACAAACTCTAGAGATCCCAAAAGCAAGCATGAAACATGAGAGGTCTCGAAAGACAAGGTAACATGCTCATTTAGCAGACCCCTGCTGGGTCTCTAGAGTTGTTGCTTTGGGCATGTCCGTGGCATGGGAGTTTTCGACCTTAAAAGATATATCATAAGGGATGAACATTGACTCTTGACCACTGTCGAGAACAATGTTTGATGGCTAGAGGGACATTTCACTTGTTCGAGCAAGGGTGAAGGTGACCGTTCCATTTCACAAGGATGAAAAGGAAACTCTAGTGAAACAAACGAGGATAAACTTCGTCTACTCGAACAGGTAGCTTTGCATTGCCTTTAGGTCTTTGGGGCAAGAGGTAAGGCTAGCAAAACTTTCAAACTTCTCATCAAGGCTCCCTTGAGATGGTTCTTTTTTTGGACAAGATTTTCAAAGAGCGCCTTATGAGAAGATTAACATCGAGGATGGCATAAATATGAAGGTCTAAGAAAACCTCAGTTCCATTTATTTCAAATGGCATGGCCCTAACAATCCCACAACACTTTGATGAGCCCTGATGGACTCTTGAAGATTTTTCGATCAGGACTAGCCGCATGTTTCTCAAAAGGGGTTCTACCGGGAAATGTGACATGATAACAGTCCCGACTATGAGGTTGTGTAGGGCTTCTATGGGAGTCCCATCGAACAAGATATAGTCATGAAGGGTGAAAGAATCTGAATTGCTTTAGAAGAACGTTTCACCTCCGACAACCATTCCTATGAATATTTCCTATTAGAGGAGACTTCCTTAGAAATAAATGTTTGATTTACGTGCCATGAAATGTTTGAGGTTCTGCCATAATCCTCGAATTTTGATAGTGAACTCCGAAGAATAAAGCATTCCTTTCTTTAGTGTTCATGGTTCAGGTGAGGGCTCAAAAGTCAAATCTAACGAAGGCAAGGGTAAAGATTCAACTGATGATTATGGAGGGGTTAGAGTTCTATGATGGGAGAAGCATGCTTCTCTAGGGCATGATCAAGGACTTTCCTCTATTCCATCATGGTTCTATGTAAAAATGACCCTCCAGTGGTCATGTCAAGGCATAGGGCAGCACCTATGTCTAAACCCGAAAGAGATGCAAATGCACACTATTGGGTAACTCTAGGCTGACATGTATTAACATGGTTTACCTAGCCTAGGCTGCACCTATGGATTCCTTCTCATTCTGCTTGAAATCGAGGATTACCCTTGGAAGAGAAGCGGTACGAGACATGTGGAAGAATACAAGATAAAACTTGTCTTTTCATCCCAGTCTCCATTCACACTTCCTTCGGCATTTTAGCATACCATTGTTTTGCCTCCCCCTTGAGAGGGAACGAAAACAATTTCCTCATAAGAATTTCTTGTGTTATGCCAGGAATTCTTAGGCTTGAACACATTTCCTCGAAATCATGCAGATGTCTAAAAGGATCTTCATGATCATGACTGAGAAGGGTTATGCCTAAACCTTGGCTCTGATTCTAGGGTGGAGTTCACAACTTGATGGAAAATTTGGTTTTGAAAAAAGATTTTTGGCTCAAAGAACTCCCCTTTTTGAAACAAAAAGATTTAGAACTAGAATAAGCTTCATGGTATTAGGATCAGATAGAAGGAATATTTTGTTTATAAAAAGAAAGATAAAATATTCTTTTTATAAAAGGATAGATATGACGACGAACTAGGGTCGAAGAAAATAACAATCGTTCCCTGGCAACGGTGCCAGAAAGCTTGTTGGTATTTCTTAACGTATGCAGATAATCCACAAGCATACGAAAGTACCATTATAGCCTTCACCCGAAAGTATTCAGGGTATCATAGTTTCCATAGGGAACGAAGGTATTTCTCCTAGCTAGTATGCCCAAGGAACAACACGAGGGTAGAAATAGAAAGGTGGTAGAGATGGATTCCTATAGCTTTAGGGTCTTAAGTATAGCATTGCAATACTTCTATTTTTTCAGTTCGGGCACCGAATCGCACCTCGTCTGCCAAGTGATCCCGGCCTATAGCTCTATGCCACACCTACATGTGGGGGATTACAAGGGATGAACAGGGCTGTCACCACCTGCCGCCTACCCCTCGACCATGGAGTGCAAGGCAAACGAAGGCAACCTCTAGCCTAGACACCACGTATATGCTAGCAACTACTACTCTAGAGTCGATCAGGGTTATCTGTCTTCATCAAGGCCCTCTACTAGAGCATCCGCCACTGGGACGGATGACGAACCCACAAATAAGAGAAGGTCAAGCTCAACTATACAGAATACATTTATCAGACTATAAGAACCACGAATACTTACTTAGCCAAGATCCCATTAGGGAGCCAAGTAGAATTTCTGTAGAGGTACAAGGTTGGGGAGGCGCTGACAAGCCCGGCAACTCCTCGCTCTCACCCTCACATCTCTCTTTCTTCTCTATAGCTACTAGGGCATAGCCCTTTGGAATGGAAGTCTAGTGGTAGTGGTGCTCTTCTCCCTTTGTGTGCGGATGGAATGAGAGGGGGAGGACCCATCTATTTATAGGTGGGAGAAGGGGATTATTCCATGGCATATTCCCCTCATTAAGGCCCCAAACCGACCTCCCCACCGTCCTTGGCATTAAATGTACCGCCATTCCCCACTGCCATAAGGTTTGGGCTGTCGGCATGGGTCACCAGGAGAGGGCAGGGCCAGAACAGGAATAGGGCAGGTGCGACCGCACCCTTGGCGCGCCTGCGCCTGCTCCGGGGCTGAATTGGCCCAAATTTGGTAGACGTGCTCCATCTGGCCTCCTAAGTTGACCTATGTTTGGGATTTGTCAAGATGGGCTTATTTTTTGAGTTTTAGTTCAACCTTCTTACATCTGGGCCCTGAGTCATCCGTTAAGTGGGCCTGTCTTTGTGTTGGATGCCTAGTTTGGTCCTTGGCCTCTTTTTCCCTAGTGGTTGGCCCAGATATCATGAGTGATTGGGCCTCCTTTATCTTGCTTTGCTATGGGCCAAAGTAGGATTAGTTATTTCTTTTATAGTTCTCTACTTTTAGCCCTCATAAAGTTCCTTTTCATGTAAGGCCTGCAAAATAAGTGAAACACGAGAACTCGTGGAATATGTTACTGTAAAGCCCTATTCGCTATGTTTGGTGCGGATTTTATATTATTATTGGTGTTATAAAATGTGAGTTAAGGACCGCCAGCACACCTCTCTATCGGGCATCCCACTCCGCCTGGGTGAGCAACACCTGCCCACTCTAGGATCTGGCACCGTCGCTGCCTCGCCACGTCGTGTGCTCCTCGAACGCATTCGGGCGTCCCATAGCCTCATCAAATGCACTTGTCTACAAGTCATAAAACTGTTCGATGCCTGCCATGACCGTGAGGTAGTGATTGGGCATGATATCAAATAATTTCTTCACCAGCGCAGTATTCCAGGTATCGTATTTTCCACAGGGAATGTGAAGTGAACTAGCTAGGCTCAATGTCATCCAGTGATGAAATGAAGGGTCTAGGATAATAGGATAGAGAGGTCTGTCTAGTAAAAATAATCTAGCCATGATATTCTAAGTGTACGGAGGTATTTCCTTAGTGGCGGCAATAGGCAAAAAAGCAGGCGACAGAACCCCTACTAAGGCGGCTATCATACAGGCCCCACTATTATTTGGAAACTTGCCTAGAACACATGCGAGCCTGTCACTCTTCACTAGGCGTCTACACAGTGCGACAAGGAGTTCGCAAGGGTGAGATATAGTCTAGACACCACGTCTACACTAATCTCACTACTTGAAGCCTTGTAAAAGCTTCGAGCACTCTAACTAGTAAAACAATGCGCCATTGAGGAAAACAATACACTTAAAATACTAAGCCAGAATATTAATACTAGAAGGACTCAGATGTAAAACTTACAAGAAGCTCGCATCCGCTGAGGCGCACCTTGGAGAAGACTCCCGACAGGCCGGGACTCCTCCTTGGAGACTCCTTATTCTCCCTCTACTAACATCGCTAAAGATACTAGAGTGGCTTTCTCCTAGGTTTCATGCCCTAAAGTGAAGGCCTATGGGGGGTATTTATAGGGAAGGTAGAGTAGGGGCTACTCCATCACCACGTCAGCGATGCGCGTGCTCTCTATCTCTCCACCCTTGGATGAACCGCCTTTAGAACTGACCTACATGGATGCTTGATATGATCTCCACATGGCAACATGCTAGAGTCGGTTGAGTGCCAACTGACTTGGTTGGACACATGGAGGGGGTCAGCCGACCCCAATGAATGACATATGGGGACTAGCCTTGGTCCACAGGTGGAATGTTGAAGTCGGTGGAGTGAAGTGTCAAGGTGGGTCCCATCATGGGGGGTCGGCCGACCCCTATGACAGGGTTGTCCCACCAGCTTCCTCCCTCTGGTGTCCCACATGTCATGGAGCAAGTCTCATGTTTGTAACACTTCAGTTCTTTTGTTATGGGCCCATGGATCCATGTGCTTTGATCCTTCAACGTTGATTTCAAGTATACTTGTGATCTAAGGGTGGAGGTTAGCTTGGGAGAGCTTCTCCTAGATCATGCCACCTTGGCACATGCTGGGCCCACATTCATGGGGTCGGCCAACCCCCATGATGTGGCCCCAGTGTGTCCGCTTTAGCACACTATTTCTCCAAGCCATGGATTTGAAGATGGTTCTATCAACTTGTTAATTGATCATTTCTTGCTTGTTGTTATTTCTTCTATCCTAGGCTTCTGAACTCTGAAGATTACTGGTTCTAGTGCCTGTAACCAAATAATAACATGTACATGTGGAACCAAGTTAATTGTACCTATATTACTACTTGTTTGGTTGTTTCCTTCCAGAAAGAATGTCTTGTTGACTGTTTTGATGGGATAAAAACAAGGTATAACTGCAGTCAACAAGATCCCCCACACTTAAGTCTTCGCTCATCCTCGAGCAAAGGTTAGAGAGAAAGATAAATTATGATTATGACATCTTTAAGATATTAGCAAACATAAGCTTTACTCAAGACATATCTCATACAAGGGGGTTATGTGGTACTGTCTAGCATGTATCCTTCAGATGTTGAAAAATGGAACAGTTCTCAAAGCAAAGTCATCTTCCCATTTTCATATCCTTAGTACTTAGAGATTTTGATAATGGTTTTCAAAAAGAAAGTACATTGTTCATTCTTACTCCTCAAATAGTACTCTCAAGTCACTCAATGAGTATATGATTCCTCACCAAGGCATAGCATAAGATTGCCTTCTTTTGTTTCATCCTACATCTATCATGCTTATGTGGGGCTCAGGTAGGGATAAACAAGATAGCATACTTGCATTGCATATATTGTAAAGTCAAAACAAGGATCCAAGGAGAAGAATGTCATAATCCTGGATCAAGATGTGCAAGTGTGTGGAAATATGTGGACTAGAATACTCCTCTATTTGATAAGATCTCTCTCTATTTTATTTTATTTCAGACAGGGCTCACCTTTTTGAGTCCGTTGAGCAGGACTTTCTCCTTCTTTGTTGCTTGATGATGGTACATCCATCTTAGGAGAAATAGACGGTTGTACCTATTTTGATCTCCACACAATCTTCTTGATCTTTGGAGGTGTGGTGATGTGTGGTGTAGGAGGTGTTTGCACCATCGTCTTTGGTGGCGTGGGGATTTCTTCTTTCTTCATCTCTTTAGGAGCTGTTTTGTTTTCCGCTCCTTCTTGCTTGATGTAGGAACTTCTTTTAGTTCTGTTTTATTTTGTATCGAACTTTCTCTTTTCTTTCTTTTGCGAGGGAGCTATCTTTTGCTTTTTATTTTCCATAGGAGCTATATCTTTCTTGTTCTCCTTCTTTTGTGTAGGAGCTTTATTCTTCTTTACTGTAGGAGTTGTTTTCTTTTGCTCCTTTTGCTCCTTTTGCTCCTTTTTTGTCACCTTCTTTTGTGGAGGAGCTATATTCTTCTTTTCTGTAGGAGCTGTTTTCTTTTGCTCCTTCTACTCATTTTGCTCCTTTTTTGGCTCCTTTTGTGGAGGAGCTATATTTTTCTTTTGTTCTTTAGGAGCTGCCTTTTGTTTTTGCTTCGGCTTTTTATTTTGTTCCCACATAAATTTAGAGATGGTGTCCATGGCCTGTGGTAGTATCTCTACCTCCGCTATCCCTTGAGTGTTCGTCCCATACTTTATGCGGATCATGTTGCATTCTTCTTGTCTTCTGGGCTGAAACTCAAACTTTTCTTCTATTCCATTGATGTTAAAATGGATTTCTCTAGCCCCAACATCAATCTGAGCTTCCGCGGTGCTTAGGAAGGTCGCCCTAAGATGAGTGGGGTTTCCTTGGTAGCTTCCATGTCAAGCACCACGAAGTCAACAGGGACGAAGTATCCTCGTATCTTCACTGGGATATCTTCCCTGCTGGGTAGAGGATGGAGGAGTCGACCAACTAGAGTGTGATAGTTGTTGGTGCCAGGCGTGTGTAGCTTAACTTGTCAAAGACAGTCTTGGGCATGACACTGACACTGGCACCAAGATCACAGAGTACATGGTCAAACTGCTAGGCCCTAATGGAGCAAGTGATAGTGGGGCATCCGGGATCTTTCTTCTTTTCGGGTAGGCGATTGAGGATTGCCGCACTACACTTCTCCATCAATTTGACCACTTCCATGGATGGTAGTGGCCGCTTGTTGTTGATGATGTCTTTTATATACTTGGCGTAGGAGGGTACATGTAAGACATCCATGAGTGGCACGCTCACATGTACTTTCTCCACCATCTCAACAAACCGAGCAAACTGCTCATCCACAGCTTGTTTTCTTATTCTTGTGGCAAATGGTAGAAGGGTTGTATCTGGATAATCTAGCGTCATCCCTTCTTTCATGCCATTTTGAACTTCTGTTGATGAAGGTTCTTCATACTGTTGTGCTTTCTGCTTTTCTGTTGCATGGTTAGGGTTAGGTGGATCACGAGTGGACTTACCACCCCTCGTGGTCACCGCTTTAACATTTTCAAGAGTATTTGAAGATTGATCTAATGTTTTAACATGAGGATCAACCAGAATAGCAACAGCAATCTGAGCTAATTGAGTTTCTATCATCTTGTTGAAACTCAATTAACTTTTAATAGTAGAAGATAAACTTTCGATGTTAACATTTATATTTTCCAAAATTTTATCATTTGCGACCATCTTTTTGGTGAGATTTTTGTTAATTTTGGCTTGGCCCCAAACCAAGTCCTTAAAAGAAGGTTGATTCAAATTGTAATTAGATTGGTAGTTTGAATTACCTTGATATGGTGGACGGGACTGGTTGTTCCATCCATTATTTCCTCCTTGCTGTTGGTGAAACTCGTTGTTGATGTATGAAGCTTCCTCGAGGGTTTTGGGGCAATCATTCCTTGAATGGCCAACATTACCATGGACCTCGCAAGTCATGCGAGAGTTTATGGCATTGACGGTGCCGGATATGTCACCAGCGGCACGTTCGTCAAACTTTTACAAGGGTAGATCTATTTTTGCAGCAAGCGCATCCGTCTCCTTCATGGTATGTGTGCCTTTTTGTTGCTTGGACAGGGCTCTTTCTTCCCCAAGCTTGGTTTTCTACCATTTTGTTGATTAACACCATAGCATTACCAATAGTAAGTGATAGAAAGGCACCATCAGCAGCGGCAACAAGGTGCCCCTTCGACATGGGTATTAACCCATTGTAGAAGTTTTGGTGAACCAACCATTCCTCCATCCCGTGGTGAGGGCATGCTTGAATGTACTCTTGGAGCCTCTCCCATGCCTCCTGGATGGGTTCTATGTGGGTCTGCTGAAAGTTGGAAATTCTTCCCCTCAGGGCATTTGTTTTGCCCATGGGGAAGAATTTAGCGAGGAACGCCTTAGAGCATTTGCTCCAAGTGCTCACAGCTTCCTTATCCTTGTAGAACCACTGCTTAGCTTTCCCCACAAGGGAGAAAGGAAACAGATGGAGCTTGATGACATCAGCTGTGACGTCCTTGATGACGATAGTGTCACATAGCTCTAGGAAGGTCTGTAGGTGAGCGTTAGAGTCCTCATTGGGTAGTCCACAAAATGGACTTGCCTAGACCATGGTGATCAGCCCAGTCTTGAGTTTGAAGTTCTTGTCCCCAACATTAACAACTGGCCTGGTGGGCATGTTGGCAACAGTGGGAATGGAGAACTCACGGAGTGACTTCTAGGCCATCTCGTTGGTTGATGCAGCGGTGACTGGTTCGATTATCGGCGTAGTAGCAGAAGAGGAAGAGGTACGGGACCTGTTCTTCCTTAGGAGTGCCTTTGGATCAGTGATGAAGTTTTCCAGCAATGATAAACCAGTCATGCACTATCTTGTTCTCATCCACAATTGGAGAAAACATAAAAGTGAGCCTGCATAGGCAGTGGCCATTTCTAATGAAATCATAATCATATCTATTTTATGGTAGATTCTTTTAATCAATGCCTTCCCCGGCAACAGCACCAGAAATGCCTGTTGGCATTTCTTAGCGCAACCACCAAAGATAGACATAAAGTCTATTCCTGGCAATGGCACTAGAAATACCATGTGATAGATTGTAACATTTTAGAGATATTATCTGCAAGCGTACAGATCTATCGTTGTAGCATTTCACCTGGAAGTATTATCAGGGTTTCGTTTATATTTTCCCATAGGAAGGCATGGTGTAAAATACCTCTAGCATGGATATGTTGTGACTTCATATCATTGAAATGAGCCCTTAGTACTTTGCAGGGGTAAAATAATTGGATTTGTAGATAGTGGACACACACTTGGGCCAATCTCAAGGATAAAAGATAAATAAGGAATAAAAGATTAAAAGAATAAAGAATAAATCTATGTGGACCAGGTAGGTCATACATAGCTATGCATAGAATAGTTAATATCACATGTTATACAAGGTTAAAGACAGGTCAGAGCCTAGAGTAACAGGGAGACCCCTGCAGCTGGTCTGCCAGCCGATAGAGGCATTTACAAACTCCTACCCAACAAATGGACATGGGGAATTATGAAGGATGGACAGGGCTATCACCACCTGCTGTCTACCCCTCAACCATTGCATGCCATCATATCCGAAGGCCCCGGACACCACGTCCGCATACTAAGAAACTACCTATGTCCCCCTAGGACTCCCACCCTATGGATGGACGAGCAAGAACATAGGCAAACCCGAAAGAACAATGAATTGTTACTCCATTCCCATCATTACCTCTAAACTTATAGAACATATGAACCATGAAGAACAATGAAGAATATGTTATGAAACATTCATATGAACTTTGATCTAGTTCATATATATCGAATATAACATGATCTAGACTATACTCTAGTTCATATGCAAGACTATATATATGAAATAAGAACTTGACTAAGGAAGAATAATCCATAGTATATTACCAAGTGTTGCCCTTCTTCCTAGGAGACAAGCCCTCCTTAGTGGCTCAACCTTGCTCCAAAATATACTAAGTAGCTAAGATAATGAACAAGTGTGAGAGAGAGAGAGGCTCCAAATGAGGTGTGTATTGGGGGTGCCTCCTCCTCTCTTCTTATAGTGTGGAGAGGTTGGTTCTAGGGGGGAATACGTGAATCCCCAGCGCACCGTCCTCCCTTGGCATTGATTGTACCGACCTACGAAGGCTGGGCCTAGGAGGCAGAGGGGTGGGTGCGGCCGCACCCCAGGCGCGACCGTGCCTGGGTGACGCCTCCCCCGAACCGCCTTCGCGTGGTCGGTTCCTGGATGGGCCTGGACCTTGGTGGTGTCGGAGATTCAACCCAGTTTGGTCCTGAAGTGGCCCTTCTCCTCTTTCCTTGGCTTTACACCTTTCAGAAAGCGCCTTTTTATTGTAAATATTCCCTGTTCTTGGTTTATTTCCTGCATCGTGACAAATTCTCCATTACATGTGGAATTGGGTTAGTAGTAAAGGTATATGTGTATAAAGATATATAATTCTTCCCTTTTTAGTATCAAGTTGGTCGTATAAAATCGTCATTAAGGACCGCCAACAGAGATAAGCTTCCTAATTCTAGGTATTTTTGGTACTCCATGAATTATACTCTCTCTCTTTATTGGTGGATAGATATATTATTTTTTAGAGAGTACGGGCTATAAAAGGATTTTTTTCTTTCTCTTCTTCTTTTTTTGAATGGGGATTTTTGAAGCTCCCATTGATTTATTGGACATTTGTCCATCTATCTTCTCTTTTTTTATTTTTTATGTTTCTCTTTTTTCATATATTTTTTCCCTCAAGCCCCTTGGCATGGCTTTCTTTCTTTTTAAGCATAGCCCATATCTCTCTTTTGGCAAGTGAAAAACTTTGGATAGAGAGATGTGATGACGAAATGCTATTGGCAGTCCTTATCGATGAAATTATACCAGCAACTTAAGGCCAAAAAGGAAAGAATTATATTTTTATAGACATATATACCTTTGTTACTGACCCAATTCCACTTGTACTGGAAGTTGTGACACTCTGCAAAAACATACACCAAGTACAAGGAATTTATAAAGAAAAGGCACCTTCTGGGAAAGCGTAAATCCAAGGAAAAGAAGAAAAGGCCATTTCGGGGTCAAATTGGGCCAAATCCACCATGACACAGCAGTCCAAGCCCATCAAGCAACTGACCACCCGAAGGCGGTCGGGGGACGGCTCGACCTGAGGGGCGGGCGCCCCCAGCCGGCTGCCATCTGGGCCCAACTTCCTGGTGTCGGCAAGTTTAATGCAGAGGAGTGTCACACCCGGTTCGAAGGACAAAACCAGATATACACTATATGTGAGTCTTAAAGGATAAATCTCATATATAGCTACAAATAGTATCAATTACAATGCTTTAAATATAACGTACATAATATATAAAAGATCACCTAATGAGCAATCAGCGGAAAGACGACTTCAAACTCTGGGTGTAGATTTCACTCCACTAGATCCAACTGACTGGTTGATCACAAGCCTAAAAATTCTCCTGAGGTGTGGGGGGAAATAGCAAGAGTGAGTCCATATCGAACTCAACAAGTATAGCAACAAGGTAGTATAACTATAGACTCATGATCTATGTAACATAAATAATGCAAAACATAAACGATAAAAATGAGCATCTTAACATAACCACAATCATCATCTAATGTAAATGTCTCCAAGGCCGCTCGTGTCCTTGAGCAAGGCTAGTGTATCAGTTTAATAAACTCTACGCAGAGGTGTACACTTTCACTGTGAGTCGTGTTGCTCATATGCCCGGGATTGTAACTCCCAAAACTCTTCCTAGGAGACCAGGCAGGGTACATTATGAAGGCTTTCAAAAGTTTGTGTAACAAGTTAGGGCCGCTAAGGTTTCTGCACCTACGAATGTAGTATCCTCCTTCTAGATGGCACACAACCGCAGCCTATACACATATAGACAGGGGTCCAACTACACCCAACCCGGACACACCCCTCTTGCGCCAAAAAGGGAACCACTAACAAGCTAGAAAAGAGCTTCATACTGAGCTATAGCCAGAGCCATATAGCCCTCACAGCTGTACTGTAAATCTCGGATGATCACGTACAGATAAGACCTTAATTTGTTAAAAAGTCATCTTTTAATGTTTATTGCTTAAACATTAATTAAATCACAAGATCATGGTCATAGAAATAAAACCCAAACTATACTTTTCTTAAGACTTGCTTTACACCCAAAGCAATGTGCTTGAGAAACATTATCTTTATCTTTCATTCTGTAGCTTCTGATCTCCAATGCTCACAACGGTTATTCTTCTACTCATAACAAGCACCATACACAGGGAACATACAAGCAACAAGGAAAAGCAACTAAGAACAGTACACCACACCAAGTAAACAACGTACTAAGAGAGAGCTATAGCTACGATCACAAGAAACGCCTATCAAAAGGCTTTACATTATAAAAGAAACAACTTTAAGCTTCATTTACTTTATTTAAAGAAAATCATGAACAAGTTATTAACTCATAGAACATAAAACCATAATTTATTTTAAAAACAAGTTAAACTAACTATGTTTTATTTATAAACATATCTCACATTATTAAGACATTTAAACTTTGCTTTGCAAACGACGTAAACATACGAGAGCATCTATGGTCTATTACATGTATCATGTTTAATCTAACCAAATCATAATTAGAAACACATAGGTTAAGATTAATCAAGTTAACATGCCATGTATAATTATGAAGATATGAAATGGATATTGTTTTTAACTATAAAACTAACTAATAACAAGCATAATAAACAATTTAATATTTAGCTAAATATAGAAAAGCATGAGACATGATAAAAATTAATTCTACTGTGTAGAATATGATGATACAAAACTAACGCAACTTGAATCGCCCGAATCGGAGTTAAAACGGTGAAACGGCAGAGATAATACGATCGATGGCAAATCTGTAAATAACTACTGGGTGGTAGACACGTAATTACCATCATCTTCCACATCTAGCTGTTGGAGATCGTGGCCATGGCAGCCATGGTGCTGCGCTCGCGCGAAGGGAGGAAGGGGCCTCAGCCCTGGCCTGCTGGACGGCCGGTGGCGGCCGGCTGCGGCCTACTACGGCCGGCGACGGCCGGCTACGGCCTGCTACGGCCTGCTACGGCCGGCGGCGGCCAGCTACTGCCTGCTACGGCCGGCGGCGACGGCCAGCTGCGGCCTGCTACGGCCGGCTGTGACGGCCAGCTGTGGCCTGTTATGGCCGGCGGTGGCCAGCTACCGTGCGCGAGGAAGGGAGGACCATGACCCTCGGCCGGGACTTGGCCGGCCGGCAGCGGCTGGCTGTGGCAGGCGATGGCTGGCTGTGGCCGGCTGCGCGTGGCTAGGATTTACGGGTGGTGGCGCGGCTCCTTCTAGGGTTGCCAAGGGGCTGCGGTGCACGGGGCTGGCCCTCTTTATAGCCGGCGGGGAACCGGTGGGGCTGAAGCCGATGGGCTTGGCCCGTTGGGCCGGCTGCGGCTACCTATGGCCGCTGGTGGCCGGCTGGTGGTCGCTGTGGCCGGCCAGAGTTGGCCATGGCCGGCTAGGACTGGCCAATGCTGGCCATAGTTGGACAGTGGACTCCAGGAAAGGCTCAAGGTCGCCGGGGAAGGCTATGGCTGGCTTGTGGCCGCTGTGGCCAAGCTAGTGCTGGCTATGGCTGGCCGAGGTTGGCCAAAGCTGGCCAGATGAGGCTAGGAGAGGCCAGAGCAAGCTAGGTCGGGCCAGGATAGACTAGGGATGTCTAGAGGCTGAACTATGCCCACTAGAGCTAGGTAGAGGATGGTGTCTAACTAGAGCGATGGTCAATACTATAGAGAAAAGAAAGGCTCTCTCTCTACCTATGCAAGAGAAAGGATTTTTCCAAAAACGTTTGCCCAAAACCTTCTTGAGGCAAACTTGGGTTTTTAAAGCTTTATTTTTAAACACGAAAAGAACCTAGGCGTGTCTTGTTTGGTTTTTAGAAATTCTTTTTCAACACCAGCAAAACAAAACAAGGCACCAAGCACAAACCCATCTTTATTATCTTCATAAAAGTTTTATAAAGCCACATTTTCCACCATTTTATAATGATAACAAAAGAATAAAATCTTAACTAATTTTAAATAAATTCATAAATCCTTTAGTATATTTAGTGTTTTCGGTTCACATCCCAAAATAGAAATTTTGGGGTGTGACAAGGAGGGTGGTGCGCTGGTGGATTCCGAAATATTCCCCTCGGAACTGCCTTCCTAGCTTTAAAAGGAGGGGGAGAGCTCTCCCTCTCACACACCTCATTTTGGAGCCACCTCACTCTACCTCTTCTTGTAGTAGTTTTAGTCTTAGTCTTAGCTTAATGATTCTTGGAGCAAGGTTGAGCTACCAAGGAGGGCTTGTCTCCTAGGAAGGAGAGCTACACTTGGTAATATTTACTATGAAGAGTTATTCCTTATTCAAGTTCATATTTTACATATATAGTTTTGCATATGAACTAGAGCATAGTTTTGTTCATGATATATTCAAGGATTATGAACTAGACTATAGTTCATATGAGAATTGTTCATCATGTTCATCATCATTCTTCATCGTTCACGTATTCTACATAACTAGAGGTGGAGATAGGAATGATGGAGTAATGATTCATTGTAGCCTTCAGGTTTTCCCATGTCCTAGCTCGGCCATCCGTAGGGTGGGGGTCCTAGGTGGATGTGGGTTGTTTCTTAGTATGCGGGTGTGGTGCCCGGGTGCGAGGGAACCAGCGGATATGACGGTATGCCCTGGTTGAGGGGTAGGCGGCAGGTGGTGGCAGCCCTATTCGTCCCTTGTATCCCCCATGTTCATATACCGTGCAGGTGTTCATAAAAGCCTCCATCGGCTGGTAGACCAGTTACAGAGGTCTCCCCTTTACTCCCGACTTTGACCTGTTTCTTAACTTGTACAACAAGTGACATTAGCTGTTCTATGCATTCCTATATAGGATATACGTGCTCCACATAAGTTATTCTTTTATTCTTTAATTTATTGTTTTCCTTTATCCTTGAGGTTGGCCCAAGTGTGTGTCACACTATCTTAAATCTATCATGACTTACCCCTGTATTGAGTATTGGTCTATCATACAGTCATCTTGTCCATGTCCGTACTCTTATACCATGCCTTCCTACAGGAAATATAAATGAACAATACCCGAATACTCCTGAGTGAAGTGCTATAATGATAATTCCATGCGCTTGCGGACTTGTTCCGTAAACAATTAGAACTATCGTTAAGGTATCTCTTGGCAACGTTGCTAATTCTAGCAATGATGTTAAGAAATGCCAACAAATGCAAGGAGTAATTATTTGATGGATGATGAATGCGCAGCTCTCAGGGTGACATTTTTATTTGGTGGAAGGGTGCGCAACTCTCATGGTAAGAGTTGGCATTTTTGGTGCATGAAGTGGTGCATGTTTGTGCGCAACTCTCAGGGCGAGTGTCGGCACTTTTATTTGTGGGTGTGTGTGAATCTCAATCATGGGTGCATGACTATAATCTCACATAAGTCATAAACAATTTGACCTAACTCAATGATCCAACAAGTAGCATATGACTATAGGTTTTGCAGGAATGAATCATGTCATATGGCCCTGGTAAAAATTATTTATTATTGAGGAGCATGCTATTGCATTTTTCTTTTGTAAAGGATACTTTTGGTAAAAAAGATAGGGAAATTCTTGATTATTTAACGCCAGATCGAATCATGCCCAATGGTCATTGGAATTGTTTCTATCCTTCTATTCTTCAAGATAATTCAGATTTTTTGGCAAAAGCGAAGAAATAGGTTTGTCGTTCCATTACAATATCATCAAGAACAAGAAAAAGAGCGAATATCCTGTTTGGGTATTTCAATGGAAATACCTTTTATGGGTGTTTTACGTAGAAATACTATTTTTGCTTATTTTGACGATCCACGATACAGAAAAGATAAAAGGGGTTCAGGAATTGTTAAATTTAGATATAGGACCCTAGAGGAAGAATATCGGACCCAAGAGGAATAGTATAGGACTCGAGAGGAAGACTCAGAAGACGAATATGAGAGCACAGAGAACAAATATAGGACCCGAGAGGGAGAGGGCGAATATGAAATCCTAGAAGACGAATATAGGACTCTAGAGGACGAATATGAAACCCTATAAGAAAAGAAATCCCAAGTTCTTCATAAAAAGAAATAAGGTTCAAATCATCCAGCTATGTCACATACTCCAATTACTTAGATAACATGGGGTCCCTATGATAACTTGTTCACAAGTTATAGGAATATTAACGAGGAATAAAGAGTATGCAAATTTAATCAAAGGATAACCATGGAGATGTTGTGTCAAAAGTTTTGTATTTTTAATTTAATAAATTTTAAACTTTAAAACTTTGGGAGATGTGAAGGTAGAGTTGCAAAACCATCATTGAAGACGAAGGAGTTACGTAAATCAAAGAGTAGTTCGCTTGAACCAGAAGGTCAGCTGATCTTCTCTTGAACCTGTTTGTTCGGTCTATATGATTGTTCGCTCGATGTTGTGCATTGTGTTGGGTTGATCTCGGATGTATGTGTTTGTATTTCTTGAGAGATCTCCCCCACACTTATTCTTGTACCTGCTTTATTTAAGAAAAACAAAAACAAAGAAAAGCAAGCAAGGGCTCTATTGGTTGGAAAACCAGGGAGCCAGAATTTTATTACTCATATTATCATTACATAATTATTTTTAGTTTGCTATTCTTTTTTTATTTATTTGTTCATCCAACTCATAACTCAACAAAGGTCAAGATTAAGTTGCAAAGTAAATCAAACCTTGGTTTATCTCCATATTAGATAACTTCCTATTGTTTACTGCAACAACTCAAGTTCATTAATCAAATTTCAACACCATGTCAAAAATTTGATTAAAGAAGGTCATTTTAACCTAAGCACCATGGTCAATTTAAAACAACCTATGGGTGCACCTACGTAGGAAAACACCCAAACCAGAGCATACGACATAAATAGAGGAAGCATGAATTATATTTTCATGGAGACAAAAGCGAGTAAAGGAGTTGGCGAACATTACCTTTGCTTTACCTGAGTGTACGTACCGATAACGTATGTAGATTGAAATTTTTAGGCTTTCCACCATGGTGCCATGGATTTTAGCTCAGGTGAACCATAAGGCTAGGCCACACACTCATGCCTTAGTGTGTATGGGTCATGGGCCTTGATGGTGGCAAAGGTCCAAAAAAGGAGAGAATCCTTGCTTTTTTCTCTTCTTCTCTCTCTTTTTTTAGCAAGGTGAAGCTGGCATCAACTTGAATTCACCACTCATTTTTTGGGTGTCTCTTGGTGTGTGTGTGGAACTTGGGCTTCTCACCTCCCTCCCCCACACTTGGACTTTTGTGTAAAAGTCAAGTGTAGCATTAGGGTCCCCTTGTGAGTGTGTTCCATTGCCTAAGAGCATCAAGGTTTGTAACTGATGTTGCTCCTTGTTTGCAAGTGTTGTACGACCCTTTTTAACCAAAAATAGTTAGCTACAGGAATACCCGAGGGTGCATACTAACTTGAAAACATGTCCTTGATTTTATTACAAAAGGAAAGATAATCCAGGGTATCTCCCGGTAGTGCTTAAGTTATGGTCTTAAGCTAGACCACAGGAGCTTTATCTCGCAATTATGAATGGTGGTGTTAATTCCCAACTTTGCCACCAAACAATGGGCAAAAATGTTAAAGCTGCAAGGTTAGGACCATCGTGCCACTATGAGATTTGAAATGCTTATTATAAATATAGGCATCCATAATCATCCTCTTAAAAGGTTTTGAAACAAGAATTAAGAGGTGGTTGGGATTCTCGTAGGAGCACGTGGTCAGAAGCGGAACAAACTCTAGATATCCCAAAAGCAAGCATGAAACATGAGAGGTCTCAAAAGACAAGGTAACATGCTCATTTAGCAGACCCCTGTTGGGTCTCTAGAGTTGTTGCTTTGGGCATGTCCGTGGCATGGGAGTTTTCGTCCTTAAAAGATATATCATAAGGGACGAACATTGACTCTTGACCACTGTCGAGAATAATGTTTGCTGGCTAGAGGGACATGTCGCTTGTTCGAGCAAGGGTGAAGGTGGACGTTCCATTTCACAAGGATGAAAAGGAAACTCTTGTGAAACAAATGAGGATAAACTTCGTCTGCTCGAACAGGTAGCTTTGCATTGCCTTTAGGTCTTTGGGGCAAGAGCTAAGGCTAGCAAAACTTTCAAACTTCTCATCAAGGCTCCCTTGAGATGGTTCTTTTTTTGGACAAGATTTTCAAAGAGCACCTTATGAGAAGATCTAAGAAAACCTCAGTTCCATTTATTTCAAATGGCATGGCCCTAACAATCCCACAACACATAGATGAGCCCTGATGGACTCTTGAAGATTTTTTTGGTCGGGACTAGCAGCATGTTTTCCAAAAGGGGTTCTGCAGGGAAATGTGACATGATAACAGTCCCAACTATGAGGTTGTGTAGGGCTCCTATGGGAGTCCCATCGAACAAGATATAGTCATGAAGGGTGAAAGAATCTGAATTGCTTTAGAAGAACGTTTCACCTCCGACAACCATTCCTATGAATGTTTCCTATTAGAGAAGACTTCCTTAGAAATAAATGTTTGATTTATGTGCCATGTAATGTTTGAGGTTCTGCCATAATCCTCAAATTTTGATAGTGAACTCTGAAGAATAAAGCATTCCTTTCTTTAGTGTTCATGGTTCAGGTGAGGGCTCAAAAGTCAAATCTAACGAAGGCAAGGGTAAAGATTCAACTGATGAGGGCTCCTCAAAGCTTGACATGCCCCTTTTATGGAGGGGTTAGAGTTCTATTATGGGAGAAGCATGCTTCTCTAGGGCATGGTCAAGGACTTTCCTCTATTCCATCATGGTTCTATGTAAAAATGATCCTCCAGTGGTCATGTCAAGGCATAGGGCAGCACCTATGTCTAAACTCGAAAGAGATGCAAATGCACACTATTAGGTAAGTCTAGGCCGACATGTATTAACATGGTAAACCTAGCCTAGGCTGTACCTATGGATTCCTTCTCATTCTGGTTGAAATCGAGGATTGCCCTTGGAAGAGAAGCGGTACGAGACATGTGGAAGAATACAAGATAAAACTTGTCTTTTCATCCCAGTCTCCATTCACACTTCCTTCGGCATTTTAGCATACCATTGTTTTGCCTCCCCCTTGAGAGGGAACGAAAACAATTTCCTCATAAGAATTTCTTGTGTTATGCCAGGAATGCTTAGGCTTGAACACATTTCCTCAAAATCATGCAGATGTCTAAAAGGATCTTCATGATCATGATTGAGAAGGGTTATGCCTGAAGCTTGGCTATAATTCTAGGGTGGAGTTCACAACCGGATGGAAAATTTGGTTTTGAAAAAAGATTTTTGGCTCAAAGAACTCCCCTTTTTGAAACAAAAAGATTTAGAACTAGAATAAGCTTCATGGTATTAGGATCAGATAGAAGGAATATTTTGTTTATAAAAAGAAAGATAAAATATTCTTTTTATAAAAGATAGATATGACGACGAACTAGGGTCGAAGAAAATAACAACCGTTCCCTGGCAACGGCGCCAGAAAGCTTGTTGGTATTTCTTAACGTATGCAGAGAATCCACAAGCGTACAGAAGTACCATTGTAGCCTTCACCCGAAAGTATTCAGGGTATCATAGTTTCCATAGGGAACGAAGGTATTTCTCCTAGCTAGTATGCCCAAGGAACAACACGAGGGTAGAAATAGAAAGGTGGTAGAGATGGATTCCTATAGCTTTAGGGTCTTAAGTATAGCATTGCAATACTTCTATTTTTTCACTTCGGGCACCGAATCGCACCTCGTCTGCCAAGTGATCCCGGCCTATAGCTCTATGCCACACCTACATGTGGGGGATTACAAGGGATGAACAGGGCTGTCACCACCTGCCGCCTACCCCTCGACCATGGAGTGCAAGGCAAACGAAGGCAACCTCTAGCCTAGACACCACGTATATGGTAGCGACTACTACTCTAGCGTCGATCAAGGTTGTCTGTCTTCATCAGGGCCCTCTACTAGAGCATCTGCCACTAGGACAGACGACAAACCCACAAATAAGAGAAGGTCAAGCTCAACTATACAGAATACGTTTATCAGACTATAAGAACCACGAATACTTACTTAGCCAAGATCCCATTAGGGAGCCAAGTAGAATTTCTGTAGAGGTACAAGGTTGGGGAGGCGCTAACGAGCCCGGCAACTCCTCGCTCTCACCGTCACATCTCTCTTTCTTCTCTATAGCTACTAGGGCATAGCCCTTTGGAATGGAACTCTAGTGGTAGTGGTGCTCTTCTCCCTTTGTGTGCTGATGGAATGAGAGGGGGAGGACCCATCTATTTATAGGTGGGAGAAGGGGATTATTCCATGTCATATTCCCCTCATTAAGGTCCCAAACCAACCTCCCCACTGTCCTTGGCATTAAATGTACCGCCATTCCCCACTGCCATAAGGTTTGGGCTGTCGGCATGGGTCACCAGGAGAGGGCAGGGACAGTACAGGAATAGGGCAGGTGCGACCGCACCCCTGGCGCGCCTGCGCCTGCTCCAGGGCTGAATCGGTCCAAATTTGGTAGACGTGCTCCATCTGGCCTCCTAAGTTGACCTATGTTTGGGATTTGTCAAGATGGGCTTATTTGTTTTGAGTTTTAGTTCAACCTCCTTACATCTGGGCCCTGAGTAATCCGCTAAGTGGGCCTATCTTTGTGTTGGATGCCTGGTTTGGTCCTAGGCCTCTTTTTCCCCAGTGGTTGGCCCAGATATCATGAGTGATTGGGCCTCCTTTATCTTGCTTTGCTATGGGCCAAAGTAGGATTAGTTATTTCTTTTATAATTCTCTACTTTTAGCCCTCATAAAGTGCATTTTCATGTAAGGCCTGCAAAATAAGTGCAACACGAGAACTCGTGGAATATGTTACTGTAAAGCCCTATTTTCTATGTTTGGTGTGGATTTTATATTATTATTGGTGTTATAAAATGTGAGTTCAAGACTGCCAACACACCTCTCTATCGGGCGTCCCACTTCGCCTGGGTGAGCAACACCTGCCCACTCTAGGATCTGGCACTGCCGCTGCCTCACCGTGTCGTGTGCTCCTCGAACGCATTCGGGTGTCCCATAGCCTCATCAAATGCAATTGTCTACAAGTCATAAAACTATTCGATGCCTGCCATGACCGTGAGGTAGTGATTGGGCATGATATCAAATAATTTCTTCACCAGCGCAGTGTTGACACCAGAAGTGGCAAACAGATATACCACAAGCGTATGGTAGTCAATGTAGCCTTCGCCGAGAGTATTCCAGGTATCGTATTTTCCACAGGGAATGTGAAGTGAACTAACTAGGCTCAATGTCATCCAGTGATGAAATGAAGGGTCTAGGAAATAGGATAGAGAGGTCTGTCTAGTAAAAATAATCTGGCCATGATATTCTAAGTGTACGGAGGTATTTCCTTACTGGCGGCGATAGGCGAAAAAGCAGGCGACAAAACCCCTACTAAGGCGGCTATCATACAAGCCCCACTATTATTTGGAAACTTGCCTAGAACACATGCGAGGAACTCTAAACCTAAGGAAGCCTGTCACTCTTCACTAGGCATCTACACAGTGTGACAAGGAGTTCGCAAGGGTGAGATATAGTCTAGACACCACGTCTACACTAATCTCACCACTTGAAGCCTTGCAAATAATCTAGGTATCACTTCAGTTCTTTCATTGTGGGCGCATGGATCCATGTGCTTTGATCCTCCAACATTGATTTCAAGTATACTTGTGATCTAAGGGTGGAGGTTAGCTTGCGAGTGCTTCTCCTGGATCATGCCAGCTTGGCACATACTGGGCCCACATTCATGGGGTCGGCCAACCCCCATGATGTGGCCCCAGTGTGTCAGCTTTAGCACACTATCTCTCCAAGCCATGGATTTGAAGATGGTTCTATCAACTTGTTGATTGATCATTTCTTGCTTGTTGCTATTTCTTCCATCCTAGGCTTCTGAACTCTGAAGATTACTGGTTCTAGTGCTTGCAACCAAATAATAACATGTAGATGTGGAACCAAGTTAATTGTACCTATATTACTACTTGTTTGGTTGTTTCCTTCTAGAAAGAATGTGTTGTTGATGGTTTTGATGGGATAAAAACAAGGTATAACTACAGTCAACAAGATCCCCCACACTTAAGTCTTTGCTCATCCTCGAGCAAAGGTTAGAGAGAAAGATAAATTATGATTATGACATCTTTAAGATATTAGCAAACATAAAGGTTTACTCAAGACATATCTCATACAAGTGGGTTATGTGGTACTGTCTAGCATGTATCCTTCAGAAGTTGAAAAATGGAACAGTTCTCAAAGCAAAGTCATCTTCCCATTTTCATATCCTTAGTACTTAGAGCTTTTGATAATGGTTTTCAAAAAGAAAGCACATTGTTTATTCTTACTCCTCAAATAGTACTCTCAAGTCACTCAATGAGTATATGATTCCTCACCAAGGCATAGCATAAGATTGCCTTCTTTTGTTTCATCCTACATCTATCAGGCTTATGTGGGGCTTAGGTAGGGATAAACAAGATAGCATACTTGCATTGCATATATTGTAAAGTCAAAACAAGGATCCAAGGAGAAGAATGTCATAATCCTAGATCAAGATGTGCAAGTGTGTGGAAATATGTGGACTAGAATGCTCCTCTATTTGATAAGATCTCTCTTTACTTTATTTTATTTGAGACATGGCTAGTATTTTTTTCAAAGCAATGGACATTCATGTGTCCACGTTTTTTTTCTTTTCTCTTTTTTTTCTTTTTTTCTTTTATTTTTTTTGAATATCCTTTATGTCTCATCTACTAAACCATACTTAGAGAGAGAGAGATATTCAAAAACTTTAAAACATGGAGCATCTATATGGTGGAAGTGGATGGCATCTTTTTGTGTACTTCCAGTGTAGAAGTAGCAAGCATGATATGTGGTGTGTGTGTGATCTTGATCTTGGGACTATGACATAATTCTCAACTAGGGTCAACAAGGTTTTACCAAACTCAACACAAGTACAAGTAGCATATATAGAAGGGGTTTTGAGCATGGTATGAACATATATGGCTTTGGTAGGAATTTTCTTACTATTGAGGAGTAAGTGACACTATGGTTTTATGATATTTTCAAAAATAAATCTCTAAGCACTTTGAATAGAAAAGGTATGAATCATGAGCTAAGAACTATATCACATTTGTCAACAACTTAGTCAATATGATATTCCTATCAAGATATGTGACCCACAAGCATAAGCATATGCAAGAATTAGACTTTGTGATGCTTTTACCCTTTAAATGTCATAAATCTTGTCACTTTTTTCTTTTTTTCAGATGCAAGTATTCTTGTTTTTATTTATTTTATTTCATCTAAGGAAAGCAAGTAATAGGTAAAAGTAAGAATGAAGGAATAAAGGGGGAGTAGGAGTGGCAAACCAGTCAGGAGGCATGTAGACGATGAGTGGATGCTGACTGGTAGGTCTAGGGGCCCAGGGAGGGGTTGGTCGACCCCTCTCTGGGGTCTCTGGTCATTTTGGTGACCGCCATTCGAATCCTTACATCTGAAGACGTACCCCTGCAGTTTTGTTTTCCTGGTGGCCTTGAAAGTGGGGGTCGCATGACCCCCACACTTGGTTATCTGCATAATCTGATTGCAAAGACAGGGAAACATCAAGTGCAGGTGTCCTACTAGTGGCAACACACCAATAGAATGAAATTTTATTCATTTCATTTAATGCATCATAGGCACAAGTTACAATGATAAAGATTAAATGAACTTAGCTATGTGCCTAGCATATTTATGAAGAGGTTTGAGATATCTAAGGAAAAAGGTCAAAAGAGGAGGTCCTCGTGTCCCATTATTCTTTCTAAGTGTGCAAACTGTACTAAGGACCTTCCTCATAACTCTCTTCTCAAGCAGTCATCCTCAAGCCTCTTCTCTTGTGATGTGAACAAAGGAACAAAACACCTTCCCTTGTTCAGCCTACCGCCAACGCCTTTGTGGTTCTTCATGAAAGGTGGACACCAAATTCATGTTAGGACTCTACCTCGAACACGATGGCCTCCATGGTGACCTCTCAGTTCTCAACTAGGTCTCTCTCATGGTTGAAAGGGTCTCACTCAAGGAAAAAGTGACATGTGTGCTAGTGAGGGCCATAGTAAACTTACTCTAGGTAGCTTGGGAGACATAAAGGAGGCTAGAAGGTGTTGTGTTCAAGACAAGGAGAAATGGGATGAAGAAAAAGAGGAGGAGAGGTCTAAGGGAGCTATTGCCAAAGATTACAACCCTTGTTTCCATGAGAGTTGCAACTGGGGATGGCTTCTAAGTATTGGTGCAATGTTCTGGGACAAATGGGTTAGGTTGGACCTCCCAACTAGGGGTCGCCCAACCCCCCACTTGGTGGAACCATGTGTTCAAACTTCTCCCTGAACTCTCCTTGTTGTAGAACCAGTCTTGAGGCTTTTGTATCATGTCAAGTTGGGGTCGCCCGTCCTCTACTTGAAAGGTTCAGAGTGAGTAGGCTCGGGTTCTACACTTTCTAGGTGTTGTGGGATGGTTTGGCAAAGATTTGGGCATGGTTAGCCTCCAACAGGGGTCGACCGACCCCTTTATGGAGGCTTCCTCGGCCCTGATTTGTCATGGAGACTAGCATAGGTGTTTTCATTCTAATCTAGTGGCCAAACCATACAGGAGTGAAAAGTTAAGACATGTAGATTTTAGTAATGTTGAATCATTTGTAAGGATGAATTCTAGCATGCTCATGGAAAACTTTAAGAAGGTGGGCACTTACCTTAAAGATGAGTTGTAGCATTGGTCCTTCTCAGTTGCATCAAAGTTTTCCTTGGCCAAGCAACTTGACCTTTGACCATGAGGACTTTGATTTGTCTCCATAAATGATCTTATGACTTGCCCACAGAGATATCGATGTTCTTTCTATAGGGGTTAGTCCAAAAGTGCAACCAAGTTCCATGCAAGTATGTTTGGTTCAATAATTAAGCTTAACATCCTGTCTCATTTGATTAAGGTAGTCTATTTAACCTAAACACCATGCTTAATTTAAAAATACTATGGAGGTATGATTGTTCGAATGATCAGTACACCCAAACCAAAGCATGCTAACATAGAAAAGGAAGCATAATGGAATAAACAAGATTCATTCTACTAGAGACAAGAGCATGAGTGGTGAAGACAAGAAGCAATTTTTTAGAGAGTTGAAGACAAAAGTAAGAGGAATGCACTAAATAAGAGGAAGGGAAAGTGACAAACCAGTCAAGAAGTATGTCTCAACATAGTGGAAGTTGACTGGTGGGTTGAGGGGCCCATGGTGGGGTCGGCCGACCCCACCTTGGGGCTCCATCCACTTTGGTCCTCTTCTGGTGCATTCTTACCTCTATTGATGTGTTCCTACACTAATGCTTCTTGCTTGGGATGCCCTTCAATGCCCAAATGTGTTCGAGGGGGTCAAATGACCCCTCACACTTGGTGTAAGGTGTTCCCTAAGTCATGGAAACCAAGACAACATCAAGTGCATGGGTTCTACTGGTGGCAACACACCAGCAGAACGACAAGTCTTACTAACCTACTCAAGTTAGGCACACAAGTTGCATGATGTCAATTTGAGGCCAACAACTGCAAAAATTCATACCGCTATGAGAATTGGAGAACTTATGATGAACAAAAGCATCTACAACCTCTACTGCAAAGATTTTGGACACCCGAACAGTGAAGAGGCTGTAGATATCTTGTGTGGTAGTGGCAGAGAGAAAGATTGATCTGGAAGATTTCTCAAATGAGCAAGGGCTTGATGAGAGAATCATAGGATAACTTCCATGCTTATTGATAGGATATTCCATCTCAAGGAGTGGGTGAGCGCTTTCCTTGTCATAACATTCCAAATCCTCCTCAAGACTTGGATATGTCATGGTTGTTTGTGAAATCATCTCGAGCTCACCCCTTGGATCAAGAACAGGAATGGATTCTACCCTTGTGCTAAGAGGTTGGGAAGTCCAAACAGGTAGATATTCTTTGCCTATTCTATGACCAAGCTTCTCATTTCCCAAAGCATTCTCCAAGATTTTCTCAATTGGCCTTCCAATAAAGTGAGATGAAAGGAGAGTCCGGGAAGGTCAAAGATGTGGAAATCTAGGGAGGTTTTTAGATCATCAATCACCATAGGTATGCCTTGAAGAACTCCTGAACAATCAAGGACTTGAGCATTCAGGTGCCTAAGACATTTTTTGGATTGGAGTATGTGATTCTTTGATGAACCTTGGACATGAAAATGAGGAATGATGTTTATCCTAAGGCTAGGATCATAACAAATTTCACTAAAAATGCCCATGACTTGACAAGATATTCTTCTTACATGAGTAGGCATTTTAGTGATTTCATTAGAATCTTTGGCCTCATCCAACCATTCTTGACGTAAACAGTGGATGGATTCTCCAACTGTTGTTGTTTCTCTCCTTGGTTAGATTTATGGCCCTCATGACTCCCATGCCTTGGGTGTCTTAATGAATCTCTAGAGTCAATGACTGGATCATCACAAGACTTAGAAGGACGAGCACCATTAGGATCAGCAGGATCAAGGATGAGTTCAGAGACAGGTTCAGAGGATATGGCAGATGTGGGCATGGAAGTGAGAGAGGATAGAATTTACTTGAAGGAACTTCGGTTCTCCTTCTATGGGCACAGCTGACATTCCTTTTGGGAGTTCATCCAGGATCCTATATTTTTCCCTATGTGCTACTTGAGAACTCGAGGCATAAAGTGGTGCTGATTTGGGGGGTTCATGAAGAGATCTGTTCTTGAGAGGGTTTGAATTGTGTCTCTTGGAAGGTCTCTTTTGGATAGGATGATTAGGGGTATTCCCAAAACTAGCAAGCTCATATAAGAGTTTAGCCTCGACATCGAAGGAGTGATTTAGAGAATGGATTAATTCCTCCTTTGATATTTGTGTTATTTGTGGTTCAGGATCGATGGCAGAATCTTTGGATGGCATTGTTGGTGATTTAGCTATCTAGATTTCTTCTTGCTTGGGGATGGATTCCTTCTCTTCTTTAGGAGGTTCGTCATACACATTAGTGTGGTGGGTGTTTTCAAGAATTTTGTCTAGAAGTTTCCTTCCTTCACTAGCGGTATGACGAAGAAATGCTCCTCCAGAAGATATGTCAAGGAATTGTGTGGAATCTTTGCTAAGACCAAGGTAAAAGTGTTGTAACAATGTTGGCTCGGTTAAAGCAAGATCAGGGCCAAGGGATATTAGATCTATGAAACGGGCCTATGCCGCACCTAGAGACTCCTTCTTCCTTTGTTGGAAGTTTACGATCTCTCTTCGAAGATGAGCAACACGAGAGATAGGGAAGAAAGCTAAGCAGAATTTGGATTGAAGGCTTTCCCACTCCCCATGCGCACTCTCTACGTGTCGGGCATACCAATGTTTAGCTACTCCCGTCAAAGAGAATGGGAATAGCTTCCATTTTAAAGTATAGTCTTTGTTCTGGTTCATAATCTAGTCTATCTCAAATATAAGATTATAAGATTATATAGCAAAATGTTTATCTTTCATCGCTATATCCGACCATCTAATAGGGGATATGACGGACTCAATCTCTCCTATGTTTGTACAAGTTAGAATAGTGTGTCTAAGCAAGATATGGAGTCTCATTCAAAAATGAGTTGTAATGCGAAGTGTGTTTCTAAGATCCACCACTCCCTCTCATCATGTCCATACAAGCTAAATGCTGATACATGTGCAGAGTTTGATGCTAAAACAAATCAAAACAAATGATATGATCTTTGATAAATCTCTAAACTTTCATGTCTATATGTATTAGATCAGCACGTGTTCCTGCAACAAAGTTCGATTCACAGATATGGGTTGACATGATCGCTAGTCGTTCAGGTATAACTACGCAACAATTGCAACGCACGGGTATATATAGTGTTGAGATTAATTAGGATTAATTAATTAGTGATCAATTATAGTTAATTGTGTCATTAGTAATTGCTAATGACAGTTGTAGAGTACGCATAGACAGACACCTTTTGGGGTCATGAGGCACCCCTTGGCCATCGGGCAACTGCCCATGGTCTGTATATAAACCTTTACTGTTCATCAGGAAATACACATGGTCATTTGCATGGCATTTTCATCTAACATATGGTACTCGCTCTATCACTAAATGTTCGTTGTTTTCTATCGCTTCCCGATAAATATCTCTGATTAAATATATAGTAAAATATATGAGTATTTATGATACATAATTTATATCATTTAATAAAATTATTTAAAGAGATAAATGCAACATATATTTTTTTATAATTCAAGTCAAATTTATTGGCACGTAAACCGCGACTACACACATTTACGTAAGAGGGATACTAATGTGAAGTTCTGAACATTAATTTTATTCCAAATCGTCACTGAAAATAGACCCTGTTTCTAACGATATAATTCTGACTTCATTTTCAAGGCCCCAACCCTAATGAAACATTATTATACGAGAATAGAAAATAATCCAAGGGACAGTAGTGGTCACACACTGACATCACAAATGACGCAAAGGATAGGAAACTCTAACATACTGCGGCTACACGCGCAGGTACATGTCGATCTTGAGCACGGCGATGTTTGTGCTGGAGTTGAAGGAGTGCGTCCTGAGCAGACCATAACCGGCAGCTCCACGGAACCTGCCGGCTCCGGCGATGACCGGCAGCTCCCTGACCTTGTCAAGGATGGCGTCCCTCGCCTGGACGACGAGGTAGCTGCCGTTATGCTTCCCCGCCGTCAACACAATGTTGAGGCAGTGCATCACCGCCAGCTCGTGCTGCGCCGCGAAGAGGTAGAACCCCTGCGCGCGCCCCACTGCTGGCGACGCCGCGTCGGGACCCTTTGTCAGTGGGTCGTCGATCACGTACATGTCGCCGAAGCGGGTGGTGGGGGCTCCCGGCAGCGGCGTCGTGCCCCTCGCCACTGGCACCACCGTTGCCGGGCTCCCTGCTGATGCCGTCACCGTGTCGTGCATGTAGAACCGGAGGTGCGTGGTGGCGGTGGCCAGCGCAATGGAGATGGAGATAAGTACCAGTTGGAGCTGCACGGTACTGAGCTTGCTATTGGCCATGGCTCGATTGCGATAGAGGAGACAAGGAAGAAAGGGGCTCTGAACTTGAACCGTTGAACGCAGGATGTGCTTATATAATTCGTTGATCAACAACGAGTGAGATAGGCTGTTGGAATATATTTTTAGGACTCCCAGAATTAAAACAGTATTTCTGGATGATATAACCCAGAATTGATAAACATCACTGTGAACATTGAGTCTCATTGTTCCATTGATTCCAAAGAAGTTTGACTTTCAGTTCCAATAAGAACACGCCACAGTTCATTTGTCATATATAATAACAAAAAAAAAATCCCAGTTGGGAGTTAGTGTAAACGCTACTCCGTTGACTAATTTATCGTTGTTGTATGATAAACACAGTTTCATATGATGTTTACTTTAGTGAAACAAAATTGTATTATTTGAATTACACAGTTTCATATGATGTTTACTTTAGTATCTAGAACTCTATTATTCTCACCATCCAACTATGTTTTGTGTTAGTTTTGTTTTAAGTAAAATTTGTCTATGTTTGACCAAATTGTGTGTGTATATATATCACATCTACAATATTGTACTAATTCAATTAAATTTTCCATGAAATATGTTATGATATTGAATTTATTAATACTTATAAATGGTAATATATTTTTTAAAAAAGGTCAAAGTGAAGAAGCTGTATTAGCATAAAAATTTAGAATAGAGAAAGTATAAAGAAAACAAAAGGTTAAAGTGGTACGGAAACCGAAGCAAGTCAAATGCCATCATATATTTTGAAATATGAGAGTTTGTTATTAATGTTTTTGTTAATTGGAGTGGACAACCGAGTCAGTTGTATTTGGGGTCGCATAAATTATCCCTATAGTATATAATAAATAAAGTCATCCATGGAAATTTGAGACCAAAATATTACATGAGGACCTAGTAAGGTCACCACAGGAGGAGGTCGGGGTGTGGTGTGTTTGTGTGTGTGTGGGTGTGGGTGTGGGTGGTGAATGGGAGCCAATTCAAAGTTTTTTCTAAAATGACCACAATTCCAATCAAACCACCAAAACACCATCCTTGAGCCACCTGTTTGCTAGCAGGACAAGGACACCCACATTAGCTAAAATTCAATTACAATACCGCAATCATTCAAGAACTGAAAGTGAAGCTCTCAAGTGAAGCAAGAGTCCAAACCAAAATACCCTAAGCCAACTGGTCACTTGGATAGAGAAAACTTCCTGGGCACGAAAGAAATAGATCAAAGAACGGACACCAAAAAATCAAAATCACCTATAAGAGAGGCAAACTGCTAAACCCGGCCTAGCCTACATACAAACCCGATCTACTTTTGTAGAATTATCACCCAAAAACTTACTTGCAAAAGGTAAATTCACCTCAAAACAAGTCCAAATGAGATGAATTTGAATGGGAGGTAGATGGAGATGTCATGAAGATATCCTCGGAAGATCAAGACAAAAAACTCAAAGGAACTCTATAGATCAAGAAAACTTTGTACCTGTTGGCGTTTCTTAACGTCGTTGCAAGAAGTAGCAACATTGCAAGAAATACCTCAACGATAGTTCTGATTGTTTATAGAACAAGTCCGCAAGTGCACAAAATTTTCATTGTAGCACTTCACCTGGTTATATTTTCCCGTAGGAAGGCATGGTGTCAAAATGACTGTATGATAGACCAGTGCTTACAGGAGTAAGTCATGATAGTTTTGAGATAGTGTGACACACATTGAGGCCAACCTCAAGGATAAAGGGCAAACAAAGAATAAAGAAATATTCCTAAGTGGAGCAGCCATGTTCTCACTGAAGGCTCCCTCGTATCCAGACACCACGTCCGCATATTTAGGAACAACCCATATCCCCCATGGACTCCCACCCTACAGCTGGACGAGCTAGGACATGGGCAAACCCGAAGGCTACAACGAACTGTCATATCTACTCCATCATATATATGTGTTGTATGAATGGTTAAGCATAAAGTTGAACATGTCATGATCATAGCACACAAACCATATACTAGTGCATAAATGATATGACAACAACTATACTCTAGTTCATATGCTTTGCTATATAAAAGATAGAACTTGAATATGGAAGAACTCTTAATACTATTCATACCAAGAGTTGCTCTTTCTTCCAGGGAGACAAGCCCTCCAAGTAGCTTTGCTTTGCTCCAAGAATTACTAAGTGTCTAGCCTAAAGAACAAGGGTAGAGAGAATGAGGTAGAGAGACTCCAAAATACTACTAAGGCTCCAAATGAGGTGTTTTTAGAGAGGGAGCCTTCCCATTTTATTTATAGGTTTCTAGAGGTGGGAACCAACTCTAGCTAAGCCATTTGGTACTAAACCAACCCGCCTTGTGCTGCGTCTTTGCGATATTCCCCACCGCCATAGTGCTTGGGCTATCGGCATGGGCCACTAGGGCGAAGTTGGGCCTGATCGGTGCCCACACTGGCATGCTCGCTCCTGGGGCACGTGCATGCCCTATGTGGCGAAGTTGGGCCTGATCGGTGCCCTGTCTTTTTTAGACACGTAGGCCTCATCGTTAGCTTTCCGTTGCCTAGTGGATCGCCCAAAACAGAGTCTGGATGAGTGAGTTATGGTCATTTTACCCTGGCCTACTCCTGCAGTCTGAGTTGGAGTTGGACCGGGTTTTGGGCTTCCAATTCTTGGTTCATGCATGGGCTTGGGTCATGGCTACATCGGTGGTTGGCCCAAATTTGCAAGGTAGGTGGGCTTCTCTCTTTATTTCTCTTTTACGCTTTGTTGAAAAGTGTCTTTTATTTATAAAATTCCCTGTACTTGGTGCATATTTCTTGCAAAATATCTCAACTTCCGGTATAAGTGGAATTGGATTAATAACAAAGGTATATGTGTATAGATATATATAATTCTTCCCTTTTTGGTCTTAAGTTGGTGGTATAAAATCATTGTTAAGGATCACCAACAGTACTAAGTTAGTGTTTTCCAATCTTTTCTCAAACTACCCCAATCTTGTGATCATGAGGAATCTAATCAATCAACATGCATATATGTTTATCATGTGTCATAACATGTATTCAACCATCCCAATCGATCCCATGTCCCCAAAAAATGAAATCACCCAAAAGCCAAGAGAATGGGGTTCGATATAGGGGAAAAACCAATTAAAAACATGATCTCCACAAGAAATCAGGTCTTTGTTTGTATTTAACACAATAGAGGTCAGATTCTCTTTCTGTGGACCTCAACACATAGATGAACTACAGAGAAGAAACTTAAACTACTTTGTCTTGAATGAAACTACTAGAGATGGATTGCACAATGGCCTTCTATCTTATTTATAGAGCTATTATGTATTCCCAACATGCCCTTAGATAATTTAGCCAAACAACTTAACCTAGGTGCAAAATGGTCCAACTTGAGATCCAAGCATCTGATGGCCATAACCTCTTCATGAATTCGCTTTGCATAGACACAAGCTTCGTGATGATGCCTTGTGCCTCCTACCATTCCTACCTGAACTCTAGATAGATTTTGAGACCCATACCCAATAAACTGTCCATGGTTGTTTTGAGGTCCAAACGACATAACCGCCTAGGGAAGTGTATCCACTCAGCTTCACAATCTCAACACGCACCACTTTTATCCCTTGACCACCCGATCACCAATTCCTCTTTTGCCTCCGCTTGACTTGGTCAACTACCATATTGACTTGATCAACACAGTCTACTCCTCCTCATGTGCTCTAGCTTGTTGATGGCCTGCTAGCCAACATAGTCAGTCTTTCGGCCATCTTTATCTCTCAGTTCAGGCCTCATGTCCATTTTTCACTGCTCCTAGTCCATCGGCATGACCCATCTCTACTCGACCTTCTCCATGTCTGTCAACCATCTTTGAGCTCCACACCTACACACCAACACAACCGAGAGACATGTTGCACATGTGATCACACAATTGTTAGTCTCAAACTCAGCCAAAGCCGATCATCTCCGTTAAGCACTCATAACAAACTTGAACCACAAGGGCACATATCAACCTTGTGTCAAACTAATAAGTAATAACACCAGATAGTAGTTTGATGATGCATGTATCATATTGTAGCAAATACATGGCTTTGTTACACATGGATGCAACCAAGGAACAGATGGTCCTTTGGGCTGTAAAACTTTATGTGGTAGCCTATAATGCGTGCAATGTGGGCCAACTCGAGCCAAGGAAAACGGGGACCCACAACCCTCCGCCACCACCGCTGCTGCACGTGGGCTGCGGGCGCCATAGGTGCGCTTGGAAGGGGGTAACCCCGAAGCCGCTGCCACCACCTCGCCAACATTATCTAGGTTTCCAGATTGAGTCTCCAAAGGTTTTAGAAATAATTGGTCAAAATAAGAAAATAGTTGAATTATAAAAGAAGAATCCATATCTATATGGACCTCCTACCTAGTTAGCTTAAGAGTCAAGCAAGCCTAACTATAAACACATAGGAGATGTAATCAGTTTGGATTAAGAAAATAAAGAAGGGTCTTATCCCTATCATCCTCTTCGCTCCATGCCGCCCATCACCCTAGCCTTGCACGCACGTACCGACCACAGCCGCATGCCGCCGCTAGCGCCGCCACCCACGGCCGCCGCCACCCCTAGCCCCATACCCCTTACACCTGGTATCAGAGCGCTAGTCAGAGTGCCAATGTTGGTTGTAAGCAATTGTGTTGGTTGCACTTGAAGCTGTGGTGGCAGGTAGAGCATGTGGCGCTGTCCTTTGTGTTCGTAGACCATGGTTCGATGGCCTTGGAGGTGTGCTAATCTGCGTTAGGCATGTCAACGTAGACATCATCCTAAGCATAGGACGACACTGCCTACTACCCAACGACTTTGACATGGGATCCTACATGTTCGGTGACATGATGGATCCAGCGACTTCACCACCAACACTCACCACCACGATGATTTGGTGCTGATTGCATTTCTACATCAACTCCAACCCAGGCAACCACATCTGCCACTTCAATAGACCTCCAAAAGTGAATGCTCATTTTAAGATGAACAAATCCGTTCCTCACCACCTCCTAGTTGTAGTACAAGGTGGTCCGTGCACAGGACCCTGCAGCGATGACTCCATCTACCATCTCTTCGGCAACACTGGCAACTTCCAAAACTGTTTTGATTTTGGACTCCTTTGCACATGTGAGAACGTCATTCTCAACGACCCAATGGAAAGGCCGCATGACATGCTTCCTTGAAGAGCTCCCTCCAGCAAAGATTTTCCCTCCCTTCAGCATCGATAGTTCATTGGTGTTTTGCCGTATGGATGCGTCGAGTGGAGAAGGGGGAGTGATGTAATGTGTGCAATACGGGCTCTACATATTAGCAAAGAAAATGGGCCAACTTGGGCCAAGGAGAGGAGACCCACAACCCTCAATGCCGCCGTCATCGCCGCACACAGGCCGTGGGCGCCCTAGGCCTGCGTGGAGGAGGAGGGGGGAGTGCAGCACCCGAAGCCGCCACCACCACCTTACCAATGTTATCGAGGTTTCTAAATTGAGTCTCCATAGGTTTGAAAATAGTTGGTCAAAATAAGAAAGGGGTCAAATTGTAAAGGAGAGTTCGTATCTATAACGATCTCCTAGTTAGCTTAGGAGTCAAGCGAACCCAACTATAAATACAGAGAGATGTAATCAATTTGGATTAAGAAATAAAGAAAGGGTCTTATCCCTATCTACCTCTCCCGCTCCACACTGCCCCTTCACCCTAGCCTCGGGTGCCCGCCCGCCAGCGCCGCATGCCGCCTCCCGCTGCCACTGCCCCTAGCTCCATACCCCTTATATAGCCTATGCAAAATCTAAATCCCCTTAGCATCTTGGTTCCTAAGTTCATTTAAACCACAATCTATGGAGCTTTCTAAACCCATTAGCATCTTGGTTTCTAAGTTTTGTATCAGAGCTTTCTCTTTTTTGTAGGTGGAACTTAGCACGAGCTTTCTCTTGGCTATCAAAATGATGATAATTATAATAGGACATGAGCTTTATCTGTTTTATGCAGGTGGTCTTCTAGGGAACGACTGGATCCACTTCTGGGTGCGTTGCTGCAAAAAGAAGAGGACAGATCAACCCCGAATAAATTCGGGTGTTGTGTGCATGAGACAAAAATGATGGATCTTTTTTGCTTATCATGGCTGTAGTTTTAGTGGTAGACTTCAGGCCTTTTATTCAATTTTACCCTTGTGGGACTAGCAAACTTTGTGCTTTTTTTATCTGTGGCGTTTTTCCACACTGTTGTTGGTCATAAATTTGTACAATTATTTCTATCGATTGATACATAGGCTGGAATATTAATCCATATCCTCTTTTCCTAAAAAAACTCTCCAACTTCCATGGCTTTCCCCGCTTAACTAATTGAACATCACACAAGTTCTTTGCTTTTGCAAAGCAGACGAGAGAAAGTTACCACTTACATTGATTTTTATTCACCTGAGTTCTTTTGAAACTGTTACAGATTTATTTGCATGACAATTATTATTTTAGAGGCCTTGGCTAACGGTCAATCCCTCCTGAAAATCAATTTATATGGGTGTTTGACTTAAGTTTTCAAATCTATTCATTTACAAAAGACAGTTATGTTGATATAAGAAACTGTCCCTACAAATTTCATGTCAACTATCCAATTCTAGTGGTGATCGAGGATCTTGATCCTAGCTGGACGATAAGAGAGGTTTCCAAATACGTTTGTCTCGAAAAAAATCGTAGGCATGCCCAAATGCTTTGTGTACTAGTGAGACGCCATATATTCGTCTGACAAATAAAGATAGCGATTTGCTTGAATTTCCACATCATGAAATGGAAAGCGACTACTAGAACATTTCCATCGTGGTCTTTATTTAGTTATAAAAAATATATATTGCATCCAACATAGTACTAAGCAAGAACAATTCATGATAGTCTAAGGCAGAGCCTCTTTATTATTTAGTTATATATTACACTGAAAATAGCAAACCAGGTACAAAGTACATAGAATCCAACGCCAACTATAGATGGCGTACATTATTTGCCATATTATTCTTCCAAATGAAAGTTCCACGAGAATTTGAAAAAGCAACCAAGATTATTATCGATCTGCTTAGGTCCATGGTGCTCCATGAATACTCTAAGGCAGAGCCTCTTTATTTAGGACATCATCATGCCAAGCCACAACCACAATATAGAAAAAATGTCCACTGCAATCTTACGGGTATACTTCAATTGCAGCACGAGCTCCAAATTCCTTTAGAATCTTATAGTCGCTGAACCCTGCTTTCATGAAGAGCTCACGCCATTCATTTTCATCCCGTTGCCCTCCTTTTGTCTGGGTCATCCAACCAATGTCCATTAAGAGCTGAGTTTCCAACATAGGCCCAGAGTAGTCAATCAAAATATCACCAATGATAACTTTTCCGCCATCTTCTCGTGAAGGAATTGCCTTCCGGCATTGTGCCAGGATCTTCACGCAGCCCTCGTCACTCCAGTGGTGCAGTACAAACTACATATTATATCATGCATAGATTGGACACACAGTTATGCAATGATTTGGAACTGAATCAGGCTAGAGCTACATTCAAGCTTGAGCTTTATTTGAGCTTGCAAGAGTCATAAATATTAAATTGAGAATATTTCGATTTGTCAAGCATTTCATAGGTGTGAAATCATAGCGATTCAAATTAAAGTTCAATCTTATGTTGTAATTCTAATGGTTTGAATTAACTCATTCATGTATTTTTACTAGCCAAGCTGCAGTATAATTTGACGTATTACCTCAAAAAGGGGATACCATAGTATTGCCAAGTAAATAAGTAGGATCTAATTCTAAGCAGGTTAGTATTAATAATTACCTTTAGCGCCACAGTTTGAGCAGGTCACTAGTGCACATATGGCCTCTAGTCTCGGTTCGCAACCTCCCTTTATTCCCGGTATGCCAACCGGGGTTGCGCATCCGGGACTAAAGGCCCCCCTTTAGTCCCGGTTTAGCAACCGGGATTACTGACTGACTTCTTATCCCTGTTCGTAGTACCAACCGGGACTAAATGTGCAGGCAGCCATGGTTGCACAAGCTGCTACGTCAGGCAAATTCAATCCCGGTTGATATTACCAACTGGGATTGCATGTCCAGTTTTTTTCCATTTTGTCTTTTCTTTTTTGGTATATTTTCATTGTTTATTCTGCAAATATACAAATTAACAGTGTAAATAATTAAAAGTGCTTATACATTACAAACATCAGATGCTCGACTTTATCAAGTTCATACACATCATGAAGTTAAAATAAACTTCATCTAAACATAGTTCATTACACATATAAATTCATCACACCTAACAACCAACACTAACTCAAAGCCTATCATTTCAACACGCTTGAACATGTATTCGGTGAAGTGCACATCATACATTTTATATCCTAAAACTTCACTGATATATCTCAATGCATGGACCAGTACACTCTTCTTTGCTTCATAAGTTCGTTCGCAGGGTTTACTCCAGAAGATCAACCATGGTGCAGAATTTCCCATCACAACATCAATTCTTTCCTAGATTCCCTCGGTAGTGAAAGTAGACGCACCATACTTTCAAGTGAAATCACCCATTTGATAAAGAGCTTGGGATAAAATGGCTTCAAAGCTACAACCTGCGAATGTCAGGTTGTGCTCCTCAATCTGCAAGTGTTGAAAAAAATATTGTGGTTATGATCAAAGCCATGGACATATATAATAAATCTTATAAGTTGTAAACTGACCACATCAGCGGTGTTGTTGTTAGCAATAGATGCATAATAGGTCGCAATATCTTCGTGGAGACCAACATCCAAAGCTCCAGACCTCATAGAAGACCAAGTTAGAATTTTATACCCTCTTCTTTCAAGTTTATTCAAACATTCTTGAACTGCATATTTTTATGCTGTAAGTAAGTCAAGTTGAGGGCTGCCCCTTATAGAGATGAATTGGAGGACACCAGGTTCTCTGCCCTCCCTACTGAAGGGCAATGCAAAGCCAATTCGGACTTGCACTTTTTCATCCGGTGTATTGGTTGCCTTGTGTCCCACAAAATCATCCCAAAAATACCGTAATATCTCCTTGAACCAGAGAATAGGATGAATTCCCCACATATAATAAATACACATATCAAAACAAGATATCTAGAGATGTGGGAATAACTTAATTAATTATGTGAGTGAGTTCCTTACTATGCTTATATTTGGAAAGAGTCGCCTCTTCAATGTTGGTTGGAAGACATAATTAAACACATGATTTAGTGGATGTTCAGGAGATGGCAGGTTTGCAGCCATGTCTTATAGAAAACCACACAATACAAAAGAATAAAAACAATATACAAGCTTGTTCAATGTAATCATATTCATATATGCAAAGTAAATAATCAGTGACTAAATTAAGCCAACATATACAAGCATGTTTCACTTCCACAAGTCTTAACCAAAACAAAATTACATATATTGCTATAAATTTAGATTGTATAACATAAAATGCTTTAAAATAAATTGTGAAAGAAAAAATAAATTTAGAAGATGAACGTGACTGAAACACACCTGCGGCTGCGGAGTGGCGGCGAAGGCGCGCAGAGATGGTGGGGGAGGAGGGGCCGGTGAGGGTGTGGTGGAGGCCGAGGGTGCGGTGGAGGTCGAAGCTAGGGCTCCCAGGCGGCCGGGTGGCGGATGTCGGGGCGGTGGAGTCGGGCGAGTCGGGGCGGCGGCATCGGGTGCATCGGGTCGGGGGAGGTCGGAGCTAGGGCTCCCAGGCGGCCAGGGGTCGGACGTCGGGGTGGCGGAGTCGGGCGAGTCGAGGCGGGGGAGGTCGACGTGCGGTGGAGGTTGAGGGGCGCGGTGGAGGTCGGAGCTAGGGCTCCCAGGCGGTCGGGTGGCGGACGTCGAGGCGGAGGAGTCGAGCGAGTCGGGGTGACAACGTCGGGTGCATCGGGGCGGGGGAGGTCGACGGCGCGATGGAAGTCGATGGCGCGGTGGAGGTCGGGAGCAGTGGAGGTCGGGCGCGTCGGGGCAGGGAAGTCGGTGGAGGTCAGGCGCGTCGGGGCGGCGGAGTCAGGATTGTCGGGGCGGCGGCGTCGGGTGCGTCGGGGCGGATCCAGTGGAGGGCGTCGAGGATGTGGTGGTGGGTTGGTGGCTAGGAGGAAGGAGGGAATGGATGGCGGCGGGGAGGAAGGAGGGTTTAGTGGGTAGGGATGGGCCTGTAATTCCGGGTTAGGTCTCCAACCAGGATTGTTAGACCTTTAGTCCCAGTTGGTAACCCAACCCGGGACAAGAGAGGCCTGTTTTGGCGTGGGGCCAAAATTTTAGCGACCGCCAATTTTATGTCCCACCATTTTTTCATTGTTTTTAGTGTAAATATATATAAAACATCCAACTAATATATTAATTTATATATAGTGTATTTATTTCAACACAATATATATACATATTTATTCAGATATACATAATGCATAAAAATATTATAAAAAGCATAAAAATATTAGATAAAGCTTAAAATATTATATTTATTAAGATTTCTTACAAGAAATATATGATAACAAAGACCTTCAAATATAATTACATATACGATAACAAAGATATTTTTCTATATAGGTCAATGTTACAATCAAAGTGTATAAACATATTAAAATTTAACCATCTCAGTAGCATTCTTCTAGCATCGCATGAACCTCAGAAACGCCAGGTGGTAACGACCTATGCCGATTCGAGATGATCAAGGAGGCCGCAAAACTCATGTCCAAGCGCGCCCCCATGAACCAATGCCTCTGGGCCTCGCTATTGGGGACGGTGGACACTGCATGGCTTCTTCAGCTCCGAGCCTCCGATGAACCAATGCCTCTAGGATTCGCAAGCACAATCTAGGGCACACCGGATTTTGCTCAGCACCATCACCATGCAATACCAACACCGTCCTATGGCGGCAATAGTGCACAGCCTCAGATGGTACTGTCAACCTCGTGGGGACCCTAACATTCGGCGTAGCTCTATTTTCAGTAGCATTCTTCTAGCACCTCGACTGTGAACCATTTTGATGAACTAGGATAGGCAAGAATATCTGTATGTGTAGGGGTTTCTCCCATAGAGACCTCATTTGAGTGGATTTTCTAGAAATGAAAGATTGTGTACTGAAGTAGAGTGTGTGAAATGAGTAGAATGTGTATAGTGAAGTAGTGTGTGTGAAATGCTGAGATCGGGGCTCTATTTGTAGGAGTGGTAACCGTGGGGGTAGGTCGGAGCAGTGCTGAGTACTTAATCCCAGTTGGTCTTACAAACCAGGATTAAAAGCCCATCTGGTCCCACCTGCCACCCACAGAATGTCTTTTAATCCTGGTACTTAAATCCAACCGAGATTAAAAGTCCCCCCACCCATCCAACACAGACAAACACTGCTCCCACCTACCACTAATTTCGTTTTTTTGTGTAAATTAATTTTTTTAGTTTCAAAATAAATGTATAAAAATATAAATAAATTTTGATAAAGATTTTATTTTAGTATTTGAATTTTTTGTGATATATATAATTGTATTTATATTACTCATTGGTCATACCATGATATCTTACTAAGGTAAAAATTTATGCATACCACGAAGAGGTGTTATATCACAAACCGGGTTCAAAATCTCCATACATATACAAGTAATTAATCTAATAAAACATTACGGTACAAATTATATAGATATAAGTTATTACATGACCAAATTAAAACATGAACCTTACAAACCAGACACAACTCTAATCAACCTAGCTAAATCAACTCTAATCACTATCAGAATCATTGTTGTTATTTTAGATCGGGCCTCCCACTTCGGCCCACCGCTGTGCACATCGAATGTTGTTGATATCTTCGATCATGAATCCCCTCTCAGTATCGATGTAGTTCAGCACGTGTACGATTGCACTCTCTCGTGCCACGTGAGACAAAATGTTAGTTGCACTGTATACGTAACCTACTGACACATCACTGTCTCTGGGAGTGAACCTTATGCAGAACTATTTGTCTGCTATAGTATTCTAAACAGTTTGATCAACCCAATCCCAATCATACTCGAAATGATCCGTAACTTGGTCTAGAATGGCCAGCAAGCCACATGAACCATAGATAAGATCATAGAGCCAAAACTGCAAGTGGAGAAAATAAAGACAACATTATTACCATAATAAAGAGCAAATAATACGCATGACTCAATTATTACTAATTTATGTTAATCTTACCACATAATGAGTGTTCTAACTCGCATAAAATTCACTTATTCTCGGAGCAGTAAAACCATTGTAACGCAAAACTAGCTCCTTGTAGAATGAGAAATCAAACACATTGTTATAGCCAACTTGTTGAAGTGAGTCTAAACAGAGTGCGACGGCACTGCGCTAGGCTGCCCTCACGGTTGCACTCTCTACCCCCGTCCGATGGATATTGTGCCTAGGAGCATTTGGGAGTTGGCTCCTAAAAGGGATGGTAAACCTAAGGTCACACTGCCAGCGCCGAGAATTGGGAACAAGTTCCATCCTCACATCGAATTTCTCGGCATTGAACATGCTAAGTGTTGAGTGTAGCCAGTCTATTGGGGCTATGAACTGCGACATACAAATGTAATGCAACAATGTTACTGAACTAATTAAATGCTTGTTGCCTATCATATATAAAAACAAAAAAGTTTGACAATATTTCATACAATAGCTGCGGCCAAGAATCGCTGCGGCACGTTGGCATTAGGAGTGAATGGCTCATCGCCTTGGTGAAAACCTAGTTGCTGTGGTGGAGGAGATGGAGGAGGAGGGGGAGGTACGTTGTCCACGGAACCTGATAAAAAAAAATCAACCATAAATATATATGGGCACAAAAATACCTCGCAACTAATTAGCAAAGTGAACCTAAATTATCTCATGCATATAATTATATTTAAAATATTGGAGAAGTATGAATACCAATTAAATATCCTGGAGCCATTGTTCGAAGAGAAGTGAATTAGTTTCCTCACGACTTCATCGATTTCACCGTATGACTTCACATTCTTGTACAAATGTATGTACAATAAATAAAAATAAATTCACCATCTTGACTTAACCATGGAATGATCTAATTATTTACCTTTTGAAAAGATGGTGCACGGTGGAAAGCTTCTTGCTCCCCAAGCAAGAACACGTAGCCGTTTGAAAGATTTTAGGCTGTCTCGAGTGGGGAAACAACAACCGAGATATATATAGGACAACATAGTCCTGGTTGGTTATACCAACCGGGACTATTAGCCTTGATCTCGTCCCGGTTGGTATTACCAATCGGGATAAAAAAGCCCCCGGCCTACTACGCACCTGCAAAGGCTGCGTTTGGAGCCGTTTGGTGCCACTGGGATGGGCTTTAGTCCCGGTTAGAAACACCAACTGGGATTAATCAAATTTTTAGTCCTGGGCCAAAAAATGGCCGGGACTAAAGCTCCAATTCAAAATTCATTTCTCTACTAGTGGGTGGAATGAATTTGAACATGTCACCTTCAAGATAGTTTATCATCACACCATCATCCGCTTTGCTGGCGCCAATCATCTTTGGAGGTGCCAACACAGTGCATTTTATGTGTGGAAAGGCCTTGACAATGGCCCTGGCATACTTGTCGTCACCACAGGAGCCGAGGCAGTAGGTCATCGACCGAATGCCCTCAAATAAATCCTTGAACTCCCGCAGCGCAATCACAATCCCAAAGTTATCGTGGGCATCCAAGGCTTCATTTACCATGTTGTGGTAATCTGGGTTGATGCTCTCCAAGCTCTCATGGAACAGAGTTGCCCCATGCAGCTCCTCGAATGGCAATGTCACTACATCCTTCTTAAACCACTCAGTCAACCCCATCGCCGCTTTGATGAAGCGCGTCGAGGTGCCGGTGAGAACCACAGAGGTGTGGTTGATGTGTACCTCATGAGGGATGTCGTCGACCAGGAGGTAGGACATGGGGTTGATGCAGTACCTCTCCTCCTCCATGGTCTTGTCGACAGTGAACACGCCGGCCATAGCCAAGAGCCGCAGCAGGCGACGAAGGAACGACAGCTTGGCCGTGGGGAGGGACAGCGCGGCGATCAGGTCGGCAGGTGAGGCAGCCCCACCGTTGCGGTGGATTGTCGTGGGGATGCCTAGCTCCACGGCACACCTCAGTGACATGGGCGTCAGGTAGGAGAGGTTGAACCGCCATAGGTTGGCTTGGGCCTGTAGCAGCTCAGCGTCGCTTGGGCGGACTACATTGGAAGCCTGGGAAGCCATATTGCTCCGTGCAACAAACTTTTAGCTAAAATGCCTCTGTATCTGTATGCTGCTGAGATAAATCTATTAGTGGGATACTGGGATTTATGTACTCCATCAGTCGTCTCTCCAAACACAAGCTAAAAAAATTAGTCGGTGCTCTCCATGCCTATGATTGGTGCAAAGTGATTATTACATTGCATTACAGACTAGCAACATTAATCAAATGAAGAATAAATTACAACATCTCAATCCAGTGATTTATTCACTACCGGATCCACCGTCTTTGCCGAGTGTCGAAAGCACTCAGCAAAGGCCTGAATGCAGTCGGCGAAGGCTTTGCTGAGTGCTTTCCACGTCGGCAGTCGGCAAAAAGCTTTCGGCTAAGAATGGCTTGGCAAAGACCTCTTTGCCGACTGGCACTCAGCAAAGGAAGCGACCACCGTCATCTGGCGGCCTCTTTGCCGAGTGCTAACATGGAACTCGGCAAAGATATTTTATTTTTTATTCAGAAAGTCTTTGCCGAGTGCCTGCTCCGGCACTTGGGCAAAGCTAGAATTTTTTTCTTTTTTTCTATTTTTCCATATACATCACAGCAGGCAAATCACATATATATAAATATATATATAACACAAATCCACATATAAAGCATAAATTCACATATATATCACGTGCCATAACAAATCCATCCACATAACAAGTCCATCATGGGTCCAACATACATCACAAGTCCAACATACATAAGAAGTTCATCATGTCCAACATCCATCACAAAGTCCATCACAAGCTAAACAAGAGGTACCTATGATGACCCGGAGGTGCGCCTCGTAGTACATGTCCTTGAGTCGTTCCATGCAGACCTTGCCCTACACTTGCGACGCCTCGACCTCTTTCCCCGGCTCGCACGTGAATCACTCCTGCATACAGATATCAGGTATCATTTCATTATTTCAAGAACATACAACGAATGCGTAGTATTGACAAAGCGATGTGATGAAGACTCACCCAGAACCCCCTCATGATCTTGGTCGCAATGGGGACATCATTTGTGTCCCTGACGTTGAAGAAGTCCTGCCACTTCCAGGGCGGCGCTGTGGTACAATAGTGGGTGACAAGGCCATGGAAGTGCTTCTTAATTAGGAGGGCTAGCATGCCATTAGGATTGCGTGAACAGGCCCCGCTGACACGCTTCTAGTTTCTGCACAAAAAATTAAGAAGAATTGTTAGTCTGAAGTTTAATTTTAAACATGTCATATGAATAAGTCGTGAAAACATGAATGGTTACATACTTCTCACCGTCGGGTCAAATCACGGAACACTGGTCTGGCGCGAGCGGCGCTGAAGGGAGGCACGTGATCCTGCGCTGGTAGACCTTGCTCGAACCTGAGGAAGTCATCTCCCCTGGTGTCGCCTTGACCCCGTCCTGCTCATCCCGCTCGCCCCAGTTCTGCTCGTCCCGCTTGCCCTCATGCTGCTCACCCCCTTTCTCCTCGACGACACTCTGTCGGTCGTCGTCGTCCGCCAGAAATAGCTCCCTTGTCCTGCAGGCCCTCGTCGACGACTCTACCAACGGCGGGTCCGCCACCTCCTCCTTGTTAGGGTCGGTCCTCAGGTAGCGCGAGTTGATCCCCGTTCCTCACAGTCGCCTACTTCCGCCCGGCATTTTGTCCTGTGCCTGCAATGACAATGAAAAGGATTAAACCAATTCGCACAAATAATCAATACGTACTTGTAAAGAGATGCAAAATGAATGAAACATAATTGGAAATTTATACCTAGGGTAGCAGTGGAGAGAGGCTAGCGGGGCAGTGGCGAGGTGGTGCAGTGGCGAGGCGACGCGGAGCCGGCAGACCCGCGATGCCGACAAAGACGATCGGCGTCGCTGAGCTACTCCAGTCCCCTCCGACAAGACCTACTCTGCAAAACAAGAAAAGCAACAATATAAGTATAAAATTTTGGCAGAACCTCCCCTGCACGGGGAGGTTTCCAAAACCTGCAAGAAAGAAGCCGGCTCGATGGCCAACAACACATATACGGCACGAAGGTCACACATCCACAAACTCGGCACGAAGGCCCACATATCCACATAAGGCACGAAGGCCGCCAATGACATACAAGGCATGAAGGCCAACAATCGGGGTGCTTTTTACTACTACTAACTTACTAACTACTACTTACTAGTTACTACTAACTTACTGCTACTACTAACTTAATACTAACTACTGACTTACTACTACTACTTACCTTGCCGATGATGGACGATGACGGCGAGATTGGAAAGACGACGACGGAGACGACCACAGTGGCATGAGGATTGACGGCACCTTCGTTCTCCTCTCCTTCTCCTCCTCTCTTCTTCTCCTCTCTTCTCCCCTCCTCTCTTCTCCTCTCTCCTCCCCTCCTCTCTTCTCCTCCCTACAGTGAGCTCCAAATGTTCCTCTCCTTCTCCTCTCTTCTCCCCTCCTCTCTGCTGTGAGCTCCAACTGCTCAGGGGTGGGGGCACAGGGGAGATGGAGTGGGACGGCCGAAGTGATGGTGGCACCGGCGAGCGCAACTCCAGTGGCCGCGGCGGTGGATCTGGCCGGGCGGGCGCGGGGTCGGCACAGCCAAAGCAGAGGGCCGGGGCGGGCGTGTGTCACACCCTAAAATTTTCTATTTTGGGTTGTGCTTAGAAAACTCTAATTAAAATAAATGTTTTAATATTAGGATAAAATTTACTAAATTTAGTTTGAGCTCGTGCACATTTAGTTATAGGAAAATGTGAGTTTTAAACTTTTCTAAATTAATTTGATGGGATATTGTTTGACGTGATGTCTGTTTGTTGTTTAAGTTTGTGCTTTTGTATTTGCTAAGTTTTTAAAACACGTTTAGACGTCTTCCAATCCTTCTAGGGAATTTTCTAAACTTTTTTGGAATCTTTTCCCTTTATCCTAGAGCTTTGTCTAATTTTTGGATGCTCTAAAATATCTTTTCTATGAGCCTGAAATACTTTATTTGGGTTCATAAGTTCCAAAGCATCTCTGAAAATTTTTCCCAAATTTTTGGAGCCTTTGGAGTATTTTTCATGGCTTAAAAGTCAATTCTAGACTTTTCTAGAATTATTTTATCCATGAAATTAATCAATTCCAAAAATAATAAAGTATCCTAATTTCTCGACACCTAAAGGCCCATGTCTTTATTTACTAATAGGCTTAAATAATTAATTAGACCTATTAGTAAAGGTGGAGGGTGCAATATCAATTAGTACCATATTGCTAGTTGACGTTGACGTGGGGAGTTTTCCGCCCTATATATTTGTATCAACCTCTTGGCCAAAGCACATCATAATTACCATGAGGGGAGTCCCTAGTTGGAAATTCCTATGGTAGCAAATTCTATTTTTCTCCTTTCTCTACGTCATGGTCTCCAACCTCTTGCCAGCGTCGCCGTGTTGTCCATGCGTGTGCAGGCAGGCTGCTCGGTGCCGGTCTGACTAGCCGCCGATGGCCGGACACGTCTCGGCTGAGCACCTCCTCTCCCTCCTTCGCGAGCAGCGCAGCAACCATGGCTGCCAGACTCACGACGTTCATGAGGTTGAAGATGACACAAGGTACGAGATGGCAGTAATTATGAAACTGCCACTGATCTTTAATCCTTCGCATTTTGTTCATTTTAACTCCGAATCGAGTTGTTTCAGTTGCGTTATTTTCGTATTGTCGGTCTACGTAGTAGTGCTAGTGGTTTCCATGTCATTTAGATGTGAATGTATTTATTGATTTAAATGTTAATTGGATTAATAATTATTTAATAGTTTTATAAATAAAAGTAAACTAGGGTTTCTATTTTCTGATCTCATTGTGCTACGAACATGTCAACCCTAAGCTTTTTGTGAAATATGATCTTTACCATGTCGCATGTTTGTGCATTTAATCGTGTTAATTTGATTAGGTTTATTAATACGTTAATAATGCTTTATTTAAATAAAAGCAACTTTGATGTATATAAATAAATGCTAATAGGCTTAATATCTTTTTACCTTTAAAATTTGACTTGTTTAGGTCTACCTTGAGAATGTATCATATTTCTTTAGTTGTTCTCACATGTTCTAAGCTTTATAATTTATGAATGTTTAAGTAGTTCGGATAATATAATTGCTAACTTAAATATGCTTTTATTTATGCTTAGTATAGATGCATGTTGCACATCATTAGATGCTTTCATATATGTGTTTTCTTTTAGAAGATAATGCTAACCTGTTTAATAAATAAGGTGATCATATTTATAAACTAAAATATGATTAGTTGCAACTTGATGTTTATGTCTTTTGCAAAGCAAAGTTTAAATGTCTTAATAATGTGAGATATGTTTATAAATAAAACATAATTAGTTTAATTTGGTTTTTAAAATAAATTATGGTTTTATGTAATCTGAGTTAATAACTTGTTCATGATTTTCTTTAACTAAAGTAAATAAACCTTGTAGTTGTTTCTTTTTACAATGTAAAGCCTTTCGGTAGTCGTTTCCTACGATCATAGCTATAGCTCTCTTTTAGCACATTGTTTTACCTTGTGTGGTGCACTGTTCTTAGTTGCTTTTCCTTGTTGCTTGTATGTTCCCTACGTATGGTGCTTGTTACGAGTAGAAGAATAACCGTTGTGAGCATTGGAGATCAGAAGCTACAGAATAAAAGATAAAGATGATGTTTCTCAAGCACATTGCTTTGGGTGTAAAGCAAGTCTTAAGGCAAGTATAGCTTGGGGTTTTATTTATGTGAGTATGATCTCGTGACTTAGTTAATGTTTAAGCAATAAAACGATAAAAATGACTTCTTAGCAACTTGAGGATTTATCTGTAACAGAACCTCTGGGATTTACAGTACAACTGTGAGGGATATATGGCTCTGGCTTTAGCTCAGTATGATGATCTTTTCTAGCTTGTTAGAGGTTGCCAATTTGGTATAGGACAGCCTCTGTCCTTATGAGTATAGCCAAGAAGGAATGTGCCATATTGGAAGGGGGTTCCTACGTCTGATGATCTGGCAGCCCTAATTAGTTAGACAAACCTTTGAAAGGCTTCATAATGAACCCTGCCGGTCCTCCTTGGTAGTGGGCTAAGAGGTTGGCCGCCTCGGGCAAAAGGGTAAATCACGGCTCACAGTGAAAGTGTACACCTCTGCGCAGAGTTTAATAAACTGGTATACTAGCCTTGCTCAAGGACACGAGCGGCCTTGGAATCTTTACATCAAGATGATGATTTTTGTTTGCTAATATGTTCATGGTTTGCCGTTTTATGCTTTATATTATTTATGTTACATTGATCATGAGTTGATGGGTACTGCCCTATTGCTATATTTTTTGAGTTCGACATGGACTCAACCTTGCCATTCCCCCCACACCTCAGAAGGAGTGTTAGGCTTGTTGTCAACCAGTCAATTTGGATCCAGTGGAGTGAAGTCTACACCCGGAGTTTGAAGTCGTCTTTCCACTGATTGTTCATTAGGTGATCTTTTATATATTGTGTACGTTATATTTAAAGTATTGTAATTGATAATATTTGTAGCTATATGTGAGATTTGTCCTTTAAGACTCACATATAGTGTATATCTGGTTTTGTCCTTAGAACCGGGTGTGACAGCGTGGGGCCGGCCGCGGCAGCACAGGAAGCTAGTCCCGGTGCGCAGCGCTCTGGCGGCCGCTGGAGGTGCGGAGGCCGCGAGCGGCGGTGGGGAACGGGCAGTTGCGTGGTGCGGTGGCCGCGGGGTGCGCCAGTGGCAGGGCGCGGCGGCGGCTGCGGGACGTAGGCGGTAGCGGGCGCGGGCGGTGGCAGGGCGCGGCGGCGGCGTGGGGTGCACGGTGGTCGACGACGCAGGGGATGGGAAAGATTTGCGGCGGCGGCGGCGGAGATGACGTGCGCGGACGCGGGGGGCGGGCGCGGTGGCCGGTTAGGGTTTAGGGGGATAAGGCCCCAGTGGGCCTTCTTAGATAGGATTTTTTCTTTTCACCTTTGCCGAATGCCAAGGGGGACACTCGGCAAAGGATGACTTTGCCGAGTGCCATGTCAAAGGCACTCGGCAAAGTGCCTCTTTGCCGAGTGCCATTCTTGGCACTCAGCAGAGTGCCTCTTTGCTGAGTGCCAACCTTGGCACTCGGCAAAGTTTTCATTTTTTTTGAATTTTGAGTTCAAACTTTTTCTGTAGCCCAATTATATTGTATTCAAGCACATGTTCGAATTTTGGACCTTTTTATAATATTTTGCTATATTTTGTTCATTTATTTTATTTACTTGAATTTTTTGCATAATTCAAATTTGAACTGTAGGTGCATGAAATGATGAAATATAGCCATTCAAAAAATGATATTCATGTTCGAGAGTATATTTTGAGGTTGTGTCCGTAAACTCACCCAAAAGTTTGAACGCCTTGTCCACAAAACATGACCATCCAGGTACGGTAGAAGTTTTTTTAATTATATAAAATCCAAATGAAGTCCGAAAATCACGAAACTTGTCGATGTGTCATGTTATCGCATGTGGAGGCTATGATAAAAATTTAAAAATATTTGGAGCAAGTTGCGACGTCGGATGTCAACCCAGACATCTCCACATGTGATCAACTAAGATCACATATGGAGATATCTGGGTTTTAGACATCCGACGTCGCAACTTGCTCCAAACATTCTCAAATTTTTATCATAGCCTCCACATGCGATAACATGACACCTAGACAATCATGATTTTCAGACTTCGTTCGGATTTTATATAATTAAAAAACACTTCTACCGCACCTGGATGGTCATGTTTCGTGGACAAGGCCTTCAAATTTTTGGATGAGTTTATGGACACGGCCTCAAAATACACTCTCCAACATGAATATCATTTTTTAAATGACTATATTTTGTTATTTCATGCACCTGCAGTTCAAATTTGGATTATGCGGAAAAAATCAAGTAAATAAAATAAATGTACGAAATATAGCAAAATGTTATAAAAAGGTCCAAAATTTGAACATGTGCTTGTAAACAATATGCTTGGGCTACCGAAAAAGTTGAACTCAAAATTCAAAAAAAATGTAAACTTTGCCGAGTGCCAAGGATGACATTCGGCAAAGAGGCTCTTTGCTGACTGTCGTTAGTGAGGCACTCGGCAAAGAAGCCATCTTTGCCGAGTGCCCAGCGTGGCTGTCGGTGAAGAGGGCCGGCCTGGCCCAGTCCAAACTACGTGTCTCTTTACCGAGTGCCTGACGTTACGGCACTCGACAAATGGTACGACGACGCACGCCGTTTGCGCCCGCCAAAATTTGCCGACTGCCCCACTTTGCTGAGTGTAAAGCACTCGGCAAACTGAGTCTTTGCCGAGTGCTGATCTTCGACGAGTGCCGGGCACTCGGCAAAGAAATCTTTGTCGACTGCCATGTTCGGCAGTCGGCAAATGGCCTCTTTGCTGAGTGCCTGAACTTTGGCAGTCGGTAAAGAAGGGGGCACTCGGCAAAGCCCCTGTTTTCCATAGTGATTCGTCCATACTTTAGATGAGGAAGCAGTGAGCTTTTTTTAGAAAAGGAAGCAGTGAGCTAAATATTGTATATCTTAGATGATGAGACTCACAGACAACTGCTTCAGCCACCCAAAAGGAGTGTTTGTTATAGGTTCATGTTGACTATACTTTAATATATATTATTAGTATTTGTCTCTCTAAATAGGTTTGTTATTTGAAAATATATCCAATGATTCATCAAATGATACTAATTATGTAAATATTATATATATGTGGTCACTGATGCAAATGATTGATTTTTTGAGAAGTGAGAATAGTGGTATTCTTTATGGGAAGCAGGGAGTACTCACTACACCTACAATGCCTAAAACTCTATTTTAGTTACAAAACTTGTACCCTAGAAATGCATTCGTTTTTTACTCCTATCTCGGTTTACTACTGCTTCTAAAGGAGCTAACATAGCTGTCAGATCTCTTTTGTAGCGACGTAAATGGTACGAATATTTTCTAACCATCTGGCCAAAACTGAGAAGGGGCGAATAGTGATTTAGATATCTTTTTCTGAATATCTAACCATTTCTCTGGATAAGGATTCAGATAGTTTTTTTTAATATCACATTGTAGCATAAGAATGTTGTTGTCCATGACATATCCAATGTCCAGTCAAATATTAGATTTGAGTTGTTCTATTGGATATCAATTATGTGCGCACCGCAAGCACAAGATGAATTTCAGCTCTAAAAAGCTAAATGATGTAGTTTTGTTTATGTTTTCTAAAGTCTATGATATAACGATCTATGAAGTATATGAACTATGTTCAAAGTCAACTTCATTAAAATATTACAGTATAGTCAAAGCAAACTGAGAAATACAAATAATCGGTAAATGTAAACTTTCTGTGGCAAACTGAGAAATACAAATAGTCGGTAAATGCAAACTTTCTGTGGCAAAAGCTTAACATTTAAAAATAACTTGAGCAATTTGACTAAAACTACATTTGTTTTTATTCATAATTTATATATTTTTGTATTTGACCTGACCAACAGAAAACATGCGATAGATATTGTTGTTGCCTGTACTTAAAATCCGAACCAATATTCATGACCAACGTTGTCTGGTTCCGGCTTGTTTTATATTTGTTACATATTTATTCATATATAATGGAAACAATTTCGCATTTGCCTTCATATCTAATTTCAAAGACACGTTGGGTTATAAACTCCATCCACCCAGGAAACAATGCTAGTCTGGGAATCCGGTGTGAGACTACCCTTATGTCTGTGCTCTCCAAGTGTCCATGCATATTTGAAAGAAAGATTATTACATCACAGACTAGCACCAATCAAAACAGGAATAAAAGATTCTAATAAACAATGGAAGGAGTTGTGTGGATGACACTACGTCAAAATTGAATTACCGCAGCGTTGCATATTTGAGCTCCGTGGCGGGCTTCTTTATTGCCTGCTGCGGTAGATCCCACGGTTTGCCGCAGCGGGCAATTTTTATTTACCGTGACGACCACTTTTGCCCGCTGCGGTAAATCGATTTACCGTAGCGGGCATCCTTTATGGCCCGTCATGGAAAATATCGTGGCCCAATAGGCCCAGCGAGGCCCAATTTTCCCCTCTAAGTATAAATACCGGTGTTAGGGTTTCTACACTCTTCCTCACCCTCTCTCTGTCTCCCACCGACAACTCCTCCCCGCAAGTCCTCCCCGCGCGCGACAACTCCTCCCCGCGTGCACTCCTCACGCAACTCCTCACTCTGAGCACTCATCGGTCCGGCCCTCCCCTCTCCTCTCCACCTCTCCCTTCCGGGTCTTCCTCGACTCCAGTGGTGGCGGCGGTGGCGTAGGGCCAAGGCTAGGGAGTGCGGACGACGGAGGGTGGCGCGGCGCGCGTCGGCAAACTTGGCGGATCCAGGTAAGGCATGGCTGGATCCTCACCCTAGCTCCTCCTCTCTCATCTCTCCTAGCTCGTCTCTCTCACTCTCTTTCTCCTAGGACGCGGTGGCGGCGCCAATCTCTGGCCGGGCTACCTCACGGAGGCGCAGATCCGGGGCGACGTGGCCCCGGTCCTCGGTGGTGCACGCGAATCTAGCACGGTGGAGTGAGGAGGAGGTTCCTGGCGTTGGATCCGGACCGGTGAGGAGAAGGTTCCTGGTGGTGGTGGCGGATCTGGCCTCTTCCTTGTCCACGGTGGCGATGAGGTATGTCCATCGGCTTCACTCTCCTCTCTCTGATCCGGTGTGCTCTGATTCGGTGTGGATCCATCCTCACTCCCTGCCTACCTCTCAGATCCGGCGAGCAGCGGTGCATGGGATGCGGCACATGGAGCAGCGGCGGAGCATGGAGCTTCTAGGTGGTGCTCCGATGGCGGAGGACGTTGATCCGGCTAGGCAGAGCATCTAGGCGGCGGCTCCGGCGAGGAGGAGCTCCACGGCGAGTGGATCCAGGGCACCAGCGGCGTGGTCTACGGGCTTAGGCTCAGTGGGCTACCGGGCTCGGGTAGTTTTTTTTTTATTTTTCTAAAATTGTTTTCCACAGCGGGCAACCTAAGGCTCCCGCTGCGGTTAATCCACATTAACCACGGCGGGCGGCGCCCGCTGCGGTGCAACCCGGATTTACCGTGGCATGGCACCGGCAGCGGACACTGTTGCCCACTGCGGAAAAGCTTTCTTGCCCGCTCCGGAAGTTTAAAACTGCAGTAGTGTGAGCAAGCAGCGAGAGATAACTATATTTAGATGATGGGACTGAGATATAACTACTCCATTACACCAGCAATGCACAAATTGTATTAATTTTGGAACAGCCCATCTCCAATAATTCCTTAAAAATTATTTGGTAAATCGATGAGTTTCCATGTCGCTAAAAATATTAGGAGTACGTTTGTTTGGTTTCTCCAATAGTTTTCAAAATCTTGCTTCTAAAATATAAAAGATAACTTTGCATCAGTAATCCTGGACGATCACCCCAACTACTTTTGTTTCCTTTATGTTGCGCATTCACAGTGAGAACCTTATCATGATTGGAAGTAGGTTTTGGGAACCCCTGGATGCTCTTAGACCCTAGAATTGTATTCTTCACTTGAAAGAGGGAATGCATGCAGATTGTATCTCGGTTTGCTACTGCTTCTGAAAGAGCTAGCACCATTGTTAGATCATCATTTGTAGGGGCGTAAATGTTATGGATATTTTCTCACTGTCCGATCAAAACTAATAACGGTTGAATATTGGTTCAGATATCTTTTCTGAACATATAAGCATGGTCTAAGATACTGATACAGATTTTGATAGTATTATTTTGAATATGAGATAGGGATATAAGAATGGTGTTATCCATTGCACACTAGGTACTCAGTCAGAGAATTCATACAAATGATATTTAGATTTCAATTGTTCTATTGAATATCCATTATGCGCTCACTGCAAGCCGAAGATGGATTTCAGCTCGAAAAAGGTAAATGATGTAGTTTTGGTTATCCTTTTTAAAGTCTATAGATGTGTCGGCGTTAGGAACCCGGGGGTGTCCTAAGCCAACGAGTAAACGTATGTGTGTGTAACCCGTTCGGATGGTGATGCAAGAAGAACACAGCGATTTATCCTGGTTCGGGCAAAGAAGGCCCTACGTCTAGCGGGGGGAGAAGATTTGTATTATCTTGCACCTAAGTGCTTGTACAGGGGTGAATACAAGCGAAGGAGAGAATTCGAGGGGGGTCGAGTATAGAGCGAAAGAGTTATTCAGAGTCTAGGAGTCTGCCTAGGCGTGTGTTCGGTTGTTCGTGAGATTGTTCTCTGGAGTCGGTTCTCCCTGCTATTGGGTCTCCTGGCGTCCCCTTTTATAGGCCAAGGGGAGGCACAGGGGTACAGATATCCTGGTTCGATGACGCGGTGGTGACGTCGCGGGTCGTGGTGGTCAACTCGAGGCCTCTGTAGAGACGTGCGCTGAGCATGGCTTGTTCTGTAGCAGCGTGGCTCGGAGTTGACAGGCGTCCTTCGGAGACGTGGTTGCTGACCGGCGAAAGACGCGATCCCCTGTAGAGGACGTGCGACTTCCTGTTGGGGTCGCATCGGGAGTTGTTGGCACAGCTTTTGAAGTCGATGTAGGTTGACCGGAGGGCGTCGATGCGTACTCGAGGCCCAGTCGAGGGGTAGCCTCAAGCGTAGTAGTTGAGCGGATAAGATTGAATTTAGGGAATCCGATGTCAGTTGTTTATCGCGTAGCGCGTCGAAGGGGGGCCTCGAGCTACCTAACAGCGCTGAGTACGGCGTAATAGTGCCGTGCAGACCGATGCACGTCCTCAGTATGGGCGGTAAAGTGGGATTCGACCGCTGTACGGACCACTGTGCGGATACTATAGCCATACGATTTGACAAGGTTAGGTAGTTTTGTATTAAATGCGCTATCGGACGCACCTGGAGTTGGTGGATCGGGGGGGCTCGACCCTTGTCGTATCGAGGCGTCCGTCCCGCCGGGGCCTCGACACTTGACGCGGGGTCCCCCTCGAGTGATCATCGGCTGGTGACGTCAGTAATTTGTCGAGGGTTGCGGCAGAAGTTAAGTACTCTGTTGTGGGCCGGCCCAGCGTGGATTTGCCGATGGGCCCCGGTGGGTCGAGGATGTACGGTCTGGTCTTATACGTGTTTTTTCGAGGGTCCCGCAAGATTATTCTGAGAGTAAACTCGGGGTTCAACCGAAAACAAGGAAGGTTTAGGTTACCCCTTTTCTCGGTAACCGACAAGATGATATATGAAGTTTGAACTAATTAACTTCAAATTCAAGTTCAACAAAATATTATAATATACTAAAATTAAACTGAGTAATACAAATAGTCGGTAAATGCAAATTTTCTTTTCCAGAATTTGAAAATTGGAAAATAACTTGAGCAATTTGAAAAAAATTATACATGTGTTTTTGTTATAATTTATATATTTTGAATTTGACTTGACGAACAGAAAACATGTGATAGATATTGTTGTTGCCTTTACTCCTAAAAAATTGAATAATTATTGATGAACAAATTTTCTGCATACAATTTGTTATATATTTGGTATATATTTATTCATATGTAATGGAAATATATTAACATTTGTATTCATATCTAATTTCAAAGAAAAATTCGAAAACAAATATTGTCCAACTAATATTCACACTTATACTAGTCTACCACATCCACATGGAACACGAGGTGGGCGTGCAACATGGTGTGTCTCATAGGTAAGGGACACGGTGATATTGCTGATAGGTGAGAACTGATAAGCAATTGATGCCTGCCTTGTATTCAATGACGTTATGGATCAGAAGTGATGAGCAAGTGACGACTGCCATTTGTTTGTATTCAATGGTGATGGTGATGGGTGAGGACTGAGCTACTGAAAATGACGACTGCCATTATTTGCATTCAAAAATGGTGCGCGTGTTTGGCGTGGTAATGAACTGCATGATTGCACCGCATAGACAGATGAGAAATCAACCAAAGGCCTTGTTTAATTCCTGCCTAATTTTAGCATTTGGCACTATAAAAAAGAAGATTCCTCGTCACATCAAAATATCAGCACATGCATAGAGCAGTAAATATAGATGAAATTAAAATCTAATTGCACAGTTTGATTGTACTTTACGAGACGAACATTTTGAGCCTAATTAGTTAAAGTTTGAATAATTTTTACCAAATACAAACGAAATGTTATAGGAATTCTGCTATAGGAATTCTAGCCCTCAATTCAGGGAACTAAACAAGGCCCAAATCTCATGTCTTTGTGATCTATAAGCACAAGAAAGAAAATAAACCAACATTTGCGAGAGAAGAAAACAATTTCATCCCACAAGTCCAGCTTCATCTCCCACATGTGGGTCCACTACACCTAAAAGACTCCTGAGCCATGCATCAAGTTATTGGCGATGTCGTTCAAACATTTTTTTTCAAAATAGTTTAGTTCAACCTAAAAACACAGCAACTTCACTAGTGAAGATGAGCTATGTCGAACAAGTCCTTAATATGTGGCCTGCTTGTAGTAGCCGATCTACGGTCAATGTAGGCAAAGGTACACAAGTCCTGTGAATGCTTGCATACGAATGGAGACACCGGACCGAACACGAATGGATTGACCTCAAGCAGTCGTGCGGATATGCTCCCCAAACTATATCGCTTGCCTACCATGTAGGTACGTTTAACGAACATAGCTTCAGAGGCCTACTCACCCGATCTCCTTGTGCATGCAAGGAGCCAGGCTGGAGATGGCAAAAAGTAGCTCAAGCTGAAGAACAAAGTGGAAGATAGGATTTGGAAGAAGAGGGCTTCCAGGTCTAGATTCAGTAGTGGCATCACAGGGGCATTGCAGTCATTTGCATTTGCCCTAGGGAACATCAGGCATAAGTGGTTTTACCCACTTCCCTTACACGCTAACCTAATTCACCATTGTGCAACTCATGATCGTTGTGCTGAGCTACAAAACATGGCTCAACACATCACATCGGACCAAGGCCACGGCACGCGTGTATGGTCTCCTAGCTTTCCCTTTCACCACGCACATAGGTGCATTAACCAACTCCCTATTTAAGTTGATCTCATTCTTAGTGAGTATACCATGTGGTACTAATCCTACTCCTAGTCAGCACTTATTGTGGGCCTTTGTAATTCTGTTGATTGGTTGTTGAATTAATCATGGGCCATGCCCAAATAATCCAACAATCCACACCGAATTACTAAGGCACACATAATTAGTGTTCTCAGTTCAAGAGTTGTTTGATATACCAGTGTTTTAATGAAGACTGTTAAGTTAAACATCATTCTAGAAATGGGTTTCCACTTGGTCACAACTGAATAATGGAATATACCTTGAATTGCCAGTTTTTGGCGATGTAAGCTTATCCCAATTCCTTAACTGATACTAGGATACCTAAAACATAGTCAAACTTTGTGTCTCTCCATGATACCTAGAGATCACCCAAATCTCATAGACTAGGACCAGCAGTCGAAACTCATATATATGTGTGTTTCTTCTAGGATCTCCTATAGACTGACACCCTTTTCTTAGATAAGCCACTAGGATCACATTAAGGTATACACCAACCTACCATAGAACCTAGAAAAGAAATGCATTGCTGAAAGATAGGAACCTTGTTAAGGGTATTTTTCCTCAGTCTAACCATAGCTTGTTTCATCACTCTAATTAACAGGATCTTCGATCACACATAGAGCAGGTTACCACTACGAAATACCTCATGTGGGTCTCAGTCCCATCTCAACTGATGCACTATCTATCACATTAATTACGTGATAGCCCCTTTGTGAATTTATCTGCAAGATTGTTAGACGTATGGACATAGTCCAACGCTATCACTCCAAAGTTTCTGAGTTTTCTAATAGATTTCAATCGCCGCTTTACATGCCTTGTGGTCTTCTAGTTGTCCTTAGAACTGTTCACCTGGACTATCATAGTCTAGTTGTCACAATTCAAGGAAATTGCTGGTATAGGTTTTTCAACCACCAGCAAATCTATTAGGAGCTCATGAAGCCATTTAGCCTCAACTGTGGCGGTATCAAGTGCTACTAGTTCAGCTTTCATGGTAGACCTCATTATGATGGTCTGCTTGTAAGCCTTCCTAGAAATAGCGCCACTTCCAAGTGTGAATGCATATCTACTTGTGGGCTTTAACTCATCAACATTAGATATCCAATTAATATCACTGTAGGCCTCTAGTACTTTTTAGTACCCGGCATAGTGAATTCCATAGCTTGTTGTTGCTTTTAGATAGTGTATCACTCGCTCAAGTGCACATCAATGATCATCTCCTAAATTTGATATAAACTGGCTCAGCTTCCTCAAGAAAATGAGATGCCAGGCCTCGTGGTGCTAGCTAAGCACATTAGCGAGCCAATGATTTGGGAGTATCTCAGTTGATCCCTCATTATATCCTTTTGTTCTTTCTCAGAAATAGGCTTGGATCATAAGGAGTGAAGAAAGTCTTGTAGTCACTATAACCAAAGCAACTTAGAACCCTTTTCCACATAGTGGGACTGCAAAAGAGTAACCCCACCATTTTCTCCTCTCAATAGCTTGATGTTTAGAATTACATCAGCCACAAGCCTTGCCTTATACATTTCAATAGTACCATGAGGCCTAGGATTCTTCTTGAACACCCATTTACATCCAACAGGTTTGCACCCATAAGGGCGATCAACCACATCCCAACTTCCATTAGACATAATCGAATCTGTCCCACTCTGCACCGCTTGCTTCCAATAGTCAGCGTCGGGAGAGGAATGTGCCACCTCAATGGTTGTTGGGGTACATCCACATGGTATATAGTGAACTCATCACCAAAGGATTTTGTAATCCTAGGTCTCTTACTCTTTCAAGTGACCTACCATTATCCTCCTTAGGATTTTCAACAGTTGGTTGTTCAGTATATTCTACTGGCACAAAAGTATCAGGAACATCAAGAGGTCCCTCACTAGATATGCTAGGAATATTCTTTCTCATAGGAAATTTAGTCTCAAAGAATGTAGCATCTCTGGATTCAATCACTGCACCAACCCACATGTCATCCACTTTAGATCCTAAAATTAAAAATATACATCCTATGTTGTTTTGAACATTACCAAGAAACACACAATCTACAATTTAAGGTCCAAGTTTGTGCTTGTTGATGATTTGCATGTTCATTTTGGCCAAGCATCCCAAGTGCCTAAGTATGAGAGAGTCAACCTTTTCTTTCCCAATCCTCAAATGGTGTTTTCTCTTTATTCTTTGTAGGAACTTTATTCAGGACATGACTCACAGTCAATAAAGCCTCACTCCCTCCACCGTTCCTTGGAAAGTCCCGCAATGTCCAACATTGCTTGTTTTTTATGCCCGTTAATTCCTTATATTAGTTTACTTTTAGCTTCAATTGCATGGATGCTTAGCTGTAGATCAATGTTTCACTGGTTAGTAACTTAGCCTTTGAGTTGTTTGCAGTCTAGGCTGCTTCTTTATTCAAATTTAACAAACATGAGCTTTAAGTATTGTGTTTAATCTGCTTTGTCTATTTTTGAGGTGTGCCTACTGTTGGCATTGCTTAGTGCAATCACCAAGTATGGAGGTTTTAATTCCATCCCCAGCAATGGGGCCAGAAAGCTTGTTGGCATTTCTTAGCACAATCACCAAGAATGGAGGTTTTAATTCCATCTCCGGCAATAGCGCCAAAAAGCTTGTTGGTATTTCTTAACACACACAGTGTAATCCGCAAGCGCATGGAATATCATTGTAGCTTTCACCCAGGAGTATTCCATGATATCCTATTATCCTCACAGAAACAAGGTTTAGGAAGCTGATAATTATCTATCATGCATCTACAAACTAGTTTACCAACTAGGCTAATGTGGGAGTAACAAATATATGATTGGATTTTGAATGTATGAACACACACTAGAAATTAAGATAAAATAGTAGACAAGCTAAATAGGGAGGATAATGAGAGAGCACAAGGTTCCTTTCTATTTCTCTATTACTGAGGTTCTATTCTAGTAATACTAAAGAGATTAACTAAGCAGAGGGTTAAACATAGTGATCATACAATGGCACTTCGGAGGAGCAGTTCTTTTCCGGTTCTCGAAAAGACTAGGAAGAGGTAACCGGGAGAAGGCTGCCAAGCACTATGAAAACACCAACTCGTACGTGATGGACTACAAAGGCTTGGTCAGAGCTGTCACCCCGGGGCTACCACAACTATCCGTAGGTTTAGGCGCAAGTTCAGGTAACCTATAGTCTATACACCACATCCACACTATCGATTACTGCTCTAGCTTCACGTGTGAGATCTAGCTAGAGCATTCGGTCGAATGGAGATCCCATGCCAAAGCATAACTATTGTACTAACCTTACTTAGATAAACGGTTTAGGCATGACTAAATAATCATAAAGGATATTTTAGTAATTAGATAAAATAATATATTAAAATGCTGGAGTCGTACAGAGGACCAAAATAAAAGTGCCAGAACTCCAAGAGCTCTTTCAGAACTTGAGCTTCTCTCCTAACTCCCAACTATAGCTATACTAATATTATATCTTGAAAGTGAAGTGGAATATTGATCCTTGTGTGTCAAGAGAGGGAGGTGTGCCCCTCTATTTATAGTTGAGAAGGAGGAATGGGTGCCATCCATTTCTTTTCCACCGTCCTTGCATGTGGCATTTTACCGCCATATGCAAGAGAAGGAGAGGCCATCCATTTTACATGCGTGAAGGCGGTGCTACACGGGAGGAGAGACCATTCATTTTCTCCATGTAGAGAGGCGGTGTAAACTGAGTACGTCGATGTGGAGGCTAAATTTGGCGCGGCGCACCCCGGCCACCGACCCCCATGGCACCATGCAACCGCCAGACGAAGAGGACGTTTAACGGCGCCATGTGGGGGGCGGCCGCTGCATAGGGGCGGTCACCACCTATCTAAGGCGGTTCGCCACTGCCTTTGGAAGGTGGGCTCTAGGCTGCTCCTCCACCAATGTTTCGTCATATGCCGGTCGAGTTGGGCCTGTTTTGGTGAGCATCCCTGTACTCCTTTGCTCGTTTTAGCGTGTCAGAAAACGCCTTTTGTCGAATTCAACCATGACTTTGTATTTATGACCTGCAAAACATGCTTGCACCAGAACTTGTGAAAATTGTTAGTTCTCAAACCGTATTACTAAGTTTGGTGTTTAATTAAATAGATTTTATATGATAGTTGGAGGTGAAAATATGCAATAAGGACCGCCAACAACTACCATTTATTTATTTAATCTCTCTTGAAATGAGCTTTGTAGGCTGCATTTTTTCAATAACAAGATCAGTTCAGTTGTACCTTGTGTTATTACCAATTACTCATTGACTAAATTTGAGGCTCCTGTTGGATTAAATGTGAAGGTTCTGATTTTGAATTTGGTGGTACAGACCCAGCTAAAGATATATGGAGCCTAGTTCAGTGTACTCTTTATGTGACAGTTGCTAGACGATTACTGCTTATATATGACACAGATCTGAATAGCTGCTCATGAAAGTCTTAAATCTGCATAGCTTCTCTAGAAAGTCTAAAATTCTGATCAGCCACGTTGTTGGCTTGTTTCAGAAGAGGACCTATATTTTTCATGTCCCGATACTTTGGGTTGTGCATCACTACAGGAAACTCGAGATTTGCCTAGTGTCGCAGAATTTGTCGAGTGCCAAAACACGGGCACCCAGTAAAGCCACTCTTTGCCGAGTGTTGTACTCGGCCTTTGCCGAGTACCGTAGAGTGCAGGGCACTCGGTAAAGGCCCTCTTTGTCGAGTACAACACTCGACAAAGATGCCACTCGGTAAAAAAGGTGTCACACTTGATGGTGTGGATGCACTCATCCGTCAAAATTTAAAAAAAAATAAAAATTTGCCGAGTGCCAGGCTAAGGCACTCGGCAAAGCAGACTTCTTTGCCGAGGGCCTACGACTGGCACTCGGCAAAGGCCCTCTTTGCCGAGTGTCACGGAAGGCACTCGGCAAAAACTTTTTATTTTTTTTGAATTTTGATTTCACTTTTTCTTTAGCCCTTCTATATTATATTCGAGCACATGTTTGAAGTTAAAACTTTTTTATAACCTTTTGCTATATTTTGTTTATTTATTTTATTTATTTAAATTTTTACGGATAATCCAAATTTTAACTTCAGGTGCATGAAATAATGAAATGTAGCAACTCAAAAAATTATATTCATAACGAAGAGTGTATTTTGAGGCCGTATCTAAGAAATCACCTAAAATTTTCAATGCCTTGTTTATGAAACATGACCATCCAGTTGCGGAAGAAGTGTTTTTTAATTATCTAAAATGCAAATGAAGCCCGAAAATCACGAAACTTATCGAGGTGTCATGTCATCGCATGTGGAGGCTGTGGTAACAAATTTAAAATATTTTGAGCAATTTATGATGTCAGATGCCTAAAATCCAGACATCTCCGCATGTCACGGAACTTGTCGCGGAGTGTCTAGGTTTTAGGTATCCGACGTCACAACTTGTTCGAAACATTCTCAATTTTTTTATTATGGCCTACACATGCGATAGAATGACACCTCTATAAATTTCGTGATTTTTAGACTTTTTCTGCATTTTATATAATTAAAAAATTACTTCTTCCGCAAGTGGATGGTCATGTTTCGTGAACAAGGCGTTCAAAATTTTGGACAAGTTCCTGGATACGGCCTCAAAATACACTCTCCAGTATGAATATCATTTTTTGAATGACTAGATTTTATTATTTCATGCATCTGCAGTTTAAATTTACTTTTTTGAGAAAAATACAAGTAAACAAAATTAATTCAAAAAATATAGCAAAAAGTTATAAAAAAGTTCTAAATTTAAACGTGTCTTTGTATACAGTATAAAAGGATTACAGAAAAAATTTAAAATTAAAAATTAAAAAACAAAAAATCTTTACTGAATGTCTTCCCATACACTCTATAAAGACGGCATTTCCCGAGTGTCAGGTGCAGACACTAGCCAAAGAGATTGCTTCGCGGAGTGCTAAGCCCTGCAAAGAATTTTGAAAAAAAATATGGACAAAACGCCGAGGCGGCCAGGCCCACTCGTCCACACTCCCCCACGACCCTTATCCCCCTCCTCCCGTAGCCGCGCGCGCCGACGCCGCCGCCTCCCCCACGCCCGGAGTGCCGCCGCTGCATCACCCCCGCCGGACCACCGCCGAAGCGCCCACCCCGACCGTCACGCCTCCCTGCGCCTCCCCGCCGCGGACCGGCCTCCCCGCCCCTCGGCGCACCGCCCCGCCCGCCACTGCGCCCGCGCCGCTGCGGCCGCCGGTGCCCCACCGCGCCACCCCACCGCGCCCAAGGATGGCCCGAGGCCGCGCCCTGCCTCCCCTCCCCATCCCGGTCGAGCAGGGCGCGGGCAGGGCGTGGCCTCTCCAGCAGTGCGCGGGCAGGGCGTGTCCCTCCGGCGGCGCGGAGCTGGAGCTCGCGGATCCGGCGGTGGAGCGCTTCCCACCCTGTACAACACCAGATGCGGCACGGCAGCCACGTCGCTCCTCCTCCACGCGGATCCAGGGCGGGTGGCATGGATCCCGAAGGGACGCCCCTGCCACTGACCTCACCGCGGATCCGAAGGTCACGGACAATGACGCCGGCAAAGGAGACTCGCCACCACCAGCTGCTCTGCTGCATCTCGCCCACGGCAGCTGCGTCAAGCAAGAACTCAATTGGCATGAACTTAAAAAGGCATGAACTTATTAATTCAAATGTGGAGCAGGTGCAGACATATAACGATATTAGGTGCTACTTAGGCCTGTGAATAATCTTGTCTATGCATTCAGCAGTTTGGACTTCTGTTGGCAAGCAGTGTGAGTTTCTTATATATAGTTGTATATACACTGCTTGTAGTAGGTTGGATGTTCTATTATTTCTCACTAAATTTCACTAGATACAAAATGTATGCTACACTTTTTAAGCTGTTACAGAGCATCCATCTTTTGATGATTCACTCAAAGACCTATTTGTTATATGCACTGCAGGCTGGACCAATGTGATGTGTTTTCAATTTAAGTAATGATAAAGTTCTTACATAGGTGTTCAGGTTTCAGTAACTAGTGCAGCAGCACAACTCATTTTTATTATGAGTTCCATTGGATAATAGTCATTGCTCTCATGGGTAACTCTTCCCTTTGTTTATCTGGTTATTACTACTTGCAAGGACTCCTGTACCTGAATGTTAGGAGCTACAGTTCTACTCATTTTTGTTCCAAAGGTAGCTATTTTCATTTAAATACATAGCAGTAGTAGTAGCTTGGGACTGTTGCTCTCTCAAGTCTGAACTCTGAACCAAACAGGGCCAATGGTCGATAGCAGTACTCATTATTCAGAGTTTAAAGTGAACATCAATTTTTCTGTAATTAGTAGTTGTGACTCAAATGCCTGTTTCTCCCTTTACTCTTATTCAATTGGTTACTTAGATATAACAAACTGTGGTGCTGTACATAAGGTGGGCAATTGTGGTACCTGTTTCTAGTTCCATCATGTTATTTAATTTTTTTGCAGGTCATTGCTGACCAAAAAAAGGAGATACAACCTGACATGCTTAAGAAAGAAGAAAGTTACATGGTAATATTATCTGCTTATCTGCAAATTTATAAGACACATTTTCATTTATGCAAATATTAGTAGATAATAGATTTTCATTTGTGTGTACACTACCAGATTTTTAACTTGTGTCCGCAAATATGATTAGATAACGGATTGGCAATTTAGTGGAGAGGGAAACATAATTAAAATTTTACCAGGTAGAACTATCTCAGCAAGTACTTGTTTCTGAACACTCTAGTATTGTTAGTGGAGAGGGAAACATAATTAAAATTTTACCAGTGTGATCTTGTAGCAATAATATTATCTGTACTAGTATTGTTATTCAGGCTGTTTATAGCAAAGCTTCAAATGTCTTCCTCATAAATAGTTCATTTTATCTTGTTTTTGTATGTAGAGGGACTATAGATGGGTCCTTCAATCATCGGATGTCTGGCTGCATTTTTTGGTTGAGAGAGCAACTAGCTACCAGCAGATCGCCTTCTCAAGGGTCAAGGCAACAACCAGCACGCTGTTTGAAGGATGTGTTGTGTAGCAGAGGTATGTTGGTTGTGAGATAGCAGCTACCTACTAGCAGATTGCTTCCTCAAGGGTCAAGGCATGTCATCTTAAAAGTACTAGATGCTAGATTGCCTACCTAGGATCCTATACTTCAAATTATGCTAGCTGATGGCAATTTTGCTTGTTTCCGAAAAATCAATTCATATCTGTGATCATGCTTGTTGTTCGTTATCTGAACATGAATATGCTATCTGATACTACCTGTCCGCTTATGTGTTTGCTATACCTGCATTCAGTTCTGAAAAAATAGCCTGAGCATCTACTACATACTCTTATAACCATACCCTTTTTTGAGCTCCCTGGTGAAGCCACGTCACCCACAAATCTCGGCCGTTTGATCAGCCGAACGAACGGCCTAGATCAGCTGAGTCATGGTCATTTTGCAAAAAAGACCTCGAACTTTATAGAAATTGCACCCGCCATCCAGCCTCCCTCACAGTTTTTCTTGCAAAAAAAGCCTCACACTTCTTCAAAATACGAATGCCCACCCTATGGGCCGGCCTGCCATGATGCGCGCCAAATTGGGCCAGATTCGGCCCAAATTGCCCTCTCCTTTTTTTTTGTGCCTTTTATTAAAACATGCAATGTGCTTTTTTGTTTAATTCATACAAATTTAATCAAACCTCCTAAAATCATCAATTTTTTTTTGTCGCTTCTCCATGATGTACTCTATGTATAAAAAACAACAAATTTCAAAAGCAAAGAATTTTGGAATGACTTAAAACAACCTCTTCTAATTAATAAATAAAATTTCCATGATTTCGCACATAATAAAAATAAATAAATTCGTGATGATTTACAACAACCTCTTCATTGCTACTATATTTGACTTTGTCTTCTCTTCAGAGCTTGCTAGCCCGTGCAACTGCACGGGGTTCCGGCTAGTTTTACTATGATTAGCGGCCAGCATTGATCCTAATGTATGCAGTACAAAGCTAGATGGCACCATCATACATAGATTCTGTTCTCCAATACAGATATCTATCGCCATCTGATTGTTTGCATCATTTCCCTGGGATATTGTAACTGTATGTGGAAGGGCGGCCCTGGTGCAAGCGGTAGAGCTTTACCGCCTGTGACCAAGAGGTTCAGGGTTCAAGCCCCAGCCTCTGCACATTTGTGCGGGAAAGGCTTCTGGCTATTTTCACTTTCCCAGACCCCGCAGTGCGGGAGCCTACGACACTGGGTACGCCCCCCCCCCCCCCCAATTGTAACTATATGTGATGTTTTCTTTATACTGTCATCCATTGTCACATACATTTTCCTTGGTCTACCCACCTTAGGTTTGCTGAAGTCAGAAACTGATCCCTTAAGTTTGCACTTGTCCATAACAAGTGTTTTGAGTGGATCAGTTATGTCCAATGGCAGTAGAACTTCCTCAAGTTCACACATTCAAGATCTTCCTGGTCTCTGTCATCATAAATGATGTTGTACCAGTTGCTTTCACTGTCATACTTGGCCACTAATCCCTCCTTTTATATCTAGTTATTATAGTTTGTTTTTCTCAGTAGTTGTTGTATCAGTAGTTGTACTAGCTGTGATAGTAATATTAGTAACTGAAAAAGAAGGTACTTGAATTAAGTAACCCCATTAAGTACCCAGACATTTTTTTTTAAAAAAAACAAATTTCTTTGCTGAGTGTCTAGGCTGTGGCACTCGGCAAAGAGTTTATTTAAAAAAAAAAACAAAATTCTTTGCCGAGTGCCTGCGCAGTGGCACTCGGCAAAGAATAATTCTTTGCCGAGTGTTGCACTCGGTAAAGAAAAGTTAAAAAAAAGAAAACGGCGTCACGGTGGACGAACGGCGTTAAATCATTGCCGAGTACCACCCTGGCACTCGGCAAAGACTTTGCCGAGTGCCTGCGCTTCGGCGCTCGGCAAAGAGTGCCTTTACCGTGAATAGATATGCCGGAGTTTCTTTGGCGAGTGTTGCACTCGGCAAAGGCTTTGCCGAGTGCAAAGCAGCCTTTGCCGAGTGCAACAGATACTCGGCAAAGAACTGAGTTCCCGTAGTGCATCCTCTCCTTACATGTATATATGACTGCTAGCCTTAGATAACCTGAACCGTCTAAGTTATGTATAGATTTTTTTGGGGGTTATGAAATATGGATCAATGCGGTCCTTGCCTGAAATGTGTTTTCCCAGTAGCTGTCCTTGCCTGATTGTTCTAACAATTAGTTTAACTCCATGGAGATTTCTTAGCAGTTGCAGTATTTGCATATGTAATTCGGACCGCGTCATTATGCACTAAATTTTTTGTATTAACTAGAGCAAATATTTGAACTTTATTATTCTTGTTTAGTGTGAGTTGGTTTATTTCATGGAAATGCTTAAATATGTCAGAGTTGACAAAAGATTGTTGTTGCTTGATTTCTTACAGCTGTACACATATGTACCTTGCCTTTTTTATTTTTTTTTAGTTGTTTCAACAACTGATGGTTGTTTCTGATGTGTTCCGTGTCTGCAGGACATGGACAAATTCCTGCAAACCAAGGCATTTGCTCCTGACACCAAGAGTAAATAGTTGCTAGCACCAACCGATGCAGGTGCAGTGGTAGGTAAAACGGACTTCCATTTGTTCTTTTTCTGAATAACGAACTTCCCCCTCTTGATGCCCTCTTTCGTTTAGCTAGCTATCTATTTGATACAGATACCACTAGCTGCTCGAGTTATTCTGTAAGCCTAGTTTCTGACTTCTATAGTTCTATCTATAAACCTAGCTGCTCCGAGTTATTCTGTATGCCTAATTTCTGACTTGTGTCTCCTAAGTATGAACAGTGGTCTATATTTACGTTTACCTGATGGGAATGGGCTCTGTGTAAAAACAGCAAAGAAAAATGTTTTTTCACAAATAAATTACCATGTTATTAGTATAAAGTATTGAAGTATCTAAATACATAGCAAATCTACGTACCAGTTTTGGAACGGAGAAAGTATTCTATCTTGTCATTTAAACAAATCTGAACAAATTATTTCATCACGAGACAACTTCACATAAAAAAAGAGCACGTAGACTGGGAGTCTAGGAGAGACGACCACAAAACCCAAACTCATCTGCCTTGAGAACTGAGAACTAAACTTTACTACGAATTATCTTTCACCGATAACACATAAATATGCACGTAGACATAACCTAGACGCTGAGGTACATGTCGATCTTGAGTACAGCGTTGTTGCTGCTAACGTTGAAAGCGTGCGTCCTGAGCAGGCTGTAACCCACAGCGCCACGGAGGCCGCCCGTAGCGCCAACCACAGGCAGCTCCCTGACGTCGTCGAGGATGGCGTCCCTGGCCAGCACGGCGATGGCGCTCCCGTTGTGCTCCCCCGCCGTGAACACCATGTTGGCGGAGAGCAGTGCGCCGCCCCGTCCGACGAGTGGGACGCGATGAGGTAGAACCCTTGCGCGCGCCCGACCTTGCGGGACGACGCCGCGTCGGGCCCTTCCGTCAGCGGATCGTCGATCACGTACATGTCGCCGAACCGGTTGATGGGGTCGCCTCGCAGCGGCACCGTGCCCCTCACCACGCGCTCCGCCGTCGACGGGCTCCCCGCCGACGCCGTCACCGTGTCGTGCATGTAGAACTGGAGGTGGTGAGTAGTTTTAGCGGCGGCGGCAATGGCGATGGTGGCGAGCGCCAGCAGGATCTGGATGGTGCGGTTGGCGTTGTTGGCCATGGCTAGCCGCGCACGGGAGAGGGAAAGAGGTTGTGTACGTGCTAGAGGGAGCAAAGAGATGAAAGGAAGCGTGAAATCTGCGATCAAAGGCGAGATCGAGCATGATGTCCGTGTCCGTAGTGTCAGTAGCTAGTTTGGTGATGGGGTCCTACTCCTAGATAGTGTGCTACACTGCTACTACGGGCTACAGCTGAGGGCTATATGGTGGATGACAGGGAATGGATGCATCGAGACTAACTTTAGCTAGTGCGTACTCAAGGACCCTGTAGCAAAAGCAAGGGCTCAATTGATCGATTGCTAATTAAGCAATGGCACTAAGGAACATCGAGGGCCGGGCCTTGAGAGAGGCCTGGGACCTGCAAAGCTTGCTTGTGTGGCTCACACGGTGCACGTACTGGCACTATGGCAGGGCAGCAGGTCCAGCTCGGAGGTTGGTAAGTTCATGGACGATCTGACTTGAACCAACCATTGAAGACTCTGACAGGTGTGGTTCGTGAAAAGCATCAACCTCTTGTCATGCTGTCTTTTTCTGCAGTTTGCAAATCGCAAATTCTGTACAGGAGAGGGCTCATGATAAAGCCCAGGGTGTGGCCTGTTCAGTATTGCCTAGTGCTAGTGCAACATGGGCTTTGCTAATATGATGCCTGGAGCGATGCCTGCTGGGCGAGAACGGTCACACATCAGGCTACACATACAATCAGTTCCTACAGTTTAATTTCACAGTCATTCACAATACCGTCGCGATGCATGAAATATGCTTCTAGTTATTATGATTTATAAAAACAAAGAACATGATACTAATTAACCATAGTAAAAACACTAATTAACCACAGTAAAAACAATTTTAAAGGCGTTACTACCCCAAATTCATGGATATGTGCTGGTCTAAGACCCCCCAACACCGGCGCGCCCACATCGGCAGTGACGTGGGGAGCAGCTTCAGTGTCAGGTCTTTTGACCTAAAACTGATGTCATCTTTCACTATCGGCTGGTAACTAGATCCGACAGTGTTCTACGTAGCTAACACTGCAGGCTCCTTCACCCCTTTTTCACCTATGGTTGGATGAAAATCATATTAAATTAAAGAGATAGAAAGAGCAACAGCTCCTAGAGATGAACCGATATCCACATCATTCGAATTATTGTTAGCCATCAGATCTTCAAATGGACGATCGGGATTGATGAAGCTGACTTCTTACCTGAATCGGCTTTTACCTCCAGCTTCTACTGGAATCTGGCTTTAGCTTCTTCCTTTTCTCTCTGACATTTACCTTCGCTAGAATCTGGCTTCAGCTCCTCAGCTTCTGCTTCTCATCCACCAAATATAATCTCAGCTTCCACTTCTAAAAAAAAACAGGCCGCTCCTCTACCTCTCCGTCTCGATCTCTCCCGAGGCCACGGCCACAGGGGCGATGGTGCCGCGCGGGACGGCTAGCGCCGCCCCCCACCTCCAACTCCTCCCCTTCCGCCTCCTCCTATACTCCTCTCTCCTCTTCCCTTGCCTCCCGTGGCTGCGGCTGGTGCGAGGCGCGGCGGCGGCGGGCGGCACGCGGTGGCGTGGCTTGCAGCGGCGTGCGGCCGCCGTTGGGGGCCCGCGGCCCCCTCCCTCTCACCCATCTTGTGCGTGGCTTGCTCGATGCGTCTTCCCGCCGCGGGCAGCATCGGCTAGGGTTGGCTGCCGGCGTCGCGATGGCTCAAGCACGGGCGGTCGGCCACGACAACGGCGCAAGTATCCCAAGGTAAAGGCAGCCTCTTTCCCTTGCTCCTCCTCTCTCCTTCACTTGCCCGGAACCCTAGCTGACCTTGCTACAGGCAACCCTAGATCACGGGTGCAAACCCTAGCTGACGAGTTCGGAATATTTTTGTGTTAAATTTTTGCATCTCTAATCGCTTTTGTTCTCATGGATGAATGGAATTTTTGAAGTTCTGATTGTTGCACTGTTTTTTGGGTTGACCCTTCTGGGATTGGTGCTCTGCAGGTAGATTCTTTCGGAGAAGTGCCTCAAACATGTTGGGTCAATCAGATACTGAATGCTGCCATGTTTGATTTCCCTATGGATTAGTGATGATGTCAAGAAGTGAAAAAAAAGACCCCCATTGCCTTTTTTTCCTGGCAAAGTAAAAAAGAGCATAATGCTCCTTCCTTAACTTGAGTCAATATATAGGATGAAAAAGATGCTTAATGATTTTAAAAAAAATGAATTTAGCGCAATAACACTGAACTAGAACTATCTTTTAAGTAATATCTTGAGCTTTATGTTTACTACCTGATATATATGTATAATATATGGATGGATTATTTTACTACTTTATTACATACAGAGGTATGGCAGATGAGATAACTTTTAAATGATTTATGTGTGTGTTTCATTAGGTATGGAGGTATGGAAGATGAGATAACTTTTAAATGATTTATATGTGTGCTTCCTTCATTCCAGAGTCGTCCACCAACGTCACTGGAGATCGTGATAGATTTGTTCTGGGGTGAGTTCTAGATTAAAAACAGCGAGGATGGAAGCCAGGTTTTCCAGCTGTAGAGAGTCCACGGCCTGAAAGTCAGGTTCTGCAAATTGGGGATGCCCTCCTGTCGGTATGTTACATTAAATTTTGGTGCATCACCTATTCATGTCTACCATTTGCTGAACTTACACAACATACTTAATTGATTCATAATGCAGACTCCTGCTCCATCGACTGATCCTGATTTAAATCCCTCCAAAGATAATGACATTGGGTAGTTCAGGATACATGAGGCTACCTAATTTCTTCATGCATTGTTTAACATGACATACCAAATTTCTCTAACGCAGAACGTGTTGGTATACGGGAATCATACTGATAGCGTGTTGTTACTGTTACTGAGCTCCTAAGTTCTGTATATGCCATGCCAGACTATTCATGTCTATGCTCATTTCAGATATAGCAATCCACATTTGTCTCAAAACTTAACTTTAAATATATATGAGCTAATACTTCTGCAATCGGAAGTCTGCAGCTTTAGTTACTGACGGCAGACAAAATGCATTATAAGGTCTGCACAGTGTTGTATGACACAGAAGAAAAAAAACTCGGATCACTAGATTACATGAGAAACATTGATAGCATGAAAGTATCTATCTTAACTACTTCTGCAGTAACTTGGGACAAGTGTTTCCTTTGCTATAGTGTTACTTAAGTTCATAATATTTGTTTCCTGATGTCCAGGTTGTGTGGCTTACAATGGGGCTGATGGTACTGCTGTGTGTTTCTGGGATCAATTCCAGACACATCCCTGCCACCACTATGCTAAAATATGTATGTACCTCCATACTACTTTTCTGTAATCATACTACTACGTACTTTGCAAGCGTACTACTACCTGTAATCATACTACTATGTACTTTGCAAGTGTACTGCTACCTTTTCTACTTCAGCTTTCCTTCATACATATAGAAACTGTGACTTATTCAAACAAAGAGGCCAAAAAAGAATACATGATGCTTAATGATAATTCAATTAGTTTTATAATAGCTTAGATGCATGTTGGACTTACAGCTGTCATCATGAACTGGACAGTGCATGGGTTCATGGGTTGCCTGCAATTTTTGATGCAGGCGCCATTTGTGCTAGCCTCTCCTTTCTCCTTTTTTTTTTATGTCCCCTTCCATTGATTCTCTTCAAAATGGATTCCGTTGCTTGATTTGGGCAGAGAACACGCATTGTACTGTTATGTACCGAATACTTGATTATATTTATCATGCTTTTCTTTGGGTTCCATATTTTGGTGCACGATTTATGCCATTGGTTATTTACTGAACATATATATGTTCATGGGGCGCTTCATAAAATTCCATATCTGCACATGGTGCAGCGCATTTCTATTCATTTCTATTTGGTCTACTCACGTTTGGCGAGCGGTTACTACGCCTAGGAGATCAGGTGGATTACATCTTAAAAAAAAGAACCTTTGCATGCCTCCATAATATGGAATGTACTTATTTAGTTATTTTCTCATTTGGAGTTGTGATAGCAGATATTTTTTGCCAGGTTAAGGGGGAAAATTTTCTCATTGTTTTATTTATGTGACCTCTTCAGGAATCAGGTTATTTGCCTCATCCGTATAGAGCGTTGCTACCTGGTGCCACAACATTACTGTCTTTGCAACTATGTTATTAGGTTAGGTGATGATAAAAGGCTTCATTATTTGTCATATTTGCTTCTTTCATTCAGATACATAATTGGTTGGCTAATAATCTACATTTACAATTTTAGTGAGCCGCTGCTTGCTTTAGACATCCTCTATTTTATTTTCTTTCACATCCATGTAGAGGTCAAATATGAAGTATTCCCATCATTATGGAGTTTAATTGGCCATGTACCAATCAGTCTATGGTGAAACGGAGGCACTCTGAGTGCTCATTCAGCTCTGTTGATTGTTTTTATATGAGTTCTATAAGCTTTTATATTTCCATGCCTAGCAATCTAAAGGTCTGATGATATATGCAGCTATACTATAGCTATTATTTTTCTAGATAGCTAATCTTCAGAAACAGTATTTTTTCAGGTGCATGATCAGAGCATGCTAGCTGAAAAAACAGATCAATCCTACTTCAGTTTCAAGTCTGCCTGCAGCAAAGTAATAATCTCAGCATCATTACTTCATGGTTGCATGGTTTGGTAATCACGATTCAGCAGCCATATCACGATTATTTTGAGCTACAATGATCTCTTTCCTGTATGGTCCCGTAGCTGAGCATCATTACCAGTCTTCATAGTAATCCAGCCTCCATAACTGATTAAGAATAGTCCAGCCAGCTAAAATATGTACAAACATATGCCTATTTACTAAGCTATAGCTAACTGGCAAACTGTATTATCCGTATACGCTACTTGCTAAATCGCTCACTTTTCAGAGGTTTGTTTCACTGCTATTTGTTTTTTACAATCTATGCTAAATATGCCTTAGCAAAGTTAAAAAAAGGAATTTGTGTTCATTTGAATGCCTGTCTGAACCATATTTTTATTAGATGAATATCCTTTGCTACTCAGTAGTTACCTTACATGAGCTTTTCTACAAGTTTACCCATCCAGCTGCTATTAAGTTCATTACCAAAAATTTTTTAACCTTAGTTGTGTTTGTTTCTAAAATACCTAAGGTCCACCTGCTATGATCATCGACATGAACATCAGCTCATTCACTTTGTTCTTCATAAGAAAATTTAGTGTAGCTAACTAAAAAAAATATGACCATCCTTGAACTTACCACGTCCTGGAATCACAGCTGTACTAAAATGATCTATTGGTAGCCTCATGTATTGGGCCTAAATCCTACTGACGCTTGTTCTGTATGATTCTTGCTGCAGTCTCCACTTAACCCAATGAACCAGTGACCAATTCTTGTCAAAGCTACCAAAAATCCCTTTGTGCCCTATAACACCCCTGGTGTTATGATAACTAAAACCTATCATGTCATCATATGCATTGTAAAATATTTATGTTTAGGTCAACTTTGATGTGCATCAACTAAAACAAGTTTATATTTCATAGGTTGTTTGTGTTTCTAGAATATTTTATCACATAAAATCATAAAACCCTACTTTCGAATGTCATCTCAAATACTTAGTTTATACTCTATATACTTGAGGTGTAAACCGTGTTTACACTAGTGTCAAGTATAGTGTATAAATCTAAGTCCAACCCTTAAAAAATAAATTTCTATATTTAAAGTTAAATTTGGGTTTTAAAGCTTATTTTCGAGCTTTACCATTCAAATTTAAATTCAAATAGGAAAGCTATAAAAATAATTTTTGAAAGTCAACTTGGTCAACCAAGGGTACTATTGGGTCATTGACCTAAAAATGTCCTTGGATGATGTTTATGATCACTAATGACCAACCAATTAATTTAGAAACCAAATCGAGTTTGAATTCGGTTTCAAAAACCCTATATTTCAGAAGCTGGTTTTATCCCCTTTTGATAATTCAAAATCTATATAGAATTTGGAGATACTCTAAAAATATGGTTTGTAGATCTTCACAAGAGCTACAATAATAGTTTATAAAGTTTTTTAAGTTTCCAAAAAGAATTTCAAATGAATTTGAAAATACAGTTTTTCAGCATTTATCCCCTTTGATTTTAAAACCATAATTTAAAAATTATGCATAATTTGGGAAAACTTTATATATGAAAAATGTTTGGTTTGAAAATTTGAACATTTCATATATTTGAAGATTTTCATATTTTATTGAAAAATCAAAAGTAATTTCAAATATTTGTTTTTAGGGTTTTATTTCACTTTTGAGTTTGAATTCATATTTCAAAATCTAAGCATAATTTTAAAATGTTTGTTAAATGAAATGTGTAGCTCTTGAAAAGTTATGTAAATGATATGTTTTGGAGATTTTCAAGTTGTTATGTATTTTTAAAAGTAATTTAGAAATTTTGATTCAGAGTTTAAAAGAAAGGGGGATGAACTGTATCGAGACCTATAGGCTACCGCCATTGCCGATTTTTCAAGCCGCGCCGCCATCCACCGTCGCACATGCCGGCGTACCGTGGCTGCCAGCTCGCCTCCGCGCGTGAAGCTTCGCCGTCTGCGTGTCATCAGCTTGCACCTCATCCCTGCCATATAAATATGCGCGGTCGGCCGTTGTCTTCTTTTCTTCTTTCTGCTCGCCGCCGACGACCTCGCTCTGCCGCCCAAATTCACCATCGTCGCTCCATCTCTGCCCGCTTCATCTTGCCTGAAGCTCCGCCTTGACCTTGCGCTTCTTCTGAGCCAGTTGGTGCCCGCTCTCGCCGCCTGAGCCGCCTACACGACGTCATATTCCTCGCGAATGGCAGCTGCGCCGCCGCGAGATTTTTCACCATCGACCGCCGCCGTGGTTAGTTATATATATTCATCAACCCTGCTATCGTGTTCTCCATTCTTTTCTGCTCATCGTGCACTCGTTGGTCGGATTGATGGTGCACAGGGACCGCCGGAACGCTCACCTTGCCGCCGGAGCACTACCGCCGCCATCACCGTCGCCGTCTGTAGCTCGTCTCCGCTCACCACCGAGCCCGATAGCGTGCGCACCAGACCCGCGGTGAGCTCCTGCGCCTACCCTTGCCCTCAATTTCATCCTTGCCGTGTTATAGCCGCCGGTCACCATAGCTCGCCGCTGGCATGACCATGCCGCTCCGCCACGCGCGTAGCCATCTTGGCTGGGGGCTTGGAACGGCTCCATCCTGTGGCTTAGCATGTTCGCCTGAGTGCGCCGCGTATGCCCGTGCACTCGTCGTCGTCGAAAATAGCTCCGGTGAGCTTTGTCACCGCGCCGCTGCGCCGCCGTGCCGCCATGGTCGCTGGCCAGTGCGCCGTCGTACCCCCGCCGCTCCATTAACTACCCTAATCGACTCACCGTGTCGAGAGGAGCCTATAGGGCCAAGCCCCGATGCCGGAGACCTCACCACCAGCGAGATATCGCCGGTCAACCGTCGCGCCGCCGTCGGTCAGCGCAGGGACACTGTTCCCATTTTCTTTTTCTATTTTCAAAAAATGATTTAAATGCTGTTTTTTTTAGAAAATCATAGTAATTTATGTATAGCTCCAAAAATTCTAAAAAATTTTGTGTATGCTCTTTGTGATGTCCTCTATCTAGGAAAAATATAAAATGCCAAATTTGAGTATTTTTTGCATATGTTAAAATTAGTCCTTCTAATTAAAAAATGCACCTTCAATGATTTTTAATAAATAAAATAATTGGCTTTTATTTCTAAAAATTATTTTGCCATCTAATTAGACCAAGAGCTTTTCAAAATAAAATTTTGAGCTTAATTAGGCAATTTTAATTTTATGCCTTTATTTTATGCTTTTAAATAATTAATTAATACCTTTTAATTAAGTTTAATCATTATAGGGTCGTTTGACTTTGGGATTGATTGATGACCTTGGGTCATTAACCCTAATGACCTTTGGCACTTTAATAAATTGTTTGCGCTTACCTGAATTATGTCATTAGGTCTAATTAACGTTATTTCATGTCTTTAATAACCTTATTAAATAACGTAGTTAACCCTAATGAACTTTGTAAGTTTTGGTTAGCTTACAACTTTATCGTGAAGAAAAGTTATACTCAAGTCCTTAATCTAGTCATGCATCCATCGAGCATCATGTTTACTATATCATCATGTTGAGACGTATCATATTATCGTGTAGTTTCCGTTAACAAAGGGTTTAACGTTGTCGCACCAGATCCTAAGGAAGAGCAGAACCAGAAGCTGGGTATTGATCCAGAGTTCGAGACCGTCTACCCTGAATACCAAGGCAAGCCCCGGATGCATTCAAACCCTATTCTATTTTATAAAAGTTTTATCGCTTCAACTATGAAATATTGCATTAAGTAATAGGAGTTGGGTGATAAACCACCAAATGCATTACCTGTTTTACCCCATATTCCTTGTTACCTGTTAATTGGGAAATGCGTAGTAATGCTTAGCCCTGCTTAATTAGCTAGGTGTTCAAAAGCTAAAGAATGAAAAAGATGAGAATGGCTTTGTTTGTGGAATCATGATGATAGTTAATAAATTGAGTCCGGACGGTTAACTTGCATTAGAAAAGGAGTCCCTCTATAGTGTTTTCGTCTGTTGATGCCCTAGGTCCCGTGTCGATGGTGAATCGGTGATATCGAGAAATTAGAAATCCACATGCATGAAGTAATATACAATGGGCCAGAGTCCTCACGTATGTCATGGAGTGATGTATAGTGGGCCAGAGTCCCCACATATATCATAGTGTGTTATACTGTGGGTTTAAGTTCCCATGTATATCGGTACACTGGGTCAAAGTGCTCATGTGTATCATGTGGTGATATATGGCTGCGGTTGTTATCCCGGTATATCAGTGATCTGGTATGCATCGAAGTTAAAGTCTTCGGTATCCCAGTGATCTAGGTCTCAGCTAGGTATAAAAATGGATTCGAATCACCGTTGCTTCTCGGAGAAGAAGACTCGATCGGTGTTCATCATCGTAGTAACAACTTGAATGATGGTTAAGGTTTAAGAATGGAGTTGGTTGGTAATCTTAAGCTAGAGAAAGACAACTTTACTTTTCTGCCGCGCTTTTCTGCAAAAATCCTTATCTGTTGCAAGCCTTACCTTGTTCCTCTAGCCTGCATTGCTGAGTCTTCACCCCTCTTTTTCGTCGGGTCAGTCTTGTTGAGTACTTTTGTACTCAGGGTTTGTTGAACCCTTATTGCAGATGAGTCCCATGGGCAGGAGTGCTTCGCATCCTGCTGCATGACAGTCATTGCGGAGAGTGACGACGAGTAGAATGTCTGGCTCTTAGGCAGAGCACACCGACTGGATTTTGTAAATGAGTTATCTATTTCTACTCCACTACTACTAAGGTTTGTAATATTTAAACTTATGGTTTGTAAGATTTAAAACTAAAAGGTTTGTAAACTTATGTTGTTGTAACTCTTTCGCTGTTTACTCTGATGTATATTATTTGTATAAAACTGTTATGATACTGCAATGTCTCTTTGTAATGATTAATCCTGCTCGGAGAATCGTGGATAATTCAGGATTTACCCGACAGACCTTTTAAGTCTTATGGAACACATTCATGGTTATTAGGAGTCTGTTAGACAATAATTATGTGTGTGGGCCATATGGTTTAAGAGGTTCTGCCACATGCCCCAAAATATACTATTGAGCACGACCAAGTTTTTGGGATCTTGGGGTACTAAAGATATTAACTTATAGAAGAAACGAAAAAAATTATGTACACGCACAGACTTACTACATTATTGAATTTTATGATAAAAAAGATTTATGCATTGCAGTGTATACAGTGGCAAAGTATATTCATTGGACCGGGGAAAAAAGACTTTTCTTAGTTGCCTAATTCTCATGCTTTCTTCAGCGTACGCTTCGTATGCTTCTTTATATGCTTCCTAGCGTTATAATTCCCTCTATATTTTGTTTAAATAAACATTCCATTCTTGCTGTGAACATGTGGTCACTTTATTTGTTCTTCTTTTGGCTCAGGTCCATAAAATCACAAGCACATAGGAAAACCATAGCTGTCAACCAAGAAAGAAATGCCTTGGATCATTCGGCCTAGAGTTTGATGTTTAACACATGCTGTGCAAATGGCCACAGAGAAGGACAATTGAGAATTGCTTTTACCAAATGCATCTGCATGTTGTTCAATCAGAAGGCACATTATTTGGATATTAGCAATGCTATCGTAGGCTCTAATCACTGAAGAAAATATTAGCATGGGAGGTGAAAAAAGAGGTTTTTAGAGTGCTTGATCACAAACGCCGCTTCAATGCTTCTCAGATATGAGTATGCTGTTCCATAGAATAAGTGCCTTTAACATGGCTGTGTTTCGTTTTTGATCACATAGGTACAATACCACAACAAAATTTGCTTTAATTAGCATTTTATTTTTTTATTTCAAATGCAATTCATCTTCCTGCAGTTTTGCTTTGCAAAATGTACTACATGCTGTTGTGTGAGCTGTCGACGATCTACAGGTCCATGTTTAGCTTCCCTGTACCTGCAAATGCTCATATTTCCTTCAGGCCCTTATGTATAAAAAAGGATGAAACTTCCAACTGTCTAAATTTGTTTCTTCGAAACAAAAAACTTCCTTTAGTTAACAGTTCATTTTTTAATTTCAAATGCAATTCATCTTCCTACAGTTTTGCTTTGCAAAATGTACTGCATGCTGTTGTGTGAGCTGTCGACGATCTACAGGTCTATATTTAGCTTCCCTGTACCTGCACATGCTCATATTTCCTTCAGGCTCTTATGCATAAAAAAAGGCTGAAACTTCCAACTACCTAAATTGTTATCTTCTATACAATTTTGGTGCACTTTCGTACCAACTGCAAATTTGCATGTGTACCTACTATCATTAATTTGGCTCCTATTGTTTCACTGGTTGCTGCCCTGACGGTGTTGCCTTTGGGAAAGAGAGCATTGTTGTCAATGTTTCATCAGGTCTGTTTGATAAGTCTTAAAGTACCGATATTAATGTTGGCGCCCCAACATTCTTCTTCAAAGCTGGATGATGAAACATTTTCTCTGTACATTATAAATTTCCACGAGCACGGGCGCGCGCCAATCCACTAATATGTATAAAAAGTTCTACGGATGGATCTCATCTAGAAATCGATTTATAGAACTCATTGTTGTTTCTGCTGCCATTACAAATTCACTCAATTTTGCCACACTAGTAACACCATTCTCCTTTAGAAAAAAAAAATCAACTTATGGTATGTGTATAGATATGCGCGCGCGCGCACACATGACCTATCCATGTGTGTATATACACACACACACATAACCTATCCATATGGAAAAGGTATAATTGCATCTAGATCTGGATGTAGTTCTTAAAACTTGTTGTCGGGTTTATGATACCCGGATATGTTAAGATACCGATTAGTCAGCCTTCTAACGGTCCAGCCTGCTAAAGCCCAGCAACCGAGGCCCCACAAGGAACCTTGGCCGAACGCAAATGAAGGTAGTCGAACATGACCACTCCCTCCTCCGACTGCCGCAAGCAATGTAGCACCACACCACCTTTAATTTCCTTCATCCTGACCCCAGGAAGGAATGAAGGGAAGCCGGGCTGAGTACATCTACCCTGACAAAGATAGGCCGCTCACTCCGCCAGATGGAGGGGACAACCATCATGGGGGAGACACCATCAATATTGCCACACTGCAGACAAGACAACACCAAAGACAATGACAACCAGTACAACATCCCACCATCCAAATACGGTTGGTCATTAAAACAGGCGTACGATCCTAGCTACCCAGTACGAGATGGGGCGCACGACCCCAACCATGACTTTCAAGGCTGGCCAAGCCGTCGAAGGCCTTGACCCCATGGCTCGAGATCGAGGCCACATGTACCAAGAGTCAAGACGAATGAAGGTGACCAATGATCGAGGGGTGGCTACTTACTCCCTGACAGCCAACACAACTCCACCAGAAGATGATGACGAAGGCCACAATGAACTTACGTCGCACATGATGATGAACCACCACCGTGCCAACAGTGCTGCCATGATAGGCACTATAGCATCAAATCACGCCAAGCTACGACATGGGAGCGACACCATGATGACAACCATGCCGGAACATGCACCGATATTGAGACAAGGTGACCTTCCTTGCAAGCCAAGTTTACTAAATTTCTCCCTCTGTCATACACATGACCATTCAGTCTACAGAACCTCACTCTTTCACTAGTAGATCTGCCTCCTTTGCCGAGTGCCGACCGTACTCGGCAAAGGCACATTTGCCGTCGACAAAGGCTTTGCCGAGTGCGGCTCTCGGCAAAGCGCACTCGGCAAAGAATTGGTCGACAAAGGAGTCTTTGCCGAGTGTCACATGGCAGGCACTCGGCAACGGTAACGGGCGCCGTCAACCTGACGGCACCCTTTGCCGAGTGTGACGTGGTAGGCACTTGGCAAAGATTTTTTTTTAAAAATCCTTTGCCGAGTGCCGGCTCTCGGCAAAGAATTTTTATTTTTTTTGAAAAATTCTTTGCCGAGAGCCGGCTCTCGGCAAATATTTTTTATTTTTCTTTTGAAAAAATATATTTTTTATTTTTCTTTTGAAAAAATATTTGCCGAGTGCCGGCTCTTGGCAAAGATTTTTATTTTTTTTGAAAAACCCTTTGCCGAGTGCCGGTTCTCGGCAAAGATTTTTTATTTTTTTAAAAAAATCCTTTGCCGAGTGCAGGCTCTCGGCAAAGGAATGTCACTTTGTCGAGTGCCTTGCTAGCCCTCGGCAAAGCTGGGCTCTGCTGGGAAAAATGCCCAGCTTTGCCGAGAGCTGGCACTCGGCAAAGCTGGAAAATTTTCTTTTGGTTTTTTTCTATTTTCTTCCATTCCAGACATGCAATTTCACATATATTCACGACAATAGAATGGAATATCACATAAATATCGCATTTCATCAGATCCATGCCGTCTCAACATGAATTCATACATAAAGGTCCGCAAATTCATTCGTTACATCGATACAAGTTCATAACATGTCCAAAAGAGCGACAAGTTCATCGATACAAGTCCACAAGTGGGCAGTAGAGGTACCTAGCTCGTCCCGGCGTCCCCAGAGCCCCCACCTTGCTCCCACGGAGACCACCTTGACTGCGGCGCCGCCTGGAACGTCCAATAGGGCGGCGGAAGCAGAGGGCCGCTTGCAGGCCCGGAATGCCCCTGCTGCATCGGTGGAGGAGGAGCGGTACCTGGCCACGTGAAGCCCTGAGTCAGAAAGGTCGGGTGAGCCAGCCACCCGTGCGGTGGAGAAGGGCCTAGTAGAGGGCTGGCACGTGGAGGAGTCATGTTCGAACCCGCCGACTGTTCCTGCACAAAGGACAATTGATCTCATTAGTACCTACAGGATGGCCGCACAAGCTAAAGCAACAAGCAATATACTCACTGGCGTCGCTATTGGAGTAGGCATAGGAAAAGGTGGTGGAGCAAAGATCGAGGCAGGGAGCTCTTGTTGCTGCACTCCCGGGATCTGAAGGCCTCGGAAGTAGCGGCAAAGTCTTACATCTGATGCTGGTAGTGCTGCGTGACAGCTGCCAGCTGCTGCTGATGGGCCACCGCCATGTTCTCCTGGTTCATCTGCAACCGTGCTATCTGGGCCTGCAATATTACACCCGCAAGGTTGATGGTATGTGAAGGCAAGATACATGTGTGAAACGAGTGAACGACGAATAAAACTGCATTTACCTGAAATGCTGAGAACATCTGCGCGTTGCTCGGCTGCTGAGGCGCTATGGGGATGTCGGAGGAGCTCCTGGTCCTGTCTCGTCGAATCTAGCTCAGTGTGGGAACGCAGGACGACTCGATGGTGCTGTTGGCCATCCAGTACCGGCCGTGCTGCTTTCCTCCTCCCAACCTCATCAAGAGGTCTGTGTCCAGGGGGTCGGTGGCGGGGTTGAACATCTCCCCATGGCGCTGGCGAGCCGCGGAGGTGTACTCGGCGAGCTTGTGGTGGACGCTCGCGTTGGTGTACGCGTCTGGCCCGTCGGCCTGGTCATAGACGTTGTCCGCCGCCGTCGCTTTGCCCTTGTGAGCAGGGCGTACCCCATGAACTCGTTGACGGCCTACCCACCATGCGACTGGGACTGCGAGGAAAACATAAACATGGTTACAAGTAATGACAATTGAGCGCTAGAATTAATAGATCAATAGAAGCATACCCATCTTTCCATGAACACTGGGAGGGACTGGTTCCCTTGGTGGTGTGGTGCCCCTCGCATCTGTAGGCGGCGCTCCCGATGCTCTCTGCGCCTCTGGCACGCCGCGTACGTGGTCCACTCATGCACAATGGCCGCCTAGCTGTCCTGGTACTTGTCGCACCACTCCGGACACATCTGCATGACATCAAGTATTTGACACGCCAGAAAATGAATTGAATGTTTCACGGAAGAAGTCAGAATGAATGTTTCCTACTTAATTACCTACATGTACTGTGCCTCGGTGAGGTCGGTCTCCCTTTGGAGTAGCATCTCCCTGACTTGCGGCTTCTTCACCACCTGACCAAGCACGTCGGCGTAGTAGCTGATGACGCACTGGAGATGCGCCTCGTGGTACAGGTCCTTGAGACGATCTTTGCAGACCGCCTTCTGCACTCGCGTCGCATGCTGCTCTTTCCCCTCCTCGCACATGAAGAAGTCCTGCACACAGAACTCATCATTGTTTCAAGAACGTCCAACGAATGCGTAGTATTGAGAAATGCGGTATGATGAAAAGACTCACCCAGAACTCCATCTTGATCTTCGCCGCAAGGGTTTCGCCGTTGGAGTCTGTGACGCTGGAGAAGTGCTCCCACCTCATGGGCGCCTGTACCTCACCCTTGTGGGTGACCAAGCCAGGGTAGTACTCCCTAATCAGCAGGCCTGGGATGCCATTGATGTGGCATGAACTGCTTCCTTCGCTCACAAACGTCTAGCTACTGCACGAGTCATTAAAAACAATTGTTAGTCTGATGTTCGATTTTGAACATGTCATATGAACAAGTAGTGAAATCAACAATGGATACTTACGTCTCACCCACGGGTCCAATCACCGGGCGGCGGGACGGAAGTGGCCGTGGGTCAGGGAGCGACGAGGGCCCGCGCTGGTAGGGCTTGCTCGAACCTAAGGAAGCCGTCTCGCCTGGTGTCATCGTCGTCTCACCTGGTGTCATCGTCGGCTCGCCTGGTGTCGTCGTCGGCTCACCCCCGTCGTCGTCGTTGTCATCGTCGTCGTCATCGCCACCGCCATCGCCGTCACCGGTGGTCGTCTCGTCATCCCTCTTTGCGGGGCCTCCTGGAACTGCAGCCTCCTCGTCGAAGTGCGACGTCCGCTTGGGGGCATCCCCCTACTGGTCGACGGCTCCACCAACACCTCCTCCTCCTCTGTGTCATCGGTGATCGCCTGCTCTTCGTTGCGAATCTAGTACTGTGAGCGACCTTTTGTTGCGGCCGCTGCCGCCTTTCGCCCGGCATTTTGTCGAGTGCCTGCAATGACAAAGATTAAAATAGTTAGCATAAATAAATGACAAGTACTTGTAAAGAAACATAATTGCAAGGTAATAATAATAACAATATAGTATTACATGAATTAGAAATTATCTCCGCGAACGGCAATATGGCTGGCGTGTAGTCGTCATCACTATTGTCATCATCACTATCAATATTGTCGAGCTCTCTTAAGTGTCGGGCATCATCTCCATCGTCATCATCTCCATCGTCATCATCATCTACATCGTCCTCAACAACTCCATCGCGCTGCATCTGCCATCGCTCAAGGATTCGTAAGTCCTTAGCATCCTACACCTCATCACCCTCGTCCTCATTGATGTCGTTGTCTACTTCCATGCCCATCAGTGAAAGAATGTCTATCTCTAAACTCCCTTCTAGCCCCTCAGGTTGATAGAACTCATCTGTCTTTGGGTAAAAGTTGTAATCATCATCGTTTGGGAAAGCTTTACCGCGCGGTGATACCAAGTGCACAAGGCTCCAACCCGCAAGCTTCTCGTCTTTTTGGCACGCCCATGGGAGGTAATAAACTTGCGTGGCGTCTCGGTTAGCCATAATATAGACATCGTCTCCTTTATAGTTGGAATCCTGTCGAATTTTGACTTGCCCAATCTTAAGGTCTTTTTTCGTGACATCAGGATCGAACCAATGGCATTTGAATACCACTGGCTTAAAAGCTTTGGCACCCAAAAATTTGAGCTCGTATATCTCTTCGACTATACCATAATAGTCCTTCTCATCCGTGCCAGGCATACGAACTCCGCAGCACGTGGTTTTTAGGTTGGGCCGACTCTCCTCGTAGCTTCTCGTGCAAAAGCGATAGCCATTCACATCATAAACGGTGAATGACTTGACCCTACGGGAGAAGCCACTGCCCACCTATTTCAATTCATCACTCATTTCCACATTGACTGGGCCTGCAAGGTCAGGACAGGTAGATCGTTACATTACTCGCTCCTAGGAGCAAAGTGGAATCTCAAAGTCAGAACGAGGTTACTTGGATGTTACCTTTGTATAGAACCAGGAAATAAAATCGGGCACACCATGTCTAAGAAGATGGTCTTCTTCTTGCTCAGTAGGAGCCCTATTGTCTCTCTAGTGTTCATTAATATATTCTCTAAAAAACAAGAGACAAGGGGGTCGGATCGATAGGTGGAGAATAGTGACTACGTATGTAAAAGCTCATTGAGAACTTACTTCTGATAAGGAATGCATTCATCAAGGTTCAACAACAAGTAGCTCATGATAGTGCGCCACTCATCATGGGTCAATTTCTTGTTGGTACCTGCGCTTCCTCTTCTGAGATCCCCTTGGAAAAGGCTAAGGTTCGATGAGTTCTCATCGGCGTTATAATGAGGGGTTGGATTGTGCACGCTGGGAAGTTTCTCAGTATAGTACGCCTGTGTGAAGGTCGACACCTCCTCCAGAATGAATGCCTCTACCACGGAAGCCTCAATTTTGGCTTTATTTCTACACTTTTTCTGAAGAAGCTTTAGACCTCTCGATTGGATAGCACCAACGGGCCTGCACGGGCCCCCAACCGTGCCTCGCACGGTAGGTGCAAAATCAGATGCTGCATCGATAGGAAGAAGCTGGGTGGAAATATCATCTTCAACTTGTAGAGCAACAAAGGTGTAGCCTTCTCTAGATCAAGACAAATGTCCTGAGATAACTCCTTGGCACAAAGCTGGTCGAAGAAAAAGCTCAACTCTGCCAGGACGCGCCACACTGGCTCGGGGAGGTATCCCCGGGTCATCGCAGGAAGGATCCGCTCAATCCATATGTGGAAGTCATGACTCTTCATCCCTAAGACTTTCATAGTCCCCAAGTTCACTCCCCTACTTAGATTCGCCGCATACCCATCAGGGAACTGTAGCGTCTTGATCCACTATAGTACTTCCTTCCTATCTGGCCTTTTCAGGATGTAATCGGCTGGGCCCTTTTTCCATTTCTTGCCTAGCGCAGGGGTCTTCATCACTAGCTTTGGTCTATCACAAATCCTTTCCACGTCCAGTCTATCCTTAACGTTGTCCTTTGACTTCTTACCAATGTCCATGAGTGTTGCCTAGAGTGCCTCCGCGATATTCTTTTCTGTGTGCATTACATCGATATTGTGTGGAAGAAGAAGGTCCTTGAAGTACGGTAGCCTAGTCAAGCCCGATATATGAGTCCACATGTGGTCGTTACCATATCTAATAAAACCACCATTCTTTTTATCAATCTGGAGAGCCTCTATCTCGGCAAGGACGTCGGCAGGGCCCTTAACCTGAGGAATGAGGTTGGTGACTTGAACACTTTTCGTGAAGTGCTTTTCATCTCGTCTCAATTCATGGTTCTCAGGCAGGAATTGCCAATGTTTATCGAAAGAAGAATACTTGCCACCCTTGGCCAGCCAGGTGAACATCACATCTGCCTTGCATGTTGGGAAAGGGAACTTCCCGTGAACAGACCACGCACTGAATAAGCCATACGCCAGGAAGTCATGCATTGAATACTGGTACCACACATGCATTGTGAAGTTCCTCTTTGTAGGTCGGTCGTACATCAGTACCCCCTCTTTCCAAGCATGTTGCAATTCATCCCACACTGGCTGCATAAATACACCCATATTGTTGCCCGGGTGTCCAGGTATTATCAGTGTCAAGAATACGTTCCTGGGTTCAAACATGACGCCGGGGGAAAGATTGAGGGGGATCACGAACACGGGCAACAAGTGTACGGGGCCGCCATCCTTCCAAATGGGTTGAACCCATCTGTTGCTAGCGCTACGCGTACATTCCGAGCCTCCATAGCCTTGCCAGGATTCATGTCATCGAAGTGCTTCCATGCATCACCATCCGCTGGGTGTACCATCTTGTCACTGTATCTTTTGCCATTCTTGTGCCACGTCATCTGTTTCGCGGACTCCTCTGTCATGTACAGTCGTTGGAGCCTCTGTAGGAAAGGAAGGTGCTGTATGACCATGTCGGGGATCTTTGATTGTTTCTTCTTGCCATCACTGTCTTCTACCTCCACAAACCTAGAGGCTTTGCACTTTGGACAGTGTGTTGTTGTCTCATTGTCTCCCCTGAATAGGATGCACCCCTTCAGACAAGCTTGGATCCCCTCATACGGCATCTTAAGTGCACGAAGGAGCCTCTGTGACTCATATGTGTTCTTCGGCAGGGTGTGAGGGTCCGAAAGCAGTTTGCCAACAACTATCAACATGAGATCGAAGCCGTCTTGACTAATGCCTAGTTGCAACTTCAAGGATATTAGACGTGAAATGGCATCCAGTTGCGAAACCATTATCTTTTTGTGAAGGGGCTTTTATGCCGCCTCCATCATGGTGTAGAACGCCTTTGCAGTTTCCTCTGGATCTTCTTCCACCTCCATTCCTTCAACGAACCTCGCATCATGAAAGTCTGCCATCATGCCTGCCATCCCGGCATCTGCATCATACTCCTCAAGGTGGGGTCTCACCACCTCCTCCCTAATACGATGGTGTTCATCATGGTGGATCCAGCGGGTATAGTTTGGAACGAATTCGTTATTGTGAATATCTACTCCCACCTGATGCTTTCGTTTCTTTTTCTTGTTCTTACACTTGCTGCAGGGACACGACATCCGACTCGACCCTTTAGCAGCTGAGCCAAATGCATGCTCCAGGAAAGCATCAGCCCCCCAAACCCATTCCAAGCTCTTACTTGCGAAGCCCGTGTACATCCACTCACGGTCAGCCATCCTCTGTCATGCGCCAAAGTAAGCGAGTAATAAAACCAGCATTTGCATCTACAAGGCGTTCCTACCATCTAATAGATGAAGGATAGGTTCTAATCCCACCCGAGGATGTGTAGATGAGGTTAGCTTCCATGCTCCACTCCCATCCAAGATGGAATTTTGGCAGCACCTCCCCGCTGTTCTCCCGATACACGTCCCAGCGCAGAGAGTGTGTATCCGAAGAACAACGGGGAGGTGCTGCCAAAACTCTGACTTGGACGAGAGCGGAATATGGAAGCTAACCCATCCATGAGCTGTCCAAAAAACATGGACAGTCTGAAAGAGATACCGTCAGATATGCACTGATCCGCATACCAACGACCGCGTATCCCTTTCGGACGGGGGACGCCTAACTCGGTTACGCGATCTAAGTACAACAACAGTAAGGAAGAGAGGTGATTTATACCTAAGGTGGCGATGGAGGGAGGCTAGTGGGACAGTGGCGATGAAGACGAACAGGGTGGCCAAGTCCCTCCCACGGGTCCTGCAAATAAGGGCAATAAGTTAGTTATTAAAACTATAAGTTACCCATGGGTCCTGCAAATGAAACTATAAGTTATTAAAAATTTCAAAGGCCGACATCCACAAACAACGGCACGAAGGCTGACAATCACAACGGCATGAAGGCCGATAACTAGAGTGGCACGAAGGCCGAAATGCAGAGAAGGGTGATATACCTAGTCATGATATGTGCGTCGACGGGGATGCCATGCAGAGAAGACGACGGGGTGAAGGCCGACGAACCTCCTCCTCCTCCTCTTCCTTCCTCCTCCTCCCCCTTCTTCCTCCTCTTCTTCTTCCCCCCTCTTCCCCTCCTCTTTCCCTCCTCCTCCTCCTCCTCCTCTTCTTCTTCTTTCTTCTTCTTCTTCCTTTCCCTTCTTCCTCCCCTCCCCTCCCTTCCCTTCTTCTTCCCTTCACAGAGCCGCCGGCGGCGGTCGCCGGGGGGCGGAGGGCGGCGGCGGTGGCGGTCGTCGGGGGGTGGGGGGGCGGCGGCGAGCGCCGGGGCGGGGGACCGGGGGCGGCGGCGAGGTGGCCACGGGGCGGCGGGGGCCGGCGGGGTGGGAACGGGGGGTGCCGGGGGGCCGACGGCGGGGGGGGAGGGGTGGTGGGGGGAGTGGCCGGCTCCGGCGGTCGTCGCGGGGGCTGCTAGGGGCGGCAGCGGAGGGAGCGGGAACGGCGGCGTGGGGAGGCCGGCGGCGGGGGCGACGGCGGCTGGGGGACGGGGGGGCGCTGGGGGCGGCGGCGGGGGGGAGTGGGGGGTAGGGGGCAGCGGCGGTCTGAGGATAGGGTTAGAGATGGGCCTCGGGGCTTTAATCCACAATGCTCCTTTGCCGAGTGCCACAAATGGCCCTCGACAAAGGCCGTCTTTGCCGAGTATCTAGGCTGGCACTCGGCAAAGAGCCTGTTTGCCGAGTGCCAGTGATGGCACTCGGCAAAGTTTTCGTTTTTTTTAATGTTGACTTGAAACTTTTTCTGTAGCCCAGGTGTATTGTATTCAAGCACATATTCAAATTTGAGACCTCTTTATAATATTTTGCTATATTTCATAAATTAATTTTATTTCCTTGTATTTTTCTCAAAAATGTAAATTTGAACTGCAGGTGCATGAAATAATGAAACATAATCATTTAAAAAATGATATTCATGTTGGAGAGTGTATTTTAAGACCGTGTCCATAAACTCACCTAAAAGTTTGAATGCCTTATCCACGAAAAACGATCATCCAGGTGCGGTAGAAGTGTTTTTTAATTATACAAAATCCAAACGAAGTCCGAAAATTACGAAACTTGTCGAGGTGTCATGTTATCGCATGTAGATGCTATGATAAAAATTTGAGAATGTTCGGAACAAGTTGCGACGTCAGATGTCTAAAACCCAGACATCTTCACATGTGATCACAAGCTAATCACATGTGGATGTCTGGGTTTTAGGCATTCGAGTTCGCAACTTGCTCGAAACTTTCTCAATTTTTTATCACAACCTCCACATATGATGACAACACACCTCGACAAGGTTCGTCATTTTCGGACTTCGTTTGGATTTTATATAATTTAAAAACACTTTTCTCACACGTAACTCGTCATGTTACAACACCAATATGGTCGTAACTTCATACGAGGTCCTGGATACGGCCTCAACATACTCCGAACATCATGAATACCATTTTTTGAATGACCAAATTCCATTATTTTATATACCTGTAGTTCAAATTTAGAGTTGTCAGAAAAATTCAAAGAAAAAATAATTGAAGAAATATAGCACAAAAAGTCAAAATTGTCCCAACTTTTGAAGTTGTGATGTATTTACTGTATCAAGGCCCCATAAAAAAAATAGAAAGAAAAAACAAAAAAATTACGCTTTGCCGAGAGCCAGCGCCGGCACTCGGCATAGAGGCCTTTGCCGAGTGCTTGCCGACGTGGCACTCCGCACTCGGCAAAGAGGCCTTTGCTGAGTGCCGGACGACCTGGCACTCGGCAAAGGATTTTATTAAAATAAATAAAAAAACACCTTTGCCGAGTGTTGGCCGACGTGGCACTCGGCAAAGAGCCCTTTTGCCGAGTTCTGCGCTTTGCCGAGTGCTAGACACTCGGCAAAGAAATCTTTGCCGAGTGCAGTGTTTGACACTCGGCAAAGAGCCTCTTCGCCAAGTGGCCGTGTTTTGCCGCTCGGCAAAGTTTGCGACACTTGGCAAAGATGGCGTTTCTGGTAGTGTTTGTATCTAACTTAACCAACAGACTGTAATAAGGGCAGCTAGGGCACCCTTCCAAAGGGATGAACTCTTAAGACTACAAGGATTTGACCCATATATCACCACTTGTTTTTGCAACCCCACAAATTTAACTGCAATATTTGATTCTATCGCAACCAACTTCATAATTGATAGCAACGATGGAAAAGGTGGTTGCGAGAGTATGGGTTCCTATTGCCATAGCTAATGTTGAGTTGTGATAGTATTGATGTTGCATTGTGATAGCTAGGTATTGTTGCCACCATTGTAAAGTTGGTTGCAAGTAGTTGCACATACGGCCACCAACTAATTAATTTGTTTTAATTGTGACCTGATAGATCATATTTATATTGCATCCAGAAAATGCTTATATCTTTGTCATGTCACTATGGTAATTAAACTTGCATGCTTAGTTATTACATGGACTTAATCACCAAGGTTGCTATATTAGATTGGGTTAATTTGAACGGTGCCATTGTAATTGTGCGAGTTTGAAAAAATACCATTACTATTCATGATATTGGTAGCATTACATTACAATTTCAGAAGTATTTGAAACATACCACTACTTTCCCCTTCGATTCATTTATCTGAATTCTTAGACCAAATTGCCCTTATCTTCCTCCTTCCAGCCTCCTTCCATTTGTTACGAGCTGACTAGCGTCATGGTGCGTTGTGGCAATAGCGAGAGCATGACGCATGGTGTGCTGTGGCAATATTGAGTGTGATGGTCAGCGGGTTGACGAGCACAGCCTATACAGCTAGCGCACGGCAAGCGCGGACAAGCTTCAAAGCCAAGGCAAACGTGAGGCAGCACGCCGGCCGCCGGCGGTGTGCGTGTAATGTGCATGGCCAAGCTCTGAGGGGCATGGCTAGGGTGGCGCGCACGGCCTTCATGAGGTGGTGAATCATGACCGAGGCAAGAAGGCTGAGGACGGCCTCTGCTCGCCCGCGCTCACGAGGCTGCGGTGGTGGCGGCTGCTGCTGCTCGAACGCGTGCCACAGGACTCTCTGGAGCACGCCGTCCAGGGCAGGCAGACGTGCCAGACTGCCAGCATTTGTGTATGTGCCATGGCAGTGAACTCATGGGAGGCGGCCGCTGTAGTAGTCCAGCAAGCAAGGTGCTTTGAGGCCGGTGCACACTATTAGAAAAAAGTCATCAAATTATGGCACAGTTGTAGTGCACCCAATTAACCACCATCAAATTATACGTTACAATATAACCCTGCTAAGCAAGATTAGAAAAAAAGTCATTTAATCACCCTCTGTATGTTTTGAACATTTCAATGGGGGATGTTTTCCCACCTGATTTCATTGATTTAAGGCACAGTTTACGTGATTATGAGATAGATATTGCACTGCCCTATTTTTTCCTACAAATTTTCCTTTATAAAGTCATTGAGCTGCACCCAAAAGGGGAGTCGCCTAATCCCAATGATCATATGTTTCTCCATTGTCAACGATGTCATTGTTTAAGATGAGCAAAAGGCTCAAAGAAGTGAAGGATACATCCACATTGCGAGAAATATTTAACAAAATTATTCAACCAAATGATACCAATCATTGTTTGAATGATATTGTGAATGACAAGTCTAAAGACTACCCTTTGATTCTGAAAAGGCTAGAGGTGCTTGAGAAGAGGATGGAGCAGTTTGGAAAAAAAGTGGATTTTATAGATAGAATAGATGCAATCTCGTATCAATACAATAGAGCAAAATGTTGAGTTCTTAGTCAACGAGATAGTGCGTTTACAGTTTAAAGAGGTGTCCAAAGTTGTTGGAAAATTTAGTGATATTTGATTAGGTGGAATCTTTAAATTGTGGTTGGATGTACAAATCTTTTTCATGGATTTATATATATAGTAAAATTAGAATAAGCGGAAGGATGGTAATATTAATTGTGTACACGTAATTTTATTTCCTTACTATTTGAATCACTCAATTAGTAAGGCTTGTGTGTGAGGCTTGCATTGTGTGCACTTATTTTTTCTACTGGCTGTTTTCTCTTTTTCTGAAGTTCTTGTTTGTGTGAGGCTTGCATTGTACAGCAAAAGAATTGTGTGTGAGGCTTGCATTGTGTGCCTTTATTTTTTTGATTTTGCTGGCTGTTTTCTCTTTTTTCTGATGTTCTTGTTTGCGTGGCTTGTGCAGGGGAGTTGCTTTTGTGTAAATGTACAGACATGTTGATATGTCTTCAGGCCATGGATCGAGCAGAATGCGTGTGATGGCAGCAAGGTTTACTGAATCTGACAGACACGCTCCAAGTGAACATAAAATGGCATGAACATCTACAGCCAAGCAGGAAGGAGGGCATTTGTAGGAAATTATTTTTAGGACCGATTTACTAAGAGAACTCTTGTCTAGATATTGTTCTCTTAATAATACCTGCCCCAAAAATCTTGTTTTAAGTGGTTTGGTCAAGATGATTCATCCCTGTGATCTTATTTTCGAGGATGGTTCTCTTAAGGCAACCCTCCCAAAAAAACGGAGACATCTTTTGAGGAAGCTTTTCTCGACGAAACCATCCATATAAAGTGATTTAATTTCTTGGATGGTTCACGAGCTACAGTATTCCCTGTCCTAATAAAGTTGTTCGGCTGGGTTGGTAAGACGCTGCAGCTGCATGTACAGTGTTTAGTAGAGAGGAAAAAGCGTAGCAGCAGCCGCAGCAGCTGCTTTTAACTTAAGTGAATGGGCTCAAATGAGCTATCCGGTTAGTCATGGAATCAAATTAACCTTGATTTTCTTTTTTTATGGAAATTAACCTTGATTTTCTAAAAGACCTTCTCAATTCTGCCAAAAACCCTTGAGTTGCTCTCTGATCCAATCACTCTGCTTCACTATCAAGATTTTTCAATTCTACAATATGCTGATGGAACTCTTATCTTCATGAAAGCTGATGTCAGGGAACTTTTGTTCTTGAAAGCAATGCTCAACACCTTTGCAGAATCAACAGGTCCTAAAGTCAACTTTGCTAAATCTATGAGGGTGCCAATAAATGTTGAAGAGGGCAAGCTTGAAATGTTATCCAGGACACTGGGTTGCACTAAAGGTTCTTTGCCTTTTACATATTTGGGGTTGCCTCTCAGCTTAACTAGACCCTCTGTGGCAGATTTCTGGCCTTTGGTCTCTAGATGTGAAAGAAGACTTCTTTGTATTTCAAATTTCTTAAGTGAGGCTGGTCGATTGCAGTTAACAAATGTAGTGTTCAGTGCCTTACCTACATTTGCTATGTCAACCTTTCTACTGCCCAAAACAGTCATCAAACAGATAGAGCAGTTCAGAAACATTGCTTATGGAGAGCCTCAAACATTAACAGCAAAAAATCACCAAAAGCAGCTTGGCCAATGGCTTGTGTCCCAAAAGAGAGTGGAGGGCTAGGCATCTTGAACTTACACACCCACAATCAGAGTCTTCTGCTCAAAAATCTGCACAAAATTTTCAACAAAGTGGACAAACCATGGGTTCACTTGATTTCGGCAGTCAGATACCCAAATCGGAGACCACCATTGAGAATTTAAAAAGGACCATTGAGAATTTAAAAAGGATCCTTTTGGTGGCGAGATATTCAAACACTGCTCCCGGCCTTCAAAGGAATGGCCATGTCCACAATAAGTAATGGTTTATCCACTCTGCTCTGGTTAGATTGTTGGAAAGGAATGTCACTTAAGAATAGCTTTCTAGAACTCTTTTCTTTTGCAAAGAATAAATACATAATTGTCCAGCAACCCTGCAATGTCACACATTATCATGATTTATTTCACTCACCTTTTCCCATGAAGCCTATCAGCAATTCATTCAGCTCTCTGTCTTGTTACATTCAACGGACATACAGGATGACATTGTTGATCATTGGTCCTATATTGGAATCCTGACATGTTTTCCTCTTAAGGAGGCCTACAAGCAGTTTATTGGATTTAGACAAGTTCATCCAGCTTTCTCTTGGCTTTGGAATTCAAGATGCCAAAACAAACATAAATTCTTTTTTTGGTTGCTTCTAAATGATAGATTGAGCATCAGAGACATTCTGAGAAGAAAATCTATGCACCTGGATGACTATACGTGTGTGCTTTGCAATTCAACTACAAATGAAACACTGATTCACCTTTTTCTAAGCTGCCCTTTCTCTAAAACATGTTGGGCAACTCTGGGTTTATTAATTCAGCAACCTTCACACCCCTTTACCACCCTTGAATCTTTCAAGCAACAGATTCATCAACCCTTTTTCATGGAGATTATAATTACTAACCCTTTTTCATGGAGATTACAATTACTATGTGTTGGTCCATCTGGACAGTTCGAAACGATGCAATCTTCTAACATATACTGCCTTCGGTTCAAAGCTGCAAAGCAATCTTCCAAAAAGAATTTGCTCAAGTTATTCTTAGAGCAAAAAGTAGTTTAGCTCCTTTGCTCTCGCAATGGCTAGAAGCTTATGTGCAATTTCACTCATTTTCTTTGTTTCCTTTTATGTTTCACGAGATCCCCCTGTAAGACAGTATAATAAAGACACAGTAGGGGAACTCCACCCCTGTTTTTCTCAAAAAAAATTTAACCTTCATGGATAACTAATGATTCCTCTTCTTTAAGTTAACTGGCCGGCGTCCACCGATACACATACCTGGGACTATGGTTTGTTGAGACGTTGAGTGGTATTACACTGTGACCAATATCCGTCTGTTAAAGTTAAAAATTAACACATACCAAGAAATGGTGCCATCGAAAAAAAAATCCTACGTGTAAACTAATACAGATTGATTGACTAAAGTGCTCTCTCGAGTACGAGTACATAACATGTTTATTCGATCGGTCGCCATCTTAAATCCTTATCATATATATCCTTGATCAACATCTAACCAGCATGCGCAGGTCAAGGGTGATAGATAAGGATCTAATTTGGATCCAAGAACATGAAATGCAAATTAAAAGGTAAGCCGATTTCAATGTATAGATACCGTTATAATAGCTGCGTAGCTGGATATGTCTTGACGCATGATGTTACACGGCAGGTTGGTAAAGGCAGGGCAGTGCACGGAGGACGATGGTCTCAACGGTGAGGCCAGGGCCGAAGCCGAAGAGGAGCCCCCACTCGAGGCCTTCCCCGGGCGTGCCCAGCGCGCGCTCTGTCGACCTCCGCCGCATCTCCTCCATGACAAGGATGACGCAGGAGCTGAGCGTGTTGCCATGCTGCCTCATCACCTCCCTCGAGGCCTTTAGCTTCTCCCTCCTCAGTCCTAGCTTGGTCTGCACCCTGTCCAGTATATCCCTGCCGCCCGGGTGCACGACCCAGAACACCTCGTCATTCCAGTCCTTGGCCACCCCGACGCGGTCCAGCGCCGCCTTCACGAGCCGCTCTATGTTGCTGGAGATGTGCAGCGCGACGTCCCGGTGAAGAGTGTACACTATCCCCTCCTCGTACAGCTTGGAAACCACGGCCTCCTCCGTCCCCGGAATGATGTCCTGAGACGCCGACATCATCTCGAACAAGGGGCGCTCTTCGCCGGTGAGGTCACCTGCTCCGACAATGGCCGCGCCAGCACCGTCACCGAAGATCGCCTGCCCTACGAGGTTCCCCATGTGGGTCTCCGAGGGGCCGCGCATCGCCATGATGATCACCTCGGAGCACACCACCAGCACCCGGGCGCCGGGGTTGTTCTCGGCGAGGTCCTTGGCGAGACGGAGCGCGATGCCTCCACCGTGGCACCCGGCCTGGTACAGCATGAAGCGTTTGGTGGAGAGCGAAAGGCCGAGGAGCTTGACGAGCTCGAAGTCGGCGCCGGGCATGCAGCCGCTCACCGTCGTGCAGAAGACGAGGTGCGTCACGTCGGATGCCTGCCGGCCCCAGTCTTGTATCGCCGCTTGTGCAGCCGCCGATCCAAGCTCGGGTACCGTGGCGTTCGCGAGCTCCTGCCGCAGGTCGAGCGATGGAGCCTTGTAGGCCGTGATGCTTGGGTTGCGCCTCAAGAAGTCATCAGACATGTACACATGCCTCTTCTCAATCATAGTCTTCTCACCTACTCCGATGCATGTTTATTTCAGCTCAATTAGTGTTCTTCTTCTCTTATATATATAAAAAAAGAGATTCTTCGTTTCATATAGGCAGATCAAATGTATTGAACAAGGTACAATAATATAACAAGAAATTAAATAGATACCGGAAAAAATAAAAAATTAAATAGATAGCCCCTGTGTAGTAGTGTATAAACAAACTTGCATCATAGTCTTTTCCACGAGTGGTGTTGAGCTAGGAAAGCCCTTACAAAAAAGATTTTGAGTTGCAGTTCATAGTGAAATACACCTAGAATCCCCTATTTCTAGAGATAGGTCCTTTTGAAAATCCCTCATGCAAAACATTTTTAACTAGCAAGAAGCTGTGCGCGGCTCACACAGACTTATTGAAAAAGATTTATATAGATCGTGCGGTTCATACATTACCTCAAAAATGATTTGAAAGAGCCCGTCCCATCTCCTGTAGGGGCAGTCGAGGTTAAAACCGCCCCGGGCTAGCCGGGTCCGGTGTTTTGCCCAACTAAAAAATCTGCCCGCGCTCGTGACTTGAATAAGTGGAGAGGACGCGCGCGCTCAAGATTAAAAAAAAGCAGAGAGGCCACATGCACATGCAGCGGCTGGTGATTCAGAGTCAAAAGTATCTGAGGCACATGCATTAACTACTCCCACCCACTCCATCTCTTCCATAAGCCATCTTTCCCGTCTCTCATCTCCAACCAATCACATTCTCCCCCAAAATTAGAAAAACCTCCCTCTCGACGGCACTCCTCCGGCGGCTTGAGGTCCAGGCGGCGCTCCTGCTCGAGCGGGTGGCCAACGTGACCAAAGCCCGGCAACGCGGTCGCGACCCCAACCCGGCCGGCGCTCCTCCTGCGGCTCGAGTTCCGGGCGGCGCTCCTCCTGCTCGAGCGGTCGGCTAGCATGGCCCCAGCCCGGTGGCGCGCAGGCACGACCCCAACCTGGCCTCCGCTCGTCCTGTTGCTCGAGTGAGCAACACTCCTCCCTCCCGATGGTGCTCCACATGCGGCTCAAGTGCCCGGAGCGGCGCTCCTCATGCTCGAAGAGGCGGCTAGGGTGGCCCCAGCCCTGCGGCGCGGGCACAACCCGGTGGCGCTGCTCCAACGGCTCGAGCGGGCGACGCTCCTCCTGTGTCTCGAGTTCCCGTGGCGCTTCTCCCTCCCTCTGCATCGACGCAGCGGCGGCGACCACGATGTTGGCCTCCTCCCTCGTGTTGGTGTTGGTGGCGCCCCGACATCGGCGCGGCGGCTACGATCCCGACAAGGGCCAGGGCGGCAGCATCATGGGCGGCGGCCCTGCTGCAGACCTGGTCGTGCTATAAGTTGGACGGTCGCGGCTGGCGGCACGATAGCGGTTCCTTGGCTAGCAACACGGATGGACGGCAGGTGTGGACCCGGTTGCTCAAATGCGTTGGCCAGTTTTTTCAATTTTTTAATTACAGTGTACGGGCGGTTCTTGTTTCACCTGCCTCTACAAATCCTATTTTCAGGGGGCCGCTGAGGAACTGCCCTCACTAATCTACCATTTGTAAATGCACCCCCGGAGAGGCGGTTCACTCAACCGCCTTATAGTGGTTCTTGAGCCGCCCCTAAAAAGCATAACCGTTGTAGTGATAAGGAAGCTAACGTTGACAATAGTTGCCGTAAAAATAAATTCATATCATAGTTCATACAAAGTCTTAGATGAAGAAAATTATTTGTCTAAGATTATATATAGATAGCTCAGAATAAAATATTAATTTGCTTTTTGTCTATAATCTATGGTGGTCATCTAGTCTTCTGAATGCAATTTACATACGCAATGACATCAGTGCAAAGAAGAATGGCAGTATCTATCTATCTATATATATATATATATATATATATATACACTTTCATGTGTAGTGAAATTATTTAGGAAGCTGAATATATGGTATAAATTCCCTTGAAATAAAATTTGCCATCCGGTAATATGTTGTAGTACGTAGTTACTGGAGGACTTAAACTAAGAAATTAAGAACTTGACAACTCAGAATTAAAGTTCGATACAAGAGGGAGGGAGGGGACTTACAAATGTTTTTAAACGTGTCTTTTAGTTTCATCATGTGATTGCTATTTGTAATCTCGAAATAGTAATCTGCGAACGACTTCTGTTGCCACACATGCTCCGGAACAGAGACGCCCAACCCCAATATGGTTGCTCGACGTTTGCCGGTACAATGAGTAGTGCCCTCCTTGTCCTTCCGATGGTCCATGCTATATTGCAGTATTGCTAGCTGGAAGAGGGAAAACTAGATCGTGTTTCGGTGAACACGTATGTGCTGCCGGGTAAAGGCTTTGGGAGGCCTTATTATATATAGCCACGGATCAACACACTTTTGCATAAATGACCAAGAATTATGGAAATTCTGTTGAACATCTCAAGAAATGTCATACTGCACTATACAAGTGATGGTGTGTGCTTGGCATGCTCTTAGTAATAATAACGATACATGCAGTAAAAACAAACTTTAGAGCGAGAATATCAATTGAAGGACTCTCCACTATGGGGAACACGTTCTTTGCCGGCAAAGGCCATTTTGCACTCGAAAAGCCTTTGCCGAGCGCCGCACTCGACAAAGAAGTCTCGACAAAGCCCTGTCAGCAAAGACCGCCTTTGCCGAGTGCCGACACTCGGCAAATTGCGATTAAAAAACTCAAAATATCAGAAAATAATAAAAAAATATTTTTAATTGGAGGAGGGACCAACGGCAAGGGCTCGCATTTTTCGCAATCGTGGCAGGAGGGATTCGAAATCGTGACCTCTCCCTCGCGTATCTCCTACCTTAACCAATGCACTACACTATCACATGTGTCTATAATTAGTTTTGGTTCCCCACATGTTATACTAAACCGAGAGTAATTTTCTTATTTGGGGCACTAAACGAATTCAAATCAAAAAGTAGTCAACTATAATATTTCATGACTTTTTGAGATCTACACTTTTAGTTTAGAAAGTTTTTCAATCGAAGCTTGTTTATGAAATTTGAATTTCAAATTTAAGAAATTCAAACGTGAGGTTTAGCATGGCAAGATGAACTCAAATAAAAAAGTTTTCAACTACAAAGTTTTATAAATTTTTAAGATAATTTTTAAGATCTACAAACTTTTATTTTAGGTGTTTTCCCATCCGAGGTGGTTTAAAAAATTATATTTTAAAATTTTTAAAATTCACATATAGGTTTAGCATGACAAGATGAACTCAATGAAAAAGTTTTCAACTATAATATTTCATAACTTTTCAAGATCTATAAACTTTATTTTGAATATTTTTCCATCTGAGGTTGTTTAAAAATTTGTATTTTGAATTTTTAAAATTCACATGTGGGTTTAGCATGATAAGATAAACTCAAATAAAAAAATTTTTAACTACAATATTTCATAACTTGTCAAAACCTACAAACTTATATATCTCTCTTGTAGTTTCATAAACTACGAGAGAGACGTATAAGATTTGTGAATAAATTTACTTTCACTTTTTCATATAAAGAAATGACCAAAATAAACATTGTACATCTCGATGAGTTAAACAACTTTGTAGTTGAAAACTTTTTCATTTGAGTTAATTTAGAACCTCAAAATGTATTTTATAAAATCTCTTTATCGAGTGTAAAAAACACTCGGCAAATAGGTTCTTTGTTGAGTACCAAGTCTAACACTCGGTAGAGAACCTCTTTGCCGAGTGTCAACACTCGACAAAGAGCTTCTTTGCCCAGTGTCATACTTAGCACTCGGCAAAGAACCTCTCTTGTCGAGTGTTTTTTCTTTGCTGAGTGCCAAGTCTGACACATGGCAAAGAAGCTTTTTGTCGAGTGTTGACACTCGGCAAAGAGGTTCTTTACCAAGTGCTCAAAATTCAACACTTGGCAAAGATCCGTTTTCTCGTAGAGGTCTTGCACTAAAAGAAAATGGAATAATGTTTTGGGCTACAAATTTCTTGAGGGAAAAAATAGACCCTAAAAGAATAACCTTGGAGGTTGTACGAAACATCCAAGGAAATACATATTCTTGAGTGCTACCAAAAACCGTCTAGGTAATTGTGACTTCTTTCTTTGTCTAGAATTTGGCGCACAGTGTGGTGTATGTATGTTATACTACTACGCAAAATCTTTTACAAGGCATTTGCCATTGGCCCTCGGAGGCAGGCAGGCCGACTGCCTGCCTTGACTGAATATATCATTAACCAAGGCAACCATTCAAACTCAATTGCCTTGGTAAATTATTCGTAGCCCACATCGGCCTACTACCATCTCCACTCTATAAACCCCACTACCATCTCCACTCTATAAACCAAGTGATTAAGGTACTGAGTCATCCTCATCCCCTCAAACAACCTCTCTCTCCCTAGGTCAGACGCACAACCATCTCCCACCCTCCCACCCTGAGCTTGGCAGCTAGCGACAGCGCCCCTTCCCATGCTCTAGCACAATTGCTTCCCTCCCTCCCTCTCTCTCAGGCATGGCGCGCCAGAGCGACGCTAGCGCGTCGGGTGGCGTGGGCTAGGCAACGCTAGCACGGTGTCCATGGTGAGGTGGGCGTAGCTGGCGAGGTGACCTAGGCATGGTGGCATGGGTGTGGGCTCGTCCGAGGCGATAGTGTGCTCCTCCCCCCACGTTCCTTCCTCTCCCTGCGATGGCATAGATCGAGCTCCTTCCTCGTGTTCCTTCCTCCAACATGCATCTAGCAATCATTGACATCCCATAGTGTTGATCCTTAGACCTGCGTGTGGCATGGCAGGCGACGGCGTGGCTAGATCCGACTACAGGGCTAGGAATGGGCTCCGGTGGGCTCAGGGATTTTCTTTGTTTTTTATAATCGATTAATCAAGACAAACATTCTACGTCGCCCTCCTCGATCGATCAATTAACCAAGATGGTTGACCAACCGCCTCCGTTATTGCCGGATTAACTGTGACCCTTGGACAGACGCGAATGATCTGCCCGCCTCGGTTTAAATTTTTGTAGTAGTGTTAATCAGATATCATGGAGGGTATATAAGGATTTTAGAGTCCATTCCATTATCTTTCATTTAATCCTTTTACATGAAGCGAGAATAAAAACATAAGCATGGTGGCACATGCGGTCACTCAGCATGTAGAATAGATCTAAGCCGTTTGGACTATAAAGTGTTACAAATGATATATAAGAACCGACCTTCGCGGCCTTGGACGTGGACACATGGCTCATTTCCCATGTAGGCACGGCTGCGTGTGGTAAAGAATTACCTTATTTCACAGACCTTTTACCGATGGACTTTCCTGAATGGGTCCACAACCCCGGCTTCATCATGAGCCCGCTCCCCTACACAATTTGCGATCTGCAAACAGCAGATAAAAGACTGCAGGACAAGATCGAGGCCTTGTTTGGATAGTAAAGTTGGTGCACCAACTTTGTATAGTAAATTCTGTTAAACACTGTAGCAATTTTATTTTTATTTGGTAATAATTGTCCAAATATTGATTAATTAGGCTTAAAATGTTCGTCTCGCAAAGTACAACAAAACTGTGTAATTAGTTTTTTATTTCATCTATATTTAGTATTCCATACATATGCCGGCATTTTGATGTGACGAGGAATCTTCTTTTTGCATAGTAAAATTTGGGGGTGAAATCTGGAATCTAAACAAGGCCCGAGTTTGATGCTTTTCACGAACCGCAACAGGGCCTTGTTCAGATTGCAAAAAATTTCAACTTGATGAATAGTAACTCTTTTGTCATATTTGACAAATATTATCCAATCGTGGACTAACTAGGCTTAAAAGATTCATCTCGTGATTTCAAACTAAACTGTGTAATTAGTTATTTTTTTACCTACATTTAATGCTCCATGAATGAGTCCAAAAATTAATGTGATGAAGAGAGAGTGAAAAAACTTAGAATTTGGAAGCAATCTAAACAAGGCCAGGTGCCAAGCCTCTCTCAAACACTACCGGAGTCGCCTTCTTTGCCGACGGCCATACGTCGTCGGCAAAGCTCCTTTTACCGTTGTGGCAGAACCTCCTAAATCATATGGCCCACACGCATAATTATTGTCTAAACAGACTCCAAATAGTCATGACTGTGTTCCATATGACTTAAAAAGTCTGTCGGGTAAATCCCGAATCCTCCACGATTCTCCGAGCAGGATCAATCGTTGTAGAGAGACATTGCAGTATTACAACAGTTTGATATAAATAATATACTACGGAGTAAAACAGCGGAAGACTTTTAATAACATAAGTTTACAAACCTCTGAGTTTCAAATATTCACAACGATAGGTTTAGATTATACAAACCATAATAGTAGTGGAGTAGCAGTAGATTACAATACTAAACAAAAGCTCTGCCCAAGAGCTAAACACCTTACTCGTCGTCGCTTTCCTCGACGACTGTCACACAGCAGGATGCAAAACACTCCTGCCCATAAGGCTCACCTGCAACAAGGGTTTAACAAACCCTGAGTACAAAAGTACTCAACAAGACTGACTCGACGAAAGAGAAGGGTGGAGACTCAAGAAATGCAGGCTAGAGGGACAAGGTAAGGCTTGTAAGAGATAGGAAATTTTTACGAAAAAGCTCAACAGAAAGAAAAAGTTGCTTGAACTAGCTCCAAACCTCAACCAACTTCATTATTGATCCTTAATCATTATTCAAGTTGTTACTACGATGATGAACAGTGATCGAGTCTTCTTCTCCGAGAAGCAACGGCGATTCGAATTCATTTTCATACCCAGCTGGGACCTAGGTCACTGGAATACCGGAGACTTTAACTCCGATGCACCCCAGATGAACCGATATACCGGGATAACAACCGCATCCGTATATCACCACATGGCACCCGTGAGCTCTGCGGCCCAGCGTACCGAGATACATGGGAACTTAAACCCCACAGTAAAACAAACTATGACACAGATGGGATCTCTGGCCCCACGCTAGGTCACTCCATGATATACACGGCTCCAACCATCCGTATATCACTTCATGCATGTGGATTTTCTAATTTCTCGATATCGATAGATCACCATCGGACGGGACCTAGGGCATCAACAGACGAGAACACTACAGAGGGACTCCATTCCCAGTGCAAGTTCGCCGTCCGGACTCAATTTATTAATATCATCAAGATTTCAACAAGAAAACCAATCTCATCTTTTTCATTCTTTTGCCTTTGAACAATTAAATAAATAAGCAGGGCTAAGCATTACTACTTATCTTTCCAAGCAGGTAACAAGGAATAAGGAAATAAGACAGGTAATGCAATTGGGTGGGTTTTCACTCAACTCCTATTACTTAATGCAACACACCATAGCTGAAGCGGTAAAACTTTTATAAATAGAATAGGGTTTGAATGCATCCGGGGCTTGCCTTGATGTTCGGGGTAGACGGTCTCAAACTCTGGATCAACTCTCGATTCCTGAATTTGCTCGTCCTTCAAATCTGGGTGACAACGTTACACTCCGTTAACGGAAACTATTCGATAATTAATATGCTTTAACATGATGGAATAGTAAACATGATGCTCGATGGATGCATGATCAGATTAAGGGCTTGAGTACAACTTCTCTTCACGATAAAGTTGCAAGCCAACAAAACTTCGCTTATAAAACTTATTAGGATTAACTACGCCATTTAAGAAATTAATTAAACACATAAAATAACGTTAATTAAGCTCTAATGATATGATTAAGGTAAGCACAAATAATTAATTAAAGTGCCAAAGGTCATTAGGGTTACTGACCTAAGGTCATCAATCAATTCCAAAGTCAATCAAATTCTATAATGATTAAGTTTAACTAAAGGGGTTAATTAATTATTTAAAAGCATTAAATAAAGGCATAAAAATTAAAGTTGTCAAATTAAGCCTAAAATTTTATTTTAGAAACCTCTTAGCCTAATTAGATGGCAAAACAAATTTTAGAATTAAAAGCCAATTATTTTATTTATTAAAAATCAGTGAATGTCCATTTTTCAATTAAATGGGCTAATTTTAACATATGCAAAAATACTCAAATTTGGCATTTCATATTTTTCCTAGGTAGATGACATCATAAGGAACACTCACAAAAGTTTTTAGAATTTTTGGAGCTATATATGAATTACTATGATTTTTCAAAGAAAATAGCATTTAAATCATTTTCTGAAAATGGAAAAAGAAAATCGGCACAGTACTCCCGCGCTGATCGACGGCCCGCCGTCGGTTGACCGGCGATTCCTCGCCGTCGGCGAGGTCTCCGGCGACCGGACTTGCCCCTACAGGCTCATCTCGACACGGCGCGTCGATTGTGGTAGCTAACGACGCGGCGGGGCGGCGGCGGCACCCACGCCGGCGGTCATGGCGGCACGGCGGAGCTCGGACGCGGCGACGTCGCTCACCGGAGCGATTTTCGGTGACGGCGACCACACGAACTCACGCAGGGCACTCAGGCAAGCGTGTTTGGCAACAAGATGACACCGTCTCCCGGTCCATAGCCAAAGTGGCAACGCACGCCGCGGAGCGGCATGGCCGTGCCGGCGGCGAGCCACGGTGGCCGGCGGCTACGATACGAGATTGATGAAATTGATGGCACAGATAGATGCAGGAGCTCACCACGGCGCTGATGCGCACGTTAATGGAGGTCCGGAGTGCTTGAATCGAGCTGTGGTCGACGGCGGTGATGGCGGTGTCGACGCTCCGATGGCAAGACTGCGTCACGGCGGTCTCCGGCGATGCGCTGTACAAACCAAGATGCGCATCAGGAGCAGCGAAACACAGATGATCGAATAGAGGGGTTAAAGGTAATATATTTTCACCTCTGGCGGCGGCAAACGGCGACGATGGCACGGCGGCTCGGCTGGCCGGCCGCGGAGAAGAAGGCGGCGTGCGGGTGGCTCGAGCGAGGAGAGTAATCACGAACTAGCCCAAAATGACCGTGAGAATGTGGCGGAGCTGTTGGCAAGAGCAATCGGACAGAGGTGGAGCGTCGACGGCGAATTCAGGCGGCAGAGTGGAGTCGTCGGCGACGGCGGCGGGAAGAAGAAAGAAGAAGAACTCGGCCACGGCGACGGTATTTATAGGGCGGGGTCGATGGATGGACTGGCGACACGAAGGCGATGAAGTTTCTCGTGTCCATGAGCACTCTAGCGGTCGAGCGGGTGCGGCGGTGGTCGGCGACGCGCGATGAGAAGCCGGCCATGGCGGGCGACGATAGGGTTAGGTGCTGTTCCAGATAATTACAGAAATGCCATTCGTTTCAAAATACAAATTACTTCAAAATTTATATAAGAACATGAAAATCTCCAAAAATATCATTTGCATAACATTTCAAGAGCTATACTTTTCCTTTAACTGGCATCCTCAAATTCTATCTAAATTTTGAAATTTGAATTCAGATTTGAGAAGGGGATAAAACCCTAGAAACAAACATTTGAAATTACTTTTGATTTTTCAATAAAACTTGAAAATCTTCAAAACTATGAAATGTTGAGCTTGTCAAACAAAACATTTTTCATATACACCGTTTTCCAAAATTATGCACAATTTTTGAATTATAGTTTTAAAATCAAAAGGGGACAAATGTTGGAAACTGTATTTTCAAATTCATTTGAAATTTCTTTTGGAAACTTGAAAACTTTATATACCAACTTTGTAGATCTTGTCAAGGTCCACAAACTATCTTTTTAGAGTATCTCCAAATTCTTTATAGATTTTGAATTACAGAAAAGGGGATAAAACTAGGTTTTGAAATAAGGGTTTTTGAAATAGAATTTAAACTCAATTTGGTTTCTAACTTAATTGGTTGGTTATTAGTGATCACAAACATCATACAAGGACATTTTTAGGTCATTCACCCAATGACACCCTTGGTTGACCAAGTTGACTTTTCAAAAAACCTTTTATAGCATTTTCAATTTGAATTTAAATTTGAATTACCAGACTTAAAAATAAGTTTTGGAATCCAAACTCAACTTTAAATATGGAACTCATTTTTAGGGTTGGACTTAGACTTATACACTATGCTTGACACTAGTGTAAACACAGTTTACACCTCAAGTACATAGAGTATAAACTAAGTATTTGCGATGACATTCGAAAATAGGGTTTTATTATTTCATGTGACAAACATTCCAGAAACGCAATCAACCTATGAAATGTAAACTTGTTTTAGTTAATGCACATTAGGGTTGACTTAAACATGAATGCTTTGCAGTGCATATGATGACATGGCATGTTTTAGTTAATATAACACCAGAGGCGTTACAGCCTTTCCCCCTTAAATAAATCTCGTCCCGACGTGGCGTATGATGACATCGGCAGAGTAGGTGACGTGGCGTATTTTTATTTTTTATAAAAAATGTTTAAAAAAGTCTTTACCGACGGCCGACTGTCGGCAAATGTTTGGTCACTTTGCCGACGGCCGACCGTCGGCAAATTTATGGTCCTTTTGCCGACGGCCAGGCCCAGCCATCGGCAAAGCTAGGAAATTTTTACCTCATTTCATCACATATATATCATATAACCCATATTTCATCACATATAAACCATATTTGAGCATCAAATTCAGTTTCAACATGAATCCATACATGAAGGTCCTCAAATCCATCGATACAACTCCACAATACACATAACATGGCCATAAGAATTCATACAAGTCCAACATACGCTAAACATGTCCAACGTGCAACAACCTCATCGATTAAGGTCCAAAAGCGAGAAGTAAAGGCATCTAGCTCTGTGCATCGTCCCCAGGGGTCCCAGAGCCCCCAGCTTGCTCGTACGGAGGCCAACCCGACTGCCCCTGCTGCTGCGTAGGTCTGAAAACGCTTACCTGCCCGGAGTGCCCCTGCTGCGTCGGCGCTTGCGGCCACGAGGAGTACCCCTGCCCTGACGCTGGAGGAGGCCACAGGTATTGCTGCGTGGGGTAGTAGGTCAGGTAGCCCTGCGGTGGAGAAGGACCCAGTGGAGGGCTGCCACCTGGAGTCGGGTTCGAACCCGCCGACGGTGCCTGCACAAAGGCCAAGTGATGTAATTAGTACCTGCAGGATGCCTGCACAAGCTAAAGAAACAGGCAATATACTCACCGGAACATGTACAGGAGCAGGCACTGGAACTGGAACTGAAAGTGGTGGTGGAGCGAAGATCGAGGGAGGAGGCTTCTGCGTTCCCGGGATCTGGGACCGAAAGTAGCAGGTCAGGTCCGATAGAGCACGCTGGTAGTGCTGCGAAAGTGCCACCAACTGCTGCTGATGGGCCTCCTCCTGCTGCTGACGCAACATCTCCTGGGTGACCTGGTTGGCCTGCAGCCTTTCGACCGTGGCCTGCAATATTACACCCGCAAGGTTTATGGTATGTGAAGGCAAGGTACATCATATGTGAAACGAGTGAACGACAAATGAAACTGCACTTACCTGAAGTGCCGTCATCATCTGTGCATTGCTCGGCTGCCGAGGCACTATGGAGATTTGTGATCCGCCCCTTTCCGCGTCGCCTCTTCGGATCTGGCTCAGTGTCTGAACAGAGGACGGGTCGATGGCGCTGTCGGCAATAGCATACCAGCCGTGCTGCTTCCCTCCTCCCGTCCTCATCATGAGGTCAGTATCTAGGTCAGCTCTGGTAGGGTCGAACGTCGGCCCATGGCGCTCGAGACCTACGGCGTTGTACTTGGCGAGCTTGTTGTAGACGTTCGGGTTGGTGTAGGCCTTGGGCCCGTCCTCTGAGCTATAGACGGTGGACGCCGCTGACGCTTTGCCCTTGTGAGCAAGGGCGTACCCCGTGAACCCGTTGATTTCCTGCCCATCATGCGTCTCCCTCTGCGAGGAAAACACAAACATAGTTACAAGTAGTGACAATTGAGAGCTATAATAAATGGATCAACAGAAGCATACCCATGTGTCCATGTACCCGTGGAGGCACTGGTTCCCTTGGTGGTGTGATACCAGAGGATTTTGCAGGTGAAGTTGCCGACGCTCGTTGCGCTTCTCCTACGCCGTGTCCGTACGCCACCCACGCACAATTTGGCGTCAGCAGTCCTCGTACTTATCGCACCAGCTTGGACACCACTGCATGACATTCAAGTATTTGATATTCCATAAGATGAATTGAATGTGTCACGTAAGGAATCATAACGGATGTTTCCTACTTAATTACCTGCATGTACTGCTCCTCGGTGAGGTCGGTCTCCTTGTTCAGTATCATCTCCCTGACTCGCTCCTTCTTTACCACCTTGAGCTCCACGTTGGCGTAGTAGCTAATGACGGCCTAGAGACGCGCCTCGTGGTACATGTCCTTGAGATGGTTGTGGCAGACCGCCTCCTGCTGCCGCACCGCCCGCTGCTCGTCCTGCCCCTCCTCCAACTTGAAGTACAACTACACACAGACATCAAACATCATTTCATTGTTTGAAGAAAGTCTAACGAATGCGTAGTATTGAGATATGCGGTGCGATGCAAAGACTCACCCAGAACTCCCTCTTGATCTTGTGAGCAAGGACTTCGCCATGCTCGTCCTTGACCTTGTAAAAGTGGTCCCATTTGTCAGGCACGATCCGCTTACCCTCGATGGTGACCAAGCCAGGGTAGTGCTTTCTAATCAGGAGG